>CAJINV010000007.1:2585729-3185729 GCA_905178155.1 Amoebophrya sp. A120 | reverse complement strand
TAGAGACCTAGCGTTTGGTCTGCGATCTTCATGTCGTGTGGGCTCGTCGGGAAGGTACATACACTATGTATCAATCTACCGTCATCTTTTCAGCAGTCTGTGCTTGACATTGATAAAGGAAGCGGGGTCACGGAGTTTCTGGTTTGGTTTTCTGGAAGGAATGGCCCGCCACTCCGACCGGTAGAACCATCCCTGAAGGTGCTGCGGAGGGTAGCAAGAGGAAGTACTTGTCCTGGTGCTCTCATCTTCAGATCGCGAGTCAGAAATAACATCACGAGACTGTTCATTTGCGGTCATTACTTTTTTGTCTGCTGCACTCGCTACAGCACCGCCACCCGCAGATGAAGCTTCTGTCGTCTTTACCAAAGAACCATCTTGTTCTACTGCACTTTGTTCGACAACATGTTGCCCGTTTATTCCCTCGTTCTCGAGCTCGTCTGACATCACGACCGCCGGACCAGCATGACCCTCCTTCCTGCGCCAGTATCCGCTCATGGGTTTCCCCCTTCTGCAGGGCGTCGTCGCAATGAACTCTTCGTCTTGCACGACGTCCTCGACTCGCGCGTTAAACCGCACCCGGTCCCCGGTCTTCTTCTCCCGGTGGGCCGGAGCCTGCAAAAACGGATCGAAAACACGTTCGCAGAAGAGCGCGACAAGAAATTCGTCGTCGGCTTTGGACACATCTTTCGTTTTCAACAAACTCTCGGCTAATTTCTGGTCCTTTCGGCATTTTTGCGACACCGTGAGACACTCGAACTTCACGTTTAAAGAGCTGGTTTTGCAGCTTCCGTGTTTGTCCGTGCCTTGAGTTCGTGTCGCCCCATGATCGGGATACGCCGCGCCCGCTGCGCCCTGCATCAAATTTCTCACCGTGGAATTCTTCAGCAGCACCTCCCGCAGAGCGGCCGCCGCGCTTTCTTTGTTCTCAAACGTGAAGCTGATCGTGCCATTCGGTTTCAACACGTGAAACAGTGCTGGCAGACAGTCCTCGAGCTCGAATTCGTCCACGAAGTGCAGATGAGCTTTTTTCACTATTTGCTTTGGGAGAAAACGGTGCGCAAGCCAAGGCCAGGTGAAGACGAACCGAAGGTTTTCGAAAAATTGGTGCTCCTGCTGGTCCAGCATATCTTCGGCAGAAGAAGCACCACTCAACAGACTGAGCAAGCCCGACCGGTTGCCCTCGAAGGCTTGAAAGGCACGGCACACTATCAGAGTGAAAAATCCCCCCTCCCCATATCGAAAACGGAAGATGCGCGAATTTGTGATGCTGTATTTGAGTACACAAATCGACTTGTATTGCTAGAAGGCCAAGAGACGAAGCTGCGGCCTAAATTGCAGGTGGTCTGTCATGCTGTTTCCCACTTCCAGCTGCCTCCTGTCATCCTGGAGCTGCAAGGCTTTTCCACGCTAGACAGCACTACAGTCCGCATCTTTTGCATTCTAGCATCACAAAGCTGATTTGTGGCCACAAATCTGCATCACAGATTTTCGTTTTGATATGGGGAGGGGGCATTTTTCCTTTTGATATACACGGAGACAAACAATTTTGCGTCGTTCGACTCAAACTGCACGAAATTTTCCAGTGGCGTGTTTTTAGCAGTGGCCACAGCCCAGGTGCCGCCGCCAATCACCAAGTTTACCGGGATATTGGTTTTGGTGCCGCTCGATATAATTTTTTCGTTCATCAATGCATGACCACCTCTGTCGAAAGCAACTTCCGCTCGCTGAAAGATAGAGGTTTTCTCCTTGGCATTTCCATTTGCATTTTCATGCGATCTAGAATAATGAAAGCGCGACGAGGAGGCAGGTGCTGTGGGGACCACATTCTGCTCAGGAAGGGGTTTTCGATAGTTGTCCCGCAGTTCAACATCTTGCGCCTCCTGTGTGTGCTGCGGCCGCTCTCGATGCTGCTCAGGCATTTCAATTTTGCTCGATCGTTCTCGTGAACTAGCTTCCTCGTCCGTTCCGAGTGCGTTACTCGCCGCGTATCCACTATCTTCAGCATTGTCAACACCCGCGTCAGGATTATTGCCTTCCCCATCTTCGCTATAGTCAAAAGCAGGTATATCAGAAGATGAAGAACAACTTTCCTGTTGTCCCTGCTCGGCAGTGGAAACAACTACTCCAAGCCCAGTCGCTGGTCTCCGGTGAAACTGATACTCCATGTCCGCGTCTTCGGCGAAGTCCCAGCAGCGAGAAGCGGGGGCTTCGTCCCCATCGTGATCCTCGTCCTGTTGTCCTTCCCGCGCGGAATCTTGAAACCACCACTTTTCCAGGGGCGGGACCTGCTGCGGCCCGGGATCATAGTGATACTTCCACAATTTCGCAAACACCACCCCCGGGGGGCACCACAGCTGGTACTTCGTGCCCTGCTTCCGCTGCCAGTACCAGGACCGGAGCTCGTTGCGGTAAAAGTGCTGCGTCGTCGCGTACTCGGAAAGCCTGGGCTGCAGTTGCCCTCGGTTCTTCGGGTAATCAGAAATTATGGGATGAAGTACAGGCTTCTGCAACGAGGAAGCAGTCGCGGCCGCACTGGGTAAAGTTGTAGTTGGGCGAGTGCTGGATAACAACTCATCTGGTGCAGAACCCTGTCTTCTATCGGCGAGCAAAGCCACTTTTCCTGCCTCTGCATTTGTTTCAGCTGCTGACACTTGGATCCCTTTCTGTTGCTCCGGTTCATCCCCACTCGCTGCTAATCTTGCGGAGCACACATCAGAAGATGTGAGTTCTTTGGCGTCTCCGCAACCGTTTATTCTGTCCCCACTCCCGGAAAAAAATTCCGGATACACCTGACTCCGAGGGACCCACTGGGGCCCGCTCTCGTGGAACTGCAAGACCACCTCGTGCGGGGCTTCCGGCTGGTTCTCGAAGGAGCCCGGATAGGTTCCATCTTTCTGCGCCTTTATCTGGAACTCCGTCAGGGGTGTCGGCAGGTCGGGATCCGCAGTCTGACTCTCACGCTCTCTGCGCAGCGGCTCCAGGTGTGCGAATGCCGTAGCTGGGGTCGTCGCATCTCCTCGCCCAACTTTGACGACTGCGCCGGCTGAAGATGTTTCATCCGGTGCGAGTAGCGATGGCGCTGCTTGTTCCGGTGGATGACCTCCCATGGCACACTCTTCTTGGTGGCACGAGCCCCCGATTCTGCTGGCGTCATCCTGTTCCACTGACCTCTTCGTGCGTGCGACACTGACAAGAAATCGCTGGTGCTTCCCAACAAGTCGGCTAGGGCGAATGAAGAGAGACAACATCTTTGACGTGCCGGCGATGGCGAAAGTAGAAGTGCATTTCTCTCGAAGAGGATCTCCTCACTGCTCGACCGGAAAAATCTGTCGATAATGTTCACTGCTCACCCATCTTCAACTCGGACGAGTTGCAGCAACGCATAGGACGAGCTCTATCCAGGTGGCACGTATCAAGGGGTTCTCGTTACACGGTGATCAACGGCATGGGCAAACGCCTGTCTTTTCACCTCGCTGACTGAACATACTTGCTTAAGAAAAAACAAGCGTAAATTTTTTGCTAGATTAAAATTCCATCGATGTAAACTGAAACACGGGCGGGACAGGAAGGCTTTCCCCCTCCTCGACTTTCGCCGGAGAGGTACAAGACTTGCGTTTTCAAACGTACTTAATCCTGACAACCGGCCAGTTGTCACACTCACATTGAAACGAGCGCATTCTCATGCTTCACAACGCGCTCGTCAACATTGGTTCATTTTCAAACGGAAACCAAAAGCAAAACCACATGCGCTACTGCCTCAAGGTTCATGTTCGTGGCGTCATTCTTGAAAAAAGAGCCACTCAACATTCGTTTCAAATCACCAAGTTCCTATCGCTTTTATTTAATGATCCGAGTCTCGCGACAGTGCGCGCCCCCTGACGACCAACAGAGGCTCCCCGCGAGAAGTAGAAGACTGTGATGTTGGAGCTGTACTATCAACAGGGTTCTCCAGCTCCGCAGGCTCCGATGGGAGTAGCGTGCCTGCAGCTCCACTACCTGCTTCGGTACTTGCTGCAGTGCCGCTGCCACTAGAATCTTTCTTTGCCTTCCTTGGAACGAGAAACAGAAGTGGGGAATAGATCAGGGTCCCGACCAGATAGATGAAGCCGGTGTAGCGGAACGTTTGCCTGGGTTTTGGTAAAACGAAGTCATTCTTGATAGCATGCGATAGCATTCTGGTCTATTTGTGAAAACGAACAACACACAGCCAGAACTTGTGCGAAAAAGTCCTGTAAAAAGGAAAGCATAGAAGTAGCACTTTACCGATAGTCCTGCACGTCGGCAATGTAGCCTCCCAAAAAGGCAGACCCGCTCCAGGTGATGCTCGTGAAGCTCTCCACGGCGTTCCACTTTCCCCTCTGACTCGACGGCGTGTAGTCCATCAGAATGGACCGGTCGAGCGGCGCGACGCCGTTTGCCATGCCGCCCCGAATCAGGAAGATTGCCAGCAAAACGCGCACGTCCTGCAGCTGAGCCAGGAGGATCATGCACAGCGCGTTCAGGGAGAAGGCGACTGGGAAGTGGATTTTCATTTTTATCTTTTTGTTTAACATAATGTGCTCCGCTGTTATCAGTTCAGTCCGTACAGGAAAAATTTCAAACTCCAAAGCCTACGAAACATCACCCCTTTACGAAACAACAGCACGTATTAACGATCTCCGAGTAAAAGTGAGAAGTACATGCGCTCGTCTGCGCCCGGCCGCAGTACTTCGCGATTTTGCCGAGTAGTATCGTGAAAACCGCGATGGTCAGTGGGTAGGCGGTCTGCAGCAGGGATATCTGCCACGGCTGAAAGTGGTAGTCCTGAATAAAGAAGAGGTTGAAGAACTTCACCGTCATTCCGGCCCCGATCGACACGACAAAGTCGCTCAGGCCGCACAGGTACGGAATCCACTTCTCGCCGCGGGTCAGGTTCGTCGTAAACACTTCGTCCTCGGTTTTCTTCTGGTTCCCCTCGACATCCTGCTCCTGGATCAGGTCCCGATACCCGTAGAGAAAGCAGTACAACGGGGCGAACAGAACGACGCCGGAGAGCAGAATGAAGTGCATCCACGATAAGGTCCAAGTGCTGGAGGAGAAGTTATCGCTGAAGAACGAAGGTGAAGGATTACCAGCGACCATCGTTGTAGTGCTCGACTCCTCAGATGGTGTCGATGGAAGAGTCTTCAATGCCCCCGCGCCAGCAGCGTCTCCTATCGCTCGCTGGACACCAAGAACACCGCTTCCCAGAAGCATCTCACCGGCGCCAGCAAGCGTTGTGCTAGTATCGCTGTTGCGTTCTAGTAAAGACCGGGAAGAGGCTGAAACAGAAGCAGTTTCTATTTTTCCCGCTATAATCGCACCTGCTGGACGTGGTGACCTTATCTCTTCTGTACCGCCGGATGAGGCCGCAGCTGCACTCATTCGTAAAGCTGGTCCTGGAAGCTGATATCTGGAAAATAACGGATTGAACATGTGCCACGACGATGAACTACCGGTTGGAGCTACCGCAAACGGGCCCGATATTGGTGTGGAACCATCATCGAAATGATGAACGTTTCCCCCGGCTGTGCTGATGTCCCACCTGTGGTCAGTAGGCCACGACTCGTCCGCATAATTCATCGGATTGTCATAAGACAAACCTCCGTGGGCAAGAAGATGATTTTTGTTATCCGCAAATGCCAAGAGCAAGGTGATCAGCGGGCCCACGCCGGCGGCGATGGTGATGTAGACCTGCTTCTTTACGTACCAGCCCGCCCGGTCCCCGGTGACACCCGCCGAGTCCGCAAACAGCGCCTCGGTGGCGGAGGAAAAGAGTTCGTAGAACACGCCGTTCAGAAACAACGCCGGGAAGAGCAGGTAGAAGGAATCAAACAGAATGGCAAACACTAACACCACCACGCCGACGGAGAGTAAGTTCGCGCTGTTGCGAACCAGGCGCGCGCGGTCCTGGGGGCCGTACACGTGGTCGACCAGGTAGGCCACCGGCACGAACACCAGTAACGAGGTCATCCCCGAGGCGGACTCCACGACGCCGACCACCCAATTCTTGTCGGAAAGTTGAAGGATGTACTTGTCAAACACCGGTCCAAACGTGATCGTGGACCCGATCACGAGGATATCCCACGAAAAAACTGCTTCACTGTGATGATTTTGCAAGATCTGCATCACAAGTTTGTTACACATGACAAAGAAAACTGGGCATGCGCGCTTCTCAAGGGAAAACACAGCTAAAAATCCAATGTCTTGCATGTGTAGCAAGACAAACACATTTGCATTCCGTTCTATGCATCACAAGTTGACAGTGAAACAGTTTTTTCTTGCGATAGAGGAAAATGTTGCACCACAGCGTGCGGAAAATGTTGTTTTTCCCGATGGTCTTGTTCACTTCCCGGTCGGAAATGAAATCTTCCAGCTGCGGAGACTCCGCCCGCACAGGAGGAGTCGCGGCCGCGGGCGGTGGGGTTGGCGGCTGCGACGACATTGTTAGTGTTGAACTTGAAGGTTTTGATTTTACAAGAATGGTCTCGAGGAAAAGAACGGGACTACGCAGACGCACGAACTTAGAATAATTGTAAATGACTTGTACTTACTAGAAGAGCTGCTCCCACAGGTAGGGTACTTTTTATGTGACAAAAAAGGAGTCGCGTGATGCCCTCTCAATACCTTTTCTATCTGGAATCAAACGAAGAGAAACGAAGAATGCAGGATGAAATTGCGGACGACGGACCTAAAAGCTCTAAACGCAGAGATCAGAAGCAGCATCTGCAGGGCCAGAACGTCCAAAATAGCATACCGAATTTTTTCCGACGCGCGTAAATCACAGGCGGCACAGTGATGTGTCACTTTGCACTCACTGTTCCCATACTTTCACTTCGCGTGTAGTTCTTCTTTATCTTTAAAGTACTGCAAGAAATAATTCTAGTCCAAGTGACAGATCGACATCGTGAAAGCAAGTACATTTGCTTGTCTGCTCCCTTTTCTACGTACATGCCCCCTGGTTCCCTGCGTTTATGCTGCGGTGGTTTTGGTGAAGTACTGCTCAACGATATGGACATCAAAAATTGCCTGCCCGCACACATGGAGGAGGTGAAACAGACTTTATTCAGCCTTCTATTGGAGAAGAATCTCAAGGGCGGGGTGAACGTGCTGCCTTCACACTTGGGCTGCAATGTAGAACACCACCATCATTCTTCAACCGCGGAGGTAAAAACAACCGAAAAAGGAACCAATTCGTCGTGTTGTCGGAAGTAAGAAAGTACGCGTACCCGCAAAGAAGTATACATATGTGTCGCGGGTCGGCGAAAAGAACAGTACGCCAACTCCTCAACACATGGTGATCATGCAGCATCTTGATCTTCATCATTTTTGCAAAACACAACTCTTCTAGCTCAACTGGTTCCGGTCGCGCCTGAAATTCCAATTCGGCAAGAGAAACTCTACTACAAATAATTAGTCGTGTACAATAAGTCGTGTTGTAGATGACGGGGAGCCTGTCGCTGGGACCTTTTCAAAAAGAGGTAACAAAACAACTAACACACGAGAGGTTGAAAAGGGCAATTCGCATTTCTTTGAAGATTTGATAGTGAATAAACGTATCATTTATGTATCGCTATTTTGTTCCACAACTGCGACGCTGTCATTGTTTCCCGTGCTTGTTCGCGTCGCGTGGTCCTCGTCACCCGCTGGCTTCAACCTAGTACTAGTAGCACAGCTCAGCAAGAGAAAAAATGGAAAATAAAATAAACTAACAAGAACTATCCGCTTCTCGTTCTTTCCCCGGATTAGAAGTGATAATGAGCAGGCGACGAGATTTATGAGCAGAAAAAAACTGTAATGAAAAAAATCACTTCACTTCGCTGCACTTCATTTTCATTTGTCCGCCTATCTCTTCTTCAAGTCGCACAACTTTTTCATTGCGATGATCCCTAACTGGCGGCAGAGTGTCCCTCACATGCCGAATGACGACGAAGGCAGGTCTTCTGCAATACCGTTTATTCCGCCGTTTTTTTCGGTTTCTTTAGCTGTGCAGCGCAACGCCTGCACCGACGTGGCCTCCTCTGTCCACCACGTGCAGCCCCCCTTCCAGCAAGCGGACACAAGTGTTGTGGACGAGCCGCTCCGACAGATTTGCCTTCTTGGTCACGCGCAGCTTGCTCACGCCGAAAGGAACATACTCCAGTTTCACCGAGGCCAGGAGCCGGTTCTTGGCGCGGTCGCGTTTCTTTTTCTCGATTATGGCGGTGAACGGGTTATAGCTCCGGCGCTTGCTGCACCGCCCGCCCGCGGTCGTGGCCGCCTTCGGGGTAGACAACACTGGTTCATCGTCAGCCGCAGTTGCTTCTTCAGCATCCGCAACACCAGTTCGCCGCCCTCTAGGAGTGGTCGTGCTGTCTTTGTTCTCTACTTTAGTCTTGTTGATGTTCTTGTTGTCCAAGAAATTCTTATCCAGAATCGTCCTTGCACCATTCAGATCAACGTCCGAAAGACGACTCTCTCGCCCTCCGCAGAAGTTCTCATCTTCCCGGTCGCAGCTGCCTTCTTGCTCTGGCCCCGGCGGGGAAGAAATGGAACCACTCCTGTTGTCGATACTGGCGTCCAAGTCGGGAAAACAACCGGCAGAAACCTCCGTCTGCTTGTTCTTGCCCTGGACAGAAGTTGTAACTGGCTCCTCTGGCCGCGGATTGGTCCTCGCATCTGTGCGCGTAGAGGTTGCCGTCCTCGTTGTACCCTGCGGAAATGACTTCGAACTCTGCTTACTACTCGTCGCTGCGCTGACCGTGACGGGAATCACGCCGAGGCGCTCGAGTTCCATCCGCACCACTGCCCACTCATCCACTTCCTCATTCTCGTCGACAGGAACATTTTTCCCCAGCTCAGTATTTCCAACTTGTTGCCCGCTTGACACGATCAAATCCGGATGATCCACGTCGTCGAGGGGTGAAAAGGAGAGCCGCCCGCTCCCCCTGCTAGTTTCTGTCGTCGACGAAGCCCCCGCGGTCGGTCCAACACTCACTTCGCGGTCAACCTCCCCAGAGAGGCCGGGAACAAAAAACTGTAACTGGTGCGGGACCGGTAGTACATGAGAGGAGGAAGATGTTGATGCATGCAGTGCCGGCGTCACCGGGGTAGTTGAAGACGGTGACATCTTCAATTGCGTCGGGTGGTCTTGCTTGATGGCCGCTGCAGCAGCTCCTACGGCCTTGCTCGTCTTCTTAGTGGTTGCTTCCCCGAGGACGTCCACCCCACTAGTTTTGTTCCGACCATCTTCTTCCACCTCCGAACTGTTGGTAAAAAGTTCTGTCCCGCGGCCAAGGACTGCTGCTGCTGCTGCGCCGCGGTTGCCCTTCTTGAGCCAGGTGTTGTTGCGCAGAACGCACTTCGGCCCGAAGTGACAGAGCAGCATCTTCCGGTGCCGGTGCGGTTTGGCGTAGCAGACCGACTCTACCTCCACGTCCGGAAATCCGTACTTGGCCGCGAGTTCCGCGATTTCGCGAAGATCCTGGTGGCGGGGCAGGAACAGGACGATGTTTGGCGCCAGGCTAGTGGCGTAGTGAAACAGGTTGCGGATCAGGTCGTCCCCGATTTGCTCGTCCGCGAAACTGAACCGAAAGATCTCTTCCTCCAAGTGCGCCGGCCCGCCCCAGGGAGGCGAGAGAAACACCGCGTCAAAGGGGAATCGGTACTGGCCGGGCGCGTTGGGCCGCCGCGGGGCATAGGTGCTCAACAGGGACGCGGGAGCAGCAATTGTGGTACCTCGGGCAGGCAGCGGTTCGGCAAAAGCTTTGCCGTCGTCGTTCTCGTCGTGGTTGTCGATCTCGTCGTCTTCAAAGGGGGCCTGGTCTTCACTTGATGCGTGAAGATGCTCCACAACATCGTCTCTTCCTTTTGCCGTTGCCACCACACGACCTTGAGAAGATGCACAGTTGAATGTCTTCATCCCGGGTGTTGAACCCTTGCTGTTCATCGAGAACATCAGTTTGTGTTTGTTTTTGTCATAATCCCCCTGCTCCTGCTGTTTCAAACTCCTCATGATCTTGTTCTCGTACGAGAAGAGCGGGTAGTTCCACAGCAGCGCCAGCTGCTCCGCCACCACCTCGAAGCGGCCCGGCGCGACCACGACCGAGGGCTTATCCACGGTGCCGAATTTTTCCGCCTCAAACAGGGCCCGCGAAAATTCCGTGCGGTCGGCCACGTCGGACACGTGCACCGTGCCGGGGAACTCGTAGATCTTCAAATTGTGCACCGCGTCCAGCAGTTTGGTGGGCACCAGGTCCACGCCCAGAACCAGCCGGGTTCTCTTCTGGTTCGCAAACTGCGCCTGCATCTCCGGGTCGTCCAGTCGCACGTTCCGGCAGAACGTCGCCAGCTGCACCAGGTTGCCGCCGCACCCCGCAGTCCCGTCCACGATCTTTTCGCAGTGCGAGAGTCGTTGCGCCACGTACGCCGCGACGCTCTCCGGCGTGACCTCGTAGAACCCGCTGGTGTCCATGCGCACCCCGAGGTCGTACCGGCTCCAAAAGTAGAACCGCCGGTTCCAATCCTTGTCCGACACGCCCGCGGGACGCCGCTGGGAATCGTTTGCACCCTTCCGCTTATTTCTACTTTTGTTCTTCCCTTGATATGCTTTGTTGTTGTTCCCCTTGCCTTGCATCTTAAAATCGTTTATCATGTCGCCATCGTAATTCAACATCTTCTTCCCTTTGCTTTTGTTACCACTCGCGGCCTTCACACCAGTTGTCATATTGCTATCGCCGGTTGAAGATTTTGTCCAAGAACCGTCTTTGTCGTGATTTTTTCCTTCACTACCGGTACAACAAGAAGATCCTTTGAACGGGTTGATGTCTAATTCGACGGTGGTCAGGTGCATGCGGATGGACCGCCGCTCCGCCGCACTCTCCTCGCTGTTGCAACAGTTTCCGCGCGCCACGTCGAAACTCGTCAACAAGACGGAGCACTTTGACGGATCGGGGCTTGGACACAACACGTTCTCCACATCGCCGACAGTGAAAGACTGCTTCAAATAAGGAAGCCGGCCTTTCGGTCTTGTGCTTGTTCTTGTTCCGGTTGAATTTTTACTGCTGGTAGTGCCGGCCACAGCCTGGCGCTCAGAGGAAGAAGCTGTAGACTTCTGGAGTAGTTCATTTGCAATAGCACCGAACTCATTTTCACCCGCATCGGTTCCTTCCTCTTTCCCGTCAGTAGTACTATCGTGAACATCGTGAAGATGATCCAACTCATGGGTGGACGAGGTACAACTGTCGGACCTGCGAGTATCACGAGCCTCTTTTTGATTTCCCGATGGTGGTACTGCTACCTGCGCACATGGGGTTGCCTCCGCCGATCTCAGCGGCCTTTTCCTCTCTCGGTTCTTGTAAAATTCTTCTAGTTCCTCGGGGGTAGAAGATTCAAACACTTGTTCATCTTTGCGTTCACGCAGCACGTGCTGGCCCGCCTCCCGTGTCCCCGCCGCCGTCGACACTTCATCGCTCTTACCCGGAGTTTTTGCATTTTCCCCGTTGCCGCGCCGATCTGCGCCGGTGGTAAAACTGGCCGCAGGTTCGGCATCTTCGGAATCACTCGTCAGGTCCGCCAGGATGTCTTGACAAAAAGCCAACATGTCGTTGCCACGGTGGACTGGTTCTTGCCTCGCAAATACCACCTGTTCCGCTCAATGCCCCAAGTTTTGGTGGTCCACCAGCTGTAGCTGAGAGGTCGTGAAAGTTTTTGATTTGTATACTAAGTCACAAGAGATATTACAGAAGACGCCACAGGTAGCACACAAAGAAATTCAAATTAACATACCGAGCACTGTCTGCGCTGGTCACAAAAAAAAACAAAGTATCGATGTCGCTTGCTCGTAAAAGTAGGGGATTCGTTCTTGCGTCAGATTGAAACTACATTCAGATTGAAACTACACGTCTTCAATTTCTTTCGTTGCTTCTCAAGTAAACACACAAGTAGTGTTACAGTAGAAGATTCTAATCGCGCAGCAGCGCTGACAAAACAGCTAGATTTCGGTCATCCCGGTCCGACTACACATTTAGTGGCCTCTTTTCTTTGAAAGCAAAGTTACTGCGAAAAATGACTTCAGTATCGCTTCCGACACATCAATAGAACAGGCTTGTATATGTTTCGTTTCTGTTTCTATGAAATAAAAAACTGTAAAAAATAACTAGGGGCCACGCTTATTTCAAACAATCTTGTTCTCTTCGTCTTCATCTAGGATTCGGATTCAATTCTACTTCTACATTTCCGTCGGTCCAAATCTCACCTCTCTCTTTCCTAGTAAGTTCCAGTTCGTTCGCCTGTGAGAATTTTTTTGATGATGAAAAAAAATAGATGGTGATCATGGAAACCGCCAAAAGAGAGTGTGAAACGCTGTGGGATTTCATCGAATACGGCTAGGCGGAAGGTCATGAGGAAAAACTCGCCACGTCGCTTTCATTCAAATGCGTGGGGATCATTTTCGATGAACGTACCCAGAGTAAAAAAATTTTTTAGGTTACAGTATTCTGATCTCGCGGTCCCCCAATTCGGGGTTGATCGCAGCAGCGGTGCTCAAAAAAGAAACAAAATTTTGACAACACCACACCAGCGGAAGATCATCGAGCTTCTAGCGATCACACTGCTACTGCTTCTCGTATTTTTTATACTTTTTTTATCACCCTTCTGGATAAAACAACGGAACAACCCCATGCGCGGTGCGCCAACATCAGAGAATTTCGTTTCGGGGTGCAGCTACAAGCGCACATCTGGACGTATCGATCTACTTTACTTTTGTCTACGTACGATCTATTCGATTGAAAGCACTATATGTTGAAAAGCTTCACTCGTACGTACTTATTTTGTCTGACGCGAGTAGCAACATCTTGGTCGTAAATTCGTCCCGCATCAAGAAAAGCATCCCCGCTGCTCGAGGCATAACTTCCCATCCTCACCCGAACAGGCCCCCAAACAGCCCCTTCTTCTTTTTCTTCTTCTTGTCCACCTTGGCCGCGACCTCCTCGTAGGCCTGCTCCATGTCGGACTTCCCAAAAACCTCCTCGAACATACCGAACACGCCGCCCTCCTTCTTCGTTTTCTTCCGGTTCCCGTCCTCATCGAACGCGTGGTCATCCTCGGTCGTGCCCGGCGCCAGCCCGTACTTGGCAGCAACGTGGTTGAAGGCCTTCTGCATGTCACTGGTCAGGTCTTCCTCCTCCACCCCCATCGCGTTCAGCTGGAGCGCCAGCGCCTTCTCCATGTCGGATTTGCCCTTCAGCTTCTTGCTCAGTTCGTCCTCGCCGAGCAGCGCCCCCATCACGCCCCCGTCGTCCGCCGGGCGCAGTCCCATGTCCACCTGCAGCTCGCGGAAGGCCTTCTGCATGTCCGACATGTGGCCCGGGAGGTTGACCTCCTCCATCTCGCGGGTCATCTGAAACGCCTTCTCCATGTCCGTCAAGGACCTGATTGATGATTTTTATTCGAACAGTACGTTTTCTTGTTAAGTTTTTCTTTTTGCATTGCGGACGGTTTTGAGCAAATGAAATTTCTATATGCGGCCTATTATAAATACCTGTCTTTCAAAATGGCTTTTTCCCGCTCGCTGAGCTCCATGTGCTCCTCGTAGTCGCCTTTCATTATCAAAAACGCCTTCTCCATATCGGTCAAGTCGGTCCGCTCAAGGATATCCCGATCGCGGAACGAAAACCGCACCTTCTCCGTGACGGTATGGAGATTGCAAATACGCCTTGGTCCGGAACAAACTTGTCCTGCTGATACGAGAATCACGAGGATTGATACCTCAATTAACAGCGAAGCATGACAAGAAGTCTTCGAGGTGCTAGGTGTTGACATTGAGTGTTGCTCTGACTGGCAACAAACTGCGTAAGTAGATCCTGCATGACAGAAAAGTAGTTCGTTTGGGTGGTGTGCAGAGACACGACACTTGAGCGTCATGCTAACCGAACATGACAAGCCTTGCATGCTTCCAAAGAGCACAGACATATTTGCAATGCTTAAACGGAATCCGGCAACAACCTGACCCCGGTGGCCTGCTCGATCATCGCGTTCGCCAGCTTCACCGGGGCGCCGAACAGATTCATGAAGAAATCGCCCGCGCTCATGCCCTCCTCGTCCGACGACTCGTCGTCGTCGTCAACCCACATGTCCACCCGCTTGATTTCCCCGTCGTCGTCCATCAACTGCGCCCGCTTCCTGACCTGCCGTCCCCGAATCCAGAAGGCGAGGTAGCCGCCCAAGGATATTCCCGCAAAAAAGATGAACACCAGGCGGCTGTACCATAACGCTTTCGACACCACCGGATCCTTGCTGTGGTGGGGCACGTTCGGGCACTCAATCGCCTGCGACCCCACGTTGCTCCCCAAGGCCGTCTGGCACCCCTCGCACGCACAGGTGGGGCAGCTTTCGCCCTCTCGCAGCGCGTCTTCCGGCGTGAAGAACGTGCGCCGCGTGTGAAAGGAGCCGTGGGTGGGGAAGTTGAGGAACTGTCGCTGGTGGGAGGAGGAGGATGAGAAGGGAAACTGCAGGGTTGTTCCATCTCCTCCTGTGTCACTTGGTGCGGCAGGAGGATGAAACGTTGCTGCGTAGAAGGATGAAGGATTATTATGCGTGGCGGCCGAATTGCGTTGTAAGTGGTTCTCAACAACAAAGCTCGTGGTTACATTCCCGTTGTATAACCCAACTCTTCGCGCTGCGGCCACGGATTGCTTCGGCTGCTGCTGTATCGTAAGCGCAGAAAACGCATCTTCCAGATGGTCCTGCAACGGTGGAATTTGTGACAGGATTCCCATCGCTTAAGTCGATGCCAATAGTCGGGGCGCAATGTTGATTGTACTGTCCTATTTGAGCGATAAAGTCGTGATTGTTGCAAAAAGGAAACAGTCCACTTGCGCCCAACTTTTCTTCCCGTGAGACGCCACGAGCTCCTAGACACTGACAAAAAAATGGTTTCCACGTAAAATTTGACTTCCCGCCGATGGCGCGAGTGGGGGAGACGACAACGACGATGCGCAGCCACGATTCCACTGCACGACACGACACCGTCGACGAGTCGAAAAATGTACCATTCCGAACGCGATAACGTTGTCGAATCGACGAAGTGCAGCACTTCTTACGGGCCGACCGAGCAATACTCTGTAATCCCGTTACGTCGATGAACAACTCGAGGGGAGTGTACTTGCTTTATCAGAATCCTCCATTTCTCGCATTTTCTGTTCGAAAAGGTACATGTCGATACGATAGGGGACGTAGAAACAGATCCCTGCGAAACCGAGTTGTAAACACAGAAGAACGCCCTTTATGATTCTCGTCGCGCTACTGTTTGCTGTTCCACCGGTTCTGGCAGATACCGTGCTGATCCCACCAGTTGCTGACATCAGCTCCCGTCTGCGGTCGAGAATGCTCCTTTGGTCACGGGGAGCCCAGCTTCTCTCGATGAGTTGCTCCTCGTCCGCGTTGCTGCACGGAGGTGAGAGCAGGTCTCGATCCCTCCTAGCGTCTGGAAGTACAAGTGGACAGGGCAGAGCCTCGGCGCATTCGCTTTCAACTATGTCAAAGCCCCTCTGCTCTCCGCTTGATGTTGCATTCGTGTTTGCCGCTTCCTCTGGGGTTGCCCCACTAGATTTTTTAACACATGGTCCCGGCCGGGCCCTACCCAAAATCTCCTTTGTCAGCTGCGGTAGAATACCTCTGTTTTCTGGGTTTTTCCAGAACGCGTGGCTATAGAAACTACGGTCCTCGTCGTCCCCAATGGCTCGACTCCCGAAAAACCTCTCCAGATAGGTCGTGATGCCCGAAATGTGCGAGGCGCCGCACAGTACGCCAAAACGGATCTCAACAGCGCGGCTATTTCTGCCTAAAGTGTCCTTGTCTACTTCGGCTTCCAACACTTTGATGTCGTCCGATTGTCCTTGAAACTCCTGCTGTCGCTGTTGCAGCAGAAAGTGCTCGATGGGAAGGCCACATTTGCGCGCTCGCGCATCTTCGGTCATAAACTTTCGCGTTTCATTAGCCACTGGTACCGCAGCCGCATTGCCATTCGGCTGCACGTCGACAGGATTATACGCTTGTAAGCTTGCAGTTCTCTTGCACAGCAGATCCTCCGCTGCGAGAACCAAGTTTAGCGCCATCAGCTCCTCCCTCTCCGCCTGAAGAATCCGAAAACACATTTCGCAATCGTTTTGAAACCGCTGCCTCCAGGAAAGCAGTGCCTGTTGCCAATCAGCATGACGATCAGTGACTTGTTTTCCACCTTGCTTGAAGATTTCTGCGCAGCCCCTGTGCCGCCGCGACCGTAGGAGCTCAAGTGGCAGCACGTTGGCAGAGATCCGCTTTTGCGTGTCTTTCGCGGCGCGGTCCAGACAGTAGAGGTGGATTTTCGGAAGTTGTCGGGAGTGGTTGCCATTTTCGTGATTCTTCTGCGTTCCACTTTTGCTTGTAGTTCCACCCAGATGAACCATATCCATTCTCGCAAGTTCCGTCACAACTTTGTTGATTGAAGGCGTCGCCTCCCAACATTTCTGTTCCGACGCATGGCTTTCGATGCCGAAGCCGTGACAGACATCAACAGCAGACCTTGTTTCACCGTCGCCGAGGACCCCTGGTGAAAGCACAGCTGCGCGAGTAGCGGCGCCAGCACTCGGCTTGTTCATCGCCTTCACAATGTCGAATTTTTCCGCGGACGACGAAATGCCGGCACTGTGTGCCTCTCCGAAAAAAAACACGCGTAGACGGAGTCGATGGCTAATGGGGAAAAGACGCTCCGCGCGGAAGCAGGACATGTTTCTTTCTTCGACAGCCGCATAAACGAAGCAATCGTGGTAGCACTGGGTAATGGAAGTTGTACGAGGTGCGACTTCTATCTAAGAGGATTACGAGAACCTGAAAAGGTTAGAAAAAAAAGTGTCCCAGATTGTAGTGCTGTATTGGGGATTTTCATGCAGAAAACAAAGTACTTCTCTTCAAAAAAAAAAAGCTGAGGCAGCAGCAGGTAGTGAACATTCAGAGCAAAAGTTCGATGGTCAAACGTCCTTTACTCACTCGCATGAGTACTTGGACTGCACCTTGCAGAAAAATGAAGCTCTTGACCAGGTGACAAAGTGCAAACCAAAGATTGACAAAGACAAACCCAGTTCAATTTTCGGAAAAGAAAAATCAGAAAGGCCGCACCAAAGCCAAAACTTTTTGCATGGATTCCAACCGCTCACCTAAACCCCTGCGGCGGGTAGGGATCGTTGACGATGGGAATCTTCCGGACAAACCTCTCGTACACCACGGGCCACCGGTCTTCGAAAATCGACCGGTACCCGGTACTGGCGAAGTAACTATCCTCTGCAGTGGCGCTCTCCTGCTGGTCGCCGTTGTCCTGCTGCCACTGCTTTTCCCGCACGAGCTTCTGAATGCCGTATTGGTGCGCGCCGAAGGGGGCCACCCGGGCGTCAAAGCGGTGGTCGCCGAGGATCTTCGTGGGCATCACCACGTGCCAGCGATCGTCTTTGTCCAGAGCTTCGTAGAACACGCCGGTGATCACCTTGGTTTCGTTTCATCCTGATTCTGAACCGATCTGCGGTTCAATCAACAACCCCTGGAAAGCGAGTTAGTAGCATCTAGTAGTTCTTAATGTTGAAGCGCATTGATTTATGTATACATGTCAAACGTCGACTGAGCAGTGCATAGAAGATTCTTCTACCTCCCCGATCGCATCTGGGTTTTCCGGCTCCAGCGGCGGCACGCTTTCCACCTTCACGAGCGGGGGCTTTGCAGACTCCGCGATCGCCCCGGGCGGTCCCGGGACCCCGGCCATAGGCGTTGCGTCCGGGTCATCCAAAAAGGGGATCGTGTTCAGACGCACGGCATCGGCTTGCGTCGTGAGCTGGGTCACTGCGCCACAGAAAACACAAGCAGCCGAGAGAACGGCTCGTGCTCGGCGCATTTTGCTTCGCCGCTGCGCCTCTCGACAACCTGTGGCTAAAGCAGTAGTAAAACCGGCGCCGCCATGTTGGGACTCGGGGGTATGGGTCTACTTCGTTTCACATCTTTTTCCTGGAGGTGGCTCACGGTCTACAAAATGACGCTGCGCATTCCTGAAATGAAATTTCTGATTGAATTCGAGGCCTCTCATTTCTGCTGCTCGCGAGCTTCTGAATCTGAGTCTGACAAATTATAAACAATTGGATTAGGAAATACTTAACAAGATGCTAGAATATAAAATCCGCCCTCAACATCTTGCCGGCCGACATGATGTGCTAGTGTCCCTGCCGCTGCCCCTGCTCTCTTCTTATTCGTCATGTCGATTTCAAAAGCAGAATGGGTAAAAACTTGCTGTTCCTACAGCGCGCATGGCCTGTGGTAGGATGACTTATTTTCCATCCTGCGTTTCCTCTTCAACGTGGGTCTTCGTTGATCGGAATTCTTCCGTGTTGAAACAGCCCAGCATCCGAGGTTGTTCTTTGAACTTTTGAAGTTGTCCCAAACCACTGCTCACAAGTGTAAACTCAAGATATTATTAACCGCGTGTGGGCTCTTCGAAGCGCCTAGAAATTTTCACACATGTATCTTTTATTTCAATTTTCAAAAACTAATTTTTTCTCGTTCACAAGCGTATCGCGAACGGAGGCTCCCAGGAGCCATAACAACTCGCTTGTCGCTATCTCGGCGGTGCCCCAGCTCCCCCTGGTATGATTGGTGCCGCACCCGCCCCGGCTGCGACGTCGAATGACTTCTTGTCGATGAACAAGGGCGTCACCACCATCGTCACGGTGGACACGAGTTTGATAAACACGTGTACCGACGGGCCCGCGGTGTCCTTGCACGGGTCCCCGACGGTATCGCCGCATACTGCAGCCTTGTGCGCGTCGCTGTTCTTCCCACCGTGCGCCCCGGTTTCCACGTACTTTTTCGCATTGTCCCACGCCCCGCCCGCGTTGTTCAGGAACAGCGCCATCAAAATCCCGGTTGCGGTCGAGAACATCATGAAGCTGGCGACCGCCTCCGCGCCTAGCAGTGGCTGCCCGCGCTGCTGGCCCACGTGGCGGAAGACGAAGCCGACGAGAATGGGGGCGAGCACCGCGAGCAAAGCCGGCTTCACCATCTCCCGCAGGGCGGTGTTACTGACGATGTTGACGCACGTGCGGTAGTCCGGCTTCTGCCTGAACTCTAAAATCCCGGGGATTTCCCGGAACTGCCGCCGGACCTCCTGCACCACGCGCTGCGCCGCCTTCCCGACCGCGGTCATCGCGTAGGAGGCGAAAAGGAACACACACATCGACCCGATCAGCCCGCCCACGAAGACCTCCGGTATGGCGAGGTCAACCTTCTCAAACTTGTGCCCAGAGTACAGTGACACCTCGTCGAGGAACGCGGAAAAAAGGAGAAAGCAGGCCAGAGCCGCGGACCCGACCGAATACCCCTTGGTGTTGGCCTTCGTCACGTTGCCCACCGCGTCTAGCCTGTCGGTGATGGCGCGCACGTTCTCCGGCTGCTGCGACATCTCAACGATCCCGCCCGCGTTGTCGGCAATCGGGCCGAAGGAGGACATCGCGAGCACGAACACCGCGGTGGAAAGCATGCCCATCGTTGCCACGGCAGTGCCAAACAGGCCGGCGATATTCCCATTGGTACTTGTGATGCCCGATTTCATACCGAAGTTGTAGGAGAGGCACTAGAAGATTTTTAAGTATTTTCCCATTGTTTCTTCCGTTTCGCATTCCCAAAAGCAGCACAGAAAAAGCCGCTTCATCTCCTGTCACGACGGAACAGGAACTCAGCTTAAAACACGATCTAAAAAATAGTTCTTCCTCATACCAATGATCCGGCGATGACCAGCGTCGCCGCCCCCGTTGATTCCAATCCGACCGCCATTCCGGCGATGACGTTGGTCGCTGGACCGGAAAGCGACGCCTCCGCGATGCCGCGAACTTTGGAGAATTCGTAGTCCGTGTAGTACTGGGTGATTATGACGAACAGGTACGCCGCGACCAGTCCGACAACCCCGCACGCGCAAAACCATTTCCAGGCGTCCGGCGCGACCGGGGAGTAGAGGAGTAGTCGGCACAAGAGAAAAAAGCCGCCGACACCGAGCAGCAGCGAGACGAGGTAGGCTCTTTAATATCATTTGATGACGGGGATTTTTTTTCATCGTTTTGGCTCGTGCTTATTTTTGAAGCTCCTCCTCTAGGCTCATCGTGTAAGTGTCCATAGCGCCATGCAAGATTTACATTTAGCATCAAATCACATTCACACGACCTTTTGTTTTGCATCAAAACCGAAGACATCGGCCAACCTTTTCATGATCGCCAGCGCGTCCTCGGGTGCGGCGCCGTGATCGGGCAGTCCTCTTCTTGTCCGGACCAGCATCACACCAACGGAAGAGATCACGATGTCCATGGAATGCACTGCGAGCGGAAACACCACAAAGCCCACGCCAAAATTGGCCGGCAGCTTCGCTTCCTCGGCCAGGGCGCCACCCAGAATCATGGCCGCCATTATCTCGGCGGCAATTGACTCAAACGTGTCCGCACACTGGCCCGCGCAATCACCAACATTGTCGCCCACCAAGTCGGCGATGACGGCCGGGTTCCGCGGGTCATCCTCCGGAATCCCGGCTTCTACCTTCCCGACCAAGTCCGCACCGACGTCGGCGCCCTTTGTGTAAATACCGCCGCCGAGCTGCGAGAACATGGCCACGAGGGACGAGCCAAAGCCGTAGCCGACCTGAAGTTGTGATCTTGATGGGTCACAATTTCTATTTCATGAACTGTGCAAAAAATGCAATAACTTGTGAGGCATTTTCGCAATTACATTATTTTTAGGCTGCGACAATCACTTGCATGCCCACCCTGGACAAAAACACGACCACTGCTAAACCCTCCTAGTACTTACCAGCAAGAGCGGCATCTGCGCGAACGCCAGTTCCGGTATGAAAAACTGGAAGAAGAGCATCATGACACAGATCCCAAAGACAACCAAGCTGACGTTAATCACCGCGGTAAAGCCGCCACCGCGAAAGCAAAGCTGTAAAGCATCGTTGTAACAGCGTCTCGCGGCGGAGGCAACCCGGATGTTGGCCCGGACAGAAACCCACATACCCGCGTATCCGGAAAGCGCGGAACACCCGGCGCCGACGAGGAAGGTGAGGGACGTAACCAAAGCCATCACCCATGGGCCTACAGGGCCCGTGCCTGTGGTAGAAAGAATGAATGTGTTGGTTTGAAGAAACTTATTGAGACCTGTATCATGTGGTTCCGCAAAACAACGACGTGGTCGAGAGAGCCAAAAAACAAGAGCTCGGTCTACCACCACCGAGATCCGTCATCTCCTCACTTCTATCATGCTGGTGGTTCGTCTTGTTGCATGATCCCCGCGTTAGAAAATAAAAATGATACAGCATATAAACGACCCAACTTGCTACATTACCTCCTTCCCTCCCCAAAAACAGCAGGAAGAGTAAGACCGAGAACAACAGCGTCACGTTTCTTATCGTTTTGTACTGCATGGCGAAGTAGCCCTCCGCGCCCTCTGAGATCGCGTCGGAGATCACCTGCATGGCCTCCGTGCCCTCGTCAAAGCGGTACATCCACACTAGGAGCCAGAAGGAAAAGCACATCCCCACGATGGAGACGAACAGCGCCCACAGTGTGGCCTTCAGCCCCACGTTGTCGGAAAACATCTGTACCCCGACACAGAGTGTGAAGCAGACCCCGAGTAGGGGAACCAAGGGCGACACGGTCCCGTTCATCGCCAGTTGCTCGATCAAGGACAGTTTCCTCTTGGGATGGTAAAAATTGTTGTTCTGACTGTTCAAGCCGTTCGTGTCCGCGAACCCGTTGTTGGGGTAGTAGCCCGGATGATTCATGCTCTGGCCCATCGACGAACTGCTGTTCCCATAGTACCCACCGGCCTGCCCGCCTTCGATGTCGTTGTACATGCTGCTACTCGTCGCTACAGCTGCAGCGGCTCCAGGGTTGTTGTAGTTCATTTGATGGCTACTGCTGGTGTTCTGTGGTGGCGGCGTGGGGCTGTACGTCGGGTAGTTCTTGTTGACGCTATACTGATAATCCACCGTCATTGTCATCCGGCCTGACGCTACGAGAAACGATGAACGGTTGCTGCTTACCAAATCCGCACGGTCGTCGAGGGATCGGTGCAGCTTGTATGATACGACCGGGAGATGAAGCAACCGCGCGGAAAGAAATCCACTTTGGTACACCACAAACGATGCGCCTGCACGGCGGTGCGACTACAAGAACCAAGTATCACTTATCATCCGCGGGCATCATCCGTTGCTACGTGCTGGTTTCCTCTCGATCGCAAAGAGGTGAGGACGAGGATGATCATACTTACAGCAGTTAGAGCCACCTTCTATTCTCGAGGGGGGGGCGAAAAATGCAACATGTTGTACAGATGGAAATCTCAATCTCAGGCCCAACACAACATATTATCAAGATTGGAATGCAAAGGAACGCATCGCAGACACAACCATATTGAGAAGACGAATTCTAAACTTTAATTTTTTTGAAAGAGGAACTGAAACTGATGTTTTTTTTGTATTTCCTTGCAGTGGTCCACTACACGATGGTTGCGAGAAGAACGTTGTAAAAGAAACTCACAAATGCAGAGGGAACCAAGCAATACAGTTTTTGAACACTCAACCAGGAAGGCCGGATGATGTGCTGAAATCAACACATTTAATATCGCAATGCAGCAAATTCGTCTTTGGGCTCTTGTCTTTTTGCGTTTCTTTCTAAACATCAAAATGGACGGGTCCGCCCCAGTGTTGTAGGTATCAAAATCAGTAGTGAGTCAAGCTCATGTTAAATGTCATCTAACGCTGTTTTCTTGTGAACTCCTTTCTCACCGCCAAACGATAGCTCGAAGATCATACACGAAGATCGCTTTCCTGTATTGAAACAAGTTGCGTGCTACGCGATGTAACTTTCGTGTCCCTACCTACGGAGTCCTGTTCGTGTGACACCAGCTGCAGGGAAGTACTATTAGTAGCCGGCTCACCTGTCATCGCCCCCTGTGAACTATCCCCTCTCTCGACTGCCGTTGCAGCTGTAAGTTTATCGGGAGACGAGCCTTCTCTACTTTTAGAAGCGGCGAGATGTTTAGCAGGATTATGTCCTTGAGCTAACGGCGTTGTACAATTTCTACTATTGCTGTCGTCCGCTTCATCTTTTACCTTTGTCAGGTTGGCTTTGCTATTCACATCTGGCTCCACCACCTCCTGATCGACTTGAAACACCGCGTGCCGGGCAAACTCTAAAAAGCGGTTTCCGTACGTGGCCGGGGGTTGGCAGCTGATGTTTCTGCAGGTCCCGCAAAAGAGGCAGGTCTCCGCCCGCTTCCGCAGGCCGTAGGTCGTCAAGATGTCGACGATGCCGATGTAAGACAGCAGTTTGTCATTCTCCACCACCTGCACGCCGAAAGGCACATAGTCCTCCCGCCCGTACAGAATGTTGCTCATACTCCCCGCCGTCCCCTTGGCGTTCAAAGCGGCCTTCGGCTTGAAGTGCAACCCAACGAGGAGGGAGTAATCCAGCAAGTTGTTGCGCTGCAGAAAAGCGACGTCTCGCTCCAGCGAATCCACGATTTGCAGGCACTTCTTCGCGTTCCGGACGGTTTTCAACTGCCGCAATTTTGTCGAGGAAGCTTGGTCGTCGATCCAATCCAGATCCTTCAAAACCAGCTGCTCCTCCTCATGCTCATGGGTCTCGCTTGTTGCGCCGTGCTGGTGCTGCGCGTGAGGAAAAGCACTAGAAGTAATCGCCCCGCTGGTACTAGGATCTACTGTTATACCTACACCATCTTGCTGGTGTTGCCCTCCTGAAGGTGGTGGTGCACGAGCAGGCCCTGGAGCATGACCCCCTTTTCGCGCCTTTCTGCCGACCGTGGATCCTTTCAGGTCGTACTTGCAGTTGATCTTGTACATGCCGCAGAAAATGTTCGCCATGCAGACGAACGTGAAGTGCTCCTTTTCGAATTTCTTCCCGGAAGAAGTACTAGATGGGTTCTCGTCGATGAACTCGATTTTGTACAACCCGAAGTACTGGGGCAGCAAACTCGTTGCGGGAGTCGTGAACGTCGTTCCGGGCGACCGGACCGGAAGAGCCAATCCAGGCCCCCTTTTGGAAGTAGCTCCTGGACCACCCCCGGCTCCCGCAGAGGTAGAAGTCTGCCCGAATTCGTCCCCATCTGAGACGTTGTTCGAAACGATGGAACCTAGGGACAGTGATTCGTCTCCTCTGCTGCCGCGACCTGCCGCGCCTGTTGTACTTCTATCAGTTATTTCGGGCGTCGCAGCACTCATGTTTGACAAATCGGTCCTGTTTGTTTGATGATGTTCCGTCGATGTTTGCCCGACAACACTGGCGGCGGTGTGGAAAGAGTTTTGCGAAGGCAGCTGGAGCTGCGGGTCCGCGGTTTTCTCTTTCGTGGTTTCCGCAGGAGCGGTGTTAGTGGCACCGCGTAGTTGCTGGCTCCGCTTGTTCGCCCCTGTAGTCGGCTCTCGTCGGTCGTAACTGTTTCCGGCCTCCAAGCCTGGAGGTCCGGCCACTCCTGTTGTCCTCCCGCCACAGCTTTGTTCCACGTGCTCGGCGTAATCGGGCAGAATCTCGAGCATCAGCTTCTCCTCCCGCGCCGTGCAACTCTTCAGGATGAACCGCTGGTCGGTCGTGAGCAGGAAGAACGCAGGAGACCGCCCCGCGGCCATCTCCGTGGAAATGCAATAGAACTCCTTGCCGTGCAGGAACGAGTCTTTGTACTCGTCCTCGGGGATGTGGAAGGCTTTCTGCACTTTCGCAAACTTCGCCGGCTGGTAGCTCCGAATGCGAAACTTTACGGTGTGTGTGGTCTGCGTTTCATCTCCTCGGGAAGCCGAACTAGGCAGGGTAGTTGTACTATTAGGCGCTCTAAGATGATGTTGTTGAACATTGCTGGTGGTCGTCCCCCCTGGTGGTGGAGCAGGAGCAGGTGGAGCATTTTTCATGTGCACCTCCCCCTCTGGAGATTTATTGGAGGTATCCGAGCCCTTTCCCGCGTCGGACCTGGAGATTGACTGAGTGCGGTCCCGAACCAACGCCTCCAGCTGCATCTGGTCCCCCGGGGTGTTCCCCACGTGCTGCAAGAGCTCCGCCTCGGCGTCTTTGAACTCCACATCGTCAGCGTCGTCAGGAGACGGTTCTTGCATCTCTACACCAGCTGCACCAGCTGCGTCAGAAGTCGCGCCGCCCATCACCTCCAGGATGCCTTGCCGCAACGCCGCCGCCACGGTCGCGACCTGCTCCTGCTGCACGGCGTGCACCTCCACGCCGACCCGATTGGGGCACGGCGTCTTCTTCAGCGCCTTCGCAAATCGCGAGCCCTTGTGAAATTTGTTCTCTGATGGTTCCTTATGGAGATGACGGTGGAGCTCTCGTCCGCCGTCGGAGGAACTCCCCGGCCCCCCATCGCTGACTCCGGGCTTCTTCTTCTTCCGCCGGGAAAACAGCCGGGCGGTCTTGGCCTTCAGGTACGACCGGGCCCCGTGGTGGCGGTGCAGCATGGATTGTTGCAAGTGGTTCCAGTTTGCCTCCCGTGCGTCCAGGATGTGGTCCACGGAGGCCCGCGTGGCTTCGAAGTCGCTCGTGCCAGAAACGGGGAAATCCTCGTAGTCTTCCAAGTTGTCTTCTCGTCCACTTGTCCCGTTAATAGAACCCACACTCCCCGGCACACGGAGGATGTTGTAGTCCTTCTCGTCCTTGTCCACTGCATAAACCCCCGTTCTTTCCGCGCTAGAACCGGCCGCCGCGGGCGCGGTGCTGGGAATGCTGATTGTGTTCTTCGTACCCTGTCTGGTACTCTCTACTCCGGCTCCTGGTGTAGTAGTGGTGCCACTTGGAGGTGCACCAGGAGCAGATGAAGCAGCTCCTGCAACATTCCCGATCCCCGCGGTGGGGTGGTTTCGCTTGTTTTGGGTCGCACGCTGGTGCTCGAGGACGGCGGTGGGCCGCTTGAAGCACTGTTCCGCAATCTTCCGCTCATCGTCCAATCTACGACGGTGGATCACGTGTGCGACGGCGGACTGGAAGAGCTTCGCCGTCTTCGGGTGAGAACCAGCAGCTTCTAGTACGCTGCCCTGCTTGCTGAGTGACGGCTCAAAAGCGACGGCTTGCTCGCCTTCCGCCCCGAAAGTTGGCGACCGCTGCGGCACCTGCGTTGCAGGAGCAGAAGATGACATTTGGTCCTTAGGGGGGTGAGAAGATCATGTCTAGAGGCATAGTTGTGCTTGTGTCATTAGCACAGTAAAGACACATAGCTGCAATTTAAGTTTAACGAAAATGGCTCGCTGGGGGTACATATGTTGTGAATCAAAGTAAATTCGTCCGAGGTCGCGCAGGGGTTGGGAATGTAAAACTGCATGAAACAAAGAAGGAGCAAATTGCCGTATTTTGGGACTCCATTTAGTCAAACGCAAAAGCTACAGAAAGCGTTTGAATTGGTCTCACGAGAAGGACAGTGAACAACCGCACGAAGAGAGTAGCGCTGTACCACGATGCTGAGGAGAAACAGAACGTCTTCACAAATGAATGTACGACCGGTAGTGAAGAACTACGTGTTGATGCACGATAATTATACAGACAACGACGCGACCGACAACTGGCACGGGAAGAACCGACAATTGTTCATCTTCCGGAACGAATCTTTTTAACAACACGAACCGACAAAAAACTATTGGACGGAGGCACTGTTCTTATCGCACGAGGACGGAGGCGCACCAGATTGTAAGGTCCATTGAAATCATGACCTTTTCACGACAAAACAACCGAGTATTTGGGGAAAAATCACGTTGAAAACAGTACCGAAAGAAAATCGACAAAACATCATCCTCGTGAACAAGGCGTACTAATTTTTGTCGCAAACATGCGTTGCAAGCTACACCGCACAAAATTTTGGATTTTATTTCTCAACGGAGGGAAAGATAACATTGCGTAAATGAATGGGTTGCAGAAATATGTTCTTGTTCCTTGGGCGGATCAGAAGTACTGCTTTACTCTGTTGATGCTGACGTGTCTATGCTACAGCAAGATATCTTTACCTCTCTCCAAAAAAATCTTTATGCAACTGAGTCAAGAAACTACCGTAGACCCGGCCAAGAGTAGATAAGACAATGCACCTGTGC
The DNA here is from genome assembly GCA_905178155.1 of Amoebophrya sp. A120. Taxonomy (NCBI): domain Eukaryota; class Dinophyceae; order Syndiniales; family Amoebophryaceae; genus Amoebophrya; species Amoebophrya sp. A120. Next base: position 3,158,587 of record CAJINV010000007.1, on the reverse strand, counting down.
AGTTGTGCGAAAAAAATTCCGCATGAAATATTTTCCTCTGTTTCGGAGTTTTGTGCAAAGAATCATCTTCTGCATCAGTGCAATCTTTGTCATTGTGTTAGTTTTCCTTTCTGAAAGAATCTTGCGAAGACAACGCTACTTCTAGCTGTCCAAAGAAATAAACTTCTGCTGCACTCTTCCCATTCTTCAGGGGTAAATTTATGGGGATGGATTGATAAATGTAATGACTGCTTGTGTGTTGCTCTGAATTTCATGCAGTCTACTACTGATGCTCATCTATGATGTTGCAATGCGTTTCACCTGATAAATTCTCTGGTGATTGGTCGACGCATGTAAACGCGCCGCTTTTTATCCTTTTTCACTTCAAACATTCCTGTTATCTTTACTCCATGGGAACGCAAATGGAGAAATTCAGTTCCAATGGGTAACATTTTTTCCTTGTGCCATCGTCTGCTTTCGCGGACTGTTTCGTACCCGCAGTTCCGCCTTGCACCTTCGATTGAAGCTCTCCACTCCTACCTTCTGCTCCCTTTTCTTTTTCGGGGCAGCAAACTTCTTCATCCGAGAAGTCTCCTTCGGAAAAACTTCCTTCAAATTCATCTTCACTGTCGTGAAAAGAGCACTCCGATTTTATGGTACTATGATTCTCGCCGTCTCTTTTTTCCAAACACTCCACCAATTTCATTTTCTCCAATTCTTCCAGGGTTTTGCTCTCAAACCCGGTCCAGGGGAGCAGTCTCAACTTCTCCCAGCTCCCCATCATGGCGAAATTCTCCCTGAATTCCGCATCTATTTCCTCCAATTTTTCCGCAATATTCGGCACTGGTCCGCTAGTTTTCTGTGATGTTGTAGTCCTCCCGTGCTGACAAGTGGACGAAAAAAATACCTCGCTTGCCAGCCTGTTCTTGCTGTTGCTCTCATCCTGCTGGTTCTGCTTCTGACGTCCAGCCCACACACACTCCTCCACCTGTCGCAAGGCTTCCGCAAACCCGACGTTTCTGGAGTTCGACAACTTCTTCCCGAGGTTCAGCAGCTTTGCGCAGAGCTCGAAATCTGCGTCCTTTTCAAACTCCAACTCCGCGAAGGAGTCGAGCAGTTTGAAAACGAGCCGATTCTTCTCTTTCCCCAGTTCGAACTCCGTCTGGTCGCACATCAGGTACCAGGTCCACACCAGATGCTCGAAATTACTGGGAATCACGTCCCACTCGTCCTCTTCTTCTTCATCGTAAAATCCTGGATCCTCCCCGTCCGAAACAGGTCCTGCAGTCGACGGGGTGTAGTACTGTTCCGAAGAAGGAGGTTCTTCTGCTTCATCAGAAGTTGAGGACGTTACAGCAGCGACAGTGGTACTAGTAGTACCACAACTACCAGCCCGGACAGAAGTTTCGGCATTTGTACAACGACCACCGCACGACTCGATGTCGGCGCGACCAGTACTACTAGTCTTGTCCGCGTACAAGCTGACGGCGAAGTTGAGAAATTTCGGGCCGGTGGAGGACACCTGCTCGACCCCGTACTCCGCCGTTTCCGGACCATGAAGAAAAAAAGCAGTTTGTTGCTCCGCTCTTCGCCTTTCCTCCTCATAGTTCAAGTAGTCAAAGGGATCGCAGTCCGTCAGCCAGAATTTCAGGAAGAACTTTCGCTTCTTATTTTCCCGGCGCGCGGTTTTCTTCTTCTTCGTTGCCATTCCAGCTCCTCCCTGCGCATCATTCGGAGATTCGTCAATCAGCTGACAGCACTTCGCCGCCTTTGTCAGAAAAACATTGTCCAATTTCAACAAGCAGACGCACTCCAAATCCAGGGAAAAATCTTCCGCCCGGAGCGGGTTTTCTCGTTGCTGCTGGCCATTGCGGAGGGGGGGAGGTTCTACTTGCTCATCATCATCTTCACCACCCGGTGCACCAGCAAGGCGGTCTTCTTCTTCTTGTTCCTGGATATTATCGTGCTGCACCGCGGAATAGAAAAAGCTGTTGACTCGGTGCTCCTCCGTGGGGTTCTCCGTCCCGATCACGTCCGTTTCCGGGAACGCCTGCTGCAGGCAGTGTTTCCGCTCCGCCAAGTGCAGCGTTTTGTTCGCATACAAGCAGTTCCGCACGTGGCGGCACAGGTCCTTCACCGTGTTTTTCTGCAGGTTCACGTAGTTCTTCGGCTTGATCGAAGTTGGGGCGGTTTCAGCTGCGTTATCCTTTTGCGCGGTCGTTCCTGGATCAGGCTGCCTCGACATCTTGATCTTTTCAATTGTACCCGTTGGAGCCGGGGCTAATAAACAAGCAGCGCCCGCCGAAGACGACACGTCTTGTGACATCAAATTGTCTTCCTCAATAATCTCCTCGTCTACTTCGACGCTACTTTCGGTGCGCAACGCGGGGCTACCGTCTTCTTCCTCCTCTGGCAACACCACTTCGACCTCCGAGTCTGATCCGCCAGACGTGGAAGAAAGACTGCAAGAGGTGGTCGATAAGGAAGCACATGAAGTGGTAGTAGATCCTCGTTGATTTTTACCCTCTACTCCCGAGGCTTTCCACAGCGTGGAGTCCGAGGAACAGGTCGACGCGGTTTCGCAGTCGGAGGTGTCGTCGAAGAAATTCGAGGTTGTTGTAGTCTCCGCGCCCGACAATCCGGATTTCAGTGTGCTTTTCGTCCTCATGCCGGACAAGTCGGAAGATTTCGCTTTGGACGAAGACAAGGTCTTGTCCAACTTCTCATACCAAGACGTGAACAGCCGGCCGGACGGGGTGTAGATGTTCACGGCCACGAGATTTTGGTGCTCCTGTTCGAGGTTCATCTTCGTGGAGGGTGTAACAGTGAACGGGCCTGTTGTCGTAACAGCTGCGGCGTTTCGCTTGTTCGTGGATTGCTCTGCTTCTTCGCATGATGAGAGAAAATTTTCTTGCATAGTTGCGGTTTCATCCACAGCAGCGGCGGTCGTGTTTTCGACGAAGGCGCTTGCAATCTTACTTGCGGGACTTCCTTTGGGTCCTTCTTCCATTGTCTTGCTTTAGAAGTATGCGTCGAAAATATTGGTTTACGGGTGTGCGACAAGCAAGCAAATGAAATCCGACACTCACGGGTTATCAATGATTGCGTAATTGGGTATGGATGATCGGCCAAACTTGTTTTTCAAGTTCGTAGCTTCCGTGGTTTGTTTACCGATCCAATTACAGTGAGGGATGTTCTTGAATAAGCGTGCTACATCTTGTGAATTTTTTCACATAATTAAAAACGTGTTGGTGTTGGTTGCGCAAAGATATATGATAGATTCTTTTCAATAACTTCTGGTGCAAAAACTGTTATGTGGTATCACAAGCTTGCTGCAGCGAATACCAATTTCAGCGAATACCAATTCGACTTCGAGCCAGGAATAAAAATCGGTTCGATCAGCATCGAAAGAGGCCAAGACGATCGTGGAAATTGCTGATTCTGCATTTCGATTTCGAACATAGTATGATCTTTCTCTTCAGAGTGACATTTTGTGGTCGATCTGCGAGGACAACGGTTGATCACGTTTGCTTCATAACCAACCGAAACAGAATTTTCTTCCGATTCTCTCCAGACTTTCACATTCTTCACTCGGAAAGAACGTTGCATGCGATAGAAATCTGAACTGATTTCATTTGAGTTCCTAATTCATTTTGTTCTTGCTGTTGCGGCACTCCGCTTCAAATGCGAACAACAAGATTTCGCCCATATCAAGTCAGCCGCACTGCAAGACACTTTTTGCGCTTGCCCTGTGGTGTCGAGTGACTAATGCCGGGCATTGTTGAGATCTCAATTTTTGGAAACTTCTCATATACATGATCACCTTTTGATCTTTGATACCAATATCTGCGAGCATAAGAATTCTTGCCTCCCGCAAGTTCTTGTTGCTGTTCTCGCCCTTCTCGGCGTCGTCAGCTTATTTTCACACTACAGAGGTAAAGAAAAAAAGATTCCTACTTTTATTCTTTTTTCGAGGCGGCATCACTTTTCGGTTCAGAAATCTTGCTCGGTGTGAAATTTTCGTATCATTCTCAGTGGTAATTTATAATGTAATTTGACGTAGTACGACGAAATGGAAAATGTGGGAAATCATACCACGAGCCTTTTAAATCCCCATAGAGATCTTTGCTCTTTCGGATGCGAGCGCCCTGCTAGTTACCAGAAACAACATAAAGCTTTTCTACGAGGAGCATAGGCAGCTACGACCCAAATAAGCAGAACAGCAGCAACTCTATCATTTTGACAAATGGATACGGTTGCCACATATCTGCGGGTCAGAGGAAATTTTGGGTTCGGCTTTCTAAACGAGTTTCGTGTTTGCACACGGCCTATCTAAGTAGTATAGGCAGATCGAGTAAGAGTATTAAAAAGTCTGAAGTTTAACTGGGAAGTCTGTTGCTGTAGTAAAAAGTCAAAACCGAATGCGAGTAGGCTGTTATAATTTGAACGTGCTGACGGTCTAAAGTTTAAAGATGGTGTCTATTGCTAGTTAAATTTTGTTTCTGGGTGATACAAAGTATCCCTCCCCGGAAAAAGTTTTCACTCAGCGTAACCGCATTTTCATCATCCATCTTCGACAGTAAAAGGTACTGCAGCTGCTGTTTCATGGTCATCTGTTACATACATATTTTTATTTTCAATGCAAATCTTGTGGACAACATACGGGTAAAGGTAAACCTATACCAAGATGCTCCGATCGTAGTTTCTGTGTACAACTACAAACACAACAGCGGAAGACGCGGAAAGTAGAAAAATAAAAATATCGATAGAGCCGGCATATTATTTGCGCACCATTTACAAACCTCGTATTAATTAATCTTCCAATACGGAACAGCGGCAGTGATTTTCACTACTGCAAACCGTATGTGGTTCCCTACCCCTAGCGAGCAGCACGACTTTGCGAAATAAAAATTCTCTTCTCTCGCATTCGCTGGTACAGGATGTGCGACTTCTTCATGCGAAAAACGCTGCATCGCATTATATGTTAATAACGGTCACAGGACTTCTTGCACACAAACAAGAAAGCTTTTAGGTACGGGCTGGAACGCTGCTGCTCTGGACTTAAGACTGGAGCGGTTGTAACTCAACTGTGAAAGATGCAGCTCAGTCTTACAGTCCAGTACTCAGAGAAATACAACATAAAAGGCATAGAAAAGTAATAACCTAAATCATGCAAAATCAAAAACTATAAAAATGGTTCATTCTCCCGAATACCCGTCACTTTGGGGGCCTCCTCTGTTCAGTGCTCGATCTCGCTTTCCTCGTTGTCGTGGAGGCGGTGGTAATACTGCAACGCCAAGTCTGCAGCGGAGATGATGCGCGCGGCATAGGCATCGACGTGGCTCGCCTGGCTCCCCCGGTCATCGGCCCAACGGCTACGGCGGAGCGGCTCAGCACGTTCAAGTAAAGCCTCCACGAAGTCAAAGTCCTCCAGCTCCCACCGGTAGCTCTCGTTTGCGAGCTTTCTGACGTGGTTCTGAATCTCTTCTATGGTTGCGGTACTCGCGTCCGGGGCTCGCTTCTCCTGGTGTTCCACCATCTTCTCCTTCCCGGTTTTCACGACTGTTTCCTTCTCCAAGACAGACATCTGTTTGTGGTTACGTTGGTTCTTATACGTCGTTGTTTACTTCTTTCTCCACATCAACGTCGAGAAGGTCATGCTCATACAACACAAGACGAAGCAACCAACAAACAGTATCTAGTTCCAATACCGAGCCATCCGCATGCACCACATCGCTCAACGGAATGCCAGTTTGCTCGTCCTCATCCTCGGGGGGGGGGGGGGGATGTTCTGCGTACCACGCAAGTTCTCGTACGCATTGACGCACCACGCTGATTTTTTTTCAGTTTGGTAACATTCATGATATTTGGAACATGTATAATGTATTTCCGAAATATTGCACGCTTCCTCCATTGGAATCATTCAACTCGGCACTTCCATAGATAGCCAGGAACTGCATCCTCAAAAACAAAAACATCGCATGACGTCTGAAAAAATACTTACTCAGATGATCTTCCCCCGGCGCGGTCAGCGGCAAGGCCAGCAACTGCGCCGACACGTTCAAGCGCTTCCCGCACTTCGATTTGATACGCGTCATCTCTCTTATTTCGGCTTGCTCGACTACGTTGCAGCGAGCAGCACAGAAACAGATAGTTTTCCGGTACGAAAAAAAAAACTGATTTGGAGAAATTGTTCGCAAGTTAACATTTGAACGATTTCTAGTGCTGCAGTCTCAAAACAGTTTCTGTCCAGAGTCAGACAGCTCGCATTTGCTTTCCGTGACTTTCGCAGTTGCAACGTATAGACGCAGAGCTGACGGACTAACGCATACCGGTTTCAATTTTTCGACGAGGGTATTTCACGTCACTAGCCACGATCCGGCACTTTGGGGACATGTATTGAAGACGACCCCCTTCTCTCTGTTGTTCCAGATCAAAAATGTGCTTTGTCTACGAGGTAGACTATTCAATGTTGCACAACTTCTATCAACCACGTAGTTTATGTTTATATTTATTCTTCACCTATGTATAGTTTGTAGCAGTATTTTCTGTGTCCTCTCTGACGAAAGCACCGCGCCCGGTAAAAGAATACGAATGTCTTTTTTCACGAACAGCGACGTGTGAGGCAAACCAGAAGCAGAAGAGCAGAGGCCTACTTCGAAAACATGGCCATACAAGAATAGAGACTGAGTGCAGAGAGTTGCCCTCAATAAAACAATGTGGCTATGATACAGGACAACTCTCCAAAGCTGTATCCTAAAATTCCCGCCTCAGCGCGTACACGGCCTCAACGAGAGAGACGCCTGCAGTAAAAATAGCTCGAGCTGAATTACGAACGGATAGCCGGGAAAGGCATTGCCGGATAGCAGCACACAACACGGACGTGCATTCGCCGGAAGCAAGCAAGCGAAAACCCGCATGTTGACCGCGCACAGAAGGCACGCAGTGAGCCGAGAATCGCCGGGCCAGGCTGGGCAGCTGCCACGGCCAAGTTTTGAAAAATCAAGCATGCCGCCCTCCCGTATACTATTTCCGCTGGCGCTCGCCGTCTCCAGTATTTCTTTTTCTTTACACAGGAAAGCAAATTGATTCTTCTTGGAAAACACTTCCAAGCAGTACGAATTGATCCACATTTTCGCTTTCATTTCAAATTTCAAAATTTGTTGTGCGACTCAACACTGCAGCTTTTTGTCCAACTTTATTTTCTACGTGAGAAATAAGCGCTTTGGCTCTCATTATCCTCAGCGTCTCCCACCAAAACCCGCTGTGTTCTTGTTCAAATAGCGATACTCGGTCAGTTCTTCGGAGAACCCGTCCACTAACTTCGTCAGTTTGTCCATTAACTGCAGGGAGTCGCAGGTCGTGCTTCTCGTCTCGGTGCCGTCCTGCATTTCCACGTCGGTGTTCATGTCTGCTTCATCCGTCAGTCGTTGTACACCCCCATCTGGCGCCCGCCCTGGCACGACTTTGCCAAGATTTCTTCGCTCCTCTTTGCAGAAAGAATCCGTGCTCGACGAGGTGAACGCAGCTAGAGCAGGAGAGCCACGGCTATAGAGTAAAATCCGACCGAACCCTTCTCGGAGCCTCCTTTCCCTGCACACCCGGATTCTATCGGTGAGAAGAAGCAGCGCGAGGCTGGCGTTCTCCCGCCTCGCGCGGTCTAGCTTCTGAAAAAGCACCTCCGCGAGCTTCTGGACATTTTTCGATGGGTGCGGTTGCGGTTGCCGTTGTGTCACTCCTGGCGCAGGATAAGATTGCTGGTCGTCAACTAGAACCTGGCCAGCACCGGAAGCAGTTACAGCAGGTACTTCTGGAAGACTGCGACTATACCTCTCGTCCGACACCGCATTCTGCTGGAGGATGTCAGGGGGGCGAGTATCGATATGTTGGCTCTCAGCAGATGCGCGGACGGCAGCGGTTCCGAAACTGGGTGCAAGCGGGGAGTTGTCCGCTGCGAAAAGTTCGTCGTCGCTAGGGAACGTGGTGAGTGCGGGCTCTGAGACGGGAAGCGGGGACATTTAGTTGATACTTCTCGTAGACGAAATGTGCTTGAACTGTTTCAGTCGCAGTAAGAGCTGCGCGGACTGCGGCTTAGTGTAGTAGAGACGCCGAGTATTTCAAGTGTACTCTTCAGAGAGCGCTAAAAAACCTTGCCTTCCAGATTGGTAAGTACAAACGAACATCCCGCTTGACCGCTAACGAAAGCAGACGGCGTATGCTGTCAGGCTGCGAACTGAAAAAGGACACGCCCCGCCGGTCCGCCCGAGATGCGCCTCGTCGCCCCGGCGACGGCGGGCGTTCGCGTTACCACCAGATGCCGGGGCAGCCGCGTCCTGGGCTCGCGCGCAGCGCCGCAGGAGGTCCCTTACCGCAGTGAATTTGAACAGCAGATGAACAATATAGCATTGTGTACTGAAAAAGCTGCAAATACTCCGCAGAGATCCAGGATATCGGGTAAACATCAAGCACGAGTAGGAACACAGAGCAAGAACTCCTCAGTGAAAACTGCTGTAGAAATCACAGCTGGCGACGCATTGCTTCTGATAAATCGCGTAGTTTTTCCAACAACATTCACTGTTCCGTAATACAGAACTGCAGTCGTCTGATACTGATGTGCGGAGCAGAGGACTATCTACACAGGAACGAAATGGCACCGGGTCTTCGTCTTCATCGTCGAAAACCAAATAAGCCACTCCGCGCCAAGAACTGCTTGCCTGCCGACCACCACCAAACGCGGCCTCATCTGTCCTGCAGCGGCTCCGGCCTGTGGTAGGCGAACTTTTCCTTTTTTGGTTTGTCGCTGGGCCGGGTAAAGTCGCCCTTGCCGATGACCGCGATGTTCCGGAAGCCCTGCGCCTCCTCCCGGAGCGGCAGGTTGAACTTGATGTAGGCCTTCAGCGTTTGCTGGAAGTCGAAGTCGTTCAGCTTTCCTTTGGCCTTTTCCGTCAGGAAAATGGGCGCGAGGGAGTGGAACAACTGCTCGTCCTTCAGCCCGAACAGGGCGTACACCGACACAATGTCCGCCAAATGCTTCAAACTGATGGAGTCCTTGCTCATCTGGATCTTCTCGGAGATCTTGTTGAACACCTGCTCCTCCACCGGTTCCCGGTGCGCAATCCCCAGCCCGGCGGCGGCGGACAGATCGTTCTTGCTGGCCAGCGTTTGTGTGTACAGCTGATTAAACTTCGCCACGGCATAGGCCAGCTCGCACACCTGCGCAGATTCCATGTCTGCAATCTGCTGCCCGCGGACGACGTCGTGGTACAAGGTTCTGTTGGTTTCAGATTGAAATAATGAACACTGTATGAAATAAATAACAAACGGACAACATGAAGCTGCTTCTGCAACGAGCAATTGCAATTATGTGCAATGGGACGAAAAACACAACGGATCAACATAGGAAGATCGAAAGGCAAGCAGTAACATTGAGGTACTATATACCTTATCAGTCCCTTGTCCAGAGCCAATTTCTGCAACGCGCCGACATTTGAGATGAAATTCGGGTTCGCGATCAGACTGTTGCTGTACAGCAACATGCAGATCACCTTGGCACTCAGGGTTTTCAGCTCGTCGCCATTTGCCGCGGTTTTGCTTTTCAGCATCTCTTGGAGCTTCAGCATGCAGTTCTTCTCGCCGCTGGTTGGCTCGAAGGTCGCTCGATTTTGAAACGGCACATCCAGAAGGTGGACCTGAAATTCAATTTGTGCAAGGAAGAACTTTTACTTATCTAAATCATGCATGCGAGGACCGAATGAATTCGCAACATACTAGCCCAGCCTGTGCTGGCCTCTTCGCATGACACGATGCAAAAACGCAATAAAATCATCAACCCTATCAGTACCTTCACCACCGCGTAGAGTGCTTTGATCAAGTCGGCCGTGGTTTTTTCTTTCAAATTCTGCGTCAACCCGATCTCAATGGGCTTCATGAGGTGCATGACGTCGATCCACTCCGGCACATTGGGGATAAACTTGTCCGGTGGTCGGTTTCTTATCTTCATCACGCTGGTGGGCCGTGCCCGGTCTTGCACGAGTCGCTTCGGAATGACCCGAAACCGGTCGTTTTTCTCCTGGTCGCCGCCCGCCTTGTCGATGTGAACGATGAGGTCCTGCGTCAGGGGTTTGGTGAACAGGATGGAGTAGAGCTGGATCTGTTCCTTGTAGGGGATGTGCCGGTGCCGGTGGATCCAGATCTTCTCGATAATCTTCATGCCGTGCTTGAAATTGGTCGCGGATTCCATCTTGCGCAGTTGCGCCTGAAACCCGGTGGTAAGCCACTCCTCCACCGCGGTCCCGTTCCCGTCCACCACGGGCACGATCGCGTTCCCGGTGACCGCCTTCTCGCCGTACCTGGCCAGCGCGTCGTACTGGCTGTGGATCATGTCGTCGTCGGTGGGGAGCTATCAAATGCAAAAATGTCTGGGTCTGGAAGAATGCAACTTGTCATGCTAAATCTGAATTATGTAAAGATCTGTGTTGCATGATTGCCAAAAGCTGTCAACTTCTGACCTAGTCGAGAGGCAGTTTCTCATGCAGGATAGGCATGATAGAACTCTCGCAGAATCTGTCATGCTCTGTCCTACACACCAGACCTCATCGGTCATGGAAAACCTGCATGACACGTCTGGCACTCTTCCAGACCCAGACATTTTTACAGTTGATAGGAGCTTCTTGCCCTGCGCCCGCTCCTCCTCCGTCAAATGCGGCAGGCCGGCGGCCAGCGGTACGCTCGCGATGGCCGGGTGCACCCCGCCGGGCCAGGCGGTCGGGTGCTTTTTTACCGGCTCGGGCGGGTTTTGCCCGTAGCCCGTCGCTGACTTGAACCTTTTGGCGTTGGCCTCCAACACCGCGGGGTCCTCGCCCTCCATCTCGCGCTTCTTCTGCAAAATGGTGAACATGGCGGTCTGCTGGGTCTCCTGGGCCTTTTGCCGCTTCGCCCGGATCGCAGCCAGCTCGTCGTCCAGTTCAGTCATGATTTTTTTTCGGATGGGGAAAAGTCGCTGAAAGTCGTCGTCCTGGGAAAGAACGAGGGGGAGAGGGTAGTGAAATACAAGTAACGCCACTGCTCGAAAAATAAGTAAAACGAGCGCGGCTTCTACACAGGAGGGCTGAAAAACGTCCAGGTGGACATGCTGGAACTGAATAAAACCGCTCCGTAAAACATGACTTGTTCTTGGCGCTTCAAATGTTGTTTCACTCCTGTGGGTTGTTTGGGTCTAATTCAGGCGAGAGCGTAAAATTGATCCAGCAAATGGGTCCTTGTAACATCAAATAATTCGGTTGCTTGTAGTGATGCACAAAAAAAAAATCAAAATTCAGCTGCGTTTTTGATCCAGAAAGCTGTGCCTTTTGCAAATTTTTGGGATGGCCTTCTTTTGATCCATAGCAGCACGGTTGTTATTTCGAGCTGTCTTCAGAATTCCCAGAAACACGCTGTTGACACGATTTGTCGACAAACACGGACACGGAGATCAAATGGCTATTAAATTCTTTGAATTTTCGTTCTGCAATCTTATTTTCGATTGGGGCAATAGAGATTCTGTTCAGGTGTGGTGCGCCGGCGTAGAAGGGTCTGTTTGTTCTTTTGGAGTAAATTGTACAGGTTAAGGTATTTTTGAATAGAGGAGCGCAATTCGAGTGTGTAAGATAGTTGTTTGTTTATAGGTAGCCGCAAAGGACAAGGACAGGTACAATTTCGAGAATCGGCACGACATTGATTCTCGCTTAGAGTCAACGCTACGGTACAAATCCTCAAACTTTAATTTCATCTAGCAAAGACGTCGAAGCAGACACATTCTTCTCAACGATGTCAACTTGTATCTACATTGCAAGTGCAATCTTGCTGGTCGTGTGCTGGTGTCATATTTTTGTACAGCCTCAACAAATTCTTGGAAGTTAGTAATACGAGCAAAAGTTGATACTTTTTTAAAAGAAGTTTCATACAATGCGTCAACGATATACAGCTTCGTGGAGCAGGAGCGGAAAACTGATTTACAGATTTCCATTTCTCTGCAAGCGAAATTTGATACAATAACGTTTTTTCAATTTTACGTATAGGTTTTCAAATAGCACAACCTCGAGCAAAGTGCTATAACAAATGTAAATCTTTATTTTATTGTACAGAACTTCTGGCGAATCTTCTTTCTTCTTTTTTGGTGCAAATACACCATTTTTCCGCAATGAATATCTTCACTTGATTTTCTGAATCAACTGCGACCAGGCGTCCGACCCGATCCTCCTTCTCCTGTCCGCCCGGCTTTCGTGCACCAACGCCGCGATGTCGATCACCTTCGGGATCAGTTTGCCGCCCCGGGTCGTGTATCAACTGTAAAAATGTCTGGGTCTGGACGGTTGGAACTTGTGATGCTAAGTAGTGCGTCAGGAGTGCGTTTGTCATGCGAAGTAGGCATCAGGAAGCCCTCTAAAAATCTGTGATGCTAGGTCGTGCATTACAGACATCCTGGGTCATGCAAAACATGCATGACAAGTCTCAGAATCTTCCAGACCCAGACATTTTTGCATTTGATATCGTGATTTCCTGGACTCTCCGCACCCCCTTTTTCTGGCCCGGACCCCCGGCCGAGGGTCGGCCCGCAGCGCTCACACCGGACACCCGGCCCGGTCCGCCGCCGGCGCCGACCGAGAACCGGCTGCGCCGCCCCGTCGTGGATTTTCGGGTCGGCATATGAAAGTGCACAGCTTCCCCTCCCCCTCATTTGAAAAGCATGAGCAGCAATACAAACACCATCACCAGCACACGTGGAGCCTGTGCATGGCAAATTCATACTGTTTGGCCTTCCAGAATCTGTCATGCAGCGAGTGCGACAGGGCAGCAGTACAGTTGGATTTGGGGTTTTGCATGACAAATGAGGGGGACGAGGTGGAGTTGTGCACTCTCATACGGAAGCGGGCCGAGTTGCCGCAGCTGCATGATCTCCTCCGTCATCAACTCCTCCAAGGGAGATTCCAGCTGGAGGACCTCCCGAAAGCCCTGGTTCTGCCGGATGTCGAACAAGATCGGCAAAAAGGTCTTCACCGGCTCGTCGTAGCGCAGGTAGGAAGTTTGCTTCCCATCTTCGTCCAACACCGGCTCGCACATGGCAAGCAACCTGGGGTACGTAGGGGTTGCGATTTACTCATAAACAGTGTTGGCACGATGAGAAACCTAGCTCGGATTCGATTTTCTTCATCGATCGTGCACAAAAACCGAAACCGAGGAAAAATAAAGCTAAAAAAACTGGTTGTTCACAACTACAAGCAAATTATACCCCGCCTTCTCACTGTCTAGCAACCCGCCATCTTCGATGTACACGTCCCAATCACCCAACAGCAACGCCGCCACCTCGTCCTGTCGCATCATGCCCTTCCGTTCCGAATCCGCTACCGAAAACTGCGCCATCAGGGCTCGTTCCACCACTTCCAGGTTGTCGCGCAATTCCAGCGGCACAAACTTCTCCTTGCGGTTCGCCTCCTCGTTACTCGCTTTTGGGCTCGCACCGGAAAACTGCTGCAGTTCCTCCATTTCCTTCCGCTTCCGCTCCGCTTCCAGCTCCAGCGCCATGGTGACCCCCTTTTGGTAGACCGCATCCTTGTATCAACTGTAAAAATGTCTGGGTCTGGAAGAATTCATGTTTGTCATGCTTGTCTGGCATGACTTTTAAATCTGTCATGCACGTTACCCAAGAGCTCCGTTTTTCTGTGATGCAGAAGCGCACTTTGTCATGCAGAATAGGCAACACCTAGGAGCTCAGAAACTTGTCATGCTGAGCCAGCATTTGTAGCCTCATCATGAGACGCCACCCAGCATCACAAGTTTCCAGACCCAGACATTTTTACATTTGATAACTTGTCGTGCCACTGCTGCACGAGACAGAAGAGGATGTCGAACGCCTCTATGGATTGTAAAAATGTCTGGGTCTGGAAGGATGTGAGCTTGTGATGCGCATTTCACAACACAGACAAATCTCTCATGCATAGGCAGCAAAAGGTGTCCATTTCCTGTCACCAAAGTGGGGGATTTGTAATGCCGATTAAGCAATGCGGAAGCTTCTCGAAATCTGTGATGCTAGGGCTTCCAGGACAGACATCCTGTGTCATGCAAAAACAGCATGACTCTTCCAGACCCAGACATTTTTGCATTTGATAGCCTCCTCAATGTCCGTGAAGCCGCACTCCAGCCCGGCATCCTTGGTGACCGGGGTCATGCAGCCGATCACGAACAGCTCCGCGGCGGACAGCCACACCAGCTTCTGCTGCATCAACGGCCCCAGCACCTGCGCGCGGTAGGTCCAGATCGGAATCCGCGCTTTGAACGACCGCACGATCTCGATCAGGGAGTGGCGGACCTGCGCCAGGTTGTCCGGCCAGTAGAAGGTCCGCGCGGCGCGCAGGTAGGCCAGATTGTCGTGGAACTCCGTGAAGTTGATGAAGGTGACCGGCCGCTTCTTGTTCGGCTTCGCGGTCGCCATCGGACTGTCCAGGGACCCGTTCAGAAACGTGTTGTCCGCCTTGGACTTCGGTGACATGTTATCAAAAGGAAAAATCCCCCCTCCCCATATCAAAACGAAGTTTCTGATGCTGGATTTGCGTACACAAATCAGATCTGTCTTGCTAGAGACGACTGCAGGCATATGCCAAGCCTCAGTCGGGAGGTGTTGGCGTAGGCGCCTAGCATGGCAAACGCGTATGCTCTAAGCCCAACAGCATCACAAACCGCCTGCAGGATGCGGAGCGCTTTCTGGACTTGCCTTCTGGCAAGACAGACAGGATTTGAGGTCCCAAATGCGCATCACAAATTTTCAGACGGGTACGTTTCCGATATGGGGAGGGGGGACTTTTCCTTACGATACATGTCGAAGGAAATCTTGTTGTTTTTCTTCTTGTCCGCGGGGACCGGGCTGTCCTCCTCCGGGGACCGGAACAACACCCGCATGGGCATGATTTGCAGCAGTAAAGACTTCTCCGGCTCCGAGATCCGGGTGTTCAGCTGGTCCAAGACGAATTTCAACCGGTGTCGTTGCAGCAACTCCGGGTGCGCGGAGTCCGCCAGAGGTTCGCACTTCTTCTGAATCAGCTCGTGCAACAGGGTCAGCTCGTGGCCTTGCAGCAACGCCACCATCTGCTGCACTTGATCCGCGGTGATGATCACTTGGTCCACTTCTTCATTGTTCGTGTGGTCTACAACCTGCTGCTGCTGCTGGTGTGCCGCCGCCGCCGCCGCTGCGATCTGTTTTTGTTTCAACGAAACCGACTCGTTGTACACGCGCCGGAGCGGCGGCACAATCTTCGTGACCAGCTTTGCGGACCGGATGATGCCGTCGGACCGCAGCTCCGACTCCATCTGGGCCAGCAAAACCCGGATGTCCCACTGCGTCAACGGGCCGGACTTGCAGAACACCGCTTCCAGCATGCGCAACACGTCGCGGAGCGGCAAACTCCCCTCGCTGTCCTCGTCCGCGGCGGCCAGCACCTTGTAGATCGTCTCTTCGACGGTAGTGTCGGTACAAGATTCCAAATCCCGGACCGGCGCGATCGGGTCTGTAGAGGCGACGGTACTCGGACTAGAAAGGGCGAATTGGTGCTCATGGTTGTGTTGAGAAGCGGCCTGTTGGTGAAGAGCAAAAGAACTACCCTGCGTTCCGGCTTTCGGGGACCCCGGTGGCGAAGCGGATTTAAAGGTCCCCGACATGCTGCCGAAAGGGGACCGGGAGTGCAGCAACTTCGACTTGGACGCGCTGGACAAGAACGTGCCGTCCTCTTCGAACTTGCTCGGAATGTTCAGGTTGTAACTCTCGTCGTAACTGTTCTCCGGGACCAACTTCCCCTCCTCCTTCGCCGCTGCCAAGACCTTCTGCTTCACGGCTAACGCCAACTTCGCGTTGAGCGAGAGAATCTTCATCAACCTGTTTAAATCCGCGCCGGCCTGCTTGATCGCGCGATCGTCCATGGTGAACCGGATTTGGTCCAGGTCCGTGTCGAAGTAGATGGTCGCGCGGGTCTGGGGCAGAGACACGGGGGAGGATTCCGTGGGAGCCGTGGAAAAAACCACGCGAAACTCCCCCTTCTCCAGCGTTTCCATCACGCAGGCAGAAAGCCCGTTGGCGCCCGCGGTCCGCTCGAGGACGGAAGTCAGCTCCTCGAGAGACGGCAACATAGTCTGGTAGCAAAGGTCTTTTGCTACTCCAGAACACTGTGACTTACGTTTTCGTCTTTTTTTACCGCAAAAAACTACAACAGATCCGAGTCTGCCTTAACTTTATTGTTGAAAAGTCTTCCTCTTGATGGAGCATGAACCTCCATTTTCTCATTCTTAGCGAACACTTTTTTCGATTTGTTTCAAACGACAGCGATTAACCACGGCCCCTCTCGCGATTTACCACGATTGATTACCAGCGAATGCACGATAGATACAGATCTTTCTCCTAAAACGACGAGAGCGAAAAGGCGACGACAATCTACTTCATTCTTGCTAACCCGGTGGACACGAGCATCATGTTTAATTATCCGAATAAATCGGGGGGTAAAGTAACTAGCAGTGTTAGTAGAGGACCTGTTGACTCAACATTCATAGAATTTCACAAAATTTCGCGTAGTGAGTGAGAACATTCAAGATTGGCGCTTCACGCAGATTAAACCATGCATTGAGACCGACAGTCCACATCGCATCTCTGTTCCTGTTGCGGAACCTATCACAAGCGCTGCTGCGAGCCAATATGCTTTGTAGCTCGCTAGCCCTTGGTACGCGCGGCGCAACGAGGACCCCCGTGTAAGCAAGTAAGCAGTCTCTCTTGTCTACCAGACGAACCCGGGAACCAGCCATGTTGGCGTTGCATTGAAGTCTTTCATCAGCTTGGAGACTAGCCCTTTCTTCTCCTCCGACCGGAAAAGACTACAAAAACCACTTCCACCCTCGCCATCCTCCTGCGGTCCGACGGTTGTCAGCCCCAATTCCTCGTAGTGCACGCCGCCGACCAGCCAAATGGAATCTATCCCGGCGTTGTTGGCCCCGGTTACGTCGTGCAGGAGAGAATCCCCGACCATCGCGATCTTCGCTTTTTTCGTGATTCCGAACTGTTTCTCCAAAACGTTCTTCAAGGCGAAATTGTACATGTTATCGTGCGGCTTCCCGAAGTACAACACCGTGCCCCCGAATTTTTTCTCGTACCGCCGTGCGAGAAACCCGCCGACCAAGTCAAAGGTTTTGTCCTTCCTCGGTGCGGAAATCAAATCTGGGTTCACGCACACGAGCGGAAGATTTCTCTCCTTCGCTTGCTGCAAGATTCCGTTTACCATTCCGATTTCTTCTCTGACTGTACTACTAGTGGTGCTTCTACCTGATATGGACGGGGACCTTTCATCTTCTTGTTCTAGCAGCAGACTCTCCATCTTTTTATCCAGACTTTCCAGACTCGCGTCGCCGCTATGGTTGAAGGGAAAAGTGAGCTTTTGCTTCACTTCATAAGTCGTGCTTGATGTAGCTGGTGTTGTAGTGGCAGCAGCTTCTTGTTGTTGTTCACCATCACTGATTTTTCTTTCCGCCGTGGTGGTTTTCGTTTTTTTACTCTCCACGTGCACCCCTCCGAGTCCGATCACCAGCACGAAGTCTGCGTCTTCTACTTTTTCCACAAATTCCAATTTTCCTTCCAGGCCCTTCATGAACTCCGGCAAATACCCGTCCGCCACGTCAAAAACAATCGCCTTTTTCCACTCCGGCTTCACTTGGTCGTGAAAAAAATGCCAGCATAGTTCTCCCGAGGTCACCATGTCGTGAAACTTGTCACTGTCGATTTCCGGCATCTTCTTCTGCAGACGCGCTTTCGTGGCTGCGGTCCGTTTGGTCGAGTTAGACAACAGAACTAGCTTCGTCTCGGGGGTGGAGGTGGACCCCCTCCTCAGCTGTTCCAAGCAGTTGGCGACCCCGGGAAAAATCGTTTTCCCGTCGTGCAAAACGCCGAATTGGTCGATCAGCAAGGCGTCGTAGCGGCCCGGGACTATTGCAGACAGGCCGGCAGCGGGGGTCGGGAGCACAGAGGGAGATGCTGGTGCAGCTGCAGTTGTATGATGCAAATTTTCAACATCTTCGTTCTGCATGTTTTTGCGGCTAAAAGCTCCTGCTGCCTGCGACAAGGACAAAGTTGTAGATGAACCTGCGTTATTGCAACTGCTCTCCGGACCGGCACCATCGAGAATTTCAACCATTTTCGAACTCTATTTTTCGTCTTCTAGCAGCCGTAAAGCGGTGCCCACTGCCGCTGCTCCTGTGTGGCAGTACTAAATCACTTCACAACTACAATCAATGCTCACTACACATCACCACAAAGTTGCAAATTACCCAAGAATGTGAGTAGTGCCACTGCCAACATGGAAAAGGCTTTATTCTTAAGCAGCTTTTTCAGAAGCTGCTCTCCACTTCTGCATCCCTCAATTCATGCGTCAAGGACCAGCACTCAACGCAGAAATCGTCACTCTCGCAAACTGAGTCTGCACGCTGCAGCAGTATTGCTACGTTTGCTATCCGGCTCATACTGAACAGGCATGGAGGACCTCGTTCCCGCTGGAGTCACGTACTTATTCCCGCCGCGTGACAGCTTTTATTTCCGGCGGACCAGTACAATGCAATTTCGTTACAGAAATAAGAGAAGTTATCGAAACTCAAACTTTATTCTTAAGTGGAAGATCATCTCTAGATACGTGGCAAACTCAAAGGAAAAGCAAAAGCAATAGGCACTACACAAATGAATATTTTTCGGCCAAGAAACCACGAAGAAAACGTCGACGGCAACGTCGACGTACTACGCCTAGTGGAAACGGTCCTGCTAGTAACAGCAAAAAAAAAAAAGTGAACGTATCCGTGGGACTGCACAGTGCATGAGAGGTATCGTGGTTACTGCTAAGCTCTGATAGATACTCGATCTGCATTATCAGCCACACGGCGCTCCGGCGTATCCCATGGCAGGTGGACTGCAGACGATGTACACCACCTTCGTTCGTCCTCGCAGCTCCTCTACACAAGAAGCTTTTTTCCTGTCAGGCATTCGTATTTCTGACACGGAGCAGCACACCTACTTATTCCTGAATTCTTCTAGTGAAGACGATCGCATCCAAGGGCGGTTTGAAAATTTAGGAACACAGCGGTAGCGCAGCCGGCTCCTGATAAGCTGCCCCGCCCCCGTAGTAAATCTTCCGGTCGAGCAAAAAATCTTGGATTACGCCGAAAAACTCGTTCTCAGACTTGCTGCTGTTCGCGGTATCGATCAGCATGTCGACCACAGCGGTCGCCTTTCCCGGCGCCCGCATGCCCGGAAACCTGGTCAGCCAAGAAGCCACTTTCGGGCGGAAGGATCGTAGCGCGTCGTTGTCTCGGTCTTGGTTTTTCCAGGTGATTTGTCGGAGAAACTTCCGGACAAACTTGACCTGAAACAGCAGCCCGCCCCCATGCTCGCCGTCCGTGAGCACCTGGAGCACGGCTTCGAACAGTTCCCAGTAGTGGCGTCAAAAGAAAAAATCCCCCCTCCCCATATCAAAACGAAATTTCAGATGCTGGATTTGGAAACACAAATCAGATTTGTGCTGCAGTAGAGGAATGCACGCAGGTCCTGAGCCAAGGCGGGGGCCTCTTGGTGCAGGCGCCTAGCATCGTAGACGGCTCATCTGTAAGTAGGCCTTAAAGCATTACAAATCGCGTGCATAGCGTGGCGGACAGACTGAGTGTGCCTTCTTGGAAGACAGATTTGTGATCACAAATCTGCATCATGAATTTTCAGACGGATGCGCTTTCAATATGGGGAGGGGG
The DNA here is from genome assembly GCA_905178155.1 of Amoebophrya sp. A120. Lineage (NCBI taxonomy): Eukaryota > Dinophyceae > Syndiniales > Amoebophryaceae > Amoebophrya > Amoebophrya sp. A120. The sequence goes on along the minus strand of CAJINV010000007.1, from coordinate 3,138,817 downwards.
AATTTTTTCTTGCAATAAGTGCTTTGACTCCTTCAGTTGCTGTTGCCAAGTTGGGGTCGAAGCGGACGCTGCAGCGCATGAGGAAGAAGAGGAAGCAGCGCTCCCCGCACAAAAACGACCGCTGTTTTGATCAGCACTTGTCGTACTACTTTCTTCGACACAAGAAGTCATCCCGACACCGTCCAGAACCTCCTCCAGCAGTTCGAACAGCTGCTTTTGCAACTCGCCGGACCGCTCGACCACAACGGCGTCCTTCACAAAGATCAGCACCGCGGAAATGACGTCGTACGCTTGGGCCGGGGTCAGAAACTTGCTAGTATTTTGATGCTCCAAAGAGGGGGCGGTTGTTCCTGGGGTTCTTGCGCCGTTGATGTTGTTCGTCCGCCCATGATTTTCTCCATAAACCGAAGAGGATTTCAACTTCTGGTGCTCGACGTTTACCACCTATGACGGTGCACAACTCCCCCTCCCCCTCCAAATCCAGTTGCTGAGCTACCTTGTGGCACCGCGTGCATAACAAATTCCGGAAATCCAAACAGTACTACACCAGGCGCATGAATTTGTCCCGCATACCCGACTGCGCCACTTCAAAAACCTTTGCACCGTCGCCGCAAGCAGCTTCGGACGCATGAATTTGTCATGCACAGGCTCCACGTGATGTGCTGGTGTTTGTATTGCTGGTGTTCATGCAATACAAATGAGGGGAAGGGGGAGTTGTTCATTGTCATACCACCAATGGACTGCTGGCCGCGGAGGAGGTGTAGAGTAACTTTTTCCCGCAGGAACGGTGCAAAGACTTCACAAAGTCGATCAGGGAGTCACCGCGGAACATGCCCTTGGTCGCCTGGTACAAGGACACCGTCGGGACGGCAACTTTCTGCACGAGTAAGGTGAACCACTCCGCTTGGCAGAACTGGTCGGAAGAAGCCGCGAACAGAAGGAGAATTCTCTCCTGCAGCTCACTCCCAATCTTTCGCTCGCTGTCTTCCGTGGCTTCAAACAGGTAGTTGTTGGTTTTCTTCTCGTCCGTCTGAATTCCGCGATACTGCAGTAACCCGGAGGGAGATTGGTAAGCTCCTTGGGGGTCCTGCGTTTTATATCAATTGTCATGCGGCGGTTGTGGTCGACCCACAAAAGAACTTCTTAATGTTTATTTACGAAGAATTCAATATGTCGAATGTTGACGAAGAACAACATTTTACCTCTAAACAAAGTACCCGGAAATAATGAACTACAAACCGAAACCTCTCCTATAGTACCGGAACCCCCAGCCGGGCTGCTTCGCGTTTCAACATGCTTTCGTACTCCCCAATTACCCCCTGCAACACCTCCACTAAAGGATTGGCTTCCAGCACGCACCCGTGCAGACCGTCGTCGGGGCTCGAAAACCCGGCATACTGGCTTTGCGGAGCGGAAAAGTCCACCGCGCTGCCGTTGCTAAAGTAAGCTCGCAAACTGCTCGCCGCGGTAAGGAGTTCTAGCTCTTGCAGTGGGAAGAGCGATATCGCCGGCTGGTAGAAGTTCAGTAGCGCGACTCGTAGTTTGTGATAAGCCCCACTGAACAATTCCGACGCAACGTCGTGCGAAAAGTGGTGCAGAAAAAACAGCCCGGGTGCCTCCTGTGTGTCGCTGGTGCTGTCCACCTGCTGCTCTTGCTGCATCATATTACCACCGAAGAGATCCGATGATGGCCTAGGCTCATCTTCAGGCAGCAACACCATCGACTCGCGGCTACTTCTACCCCCCTTCCGTATCCCGACTCCACTGGCCCTCGGCCGAAAGGCCCACTTGTTTCCCAGCCCAGCTTTCGCGATAGTGATGCGAAGGTAATCGCGGATCACATTGCTCACGAACGTGTTGCTTTTGAAAGCGGAAGAGGCAGCTGCACCAGCTGTCGTCTCGTCCTGCTGCTGTGGAGGAGGAGACCACCCTGTTGTTCCACCACCACCACCATCTCCGGATAGAGAGGAAAAGGACGGTGCTGTCTGCGGATAAAAATTCCTTCCACCTCGACTGTTCGACTCACTGCCCCAAGTAGAGTGGACATCAGAAGAAGTATTCGTTTCCTCATTGGAAATTATCGCCAACGCGGGCTGGATCAAGCCTTTCTGCAGAATCTGCAACAACATCGGGATCCGGGTTTGGAGCAGAAAACGAACTTTCTGGCGGGTCACCGGAGCAGCAGCGGCGTTGCCACTCCTTGTCCTTCCATGATGCCGGTCACTGAAATGACCATGACCACCCCCATGACCTCCGCGAGTAGACATCATCATTTTGTCGTTGAAGTAGCGGTACACAGTGTTCGCAGCATCCACCAACTCCTCCGTTACCGGGTCGTACACCTTTTTCAGTGCATTTCTGAAGAACTCCGCGCCCGAGTTGTGCGCGTGGACGTGGTTGTCGTCCAGCACCTCACCGGTCGTCATATTGATTCTACTTCCCAAGTTGTTCATAGGCAGCTGGTCTTGATGTAGTAGTCCTCGCGGTCCACCGCCTGGCGTTCGACTCAACCCGCCATTGAGCAGGGTCAATTCCCGCGCAGTGCGGATGATGAACTGCGTGCAAAACTCGAAGTAGTACAGGGTCGGTGCGCAGTTTCTGGTTGATGTACTGCTCCCGGAGGAAGAGTCTGTGGTTCTGGAAGTAGTGGTTCTGGCACAGCAAGAACCAGATGTAGTCGTGGTCTTATTGTTCATCGTCCCGGTCTGTAGCATTTCGTCTCCTGCGTCATGGTCGTGGTCGAGAGAAGTGCTGTAAAACGGGTCCTGGTCTTCCATCTGCACCCGTTTGTTGTTTTGGTTGCGCAGCGTCTCCATCGTGGACCACCGGCCCTCGTCTTCTTGTTCCGGGGGGTCCAGGAGTCCTCCCTGCTCCTCGGCCAATTCATCAACCTCCTCCATGTCGCCGAGCGAGGCGTCAACGTCCTCCATCCCCGACATTGCAGATCCGACCGACCGAGTCCGACCCAGCCCAAAAAACCTGGACGAGCTTGCGGTTGCTCCTGCCAACATCATTCCGGTTGTACTAGCACCGAACCCCCCGCCGGGACCAGGTTGTTGTACTGCTACCCGCGGGGGTCCACCAGGATAGGAAAAGAATCCCAGTGCGGACAAGAATTGAAAATGCGGGTTGTCAGGGCCAGAATCTACTTCCCGGGGATGTAAAGAAGATGGTCCGACTGGGTGGTGGTCGTGGAAAGTAGCAGTAGAGCTGCATCCCGGAAGTAGTTCAACAGTTTCGTCTACGGAGAGTATGGGGTAGAAGTAGCGGAGAAATCCGAACACCAGTGGAGATTCTTGGTTCGTAACCGCCGCCACGTTTAGGTGGGGTGCCAAAGCCGCCATCGTGCGGAACGGCTGTACCAGAACTACCCCCGGCTTTGCGGAGGGTAGTTCTTGTGCGGACGCAACTCCTACTGCAGAGGCCGTGGTTTCCTGCGATTTCGCTTTTTCAGCACTCGCCTTCGCCAAGTCCATCACCTTCTGCATGGCCGCCGGGACCGTGTGCGTGGTCCCGTAGTCCTCGTTTCCCAGTTCGGTTGCGAACGACTCGAGCAGGTGCATGAGACAAGCATTGGCCATCAGTGCGTACTGCTCGAGCAGCTGCAACTGCTTCTGCTGCTGCGCCTTCTGCGTCTGCGTGGCGCCCGGCGTGGTCCTCGTAGAAGACGCGGCCAGGCCGGCCGCCAAAGTGGCGCGGTTCCGGATGTTCGCCGCCGCTTGCGCAGTAAACACCTGCATCTTCGCGGCGATGTCTAAAACCGGCTGCATGGCGCTCACGAGCACCGTCCTCGCGATCCGATCCTCCTCGTGCGATCGGTGGGTCAGCCGGGCCGCACTTCTTGCTCGACTGCCCGACCGGGGAGGGGGGATCTGCGTGGTTGTTCTTGGATTTCCGCCGGTCGGTGCTGACGCAGCTCCACCTCCCGCACGAGGAGGCCAAGAACCGGAACCCGTATTATTGTTACAACTACCTGCAGCAGCAGCGGAAGCAGAGGCTCCCGAGCCTCCGTCTTCTACACCGCCTGCGCCGGCGGAAAAATCGGAGGACAGAGATGTCGCCGTCTCCGTCCGGGTGACGAATTGCGTTCTCTCCTGTGCGGAGGTTTCGTCATCAACATCTCCCGTTGCAGTAGCCCTAGTCCCTTGATGTCGTCGTTCGACTTGCACCCCAGTCATATCCGCGAAGTCTCTCGCATTCCAACTGTTCCGGCGCGGGAAACCGGTCCGATGCTTCTGGCCGAGCGTGCCGACACAGGCGATCACGCGCTGCAGCTTCTTCAATAGGTTGAACAGATTCGAGCCCCCCCTTTTGCTGTCGATGAGTTCATCCGCCTCCCCGCCGCCGAAACTGGCGCTGCTATCCCCGCTCGCCTGGCGCGAAAACGTCTGCATTTCTTCCTCGATGCCCCTTTGGAGAAGCGCCAACTCCTCCGCGATAATAACGCTGGCGAGCCACGGGGCTCCGACGGCTCCGGTGCTCGTCGCGTCCCGCACGGTCAGCAATTCGTACAGCAGCGCCTGCATCATTTTCGCTTGCGCGTTGTTGGTCTGCAGCGGCCAGGTTTGCAGCATCAAGGACAACAACTGTTTCGCGCGGGACAAGTGCTTCACCAGGGGCCCCCGCGACCGCTCCACCGAGGTCAGGCTGGTGCCGTACTCCACGAAAAACTGGATCGCGAGTTCTAGCAAGTAGTCGATCTCTTCCACCGTTCGCGCACTCGGGCTATCGTCCGCGTCGTCGTGCTCGGACGGAGAGGAGGCCCCCGACGCCGGGGCTGCACAGCTAGAGTCGTTGAACCGCATCTGGTCGAAAGTCTGTAACAAATTGTCGTCCGTCGAGGCAATCAAGCTCGATCGGGAGTCGATCGAGGTGGAGGTCGCCGCTTCGGCGAGGTTGCGGTACATCGCCAGCATGAACACAATCCCCGAAGACCCCAGGTCGTACGGCAGGGACCGGCGGAGACGACGGTTCCGAAACACCATGCGCTGCTGCGTCCTGGCGTCCGGCGCGGGAGGAGGCGCAGAAGTGCCAGGCCCGCCAGCCGCGGGGGCTCCAGTAGTTGTACCCGCATGCGAAGGCGCTGTCGCGAAACCTGGCGCCGCAGCGGTCGCAAAAGCGGATGCCCCCGCGGAAGATGCATTGGGGTAGAAGTTGTGGCATGCGGCATTTGAAGATGTAGTTGCTGGCCGTGTAGAAGTAGTTCTACTGCCAGAACCACTTCCCGCGAACCGGAACCCTGGCGGCGGTTGCAGACACGCTCCACCATTTTCTCCGCTGTTGCAGGGGGAAGTCGCATTCCCCATGCTCGCATCAGCATCACCAGACGCTTGTTGAGAAAAGGGCGGAAAGAACACGCCGGCTCGCGTCCTTGTTGCCGGAGTGGCAGGCGGAGCAGCCGCCTGGTAGCTTGTTGCGCCGCGCTGTGGTGTTGTAGAAGTGGCTGCTGGTGCTGCACTGTGCGCGACTACTACTGGACTTGCGTCCATTTCCGTGTCAGCCATATCGCCGTCTTCAGGTTGCCTACTGCTCCTCTGCTGCTGGTGTTGTTGTTGTTCGCTTTGCCCTCTACTACTTGGAGTTCCAGCCGTACTAGCACCCCCGCCACCGCCTCGATTGGAGTGAAACCTGTCGGCGTCGGCGACCGGGACTTGGTAGGCGTTTGAGAAGAACATTTGCGAAACCAGCTCCATCTTTACCAACAACAGCTGTTTCGCCAAGTCGCTCGTCAATCGGTCCCACTTGCGGTGCATTTTCGGCCTCGGCCCGTGGGCGACCTTGTCCTCCTCTCCGTTGGTGTCGAACAAAGCCACAATTTCCCTTTCGGTTCGTCGCCCTAAATCATGACTATGCACTAGAAAGCCGTCCTCGTGTGCCGCAGACGTAACGAAAAAGTTCATCTGCATAGAAGTAGATCTATGCATTGGAGTGATATGAACTACACCAACAACAAAGATTTAAACACAAACGAGACTTTGTGCTGTAGCTCTAGTAGGTGGTCCTAAAAGCAGGCTGCTGTAGTACAAAATTTTGTTCGTTTCTCGCTTTGTGCGCCTGCGAACAAACTCGGATCTACTTATGCATCGGGATATTCGTACCCAGTAACCAGCTCTTGGATGAGCATTTTCTGAAAGAGTTGATCCCGCACCGCGTTGAGCAGTTTTCCCTCCCGTTCCGCCTGTTTGCGCACCCGTTTCGACCGAAAAATTGTTCGCCGCCGATACAGCAGCGCGGGCGTATTTACTTGCGTGAACACTTTTTCGGACACCGCTAAAAGGATGATATCCAGTGCAAACGTATCGTAGTCGTACCAATTGCAGTTATGCAGTACAAATCTAGTGGCTGTAGGTAAATTCGCATTATACAAATTTACATTTGTGTTTCTGCGCCAGTTTGTATTGCAATTCATACTAGTACGACACTTTTGCAGTTCATAAATGAACAAAGACTGCAACCGGAGCTCGGAGTCCTCGGCCCAAAGCGCCGGACGATGCAAAATCGGCAGGAGTTGCTGGACGAGCAACAGCACCTCCGCGTTCTTCGTCAGCGGCAAGTCCGGCCCAGTGTCATCCGGATCCACGTCTTCCGGTTCATTATCCTGAGTAAAGACGTCCTCGCAACATAGTGGTCAAGATGGGCAATCTGCTATACAAATTAGCCAGCTTTGGCTGTTGTGCATGACATAAACAGACTGCGCCATGACAAGTTTGGCCTCGTAGTGTGATCCTATTTAGCTGGTTCAGAAGCATCACAGATGTAGCATATCATGCTTATTGGAGCATGACAAATTCTGAAATACGACTAGAAAAGGTTTCTCATTGGGCTCCGCATGAGAAATATCATCAGCATGCAGCTTTGCATTACAACCATGCTGGGGTGGGGACGTTTTTAAACATGATACTCATATTCCTCTTGTTCCGGAGAAACATTTGATATTGAGTCTTCGCCATTATTTTCCGGCACAGAGGCTGTTGAAACAGGATCCTCGTTCATCGCAGTAGAGTTGTTCTTGGATGAAGTTGTATTTCGTTCGCGTGCTTTTTTACTTGCCATCTTCATTTGCTCCTCGGGCGTGAAATAACCGGGGTCAACGACTGAATTTTCCTCCTGCTCAATGTCAAAAACCGAGATCAGCAGCAGGATGCCCTGCGTCGCGGGGAACACCAATTTCCGGATCAACGCGCGCTGCAGCTGGTTCTCCGTGTACTGTTGCAGAATCCCCGTCAACAGCTGCCACATCTGTAACCCGTTTCGCGTCACCAAGTGCTTTAGGTTGGCCGCGTGAACCGACAGCGTTCGTCTCGCGGCGAAGGCGACGGCAGCGTCCTTCGATTTGTTTTTGTTCAGAAAGCTGCTACTGCTTGTTCCGGAATACATCTGCCGGGTGTTCACCTCATCCAATTCGAGGGCGTTCATGGTTTCTTCGAGGAAATTAATCAAAAAGTTGATGTTCGCCTCGCAAAGGTTCAAATCATAGTCCATGATCTGCTGCCCCGAATTCTCGCCCCCCGATGCGGGGGGTGGAGAAGGAGAAGGAGAAGACAAACCACCAGAATTGTAAATCGGCACCCGGCAAGAGTCTAGGGTCGCGAAGTGCCGCAAGACGTGGTCGCCAACGGTGAGAAGAGGAGAGCCAGAGCCTGCAGCCCCGGAGCTGCCTGCTCCTGTCGCGGCCGCTGCTTTAATCTTGTTCATGTGGCTGTAGTTATTGCCGTCCAGCCGCACAATCTCCATCAGCACCTGTGCGTTCAGCCGGGTCAGGGCCCGTCTTTCGGGTTCCGACAATGGCGCCCAGGGGTTCTTGCGTCCGAGCGTGATGTCTTTCGACCATTCCAACGTTTTCTCCACAATCCGCGGGTGATCCAGCACATCGTGGGAGGAGTCGCCGTTCCGGCTCGGAAAAAACGACGCGCCCAGGGTATTCTGTATAAACATGTCCCCACCTCCCCAGAGTAATCATGCAGATTTGCGATCACAGGAACACTTGCAATGCGCACGCCCAAGAGAGGCATTTCCAGTCGTGTTTTGGTATTTGTAATGCTGCAAACAGAATAGACAGACGGATTTGTGATGCAGTTGCCGTTGCTTACCTGCACTACTACACTACGGACTGCAAGAATTTTATTTGTCATACGTGTCTCCCAAAACTTACTTCTGGATTTGTGTTGCTAAGTTCCCAACTTGACTATGGGGTCGTGGGGACGCTTCTACATATGATAGAGGACGCTTCCGTCGGTCCCAGCAACGGGGACGACCGCGCCGACCGGGAGCTGCAGTGGGATTTTCTTGAAGAGCCAGCGGGTGGCGACGCAGTGCTTCCACAGCGTGTCGAGCGCGAACATGCGGGACACGAAGGTGAAGGCAATGTCGGCGTGGAAAAATTCCACCATGTCCACCACGTAGTTGCAAATGTGCGGCAAGGTCCGCCACTCCGAGAGCAGCTGGTCGATCCTTTTCAGCAACACTTTCTGCGTCGCTGCGTCGGAATCCGAGGAGGAGGAAGAGCCTAATGCTCCTGGGAGTAGATGTTGAGTAAGGCCAGGCGGGGAGGGAAGGCGGAGGCCGCCCGTGGTTAGGGTCGGCCCAGATGTAGCTCTATTAATATGCTGCTCCTCTGCTGTTGTAATTGGAGGAACGCGCCACTTGTATTCCGCCATCTTTTTCCCGAGCACCCGCGTTTCCTCCAGCTCCTCCCGCTTGCGCAACAACGTGTTCACCCTGATTTGCTGCTCCGAAGTCAAATTTTTCTTATTCGGGCCCTTCAAATGGTGCGGCTGCGCGAACCCGATCCCCGGGATGAGTTCCAGTTCCTCGACTTTCAATTGCAAAATGTCGAATTTCTGTTGCAGGACGTTGGCGGCAATCCGCACCAAGTCGTCGATTTCTGCGTTGGTCAGCTTCTGTTCGTGCACGATGGTGCGCAGCTTGTTCACGAGGTAGACTTTCTGCTTGAAGTTCCGGTCTTTTTGCTCGGTTTTCTGCTGTTCCGTCAGGGGTGTTTGTTTGTTCGTTTCTTTGTTCTTCTCAACGGGGTAGGTCGCCTCCGGGTTCGACCCGAGTTCGAGCTGCAACCCGAACAGCATCACACCCAGCGGTCCGCTCTCGACCTCTTCCTCCACCTGCTGCATGCTCCGCCGGTCCGTCCGCTGCCTCTTCGCGGGTGGGGGCTGCATAATTATAGGCGCGTTTAGCAGGAGGCTGTTGCCTTCGTCCTGTCGTCCCGTAGTACCAGTTTCTTGCTGCGGCTGCAGCAGTGGCGAGGGTGTCTTCACTCCCGGCTGGTGCATGAAGGGGACTGCGCAGCTGGGAAAGCTCCTGTCCAAACTGAGGTCGCGCAGCCCTGTGTTAGACACACCAGATTGTTGCCTCCCCCAGGCCGACACCCCGGCGCTGGACAGGGCGTCTAAATTTGCAGCTAAAATATGATCCCCCTCCGGTTGCAAGCTGTCCACCGTGGCTCGACGCGAGGGAATGGGGAGGTGCGAGGAACTTGGCGAGCGCGACATCAGCGTGGCATTGGGCGGGAAACTGTAACTGTTGTGGTAGGTCGTGGTCGCATTATTTCCCAACTCTTCCGCCTCCGCCCGCCAGAAGCAGGGCACCAGACTGCGGGAGGCGGACGAACTGGCCGACCGCGCTCTTGCCGTCGTCGAATCCGGCCCGAGGAGAAACCCCGACCCGAAGTTCCGTCGCATCCCGACGCTGCTGGTGTCCATGTTGTCGGCACTCGAGGAACAGGATGCTGCTGCGAGGTTGGCGCCCAGCGAGGAGCCCCGGGTCAGGCCCCCCAACGGATTTCCGCGCGCGGCGGCCGACGACAAGTGGTGCATCACGTGGGTGTTCAGCCGCCCCCGGGTGGCCGCGGGCGGGAGTGGCAGCACAATGTCGTCCTTCTCTTCTCCCCGGAAAAAACTGTTCTCCGAGTCCGGACTGTCCAACCGACTTTCCCGCGACAGCCGCCCGTTCATCTCGAATGACGTCCGCACCGCCGCCGGGTCCGAGGCCCGCCGGGGCGGCAACCCGCTGCGGGGGCTGGCGCTGTTCCGCGGGGAGCCCTCGGGGGACTCGCTCGCCGCTCGGTTCGTGGCGGCCCAGGACACCGTCTTGCGGACCCCGGGCCGGGGCGACCCGGGCTCGCTGTGCGTCTCCTCCACGGCGCTAGCACGCCGGTGGATGCTCGGCGACTTCGCGCGGCCCCGCATATGCACAAACCCGAACGGCGCGGCCGGCATGCTGGGTCGACGTCGGGGGGAAGAAATTGAAGCTGCTGCAGTGGACGGCTTCGGCGAAGTCGGATCGATGTTCATGTTGATGTCCGAGGGCATTCTATTTTCAACGTCTACGAGTGTTGTACCATTACTTGGGTCGTGCAGCTTTTCGACCGCCCCGACCGGGACGTTTTGAATCTGGATCTGGCCCTGCAGTCTGGCGGATCGGTTTCTCATCAGTGCGGACCGACGAGCCTGTGCGGCCAGGGAAGAGGGTGAAGAAGATGTTCTTTTTGCGCCGGTGAAACCACCTCCCGGCGTTGCCGTGAACGGCCGATTGCCATTTTCAACATAATGTTCCTCGTCTTCCGACTGCTCCGAATCCAAAGACCGCTGCCGCACGAAAGTGACCGTCCCACTTGGCACAAAACCGATACTCTGGTCCACCCGACTGGCCGCCGAGGAAGTTGCAAGCTCCTCTCGGCTGCGATTACTCGTCTGACCTACTTCCAGGCCCTGCTGGTGCTTCCGGGCCTCTTCTTGTTGCCGTTGAACCTGCATCGCCTGGTCGTGCATGAACTCCTGAAACTGAAGCACTCTCCGTGGCCCCGAGGAAGAAGCGGACACTTCCTGCGCACCAGCACGACAAGAACTACTTCTCTGTTCACGCCTCTGCTGCTGCTGCTGCCCCTCCTGTCCGTTCGGTGTGATGCCCCCTCCGTCAGACTCCATCAGCATCGGATATTGCTCCAGACCAGGTTCCTCGAGAGCAGGACGTGGACTACTACTTCCGGGTCCCTCGCGTTCGAGCACCTGCTCTCGTTCACCACCCCCGCTTTCCGAAAAGAACGCGGGTGGCAGCATGCTGTGCTCGCTTCCTCCAGCGCCTGTAGTTGCACCAGGCGCGAAAGACACCGGCGGGCCCTTCGGGACTGCTGGTATAGCGAGCTGTGGCTCCCGTTTAGGGCCGATTGGTAACATTGGTGGAGGGCTTGGGGTTGGGGTCGTCGCCGCGTTCGACGGACTAGTAGCACTGCCGGGAAAAAAAGCATCGTGCTGGAACAATGGCGCCGTTTTGGAATCACCACTCTGGTGTTGAAAGTTCGCAGATTCGGGTCGTCCGATGACTGCGCCATCACGCGCACCATTGGTGAAGAACGCAGAAGCTGTTCCTGGGAACGAGGCAGATGCAGAACCTCCTGGGGGGGCCCCTACGTCCTCCATAGTGGCAGAAGTTCGTTTTATCTGAGCGGGACGAGATGCACCATTTTCATTATCCTGTTGTTCGGCAACAGCTCCGTCCTCGTCCTCGTCGTCATCGTCGGAACTATCCCCCCGGGCGACCTCCCGCCCGAAGAACTTCGACACGTCCACGCCGCTGCGGCCGTTGCGCCGCATGCTCACGGGGCTGCGGGTTCGGGGCGAAAGCGCGTCCATGTCCTGATCTTGCTGCGACGTCACCGAAGCACCAGGATCACGAATCACGGAGCTGCCAGGGTTGTCTACAACTTCCGAGCTGCGCCGTCGGATCATGAGTTCGTTTATCCGAAAATTCCGCTGCTGCTCCTCTTCAAGCCGCTCGGGAGAGACTTCGTCCTCCTGGGCAAATGCCGCCGCGCCAGATCCCGTGAAGATGGTATTGCTCCCCCCCGCCGGTGTCGAGGCTGTTGCCGCTGCTGTGTACAGCGGTGGGGCGGGGACACCACCTCCACTGAGCCCCTGCTGTTGTGGTGGCTGCGCGTGGTGCAGCCCTGGAAGCTGCCCGGTGAAACAGCTGCCAGCCCTCCCTCTGCCTCGCACCGGAGTCTGCACCGCACCAAACTGCTGTGCGCTATTCGCCGGGGAGTTGTCGCCGTGCGAGGTGCGAGAGCGCTGCGAGAAGCAGAAGCCCCGGAGCTTCTGCGGCTGAAACTGCGGTGGTTCGACGTCCTGTTGTCGGCCCTGTCGCGACACACCTCCCGAGGTCATGCGCCGCATCACGTGCCGCGTCGTCTCCGGCGACAAAGACCTTAAATTCCGGCTCGACCGACCCTGCCAGAGGTCGCGGTTCCGCGGAGCGGGAGGGGGCGAATGGATTACCGAACGCGTCCTGCTGGTAGATCTCTGCACGTTGAACTCGTGCTCGCGTCCTGACGTGGCAGCAGCACCCATGGCACCTCCAAAACCTCCTCCTGGGTCGTTTTCCACCTTGGCACTGTCTGCATTGTTTGTCCATACGTCACCTCCGCCCGTCGGCCCAGTTCCCACGTTCTTCGGCGTCCGGGATGCTTCCGGGGTGTCTCGGTCCTTGAGGAAAGTCAGCCGCGGCGGCCGCTGCTGCGTGAACCGGTGGAAAGAGGGCTTGCGCGTCAAACCCGAAGATACCGTTGAACTAGTACCGGTCGGAAAATTATTGATCCCCGAGGCGGACGAAGAACCGACTGGCTGCGCCGCTTGTACAAAAGACAGCGCTGATGTGCTACTACTACTCCCAGGTGCGGTGCCGAGCCCTGCAAACTGGTTAGGACCTGTTATGCCGCCCCCCAACACTTGTTGCGCACCCCCCTGCGGCTGCGAAGTAGGGGTGGCGTAGTTCATCTGCATCGAGTTAAGCGGCGTCTCCGAGGCTGCACACGCCGGAGGTGGCACTCGTTGTGGAAAACCAGTACTAAACGATGGAAACGTAACCCCCCCAAACACAGAAGCGCGTGGCAACCCGGCCGGACTGTCCGGGCGACGGCCTCGAGCGGATGAACTACCGCTCGCGTGTGTCGTCGATGTTGAAGCGAAGGCAGTGGCGGAGGGGCCGACAGTCGGGAGCGGAAAGACAGCGTCTGTTGCGGCAGCAGGAGCTACAGGTGTTTGCTGCTGCAGCGGAATTTGGTTGAGCTGGTGCTGTTGAAAGGGAAACGCTTGTCCGTTTCCGACAAGAGTCGGTGCTGGAGCTGGCCCGCCAAAAACAAGCTGCTGCTGATTATATCCTGGCTCTTGCCCGACTCCAAACCCCGGAAATAGGTTGGCAAACGAATTGATGGGCGTCCCGCCAGCTGCGCCACCGTGACCATGATCACGGGCAGCTGCAACATTCTCCGCCGTTGCCTGTACCCGTCCCTGTGCAAGAAGAAAATGATTTTTGGTACACAGACACTGAAACAAAACGAGAAGCTGCAGAAGCAATGGCATCGTCCCGAGCAGGGGAAGCGTTTTCATGTTACCGGAAGAGCTTTTACAGCCGCAAATAAACGTGGTTCTTGACATCTTTCTTTGGATGTCAGTCTTCCATCGAGAGGCTTTGAAAAAATCTTACGAAGCCGTTGCTCAGACTTCTTCTATTCATACTCTTGAAAAAATCTAAAGTAACTACCTGTTCTACTTATGACGAGCTGTTTGATTGTCGTTTTGATTACACAGATTTTGATTACACAGTCAGTCGCAGTCCACGACTTACGTACCGCCGTTCCTTCAGCTCTGGCTCAAAAAGGCAAAAGGTCATCGATCTGTGAAACAAACTTCAAAAGCTGAAACATACAACAAAAGTGGAACTTGTGTCAGGAAGAATGTGCAAAAGTTGAAGTTTCCGACTCACGTCAAAGGAAAAAAATCGTAAACAAAAGAAGTTGATCCAATTTTTGAGCAACCAAAGAACGTACTTATCGCAGGATATGGTGTTCGCAATATTGACGTCGCGACGCGGACGCAGCACGACGCTGACGCAGACCATTATGCACAAATGAAAATTCAATGACCACGCGACCATGCGCGAAGCTTGGAATTCTTTGAAGCACGTTTGTTCTGCCGCCATCGAGCGTCAACCTGTGCAACTGCACTTTAGGCCGACCAATGAATTGGTCACTTAAGTACGCACCTTTATTTTTTCGACGTATGAATGATGTTGATAAAATGAAAAAAGCGTTCGTTTAGAAGATGTCCACCAGATCTTCTCAAGAATCCACCTGACAGATCCAGTCGTGTCCGTGACACTCGTTGATCATTTTTTCCATCAAAGGTTCGCACTTTAGCGTCGGCACCGACCCGATCAGAATCAACTTGCACTGCGCCCGCGTCAGTAAGACGTTCATGCGGCGCCAGTCGGTCAGTAGCTGCCCGACGGACCGGTCCGTGTTGGACTTCACCAAACTGACCAAAATGCACTTCTTGTCCTTCCCCTGCGCCTCGTCCACGGTCAACACTTCCACGCCCTCTTCCGTCAGGTGCGCGTTCTGAAACACCTCCTTCACCAAAGCAAGCTGCCTCCTGTAGGGGGACAACACCCCGATGTCCCTCCCCGGCACGTTCAGAGCGACTAACTTTTCGACCAGAGAGCGGCACAAGTTTGCCTCTCCGAAGTTCTCCTGCTTCGACACCGGATCCTCCGCGAACGTGTCCCCCGTGTCCAGAAAGGTGACCCCGGTGTCCGGATTCAGTGCCTTTCTTTCCCACAGTTTGATCTCTTTGAACAGAGAAAAAAGTCTCGGGTTTTTCTCCTCGTTCGCGATAACATTTGTGGCCAAATCTTGAATTTGCTCGTTGGTGTAAAACTCCCGCATGGACCGCGTGGACACCTGTGCGTTCCCGCACTTCAGCTTGCCGTCGTAGATCAGTTTGTTCGGCAATTTCTGGATGTCCTCGTTCATTCGGTACTGGTAGGTGAGCTCCGCGACGCACACTGGGTGGAGTTTCGCAAGTCGCTCCATCAAGGTGTCCTATGTAAAAACGTCCCCACCCCATAGTCAAGATGGGATATTTTTTATTTTTTTTTTGCCCGGCCCCCTCTAAAATTTTCAGTTCAGTTTCAGTGGAGCGCCCCACCGGGCGGAATACTTCTGGTGGTAAACGTGGCCCAGGGATTTGCGGCTTCGCGCCGCGACGACTTGATGGGGGTCCCGCACCCCCCCTCCGTTTCCAAAAATGCAGTTTGTGCGTGAATGCTGCAAAACCTCCGACACCGCGGCACAAAAAGGAGCAAGCTCCTATTCACCATACACAAACCCAAAGAAGGAAATCATCGGGAAAGGATATTGTCGACCGCAATCAATGACGCCAGTGGCAACTACAACCCGAAGCAGGGGAGGGGTAGCTACTCCCGCACAACGCGCGAAATTCGTTTTCTACGTGTCGAGCCGGTAGCAGCGGCACACGTCCGATCCAGTTTTTTCCACGATGGCGAAGAACTTTTTTTTTCTGAATCGGAAAACCCTAAACACCTAAACCCTTCTATTTACTGCGGGAGGAAGCAGCCCCGGACTTTTTGACGAAGTTCGTAAAACGGTCAAAAATTTATTGTAGTGGTTACGCTAGTGACTGTGTGCGCGCTTCAGAGAACTTAAGCCCTCACAGGTCCGCATTTAGCTACCGCCCGCCCTGAATGAGGCACGTCCTAACCCCGGTTGCAGCGAGGCAGATAATGTTTTTTCAAAAATACGCCGGGCGTTTGCAGGATAGCAGTAGCCGCAGATGCAAACCTGCGGCTGGTAAAACGGTTGTAAAGAAAACTACGGCGCTTGGTTTTGCGACTAGAATACTTTTTGTTTTTTCAAGCGAAGCACTACGGACGAACGAACGAACGCCGGTCGGTTTTCGCGTTTTTTTTTTTTTTCTTTTCTTTTCTTTTCTTTTCTTTTCTTTTCTTTTCTTTTCTTTTCTTTTCTTTTCTTTTCTTTTCTTTTCTTTTCTTTTCTTTTCTTTTCTTTTCTTTTCTTTTCTTTTCTTTTCTTTTCTTTTCTTTTCTTTTCTTTTCTTTTCTTTTCTTTTCTTTTTTTCATCATTCGGATCACGAAGCTATTGGGGGCGGTGGGCGTTTCCTGGAATGCGAAAGACCCCTTCCGCTGTCCACGCCATTCACATTCCAGCAATTGCGCGGATCAAAGGCTTTTTCATCTTGTTTTGATATTCTTACTTTCCGCTCTTGTCCGCTGCTCCAGCAAGTTGGTTCTCGATCCACTTTCGTCTTGCGCCCCTTGCTCTCGTTTCGGTCCCGTTTCCTCCCTCCTCACCCGCGTGCGCATTCTCCACGCCCTAGTCTTCCTCATACTGTAGCGGCAGCGGCACGCGCAGATCTTGCAACCCCCATCCACCCTCCATGCGCTTCCGTTGAGCTTGGGGTCGTTTTCAATGTTTCCGACTCCGCGTTCGCGTTCCATTTTCCGTGGTGATTTCTATTACTTGCAAAATCAATGAAGTGACGCGAAAGCTGTCCAAAGAGTGAGAAAAGCCAAAGAAAATCAAAATGTAAACGTCACAAGATAAGCTATAGAAATAGAATCGCAGTGCCAACGTCATATAATTTGCATTTCAAATCCCCGGCAATGCCCTACTTCCCACAGCCAGCCTCTGCTGGAAAAAAAAAGAAAACTCCCTGGCGTGTTTTATTTAGAGGCGCAGCGGGTGGGGGGGACCACAATGGTCCCCCCCGCACGCTGCTAGTGTGTTGAAGTATCTGCTGTGCGTCTTTACATGAGCTACAATGGCTACGCTTTCTTTTTACGAAGTGCTTTGCTTTACGAAGTGCTTTGCTTAGTCAAGATGGGATATCAGCTAGACAAATCCACAAGCTCTGGCTGTTTTGCATGACAAATTTGGACTCGTAGCGTAGTGCTGTTTGAGCTAGCTCAGTAGCATCACAGATCTAGTGTATCACGCTGCTTGGAGCATGACAAATTCCAAAAGACGACTAGAGAATGCTTCTCATGGAATTCCGCATGAGAAACATTTTCACCATGCAGATTTGCATTACAACTATGGTATGGGGACATTTTTAAATACGATACAAGGACACCTGCAGCCCGAACTGCTTCGCCTTCGGGTGCTTCACCAAGGGCTGGAGCTGGTTCGTGTCCCCGAACAGAACGAACTTTTTCGTCTTGAACAAGGCGCACCACGTGGCGGGCTCCGTGGCTTGACTGGCTTCGTCCACCACCACCAAATCGAAATCGAGGTGCTGCACCAACGCGTCGTGGCACCCGAGCAGGGTACAGGCGACCAGTTGGATATTCCCCACCAAATGGTCCACGTGTGCGGTGGTGGTCAAATGATCTCGGTTCTTATCCAAGAAAAAAAACTGTGTTAGTGTAACTTTTCTTGGCTGACAGCATCACAAATTTGCTCTGCATGACAGCGAAAACCTGTCATGCGTGGCTAAAACACACATGAAAAGAGGATTTCATGGTTGCCTGGCATGACAGGTGTAACTGTAACTCTGTTGCATGTTCTGCATTACAAAGTTACACTTACACTAACACAGTTTTTTTCTTGCATAGTTCTTCAACAGGTACGGCTTAATCAAAGTGTGCACCTTCGTCTCCGCGCCGAGGCGGAGGATGGACAAAGGCTCTTTCTGGTTGTTGTTTTCCTGGTTTCTCAGCAACCGCAGCAAACCGTTGTCCACGGCCGCGTTGGTGTAGGCGCAGAAGAGGACGCGCTTTCCGGATCTCAGATACAGCTCCAGCAAATTCGCCAAGACCTCTGTTTTTCCGGTCCCCGGGTAGCCCTGCACCACGCAGTAGTCCTCCGCCTTGAAGCACTTTTCCACTACGGCCTTCTGCGTGTCGTTCATTCGGTTCCATTGCTCCAGGCATCCCTTGTGTGGCGCGATGTCGGTGGGGAGGAGTTTGGCGCGGTAGGAAACTGTGTTGTGCGTAGCTACTTGATTTATGATTGGAGCTTATTCCTTTAGTCCGATTTACGTAGTACATTGAGATTGATATGATTCATCGCCAATGCTACTATAATCTTCAAACGAAAATCTTCTATCGCAACCAAAAAAGTAAAAGCTCCTTCTCACCCGGCACTTGCTGCCCGGGCACTACCATTCTTTGCGCGTCCACATCGATTTCCTGATCCGAAAACTCCGGCGGTTCGAGGAAAATCAACTTCCGTTTTATCTTCCCCACGAAGGGGTTATCGAGCTCCGAAACGCAAACCAGTTGCATCAAATCCCCGCGGATCTTCTGAAAGCCCCCACCGTATTCGTCCTTGTCCATGCGGTAGAAGTCGTTTCCCGACAAGGCCGTGTTGCCGATTTTCTCGATCTCCATGGCTGCATCAGCCGATACTTTTAGGTTGGGGGCATTCTCTACTTCCTTGTTCGTCATCTGCGACGGCGCCTTTTGCAGATCTTCGATGTCCGCCAGCTGCGTCGCGCACATCTGCGCCCCGGTCTTGGTTTTCAGCTGCGCCGCGATTTCCTATCCTGAGTAAAAATGTCCCCACACCATAGTCAAGATGGGGAATCGGCTAGACAAATCCACAAGTTTTGGCTGTTTTGCATCACAAATTTGGACTCGTAGTGTAGTGCTGTTTGAGCTAGCTCAGCAGCATCACAGACCTAGCACACCATGCTGATTGGAGCATGACAAATTTCAAAAAACGACTAGAAACTGCTTCTCATGGGGCTCCGCATGAGAAACATTTTCAGCATGTAGATTTGCATTACAACTATGGGGTGGGGACGTTTCTAAATAGGATATTTCCATGCGCGGCTTCACAACAATTCTCCGGGTTTTCAGATCCATCTCCACCACCTCCGCGGAAAACAAGGCGTAAGGCCTATTACAGTGAAAAATGCCCCCACCCCCAAAGTCGCAAAAATTTGTGATGCGAAGTTTCCAAATGCAAACTTTTTGTCATGCATGAAAGAAGTACGAATCTTTCTGATGCAGAGTCTAGGCGTGTATCGCATCGCTTGCATGACAAGCGCCACTCTTGCTGGGGTCTTTTGCAATACAAATTTTTGCTATTCACGATTGAAAATCTGTGATGCTGATAGATGCAAGAGGGCGAATGTTTCATTTGGAAAGGTTTGCAATACAAATGCTCCCAAGTTCGGGGTTGGGGGCATTTTTCACCTTGATAAGGCCCCTCCGGCTCGCGGGAAATGGTCACCTGCTCGCCGATATGGATTGCAAATATGTCTGCTGGGTGTGGAAACTTGTAATGCTAAAAGTGAATGATAGACGCACTGCAATACGCAGCTATGCATGACAAATTTTTTGGCTGCTATGTCTTACGTATTCCGCATGGCAAACTGCGTCTTTGCATGACAGGTAAGAGAGCTTTTTCGTGCCTATGCAACACAGATTCTCGAGTCATGCCAGACAAGCATGACAAACTTGCATTCTTCCAGACCCAGACATTTTTGCATTTGATAGCCGACGGTGAAGGGCAGCGTGAGAAGATCCTCGACCAGTTTCTTGGTATTCTCGTCCGGGGGCTTTAGATTTGCTTTTTTTGTTGTAGTAGTTCCATCCGCCGCGATGCCGTAGTCTTCGAGATCGATCTGACTCCCACGTGGGGGGCCGGGGGAGGCGATCGGGAAGGAGGAAGTTGTGCCAGCAGCATGTTGAAGATGACCTCGTCCGGAAATAGAATTCTGAAGACCAGCACCTTCTTCAGCGGTTGCAGTAGTTCCAACGGACGATGGCTGCAGTGCTTTCAACTTCGCCTCCGCTTCCGACTCTGGCACGGTGAAGACCCAGTGACAAATCTGCTCCTGATTTGCCATGGCGGCGTTGTCCTGGAAGAAATGGTCGCTACTATGCGCGTCCACGAGTCTCGCGGTTTCAAACTGCAAATACCGGAGCCCACACCCGCGGTCATCATCTTTATTCGTGCCCGCCGGCGGGATATGCTCTTGATTCTTGCTCGAGGAAGAGCTTGTAGTCGCACCGTTTGAAGCTGTTGATGTTCCGCTATCCGGTTTCCCGAACTGCAATTTTTTGATTACGTCGTCCTGTGCGGCAGATCCTTTAATGTTGTTCTTCCCACCGTTATTGTCTCGACCCAAACTCGTGTTCGTCCGCCAAGATCGTTCCTTGGCTTTCGCACTCAACACCTCCTCTGCGTCGATCACCATGAGCCAATTCTGGATGTACTTCGCCACCCGGGGATCCATATCGGGCTTCAACTCCTTCTTCTGCTCGCAGCTCGCCGCCAATGTGTAGCAGTGGCTCTGGCGGAAGCACCGGCGACACTCCGACGGTTCTTCCCCGTTCTCCCGGTCAATCATCGGAGGCCAGATCGGCCCGCGAAGTTTCCCCTCCTCCAGCGTTTGCCGCCTCCGTTGCTGCGTCGACGCCAGCATGTTCCGGATCTGCATGATCGCGCGGATGTCGAACCGGGAGATCTTTTTCGCATCATACGTGAACTGGTCCTTATCAAATGTAAAAATGTCTGGGTCTGGAAGAATGCAACTTGTCATGCTAAATCTGCAGCATGCAAAAATCTGTGTTGCATGATTACCAAAAGTCGTCCAGTTTTGACCAAGTCGGGAGGCAGCTTCTCATGCAGGATAGGCATGAGAAAGATCGCACAGAATCTGTCATGCTAGGTCCTGCATTCCACACCTCATGGGTCATGGAAAAGCTGCATGACAAATCGCGCATTCTTCCAGACCCAGACATTTTTACATTTGATAGTCTTTGTGCGGATACAACAGCAGCCCCTCGTCGGAACAGGCCTGCAACTCCTTCTCCAGCTGTTGGTTCACGAGGTCGCAGAGAAGAAGGTAATAGACCGTGATCTGCCCGACGTGCTCGGTTTTGATTTTTCCCGTTTTTATCTCCAGAGCGGAGGTCTTGTTGGAATCCGTCTTCACCAGCCCGTCTAATTTCCCCTTCAAACCAAACCTGTGCGAGCACACGTTCTGCTCGTTCCCGATCAAGTGCGCGATCTTCGGCTTATCCCGGCCGCCCGCTTTCGCGACCACTTTCACGCTGTCCAGCGGCAAGTAGTACTGCTGGGCCCAGTATCAAATGCAACTGTGTCTGGGTCTGGAAAGGTGGAACTTGTACTGCTAGTCTTACTTCCCTGGGTGGATATCTGTACTGCATAACCAACAAAAGTCGCAGCTTCTTTTGTCATCGTGCAGAAACACAGTTTCTCATGCGGGGTGCCTATGAGAAGGCGTTCTAGAAAGTTGTCATGCTGGGCTGTACTCGGAGGTGTTCCCGTCATCCACATTGTAGCATCAGAAGTTTCCAGACCCAGATCTATTTGCATTTGATACCCAGTCCGTCGCGTTCCGCAACCGCTGTCGGCAGTCCTTGAACATCTCGTCGGTCGAGATCTTCAACCGCCACAGATCGACGTATTACAGTGACAAATGCCCCCACCCCAGAACTTGTCAGCATTTGTACTGCAAACCTTTCCAATGGAAACATTCCCCGCCTTGCATATATCAGCATCACAAATTCTCCATGCTGAATAGCTCAAATCTGTGTTGCAAAGGAGCACATGAGTAGCCGGATCTGTTATGCAGAAGATACATTGCGCCCCTAGATTCCGGATCAGAAAGGCTCGTAGTCCTTTCACGCAAGACAAAAAGCTTTCATTTGGAAACTTTGCATGAGAACCTTTTCCAAATTCCGGGGTGGGGGCATTTTTCATTCCAATACGACGAGGTTTTTGTCGATCTCCTCGCGCAACGTGTTGTCAATAAACACGTCCTATCAAATGTAAAAATGTCTGGGTCTGGAAGATGTAATGCTAGCTTTGGACTCTAGAAACATCTGTATTGCATGACCAGCAAGAGGAGTCTAGTTTGTGCTACGCGGGGAGGGCGTTTGTCATGCTGAGTAGGAATCAGGAAGCCCGCTCAAAATCTGTGATGCGCGGTCGTGCATTACAGACATCCTGGGTCATGCAAAACATGCATGACAAATCTCAGAATCTTCCAGACCCAGACATTTTTACATTTGATACGTCCGTGAAATCCTGACAGGCCATGGCGTATTGGAGAGCCGCGTGCACGATGTTTCCGACCACCAAAGCCCGCGACCCCGCGGACGTGGAGGCCATGTTCTCCCCGATTTCGTACGCAATCAACGCGTACCTCCTGCAGGAGAGCGCGTTGGAGACCGCAGTACCGGTGAGCAGAATATCTGGATGGAAGCACAGCATCCGGTACTGGTGCTCCGCCCGATCGGAGATTTCGCAGTGCTTGTGCTTCTCGATCAACTTGTACATGGGCGGGTCGCCGATCAAATGCACGATGTCCCCCTTTTCGAGCGTCCACTTTGCGTTTTTCCACTCTTCCGCCCAACTGTCAAGCAAGGTCACGTGGAAGTGCTTGCCGTCTTCGCCGAGAAGCTGGAAGCCGACCGCATCCGCGTTACGTGGATTCGGAAGTCCGGCCTTTACCACTTTCGCGCGGGTGCAGCTGTGGATTTTTTGTGCTTAAGTTCGTAGTTTACGCGATAATGAAAATGGTGGGTGGAACAAAAATGACAATCACAATAGACAAAAAAGATACAAAAAAACATCATTTTTAACATTTCTGATCTGAACAATAAATCTTTCTACTTCGCACAACTTTCGCTATACCGGTAGAGGTCGTTTTTATGCTTTTCCGCCAGCATTTTCATCCGCGTCGCGATCTCTTCGCCCACATCCACATCTTGCGTTCCGGGCGGCCTTATCAAATGTAAAACTGTCTGGGTCTGGAAGACTGGAACTTGTGATGCTGCATTTGGATTGCAAAAAAATCTGTATTGCATGAGCAGCCAAGGGAATGTGATTTTTGCTACGCGGAGATGGCATTTGTAATGCGGAATAGGCATCAAGAAGGCCTCAAAAAATCTGTGATGCTAGGGCACGCATCACAGACATCAAGACTCATGCAAAACCTGCATGACAAGTCTAGAAATCTTCCAGACCCAGACATTTTTACAGTTGATAGGCCTTGCCGCCGAGCTACTGGTTGCCGCAGAGGTGCCGGAAAGCACCGCTCGCGCCGGACTGGGAACCGCCCCTGGCTGCTCAGCCACACCGGTTGACTATGGATCGTAAAAGTGTCTGGGTCTGGAAAGTTGGAACTTGTAATGCGGGTCTTGCATTGCTGTGAAATCTGTATTGCATGACCAAGAACAGTGGTAGCCTCTTCTGTCATACAAAAACGCAGTTTCTCATGCGGAGTTCGTATGAGAAAGCGTGCTGCAACCTTGTCATGCTTTCCGGCATAAGCAAGTGACCTCCTCTTGCACATTTTAGCATCACAAATTTCCAGACCCAGACATTTTTACAGTTGATATCGACGGGCCCGCTGCAAGAACCTGGTTCGCCGGATCGAGTTTTCTTCTGGGGCCGCCATTGCCTCTCCCGTCGGTCGTTGTAACTTGCTGGTTTAATACCCCGTCCTGCGGCTGTCCGGTCGGCAGCACCGTCGGGAAAGTATTGTCCTGCTCGCGGGTGCGTTTCATCGTGCTGGATGGAGGGAACACGGCGCCAACAAAATTCTGAAATGTTGCACAGACTCGGACAAACGGCGCGGGAACTGCAGAATTTGAATCAAACGGTACGAATTTTACTTGTCGACCTAATTCCTTGAGCAGCGCTGGTCCGACGTCAAGAGCAGAAGGAGGGCCGCTCTTGGTTCCCTTGGGCAGAAACGCAGTCAGTACTTTCCTAGTGAAGACTGAGGAAAGCCGGTGCGTCCGACCAAAAGTCATCCAACATTTTTCTGTGCAATAAAGGCGACCATTTTTTGTGTTCCGTTCGCGGTTCGACTGGGACTGCTGGGACAGAGTGTTAGTTTAACACAAAAGTCAAAATTTCTAATGATCTACCTTAGGAAACAGCAGCTACAGGAAGCGTGACAGATTGAAATACAGGAATACGATAGCTGCATGATCACCAAGAACCGTAGACAGAAGCTACACAGTCTTCACAACGACAACGTACGGGCAATTCAAACCCATCAAAATCACAGCTTCACAACACAACGAAATGAATTCCTTCCGAAAAGAATTCCTGTGGTAAAAAGTCGTGTCACCGCCGAATCCATCACCCAGCTTGCTTCATCATCACATCACCTTCACGAGGCAGAGAGAGCCACAGCATCACGAAATCAAGGGCGGGAAGGACGATACTCATCCAGGACTGGAGACCATCTAAGGAAAGGACGTGTTGACATAACATTCGAACCTCTGAAGTATTTCTGATTCCTTGACGCGTCGGCCTCGGCGTGATTATTTTTCCCTACTTATTTTTCGTCAGATTAAGCACCAAGCGACTTCATCACTCGCAACACAGGAAAAACACTTCTTCAGAAAGAACACGCGCCGCACGGTGCACGCTGCAATCAATCTCCGTCGCAGCTGGTGCCACTAAACGACGGAGAGGACAACATCGATTGCTGTCGGCCTTTAATATTTTTCACAAACTAAGCTATGGAAATCACAGAATGAAGCTCAAAGTCTGAATATCTTCGCACATAGCCGCAAAATGCGCCTGAGATCATGATGTGCGAACTATTCATATTAGTCAAGGTCAGAAACAAGCAACAAAAATTCATTCGTATCATTTCTGTTCGTAACGAATCAAACCAAATCTTCCGAAGATAATTTTTGATTTAATTTCGGCGTGCATTTTCGGTGTTCTAGCAATAGCAAATCATCTACCACATTGGCGCTGGAACAACAGTGCCGCAGCTACCAACCTTTCGTTTCGAAGATAAAAGATAAGAGGGTTCTAGATTGTGTCTCAGAGTAAATCATTGCGAAAGAAATGCGTCTATCTAGTTCTCAAATCGAGACGAGAAATTCTGCATAAAGTTCAAAGCAAGCAACCTTATTGTAATCTTTGGGCCTTCACTACTGGTGCCCTGTTGTTAATGGATGTTAAGCAAGTAATATTTCGAATGTTTTTGCATCAAATCTTCATCTGTATTTTCAGCATCAAGTAAACGACTATTCAGAAATCGGTTTAAAATGAGTTTATTCCGAGGACAAGAACACTACCTACGCCTACCACACCACGGGCACGGATCTTCCATTATGCCGTCGCTAGCAACATGGCCGTCCCGCGCTTGATCCAGAAGCCTGGGTCATACGCGCCAGATTTCAACTCGACGTAGATCTGGAAGGACGCACGCGTGGGGGACCCGACGCGGTTCGGGTACGCGTAGAGCGGGCACTGGTACATGTCGTTCCCGGCCGCCTTCTTCTTCACGATGGGCTTGAACATGATAATTGGCATTAAAGAGTAGAGCATCATCGGCTCTGCGTCGGCAAGCGCCATCGTTTCATAGTCCCAGCGGCCACCCTCGATGATCAACCCCCGCACGTACGCGCCCTCCTTGGGCGCAGCCGTGATTTGCGCTTCGTCGGGTGTCGGTTGGACCAAAAAGTCAAACGCAAGTTGATCAACCGCAATGGTGTTCTTCCGCGCGGAAAACTGGAGACACGCGGTCAGAAAACCTGGAGTTTATTTTCAAGATGCGTCTGCTCAGCCTCAGCCCCAAAAAATAATGAAGTCAAACAGTAACTGCGTCTTTATGCACGACTGTCCCACAAAAGCAAAAGAAGTATGGTAAATCAAGCACACATGAATCCTAACAATACCGGTTGGGTAGGTGAAGCTGGCGAGCCAAAAGACGATTGGCATCTCTTCCAAGCCCCACTTGACGAAGCACTGGATCCTGAGAACCAGATCCGGCATCCAGCTGGAGAGCGGCTTCATACTGGGGTAGGCAAACATCCAGCTGTCCGGTATTCTACCCTCGAATAAGGCGTTGAACACCAGTTCCTGTTCCTCCGAAATGACCACTAGCCCCTGGATCCCCTTCTGCAGCTCCTTCAAGTTCGCCCGCACCTTGACGAGAAGCAAGTTGTAGCGTTCTATCTCCTGTAGAAGCACCACCTTATACGGCGAGTTGTCCCGCTCGTTGAACTTCGCCACCTCGTCCCAGTCAATGTTGTCCGGTAGGGTATCGAGCAGCATTCTCGTCTGGTCAAACACTAGCTCGTCCATCGACTTCCCCTTCCCGCCGCCTCCGCCGCCGCCCTGCATCCCGGTCAGGATCAGCAGCGTGTCCTGTGACTCGGCCAGCGCCGAACTGATCTCCGCGTTGACGTGCTGTCCGAAGGCTTCCGGCTGTTCCGCCAGGGGCCATTCCTTTATCAAGGTCGCGTAGGCTTGCAAAGTGTTGTCCTCCGGGATGTAATACGTTGGCAACGGCGAGAAGTAGAACTTGTTGTTCTGAATCGCCGCCGGACAGAAAAAGTCGTTCACGTACGCGCGGAGCACCCGGTTATCTGGCGCCTGCGTCACCCGACCGCCGTAGTTGGCCTCCGCGATAAGGTATTTGATCGCCTCCCACTGGACTTCGTGTGGGTACTCGTCAAGATACATGCCGAGAATATTCTCGCAGATGTCGAAATCGCTATCGTTGAAGTCGTAGGGGTTGTTCCATCCGAGCGAGCGGAACTTTTTTCTCTCGAGTAAGATTGCGTGGAACCAGACGAGCGAGAAGAACAATCTCCTGTATTTGAACGTTTCTTTCACCCTGTTGTACAACGCCGGGTCCATGTTTGCCACCAACCGGTTGCAGTTCGCCTTCAGTCCCTTTGGCGGCTCCGTGACCATCTTGATGCACTTCTGCAGTAACGCGATGGGGAAGACTCGAGTCGGACTGGAGGAGAGCCAGAGTCGGAAGTCCGGGTGCGGTTTCTCGTTCGCGATCTTCTCGAACAACTTCTCCAGTTCTGGCAGCCAGGAGGCGGACAAGTGGCAGTTCGCCAACAGCGCCCAGCTGCCGTTCTTCGCCGCGTCTACTGTCAGTTTCGTCGCTTTCGGTGCCTGGCCCTGTCCGAGCGAAATCGTGGACCACTGCAGATTCCGCTGCGCAGCGAGGGCGGCGAGCATCGGGGTGGGATCCACGCCCGGGGTCAGGATGAACAGCAGGGGCACGTCCGCTTGTGACTCGTCGAAGACCGCGCCCAGGTCGAAGGGCGGGGGCTCGACGAACTTCGCATCCAGCTTGGAAGACACGAACACTGAGATCGCCGGGAGAGCGCGGTCGAGACGGAGACACCTGAGGAGGAATTGGGGTCGTTTGGTCGTTTTTCTTTTTGTTCTGACCTCGATTTTCGCGGTTGCTGACAAAAGAATGGGCGGTGGCCTGGAAGAGTACTTAATGGCACGACAGAAAAAGAATCCAAATAACACTAACACGACAAACTGAAAACCACTTAATACCTGACCACCACCATTTTCTGCAGCGGCCCTAACTTCGCGTCCCACTCCCCGGGCAGAGGCTCTTTCTCCGGCTCCCCCAACGCAAACCACTTCTTCCAGTCCCGCAGGGTCTGCTCCAGCGATCGCTGAAACCCGCGAAAGGCCTCCACGTTCGCGTCTAGCTCCGTGATGTTGTCCCACATCTGCTGGGTGATCCACTCCGGCGCCGGGTTCGAGGCCTGGATGGACCGGTCGAGCACCTGACCGCCACGCAGGAAAAACGTGTACTCCTCGTCATTCCAGTCGTCCATCGAGCGGAGAATTTTGTTCGCGATGTGGATCGAGAGCATCAACTTGTGTCGCTCAAACAGCCCCCGGCACGCGTACTTGTACAAAGCCAGACTGTGGTAGGCATTCAGGATTTCCACTCGGTCCTCCACATTGCTCGCGCCGCCGCCCTTGTCCGCGGACTTTTCGATGGACATGATAAACAGCTTCTCGTAGGCCTCTAGCGAAAATTGGTACATCGGATCCACGGTGACCAAATCGTTCAACACGAAGTACAAAATCGCGGCTCGCAACCCGCACGGTCGGTAGTTTTCGCGCGCCGCGTCGATTTTTACCATCGTCGTGACCGCGACGCGCACCTGTTCCGTGACCGCCTCCGAGATCGTCTTCGACTCTTGCAGCGTGTTGATCAAGTTGAGATCGTCCAACAGCGACCCCTTCGCCTCGGACAAAAGCCTCAGAATTTCGTTCTCCAACTCGACCAGCCGGTTTTTCCCGTTTGCCACTTTCACGACGAGTTCGTTCCTCTCCCGTTCCAAGCGCGCCTCCTCCTTCAACACGACTATCCCCAACATCTGGTCCGTCAGGCCCTCCTCCACCACGATGAAGTTCACGATCGTGGTTTTCGTGGACACCTCGGGCGTGTAGTGCGGGTTGGACAATTTAGTCGTCAGGTAAAACTTGAAGTTGATGTTGTAATCCAGCGTGTTCTCGCCGATCTTGATCGACAGCGACCCGCCGGACGAAATAATGTTCTTGGCCAACACCGGCTCGAGCGACGGGTCCAGCTCCTCCTTCACGTTCTCCATCATGCACGGCGTGCCGAACTCGATCGCCCGCTCAAGCGTGCGCATGAACCCGGTGGTGTTGGGGTCGAACACGTGTAGCCCTTGTGGCCCCTCCATCTTTCGGATCCACTTGTTGCCCTGGTTCTGCGGGTCGATCATCAGCGCCCACCGCGAGCCTCGCGTCACCAAGATTCCGTTTTCGGTCGAAAACGCGTCGGTGGGCAGGCCCTGCACGTTCCACGTGCGGACCGCCGCCGGGTCCGCGAGGAAATCGACGAAGTTGAAGCCGTCGGTCACTGGAATTTCGTACTCCAACACCGGCGCGACCCACTTCTCCTCCACCAAAACCTGTCGGTACTTCGCGCCGAACGGTCCGGCGTAGGACAGAAACGCGGCGGCGATGGCGACGTCGCCGAACAGGTTGCCGATGTCGACATCGAGCTTCTTCAAAGATTCCTCCCACCGGATTTTCTCCCCCGCGAGCCCGTTCACGAGCTTGTCGGCGCGTTCCGCCTTGATCTTCAAATCCTCCGCCGTCTGCGTGATTTCCTCTTTTTCCCGGGTGGAATTCTCGTACAAGTCCTTCAGTTCCTGCACGTTCCGCTGCACCTCGGCCAGTTGTTCCCGCGCGTTTTCCAAAAACTCCAGCTTCTTCTCCAGCGCCGTCTGCGCCAGCTTCAGCTTCAGCCGCTTGGGTTCGACCTCGCGGGCGACCGCGGCGTAGATGTTCATGGCGTGCACCCACTGACACAACGCGCCGGCTGCGAGGGAGACTTTGGAAACCTGTGGGGGGGTGAACGTTGGGTCCTTGATGAACTTGTCGAGCTTTTTCAGCACTGTGTTCGGGATGTGGTCCTTGTCGAATTCCTTTAGTTTCTCCAAAAACCTCGTGTCGTTCAGTTCCGTCTTCGCCTGGTTCCAGTTGGCCGGCTTATCCATGATGGTCATCACCGCGTTCATGGTTTTCATCACCATCTCCGGCGGCTTGTATCACAATGAAAAATGCCCCCTCGTCCCCATATCAAAGCGGAAATCTGTGACGCAGACTTGTGGTCACAAGTCAGCTTTGCGATGCTAGAAGGCAAAAGATGCGGACTGTAGTGCTGGCTAGCGTGGGAAAGCTTTGCATCTCCAGCATGACAGGAGGCAACTGGAATTGGGAAACAGGATCGCAAATTGCTTGCAATTGAGGCCGCAGCTGCGTCTCTTGGCCTTCTAGCAATGCAAATTGATTTGTGTACTCAAATACAGCATCACAAAGTTCCATTTCGATATGGGCAGGGGGGATTTTTCCTTTTGATAGCTTGGCGTAGGCCTTCACTTCGGAAATGGACTTCTTGTCCAACTTGGCCAGGGCGTCGAGCGCCGCCTCCATGGCCGGCATCGCCTTCGCCAAATCCCGTTGGGCGTCATCGGCCAGCACCTTGGTTTCTGCGGCCTCCTTCTCGATACGGGCAGAATCCGATTCGACCTGACCGAGTTTCATTTATCCAGTACGTAGGTATTTGTCTATTATGGAAACATCAGGGTTTGTGTTTGTGACCAAGATGTGTCGAAACAGGCATTTATTTCAGCAGCACAAGCCTTTCCCTTTGCTAATGTTCTGTTATATAGAAGGCCACATGATCAAATACAAATAGTGAAAAAAATTATCTGTATGTAATGAACCTGTTTCTGCTGCTCATCGGCCGCCATTCGCTTCTCCGTGATGACGATGAGCAGATCCTGGCACTCCTTTTGCTTTTTCGCCACGATGTCCGACTTCACCTCCAGCTCCACGGCTAGCTCCTCGACCTGCACCCGTGCCTCGGACAACTTGTGCAACCCGTTCCTTAACTTGTCCGCGTTCCCCCCGACCGCGGCCTGCTTCTCTTTCAGCGTTTTGCAGTAGCCCTGGACCAGCGCCAGGTAGTTGGTTGGCGTCACGTAATTGTTTCGCTTCAGCTCCAGCAACATCTTGTCACTCGCCTGAATCACCGCGGTGTGCGACAGCCCGAACACGACCGCGAGGGGGTTTGCGACCTCCGGCTTGATCGGGTCCTCGCCCTCCTGCAAGAACTTCAAGGCGACCTCGGTCAACGCGTCTGGCGGCCACGTCAGGAACCAGTTGATGGTCGTGCAGGAGACCAGAGACGGGTACATTCGGCAGTAGTTCCGGAAACTGGACCCGATTGGGGACATGCAGAAGACCACGTGCAGGTTCTCGCGGACACACGAAACGAAGAACCCATAAAGCTGCTCCGGCGAGACGTTGCGCATGCTGTTTTTAGAAGTTGTGTATGTTTCTTTGAATTATGCCCAAGATCAACATCTAAATCAAGCTTCAACAACGTCATGCTCAGAGCAGCTACCTGCGTATGCGTAAGATAACATCGGCTCACATTCACGACCCATACGATTTTTGCCACAACCACATTACTACCCCAAAGCCTCCTTTGCCGCTTTTTCGCAGGAGTTTAGTACGCCGCTCAGCTCGTCCGCCGCGTACAGGTTCGGCACCTCACCGGACGACAGAACGTTTGACACGTCCTCCAAGAAAGACTCCGTAATAATCTCGGTGTCACTGTACAAAAAGCAAGTCGGCGCCTGCTTGACGCCCGCCTTGTCGTACACCTTTTTGATGTCCTCCCGAAAGGACGCATGCCGGTAGGACTTGTCGATTTCGATGTTAAAGCACTCGTAATCCGCGACGAAGCACGCCAGCCTTGTCTGGCAGTGCCGCCCGGACCCGCCGACACCGACTAATAATGCGTTCCCGCGGGGGAGTTTCAAAACCCGGAGAATTTTGCACATGTGCTCGATCGCGTCTTGGAACATGACGAGATTTAAGGGCTTCTTTTTCATGACCTCGTTGTAGTCGTCCAGCTTGATGTTGGAAAACGCCTTCAGCGCGTTTCGGTCTGTGATCTGGTTGTAGTCCGGCGCCTCCGAGTCGGTGTTCTGCAGATCCAAGTGCGCGAAAACGAGTTTCTGCCGCTTTTTCCCGTCGGGCGCGAGCTCCAGGTCGCTCACCCGGGCGGACAATTTCGCCTCCATCACGGTGTCGGCTAATTGGTCGAACTGCTCGCGATCCTGCAGGTTGATCAACCGGTCCCCGAACGCTCGCTGCGCCTCGTGGAACCACATTTTCACGATGGTGTCCTTGTCCTGCACGAGGTGCGGCTCCGCCATGTAGATGCCCTGGAAAATCTTTGACACGTCGCGGAGGTTGAACAAGTAGTGGCACTTCGCGGGCGTGGGCAGCATTTTGTCCACCATAATGCCATACAAGTCGATCGACGCGCCGACCAGCGCCTCCGCCAGGTTCTTCACGTCGTCCTTGAATGCGTGCAGCTTGTGCTGCGCCAGCGTCATGTAGATTCGCTTCACCTTATTGTGAGGAAAAATCTCCCCTCCCCATACCTGAAAAGGAACACTTCTGAAAATTTGCGCTGCTGATTTGCGGCCACAGATCGTCTCTGTATTGCAAGAACGCAAATCCAGAGACTCCGCTGCGTTTTGCTGGCACTTTGTAATGCTGTTGGGCCTACAGAGGAGACGCCTGCCTTGCGAGGCGCCTACACCACAATGCCACTGCTCAGGCTTTGTATCTGCCTGCAGTCCTCTACTGCAAGACAAAGCCGATTTGTGTACACAAATCGCGCATCACAGACTTCCATTTTGATATGGGGAGTGGGCATTTTTCATTTTGATACACCTGCGCCTCCGCCGGGTTCGCGAAGTTCAGCAAGTGACAGCAGGACTGGAACCGTTCCGAGATCACCGCGCGCCCGCCGCCCGGCGGGCCCATCGCCGCGCCGAGCTGCGTGTCCAGAATGATCCGCTGCGTTTGCTTGGCGCGGTCGTACCACAGCCCGTACCCCATCCACTGCCGGAGGAGCTCCAGCGGCGGTTGGGAGCCGAACGTGTCCTTCCGCGGCATGTTCAAGTCGTCCACGAACAGCAGCATCTTGCGGTTTCCGGGGGGGCCAAACTTGTTCTTGATTCTCTTCTCAACCTTCCCCTCGATGATCTCCTGCACCGCGGCGGCCGTGGTCTGCGCCGACATGTTGATGGTCAGGCTCGTCCACTCCACCTCGTCCAGGTCGTTCGCGATCACCGCCTGCAGAGCCACCGTTTTCCCGGTCCCCGTCATTCCGGTGGTAATGTAATGGAAGTTGTTCAGCGTCAGTTCGCGGCAGATCACCCCGTTCCGCACCGTGTCCACGGTCGGCACGATGATTCGGTGAAACGGCTCCCCCTCCTTCGGCCGGTAGAACGGCTGGGGCAGCTTCGACTCCCACAGGTCGAGATCCCCGTGCTTGTCGAAGTTGAGGAAGTATTCGTACACCGATTGGTTACTCGGCATAATTCTGGACTCAACGGTTCGCATTGCCTCGTCGAACATTTTCCTGGACTGGTCCGTGGCGGAAGCCCCCAGAGACCACACGCAGCAAAACGCGAACATGCGTTCGAAAATCTCCTTCTGTTTCCCGGTCATCGGCGGCTCCGTACCGTCCTTCGCCACTCCGCCGGGGGCACCCCCTTTGTCTTCGGGGAGCGAGTTCAACAAGTTGTCCAATTTCCTCGCAAAGCAGGTGAAGATGTTTGCGAAGTTCTTCACCGCCATGTTGTCCGTGATCGGAACGGTCTGTCCGAACGCGGGGCTCCGCCTTGCGTTCAGCAACGTGGGGAACCACTTCGTTGCGAGCTCCGCCATGTAGTCCCGCTTTTCCACATTTTCCACGTAGGTCCGCGCGATCCAGGACTGGTAGGGCGCGTCGAAGCCCATGTCGCTCGTGTCGAAGTACACCATCCCCGCGCGGGACACCGTCGCGGGGGAAGCGACCTTCAAGTCCTGCACTTCAAACAGGAGCCGCACGGTCGGCGGCATGGAGATACGGTCTCCGTTGATCAAAGTTAAGACCTTGTTGTCATCCAACACCGTGTTCATGGACTCGATCCACAGCGTGTCGACCGGGCCGTCGAGCAAAAGCCACTTCTCGTCCGGCTTTTCGTCCTGGCACATGATGCGCATCAGCGAGGACAAAACGCCGTCCATCCACTCCATGGTCGACAAGTCGTAGGCCCCGTACAACTCGTCCATCGTCACGGACTTCGGGTTCAGAATGTACGACTGCACGCGCTCGAACCCTTCGTGCTTGTCTGCCTTCAGGTTGCACTTCGCTTCCTGCAACGTTTTCCACGCGACCGTCTTCCCGCCTAAAGTGTTGCCCACCAACATGTTCCCGTGCCGAGTGACCTTGGTCTCGTAGGTGGAAATGGTCTTTTTGATGCTGTGGTCCGTCTCCTGGTAGCCGTTGGCGGTGAGGACTTTTCGGATGTACTCCTCGAGCGCGCCGTAGTCCGGCTCGGGGAGCTCCATGCCCGGGAAAATGTCGGACATCAGTGCCCAGTAGAGCGGCAGATCCTGCGCCACCCACTTCGGCGCGTTCATGTCGTTGATCGCCCGCATCAACAGCTGCCCCTCGGGCGCGTCCGGCTCCGTGCGCTTCAGCGCCCCGGCGCAGTTCAGCACGGACTTGATGTTACGCAACCCGAAATCGTAGTGGTCCTGCTTCGACATCTGCTGCTTCATCATGTCGTAGAGCGAGACCTTCTTTTTCGCCAAAGGTTTGAAGTCCTTGTACCCCTCCGCGACCAGCATGATCTCGATGATCATCGCGAAGTCGGGGAGCATCATCGCCACCGGGCGGAACAGGGATTTCAAGTTGTCCGGCAATTCCGACCGCCCCGCGTACCCCGGGTTCATGGTGATGAACACCGCGCACCCGCGGTCGAGTTTGATCCACCGCTCCTCGAAGAGGAAGGTGGACACCTCCGCCTTCAACGCGGCCTGCAGCGTCAAAATCTGCACGGCGACCACGGAGAGCACCTCCACGTCGATTCGGTTGAACTCATCGAAGCACCCCCACGCCCCCGACTGCGCGAGACCGGAAAACATGCGGCCGAGGGACTTGTAATCCAGCCCGTCGGAGCAGTTGAAGACGATCACGTACTTCGCCATGCCCTTGCCCAAATCCTTGGTCGACTCGGTCTTACCCGTCCCGGCCGGCCCCTGGGGCGCGCCCCCGCGCTTCAAGTGCATGGCGGTGGTCAGGGTCATGTAGCAACGATCCGTCATGGGCGTGACCACCAACCGCCCGTTGTTCCCCTGGTACTCGTAGCCGTAGGGACTCACCGTGTTCGTCTGCAGGACGTAGCACTGCGCGTTGCCCGGCGCCTCGTCCGGCAAATCGCGCAAATCGAACCGCAACTGCTGCAGCCACATGAAGGCCTGCGGGTTGTCAGTTTTCGTCTCCACCAACTTCGCCTGCACGTCGCGCGCGTGCACCTCGATGGTGATGAGCGCGACGAGCTTTCCGCGCTCCACGCGGGACAAGGGTTTCCGGATCATCTCCGTTAATTTCCCGATGTACTTGGTCTGTGCCTTCTTCAAGAGCTTCATGGCGTTTTTCTTCCCCCGTTCCACGGCCGCCAACGCCGCCTCGCAGTCCGTGGACCACGCGATCTGCCCGGAAGTGATCAGCAGCTGCCCGGGGAACTCCTTCACCCACTTTTCCTTCTTCATCGAATTCTTGGTGATGTTCGCGAGATGGGTGGTATTCAAGATTTTCCTTAAGGACTCCTTCATCCGGCGCTCCACGACAATCAGCCACCCCTCCACCGGCGGCTCGAGTTGCACCGACTTGATGAATTTCACCTTTTCCCCGTCCGGCGAGTTCATGCCCTGGGCCTCCCACGCCTTGGTCCCGCCGGAGGACTTCAGATCCTTTGCGGAGGGGGCGACCAGGTCCAGCGATTTGATGCCCTCGAAGCACTTCTTCAAGTGCTTTTGCACCGCCTCCGGGTCCTTGGCCTGGCCGAGGATTTCCAACAAATCGTCGTTGGACAGAAAGTAGAACCGGGGGAACAGCTGTCGCTTCTTCTCCAAATAATCGTCCAGCGACTTCTGGATTTTCTCCAGCGTCGCCGCGTCTTTTTCCAAAATATCGTACAAACCGGGAACCAGGCAACAGCGGTTCGCCACGGGGTCGTTGTACATATTCCCGAGAATGGTCGTGAAATTGTCACTCACCTGATCGAACATGATGGACTCCTGCGGTAAATGCGGCCGGATGTCCTCACTGCCCACAAAAATGTTCTCCAGATACATCCACGACTTCTGCACGATCCCGATCGACTCGCACACCTCGGAGATCGTGGCGAGCGTGCGCTCCCAGTAGTCGATGGCCTCGGCGAAGGGGATGTGGAAGGGCGACGACTTGAAGGCGGACAAAGCGAGAATGTGCTCCTCCAGTGCGGTGTTCATCTCCTCGGTCGGCTTCAACTTGTAGTAGACCTGCTTGTGCTCGCCGATCACCAGCTCCATCGTCCGCCACGTGTTCTCGATGTCCTTCACGCCGATCTCGATTTTCGCCTCCTTCCGCGCCTCATCCGCCAGCCGGGACACCAAGTCCTGGTGCGCGAGCAGGTTCAGTTCGAACACCACGGAGAGGGTGAAGTCCGGCCCGAAAGGGTCAAAGAACTGCCCGATTTCCTTCATGATCTCCTCCCAGTGGCGCAGTCGCATGGAATCGTGCCGCAGATTTTCGATCAGCGGCATCATGGACCGAAAGGTGTCGATCCCCGCCTTCAAAAACTGCCACACCGACCAGAACTGCAAATCCTTCTTCAGCCGCATCACCTTCTTCTGCGTTTGCCCCGCAATCTCGTCGAGATTTTCCACGTCGATTTCCGCGAACTTCGTGGACTGGTTCTTCTCGAAGAAATCCACGTCCCAGTTCTGCTTCAGCGTCCAGATCGTGGTGAGGAGCTCCAAATCGCGCTCACACGCCTCCAATTCCGGGTACTCCGCCTTTTCAATCCCAAACAGGTCTAATTTCGGGCCGTGGTCCAGCTCGGTCGCCCGCTTCGCCGCGACCTGGTCCTTGAAGTCCTGGATAATCGCGAAAGCCCCCTCGTTGGACAACAGCCCGTCCTTCGTCTCGACCGCGTAGGGGCACTGCTGCTGCAAGGTCTTCTTCAAATCTTTCACCGACTGCTTGAACGACGCGGACTCGCCCTCGAAGGCCGCCTTCATCTGCTTCTTCGCCTTTGCCATGATGGTCTCCGATTGCCCGAGCTTGTCGTTGAATTCCTCGAACGCCACGCGGAGGTTGTTTTTCCGCGCCGTCTCCTCCTCGGTGACGGTGACGTCGAATTCTGCCAGTTTTGCGTACATCGCCTCCACGGGCGCGATCCGCGCCTCCGTCTGCTCCAGGATGCCCTGCGAGGCGGTCAGCAGCGCGACGCCGTCGCGCAGCTCGTTCAGGTTCTCCGGCACGTGGAGGAGGATCAAACACGTGTCCTCGACTATGAGAGTGCACAACTCTCCCTCCCCCTCGTTTGTATGGCATGAACTACAGCAAGACAAACACCAGCACACGCGGAGCCTGTGCATCACAAGTTCTTCATGCGCCCAGTGTAGTACTGCTTGGGCTCCTTCCGGAGTCTGTCATGCGAACAGTGCCACAAGGCAGCACTTGTATTTGGGATTTTGCATGACAAATGAGAGGGACGGGGAGTTGTTCACTCTCATATCGAAGTACTTGTACAGTGCGTCCATGTCCCGGAGCGCGTTTTCGTTCAGCAGCCCGGTCAACTTCTTCTGCCAGTCCACGCAGTGCTCCGTGAGCGCGGCCTTCAGCTGCGTGAAATCGGTTTCGATAAACCCGATCACGGTCTTGCTGTCCTCCTGCAAAATGTCCATCTGGATCTCCTTGTACCGCTGGATGTCCGCCCCCGCGACGGACAGGGGCCGCTCGGTCCGCGCGTACCGGCGGATGAAGGCGTCTTTGTCCTGGGACACGATTGGCTGGTAGTTGGAGCTCCACCAATTCAGCCGCTCGCCGAGCTTCACGCTGCAGGCGTTGAAGCCCTTCAGCACTTCCTTCACGTACCGGATGCAGCACTCGTCGTCCTTCGAAATCGCCTCGAAAAACGTGGCGCGCTTCGTCCCGGGCGGCGGCGGCACGTAGTTGATCACGATCGCGTTCGCGCCCGCCAGGTCGCCCGCCTCCTCCAGCTCGGCCTTCTTCTTCGTGTCGCGCTTCGCCTTCTCCGCGTTCAGGTGGTCCCAGAGCCGGGGCACTTCCTGCAGCATCATGGTGGTGTCTTGGCACACCGTTTGCAGCAGCTCCTATCATATGTAAAACCTTCCCCACCCCATAGTCAAGTAAGTTGAAAACTTAGCAACACAAATCCAGAAGTTTTGGGAGCCACGCAGGACAAGTTGCAGTCCGCAGTGTAGTGCATGTTAGCAAGGACATCCGCATCACAAATCCATCTGCTCATCCTGTTTGCAGCATTACAAATGCCAAAACACGATTGGAAATGCCTGTCATGGGGAAGCGCATTACAAGCGCTCCTGTCATTGCAAATCTGCATGACAACTCTGGGGTGGGGACGTTTTTACACAGGATAGCTCCTTCAGCTGGTTCATGCTCGGGGAAAAATCCATCTTCCACGAATCCAGCACCGCGTGCACGCGGAACAACGGCGACGGCTCCTGCTTCGAGTCGCCGTTCAGGGTCCTGAACGGACGATTTCAACATAATTCTTATTTTTTTCGTGAAGATTTGTTCAGCTTGTGAAGGGTCTAGTACTTCTTGTGTTAATGCGACTACACAAACAACAACAAATGTAAAATTGAAGTATTAGTTTGAGTACCTTGACAAATCCTGCAACGAGGCTTTCGTCGTCTTCTTCAGTGCGTCCTCGAGCAAACGGTCAATCTTGTCCACGAAGCTTTATCGGAACGAAATTTTCTTGCGGGAAGACGAAGAGCACAAAGCTGTCATGCATACTTCTTACCGGGCAACCAAAGAAACTACAGGTGCATTTTGCACTCGGCATTGCACCAAGACACCGCATTCGATAGAGAAAGGCACCAAGTTTTGACGCTTGCGCCGTGCCACTTCAAAAATGACATTACAAACAAGAACAACTTCATGCACAACTCCCAAGCTGCAGATAAAAAACAAATTCAGCTTCGATAAATTTCGCCACTGCTGCTGAATTTCTGGCGGTTGGTTTTCGAAGAAGACGTAGGTGGCGAGCATGATGTCGCAGATCTGGGCGTGCGCCTCCCGGAACTGCACCCGGATCTTTTCCCGGTGCTGCTCCTGAATCAGGCGGAACTCGGCGTCGGTGTGGATGTGTTTGCGCTCGATGAGGATCAAAATCGCGGACGCGAACTTGGTCTTGGCACAGTACCGGATTTTGGAGATGTTTTCCTTGTAGTGCCCCACGTAGTCGTTCGCCTTGTGACACTCCTTCAGCGCGTCGCGCACGAAGAATTCCTTGACGCCGTGCGAGACCCACGTGTACTTCTGAATGCCCGGCCCCACCTTCCGGTCGAGGTTCTTGATGTGGTAGGCGAACAGCCGGCGCTCCTCCGGGGCGAGCGCTAGCAGAATACTGTTGTACTCGCGCACCACCCGCATCACGTGCTCGCGCGTGATGCGAAGCGGATCGCGGTGGTTCGTCGTGATGTCGTGCGCGTGGAAGGGGACCACGATGCCCGACCCCTGGATCTTCTCCCAGTAGTAGGTTTCCTGGAAGATCTTCAGCAGGTTCTTGTCGAAGTTCGACTCTAGCAGGGACCCGAACCCGCCCTGCCCCGGCGGCAGCGGCACGCGGCAGAGCAGGTGCGTTTTCAGCTTCTCCTCCAGCTCCTCCTCGCTGTTCTGGCCCAGCTGCTGCGCCACCCACTCCTGGAACGTGGACACGCAGAAGGACTCCAGCATCGTGTACATGTTGCTGTACTCCGTTTTCACGGTTTCCGTTTTCACCGGGTTCGTGCTTGGCAAATAGCACAAGTAGTTCAGTTCCTCGTACTGGGTCTGGATCCGCAGCATGAGCCCCCGCGCCCACATGGCCACGCCGCTGTAGGGGGGGTGCGCGAGCAGAATGGGGGCGGAATTTTTTCGGAACCGCTCGAATTCGCGCTTCACGTTGGAGATCTCCCGCACCAAGTAGTCCCCCACCTCCGCGGCCTTCTTCTCCAAAAACGCCTTGATCCGCTCGCGTTTGCACAGAAGGTAGAAGGAATCAAAGGTGAAAACGCAGTTGCTCACCGTGGACACGGACTCGAAGGCGGAGTTGATCACGTTGGTGTACATCACCTCCAGATCCTTCATCTGGTTCTTGAACGCGGTGAAGTCGTCGTGCCACTTCGTCGCCTTCACGTCCACAATGTTGTAGTCCACGTCCGCGAGCTTCTTCACTTGCTTCAAAAAGGCCGACTCAATCTCGAACAAGCTGCGGATGATCTCGCCGGCCTTGGCGCCGCCGAACTTGGGCAACTCGGGGTTCACCAAAGCCTGGATCTCGTCGTTGGTCATCTGGTCGGAATCGATCTCCTGGTTGTGGTATCAACTGCAAATATGTCTGGGTGTGGAAGGATGCAGCTTGTGATGCTGGATTTGGCTTGTGCAATGAATCTGTATTGCATGAACAGCAAAAGAGGTCCAATTTTTGCTATGCGGAGAGGGCATTCCTCATGCGGTATGAGCATCAGAAAGCCCTCGCAGAATCTCTGGTGCTAGGGCATGCATCACAGACCCTCTGGGTCATGCAAAATCTCCATGACGAACTCCTGCATTCTACTTCCAGAGGACCTAGACATATTTGCAATGCATATGTGGCCCCGCTGGCTGAACCCGGCGAACTGCAGCTGTTCCTCGGCGATCTCCAGCAGGTCGCAGTATTACAGTGAAAAGTGCCCCCCACCCCTGAAATTGCAAAAATTTGTGATGCGAAGTTTCCAAATGAAAACTTTTTGTCATGCATGAAAGGAGTGTGAATCTTTCTGATGCAGAGTCTAGGCGTATATAGCATCGCTTGCATGACAAGCGCCGCTCTTCCTGGGGTCTTTTGCAATACAAATCTTCGCTATTCACGATTGGAAACCTGTGACGCTGATAGATGCAAGAGGGCGAGTGTTTCATTTGGAAAGGTTTGCAATACAAATGCTTCCAAGTTCGGGGGTGGGGGCATTTTTCATTGTAATACGCAGCACCGCTGCACGTAGGCGTCAATCTGCGCGAAGATGGTGCCCTCCGTATCCTGAGTAAAAACGTACCCACACCAGAGTTGTAATGCAAATCTGCATGCCAAAAGAGTTTCTCATGCTGAGCCCCATGAAAGGCATTTTCTAATCGTGTTTTGGGATTTGTGATGCTATAATCAGCATGATATGCTAGGCCTGTGATGCTGCTTAACTACCTAAACAGGATTACATTACAAGGACAAACTTGTCATGCGAAACAGCCAAAGCTGGTTGATTTGTCTAGCCGATTCCCCATCTTGACTCTGGTGTGGGTACGTTTTTACTCAGGATACTCCGAGAAGTTCCAGTGCAGGGCGGGATCCGCCGTGTGCTTCTTGATGCACTGCACGGTCAAGTGGTAGGACTCCTTCCACGCTCGCCCGCACGCGATGGACTGCTCCAGCAGGTTCATACTGGACTTCACGTCCTCCAGCCGCGATTTCTCGTC
This sequence comes from Amoebophrya sp. A120, assembly GCA_905178155.1. Lineage (NCBI taxonomy): Eukaryota > Dinophyceae > Syndiniales > Amoebophryaceae > Amoebophrya > Amoebophrya sp. A120. The sequence continues at coordinate 3,098,062 of CAJINV010000007.1, read as the reverse complement.
CCCCGTGGCGGACGTGGAGCCGGGCTTCAGAATCTTGTCCACATCGATCGAATTCTGGCACCGCCGGATGATCTCGTTGGAGATCGTGCGGAGGAGGTTGGAGATGCGGTCCGGGGTGTTGTAGCTCGAGGACAGGTTCGCGATCAGCCGCACGATGTTCAACAATTCGGGCAGGAGCTTGGGGATCTCCACGGGGGTCAGCTGCGTCAGGTTGGTCGCGGGTTCCTTCAACAGGTTCAAAAACTGCAAATTGTCCTGTGCCTCCTTACTCCCGTCCTGGATGTCCTTTTCCAACGCGCGAAATTGGGGGAGATAGGAGGACTTAGCGGTTTCCAGCACCTCCAGCACCTTCTGCAGCTCCCGTGACTGGAGCTGCTGGTCGAGCCTATTTTTTGTGATAAGGCAAGATATTTACAACTACTAGCGTCAAGTTTTTGGTAGACTCGAGTCAGCAACATCCAACAGCACTTCTTCTAGAGGAAGAACTACTTAGAGCACTGAATGAATTTCATTTTCTGCGTCGAACGGAAAAAAAGAGCATTCTTCTCTTCTACCTTGACAAGTCCAGATCCCGTGCCCGCCAGAAGTCTATCTCGTCGAGCGGGCCCGCGGCCTCCGACTCCTGCGAATTCCCACTGCCGCCGCCGGAAGAACTTTCCTGCTGGCTGCTGGTCATATCCTACTGAAACGCGCCCCTATCATCCCCAGAGGACTTCATTGCAAAACTTCCCCATGGGGACATCCACCCGTCCCACCTTGCATATATACGCATCACAAGTTTTCAATGCCGAATCGCTGCAAAGACATGCGTTGCAAAAAGGCACAGCAATAGCAGCGCTGCTCGTGTAAGGAGTACTTTGCCCAAGAAAGAGGAATGAATCTGCTGTGCGCACGCATTACAACATACCATTACAACCTTTATGGAAACCGAAACTCAAACTACTTTGCATCGAAACAAATATCTCCCAGCACGTCTGGTGGGCAGCTAGAGCACTTTTCAGTTTCCTAGGTGACCTCCTTAATTTGCCGGGTCCAGTGGATGAGGGAGGCTTCCAACCGCGGCACGATGGTCTTGTCCTTATCAGAGGGAAAAATCCCCCCTCCCCATATCGAGACGAAGTTTCTGATGGTGGATTTCCGTACACAAATGCGCGCTGTCTTGCATTACGGCATCGCAGCCAGATCCTCAGCCTAAGTAGGGCCGTTTGGGTCTAGTTGTTTAGCATTACAAACGGCTGTCCCCTAGGCCCAACTGCATGCCCAATCGCTTCCGTAATGGCGGGGAAGCCTCTGCACTTGTCCTTTTGCAAGACAGACGTGATTTGTGGTCTCAATTCAGCAACACAAAGTTTCGGAAATATACCTTTTCGATATGGGGTGGGGGGATTTTTCCTCTTAATAGTCCTTCGCCACGGTTTCCACGTCCGACAGGTCGTCGGGTGGTATGTAGAGGACGGTCGCCCCGCGGGCCTGGTGCGCCACCTCGGTGATGCTGGCCATGAATTTCTGCATCTGCGTGACAAAGTCCTTCTGCACGTTCTCCGGCCAGTGAAAGTTGAGCCGGGTCATGGGCACGAACATGCTGTTCATGTTGCGCAGCAGACCCTCCACCAGGTCCCCGCGCACGTGGCCCGCGTGGATCTTTTCCTCCAGCGTGGTCGCGTTCTGCAACGCCTCCGCGGAAGATGACGCCGCGCCGGCCCGCTTCAGAAAGTAGGAAAAGTCCGTCACCTGCCCCTGCGCAATGTCCGGCGGCAGGGTCTCCAGCGGCGCGCTCTCCGCGGTCTTCTTGGCGGAGACCACGTGGAGCTGCAGCTTCTTGGCGCTGTCCTCCTCCCCCTCCTCCGGGGTCTTGAACCACACGAATAGAGACTTCGCATCCTATCAAATGCAAATATGTCTGGGTCTGGAAGAATGCAAGGTTTATTTTGCGTGACTCCTGATGTCTGCGATGCATGCCCTAGCATCACAGATCTTGTGAGGACTTTCTGATGCCTATACCGCATGAGAAATGTCCTCTCGCCGTGGCCAAAACCAGACCTCTTTTGCTGTTCATGCAATACAGTAGATTTTTGGATAATTATGCAGACGCAGCATCACAAGTTGCTTTGTTTCAGACCCAGACACTTTTACATTTGATACATCCTCGTTCTTGACAAAGTCATCCACCGCTCGTTTCTCGCTGCCAGTCCAGTGCTCCTCCGCCAAGAAGCCCTGGCACTGCACCCGCGAGCTGAAGAAATCCGTCGGCATTTTGGTGGTGGTCGTGGTTCGTTGTCCTCCCGCGAGCTAGAAGGAAAGCGAAAGCGGAGGCTGCTGCTCGATGGAGGAGGTTCTTTCACACTTCTTACCAGCGGATCCTCGCCAACTCCACGATGCTTGCGCGCCCGGTCGCGACGAGTCCTGCTCTTGTTGCCATGGTCGTGGTCGATGTGTAGTTCCCGCTACCTCTACTTTACGCTTCTTCTATACGAGGTCTTTCTCTTTCTCCTCGTATTCTATCCGGTTTAGGTTTGTCATTGATTTTGCTCTTCGCGTCGACGAAATTATGGACGTAAAGAATTGAATAGACATCCGTTCGCAACAAATTCTTTTTTTCGAACACGAAATTGGAGAAAACACGCTCATGATCTCTCACCCACATTTATCACACGCTTCGCTCCTCTGTTCAACATCTCGCTCAAAACAGTATAGCCGATCGTTCAACAACAGGGCCCGCTGCGAAGACAAGGAATACTAGCACGACAATAATCAAGCAATCAAGCATGTTGGTTTGAGTGTTCACTCACGACTAAGTAACCTCTTCACGACAAGCAATCCGATATACGCGAAACTGCAAGCTCTGCAGCGTTGTGCAGCACCAGGATAGCATGCAGAACACACACAACAAAGAAAGTCTGCACCGTCCCGAGAGGCGCGCAGTTCGTTTAGGTGGTCTTCCTGCTGTTTCGTGTTGATCGCAACTGTCATCTCTCGGAACGATCTGGGAAGTGTCTATTCCTTATCCTGTGCTGCATCTGCAACAGAAATTGTAGGTCCCACAGAGCAAGAATGCAATCGCCAGACAAAAATTCTCCCAGTATTTCTTAGACGAGGTGCAACGGAGAAATCAATAGTTTTGCATTTTCTCACTTCACCAGGTACCACGTTTGCTGGTCTGCAAACAACTGTACGGGTATGCTGAGCTTCGCCGCGAACTCCTGTACGCCCTTGGCCACTTCTGGCTTTTGGTTGTATTGCGGACCGGCGGCAATCCCGCCCGGCGCTACCAAATCCCACCAGTCATTGAGATCTCGTACGATCGCGCTGGCCGTCTGCGTATTGTCTATGTACCTACGTTATTTGTCAATTATCAAATAACGCAAGTGGAGACGAGAGAAAGTTTTTTTATTTTTTCATCTTGTTCCAATGCAGCTCTGCATAAGAATGCGACGTCCAACGTACAAGAAAAACGGTATCAGTATCGTATGGTCAACAAGGCGCAGGGTTTCAACGTAGAATGGAAAAGAAATATACAGTAAACTCGTTGGTGGTGAGCCGGGCGTCCCCTTGTAGGTGACCACAAAACTGTGGCTGAAGTCCCGCACGAAAGAGAACCGGTTCTCGTAGGGCTTCAGGTCGATTTGGTGCCTCTCAAAGATTCGCTGGTGGTCCTTATCCGACAGGTTGGCCGGATCGTCGTACCCCGCCCAGATATGAATGTAGGGATCCACGAGGTAGAGCCCTAGAGATTATTTATTTTTCGAATGGTGCATTTCTTTACTCCATCACAACGGTAGTACAGCAGGGGATAGATAAGTACTTACATCTGGTTGTAATACAACACTCCTCGCGAGCTAAAAATTTCTCCTTCGCACAAAGCTATATTGAAGTTGAGAACTTGCCGCACCAAAATCTTCTAAAAAAACCAGTCGTAGTACCGGGTGACGTGCTCCAATCCCTGAGTAATTCCATGGGCAAGGTGCTGGTCCCCACGCCGAGAAAAATGCCCAGTCCGTGCGGCAAGTTTCGTTGCAAATACTGTTTCAGTGTGAGCTGTCCACCAGCACCGCCGCCGTTCGCTGTAGAACTGCTGCCTATTATGCCCCCGCCAGGACTGGTATTGGAGACGGAAGAACTTAAGGGAGGCTGCGGCGGTGGTGGCTGCTCCGCCAGCAGATTGACGTTCACTGTGGTGGCTTGCGTTACCGTGCTTGTTGGCGGCGGCGAGACCGGCTGGTCTTTTGTCAGTTGTTCTAATTCCTGCAGTAACGCCTCGTCCTCGGGCGCCTGCAACTGTCGGCTTCGCGATGTTGAACCCGCCCCGGCAGTATTTTTACCCCTGCCACCGGCGCTGCCACTGATGCCGTACGGGGCACCACTTCTAGAGCCGCCCCCGCCTAAGCCTTCGTCGTACACGTCGTCGTCGTCGTAATCGCACCGGCACTCTTCTTTCAGCCGTTGTATGTACGAGATCTGGTACACCTGCACCCCCAGCAACGCCACAAGCACGGCCAAGAGACAGTCGATCTGCTGCATTTGTTCGCCGGTGCTGCTTCCTCTGGGCCTATCGATTCGGTTGTTCTGTTGCAGGTTTATTCTTCACCTCGGCGCGACGAGTCCGCTATCTTCACTTCTGCGCGTTGACGAAAGCAGAAAGATGTTGTTGAGAACAATCGGATTTTTCTTGTGTGCTCTCCCGCACCGCTGCCGTTTCAGTTTCACTAGTTCATCCAGAAGAGCGAAAAGACAAAACGTCGGCACAAGGAGGATGAACTAATATGCACGGGGTGGAACTACAACAAGTGGGCTTCTTCAATAATGCTCAGTCTCTGCGCCCATTCGCGACAACATCACGCGGCTAAGAACCTGCGGCTTCACCTCGCCCTGCACATCTATCAACGTTCATGCGGACGAACTAACCGTACTGCATCATGTCGATTTTTCCATGCAGTTAGTACTTCTGCGACAAGCGGCTTAAGACTCGAGCACGACTCGATCGGGTTTTTATTTGCAGTTGTAAATTACTGGATTTATTCATTGGAACGAACCGGATCTCGCGAATCTTGTGCGGCGACCACCGACTGCTTCGAACATAGACTTCTTAATCTCTTACCACGTTCGGATCAGGATTTCACAAAAACGAAAAACGCAATAGAATCCAAAGCGTCTGCTTTTCCGGAAAAAAAGCACGAAAATGAACGTGGATATCGATATTTCTATTTCTATTTCGTACGTCGACAAAGAAAAAATAACTAACCGGGAGAATCTTCAGTCAAGTTATGAAAGAATGTCGAACACTCGACAGCATCAGTGGCGGTCCTGGCCAATGACCAAGAATGTTCCGCCTGCAGTGCTCTGCCGACGTTTACCCATGAGCAGTACTGATTTTTTTCATTACACAATGGTGTTGCTTTTTTGTACACAATTTTGTTCCCGCGTGCTCCCTTCTTCATTCAATCCGCACGGTAGGAAAATTCAGCTACGTTTACATTTCAATTTCACAGACACATCAAAAGCAGGCCGCTTTTTCATCACACTGCCACCTTCTGAAACGCGGCAATCGCCTTGTCGAGTGCCTCCCGCGTTTCGCAACTCTTCGCCGTGGTGTTTGTATTCGTACAGCTGGAAAGCTTATTCCCTTCGCGTTGCACCAACTCTAGCTTGTCGGTGAGCCGGATCAGACCCGTGACGATCTCGTGGACCTCAGCATTCTCTACAACTTCCTGCCCACGATCTGCGAACGCGCTGCCCCCGACCTGCTGGTCCTGGTCCACGTCATCTTGCTCTTCTTCTTCCGAGAGCAGGTCCTCGTCGTCCAGGAAGCCACTGTCCTCGTCCATCGCGATCGCCACGATCGCCTCGTCGAGCAGGCTCAAGTGCCGGTCGTTCTGTAGGGCAAAGTCGTACAAAAACGCGTCGTCGTGTTCTTCGGACTTCACGGTCGCGACCCAGCACTGCTCCAGGGCGGCGATGGCGGCGATCAGGGACTGCTTTTTGCTTTGTTCCCGGGTCGTCCCGACTGCTGGTAGTTCCTCGACTTCCTCGGAGGCCTGGGTGGTGGCCGGGGAGGGAGCCTGCTCCTCCGCACTCGTCTTGCTCTTCGCAGTCGTGGGGGAGGGACTTCTGCTGCTGTGAGTTTATTTGCTATTACTTTCACTTCAAATAGAATTATTTCTTGTTTAAGAACATCTACCTCTAATTATATCGTTAGCACTACATCACTTTATTGTAGCAAGAAAGCAAGAGAATCTCAACGAAAAGATGGCGGCAATGGTGCCTCGTATGGTGTACGAAGCTACAGGTAAATGCTTGTTGTACCTGACGCCGCTGGTGTAGTTGACGACTTGTTCACAGTCCTCCACGTCCTCCTCCTCCCCATTTAGTTTCCCTTCGCACAACAGCTCCCTTTTGCAATCCCTGAGCTGCTTGACCTGCCTGAGAAATTTCGCCCGCAGGGCCATCTTGTTGCTGCGCGGGACGGTCGTCTTCCACTTCTGCAAGGTGTCCATCAGATTCCCCGCGAGTCTGCTCGCCGACAATTGCGATGAGGCAGTAGTAGAAAATGAAGCCGGTACTACAGGATGTTGATCTCCTGCGAAAACTACTTGTTGTCCCCCGAAAGCAACTGCAGCTTCTTCTCCGTTTATAAACCTTTCCACCGTGCTCTCCAAGGCCAAAAATCGCTTTGTCGCCTCCTCCGCGAATTCCCGGACCGCCTTCCGGAAGAACTCGTTCGGCGGGACGGCCGACCCGCTGCAGGTCACTTGGACCAGCAGGGTCGCGAGGAAGCACTGGTAGGCCTTCCGGAACTCCGCCAGGGGCTCGGCCAGCGCCTTCTCCCGCTCTCGCTTCGTCTGCAGCGTGTCGTCGCCGCTGGCGGAAAGCAGGGCGGCCAGCCGCCAGGTGGCGTGCTCGATGGGGACCGCGATCTTCTCGATCTCCTTCCGACTCATCTCCGTTTGGCAATGCGCCGTAGAGGAGGAAGAGGTCGCCGTCCCGAGTTTCGGTTTCCCCGCCTGCAGCCACTCCTGGCTAATGCGGCCCGGGGTCGCGGCCAGGGGAGAAAAAAATACTTGCGAGGACGGCATCTTATTTGGTGGGGATATTATCAAGCGTGCCGATCAGATGGTGGTGTAGTTTTCTTCGGTCTTCTAAGAAAGCTGCGTATAATAATATTACGTGGTCCGCGGTGTGGTCGCTAGGTAAGTGGGTCTTAAGGTGCTTTTTCCTACAAAAAAACCCGTGCGCGCAGCTGTGTTTTCGGTTTTCGGAAAAATATCAGTATTTCATGGTGCATGAAAATCGGGAAGGGATTTTCAGGATTGTTCTTTCTGTCGACGAAAAAAACCGCCATCAGGATCTTGTGTCGATCGCCGCATGGACCTTATTATTCCAATTCGATCTTTCGCGGTCTATAGCATCTCTGTACATTTTTTGAAGGGCTCCAAACAGATCCGCGAGTGAACAAGGACAAAACAGTTTTTTCATGATCCAAATTTTCGAAAGGTGAACCGGCACTCGAAAAAATCTCGTTGAGTAGTCGATTACTTCCCGGGAGTGGTAGAACGCCGCTTGCAGGAAAGAATTTGCAGGAACGTCCGCTCTGCAACAAAACAGATCTTGCTTTGTAAGAACCTCAAGCAGAAGTCCGATCATGGAGTCATGTTTATTTGTGCGAAAAAGAATACGCCCGGTGTGCAGCGATCATTTTTGTTTTCCCCGGCCAATCTTTCCTGCTCTCGCTATGACCTTACTACATACAACCTCACCTCGCTGCCATGACCTGCGCCTGCGCGCCACCACCCTGCCGCGCCCCCCGCTCCCCGTCCAGCCACGTGCCTTCGAAGACGCGGCCGTCACCGCCCGTGTAGATGCCCCAGCCGTGCCTCCTGTTGTTCAGCCACTGCCCCTCGTACTGCCCCCCGCCGGGGTACTTCTCCTTGCCGTACCCCTGCGAGATTCCGTTGTCCCACTGGCCGCGGTACAGGATGCCGTTGGTGAACTTGTTGCAGCCGTAGCCGTGGATCCCCCCGTCGCGCCACTGCCCGATGTACTCGCGCCCGTCGGTCCACACGTACCGCCCCTCACCGTTGCGTATCAAATGCAAATGTGTCGGGGTCTGGGAGACTGCGGGAGTTGTCATGCTAGTCTGACATGACTCTGAACTCTGTAGTATTGCGTGGCCGCAAAGAGCTCCTGTTTGGCTGTCATGCAAAAGCGCAGCTTCTCATGCGGAGTACGCAACTCAGAAGAACCGAAAAATTTGTCATGCTTGGCAGCGCATAAATACAGTGTGGTCACTATTCCCTTCCTTGCATGACAGGTTTATTCCAGACCTCCCAGATGACATATTTGCAATGCCTATTGCGCTTGTTGAACTTCCACTGGCCCTCGTAGATCCCGCCCTCGGGGTAGGTCTCGGAGGCGTACCCCTGCTTCTGGTCCGCGTGCCACTGCCCGTCGTAGATCTCCCCGGTGGAGTACACGTTGCGACCCTTGCCGTGCCGCTTGTCTTCCCGCCACTCGCCGTCGTAAATCTCGCCGGACACAAAGGTGTACTTCCCGAACCCGTGCTTCTTGCCGTCGCGCCACTGCCCCAGGTACACCGACCCGTTGGGCCAGGTGTGGTGCCCGATCCCGTTGCGCATGGAGTGCAGCCACTGCCCGTCGTAAACCGAACCGTTGGGATAGGTCTCCACTCCCGCACCATGCTTCTTGCCGAACTTCCATTCCCCGATGAACTTGCGGCCATCTTCCCACTCGTATTTGCCGTACCCGTGCCGCGTGTCGCCGAACCACGTATCAAACGCAAATATGTCCGGGTCTGGAATAAAATTGTCATGCTAAGGTGTGGATGACAAGCTGCAGACGCCAAAAGGGAGCTCTGCAACATGGCAAGTTTTTCACTGGCTACGCCTCTCTTGGGTCGTAAACCGCATGACAAGTCGCATTTTTGCAGCACGACGAACGCATCTTGCTGTATCGCAGCACCACGCATGATACGTCGTCTTTACTCTTGTCAGAACAGCATTGCAAATCTTGCAATCTTCCGGACCCAGACATCAACTTTGCCGCCGATACCACTGCCCCTCGTACCACTCACGGTCGCCGTACACCTCTTTTGCGCGGCCGTGCTTTTTCCCCTCCAACCAGTCTCCGTCGTACACTTCTCCGCCGACAAAGTGGTGAATCCCCTTCCCGTGCCGCTTGTCCTCTTTCCACGAACCTGCGAGGAGGAGATTAGATCTAAACGACGCGGACACAGAGAAATAAATGTATTGCAATTGCTGACAGCACGTCGTGCTAAACATATAACATTACTCGTGTCTTTTCTGATGTACAAAGATTAAGCCGACAGAATTATTTCTACCTTCGTACTTCGCCCCGTTCGGCAGCGACTCTGTCCCGATGTTGTGCTTTTTGCCGTGCTTCCACTGGCCTTCGTACCGCCGACCGTCCGGCCACACGTAGATGCCGCGCCCGTGCCGCAGATCCTCCTTCCACTGTCCGTCGTAGGACCCGCGGTCTTGGTACTGTTTCCTGCCCTCCCCGTGCGTTTTCCCGAACCGCCACTGCCCGCTGTAGAACTGACCCTCGGCCCAGCGGTAGTCGCCGTCGCCGTGCCGCCGGTCGTCTTCGTACTCGCCGTCGTGTATCACACAGAAAAAATGTATGGCAGGGCATAATGCTAAAACAACAACGTACAATTTACACAGAAAAAAACTCTGCTGCATGTCTCTCTCAAGCCGCTTGGTAAGGGCTCGCCCATGAGCAGAATTTTTTCCATTAGTGTATTTTTGCATTACGAAGCTGCCCTCCTCACCGTTTTTTTCTCTCGGATAATGTACCGGCTGCCGTCTGGGTATGTTTCCTTCCCCTGTCCGTTGGTCTTCCCAAACCGCCACTGCCCCGTGTACTCGTTGCCATATGCCCACACCTGCTTCCCCTCCCCGTGCTTTTTGCCCTCGAAAAACTGTCCGGCGTACCGGGTGATCCCGTCCTTTTCGAGCAAGACGCCCTGGCCGTGGGGTTTGCCGTCCAGCCACTCGCCCTCGTACACCGGTTTATCGGGAAGCGGCAGCGCCACCTTGTGCTTCACCGCAATGCCGTGGTCGGAAGGGATCCCCAGGCTGCTGGGGGGCGTCGCGGTGAAGATCTTCTGCGCGATGGCTTCCTTCTGCGCCAGTGCGATGAGGCCAGCTGGTGGTGCCTCCAGTTGCTGGTTTCTGCTGGAAATAAAATTACCGGATAAAGTCGCGCCGCTTTGTCCATCGCCTTGCTCGTCTTCTATACTGCTTCCTGCAGTGAACAGCGGTCCCCTCGCGTTGCAGATTTCCAGCAGCTCCTCGAAAACCAAAACTTCCTCGCCCGAAGGAATGTTGTAAACGCCATGCACCGGGTCCCGCTTCTCGACGGTATGAATGAGGAACGTTGGCAACTTCCTTGACTTTGAACTTCTAGTACAGTCATGGTTTACAAAAATGCAATCATCATCATCATGATCATCATCCACCGCTGGTGTCACTGTTCATGTTTTAGTAGAGTTCCTAGTCTTCTAGTTCATGCGGCGACTATAGACAAACCTGCATTTTTGCAGTTTGCTCAAGAAGATACCAACTACAACACCTATTTTCATTCTTCCGTATCCAAAATAGAAGAGACACTCCTTAACGTCGTTTGTGTGCAAACTGCGCAACACGCCGCGACCGTGCCGCTTTCCGTTCACCCAGACCCCTTCGTAGATCCAATCTTCTCCCCGCACGCGACCCACGCCGTGCTTCTTCCCGTCCGTATTCCATTGCCCCTCGTATAAGTGGAAGGAGGAGGATCCGCCTGCCTTGATGTTTTTGCTTCCCTTGACCGGGCTCGCCGACCGAGATGAATCCACGCCTTCCGTCGCCGCAGTACCCGTTCCCTTTGGGGGCTGCTTCCGCTTTAAAGGGGACTGGCTCGACGAGTGGTCTTCGTCTGCATTTTTCGCCGTCCACCTCACGCGAGGGTTAGCGCTGCTGCTGCTCGCATCATTTGAAGTCTCCTGCGCTAAATGATCCACATTGTTCGCATTCTCAAAATTGCCACTCAAGACAGAATGGCGGTCGCTGGTGAAGTCGAAACTGAGAAGTTTGTTTGCACCCCCGCCGGTGGATAAATTGGCTGTGCTGCTGGCCGGCGCCGACGTGGGGTAGTTTTCGACATTACTCTCACTTCCAAATTCGTCCTGCTGGCCACCCCGTACTAGAATCCCCACCACTTGCTGCCCTTGACTGTCCACCGCTTTTGGGGTGTCGCGCGTCGCCTCCAATAATTCCCCGAAGGACAGCTTCGCGACCTGCTCCAAATTCAGCGTGTCGCTGCAACTGGAGGAGGATGCTGACCTGCTGTCTTGCAGCGGCCGTCCGGCTGTTTCTTCCAGTCCCAATGAGATGTGTTGTTCACCGGCATCTTCTACAATTCCCTCGTATGCAACATTATACGGATCATTTGCAACAGAAGCGTTCCCATGCGAAGAGGACGCAGATCGTCCGGAAGACGACTTTAGCACTTTTTCCCGGCCAACCCCACTACCAACGGACGACGCGGAGTGAAACAGTGCCTCCGACCACTGGTTTGCGCCCGTGGCTCCACGCTCCGCGGCAGTGGTATCCGGCATCGTCGCGACCGAGGAGAGCGCATCAAATGCAAAAATGTCTGGGTCTGGAAAAATGCAAGTTTGTCGTGCTTGTCTGGCATGACTCGAGAATCTGTGTTGCATAGGCACGAAAAAGTCCTCTTACCTGTCATGCAAAAACGCAGCTTGCCATGCGGAACACGTAAGACATGGCAGCCAAAAAATTATTTGTCACGCATAGCTGCGTATTGCAGTGCGTCTATCATTCACTTTCAGCATTACAAGTTTCCAGACCCAGATATATTTGCAATCCATAGAGCGAGGGCAGGGGTACGTGCGGCGACTTGCAGGAAGGGGAGGATTTTATCTTGTTGCTTTGGGCCGCGTTCGAAGTAGAACTGGGCGAAAGTGCGGTCGTCGTCTTTGCGGAGATTCCGTTTTTGAAAAGCTGCTGGTCGTGTTGTTCTAGTTGTACTTCTGCTTGATCAACATCGGCCCCGAGAACATGCTGTCTTTCTACACTCCTCATCCCTGCGAGATGCACGTCCTCCCCGGTGGAAGGCTCTTCTGGCTCGGTTTCTTCGGTCAGTTTATTACAATGAAAAATGCCCCCTCCCCATATCACAACGGAAATCTGTGACGCAGGTTTGTGGTCACAAATCAGCTTTGTGATGCTAGAAGGCAAAAAATGCGGACTGTAGTGCTGTCTAGCGTGGGAAAGCCTTGCAGCTCCAGGATGACAGGAGGCAGCTGGAAGTGGGAAACAGCATGACAGATTACCTGCAATTTAGGCCGCAGCTTCGTCTCTTGGCCTTCTAGCAATACAAGTCGATTTGTGTACTCAAATACAGCATCACAAATTCGCGCATCTTCCGTTTCCGATATGGGGTGAGGGCTTTTTTCACTTTGATACAGTTCCTCCCCGGGCGCCGCTAAGGCTTCCTCGATTTCAAATTCCTCTTCCTGCAGTACGCGGCTCTCCGGGTGAAAGGCGGAAGTGTTGATGTTCACCACCGCGGCCCCCGTCAATGATGGTGATTGGGACACTAGGGGGTTGCTCGTCATCCCAAGAGTCGCACCACGGGGCTGCAGCTGCGAAGTGTGGTCAACACGACCTGTAGAAGTCGTGCCATCTTTCTTCAGCCGCACCCAGGTAGGCTGCTGCTGGTGCTGCTGGATCATTCCGGGCACGCCGATCCGCACGAGAGGCGGTGAGGCATTGGCGAACACGCGCGGCGGTGACGCGGTGAGAAACAGGTTCGTGCCGGCCAGCTGCTGCAGTTGCGCCGCACGGTGGGCGGTCTGCGGCGACAACTCCTGCGGCGGAGGTGGTGCACCAGGGTCTCGACGCCAAAAACGCGGCCATGCATGACAGATTGCAGATGAGTCCGCTGGGACATTGACATTGTCCCTCGTGGCCTTCTGGGAAGTGGGTTCTGCACACCGCAGAGGTCAAGGCTTATGCGGCGGGCAGCTTCTAGACATGGCCTGGGTGCCGTTCTTTGGCCATGTCTATTCGTCTCCCTGTGCTCGCATAAGAGCACTGCAGCAGCCGCGGAAAAGACGCCAAAAAGAAAGCGCTGCGAAGCAAATGCAATTAGGCAAGAAGGCGCGAAGGCAAGGGCGAAAGGACCAGGCCGAGAGCTTTGGCGCGTCTATCCGGCAGGCGCGTGAGCTCTCCCGGCCTTTTCGGCAGAGTATAGGCGGGCTGAGGGCAGCAGAAGGCGCATGTCTTTTCCCCTCGGCCCCACTTCCCAGGGCCTATTTGCGGACTTCCTTCAGCACTTTTCTGCGCAAAAGTTTGCTTATCACGGTCGAAAAGGGGCGCCCGGTGAGTTTTGGGGTGAATTTTGAAAAAGCCGTGGGCGAATTTTGGCCCAAGGTGCCTATTCAGAATTCGCTAACGCACGAGAAGCTCCGGGTTTTGGGGCTTCAAAAAAGTGTCGCCAAAACAAAAAGCCCCCAAATTCACCAAGAGAATTCCTGACCTGGGGGTCACGTCGAAAAGGCCTCGCTCCGGAGGCAAAAAGACACGTGGGGAGTTGTGAGCAGAGCACAGCAGGCGAAGCAAGCTAGCGTCCGCGGCCGAATCGTGCCTCCCCTTCCACCCGAGGCTGCTCCCCGATATCCAAGTCCAAGCCGAGCCAACCACAACTCGTGAGAGCATACATGTTGAACTAGTGCCCCTGTGCTCAGGCGTCGCCCTCCCTTTCGACAATTCCAGAGAGGAACTTCTCAGGCAGACGCGCAGAAGAGTAAGAGCCACCCGATCCACCTTCTTTGGTTACATACGCACTCCACAGCCCGGCGAGCCCCCGCAAGACCACCTCTTTCGGTGCTGCAAGCGCCACCACGCGACGAGCAGCCCTTCACGCTATGTGGGATGCTTGGGCTCGTGTGTCTAATACGTAGCGCGCTTCTCTTTTTTTTAAGTAAATGCAAGTCATGCAATACAAATTCACTGCAAATTCACCCTTCTGTATGCTAACGCCCGTCCAAGGCATAAAAGCATAATTAGGTGGCCGGTCTGCGGCGACAACTCCTGCTGCGGAGGTGGTGCACCAGGGTCTTCTTCTCCGTTATGGTCGTTCATGTTTTTTTTTCTTCTTTTTTGCGCAATTACATTGAATTTCTTTTTGTTTTACTGCTCTGTGCTTTATTTTTGCAATGGGAGGAGGTGGCAAATGATAAAGTACAAGTAGAGAAGAACGAAGCAACGAATAGCAGACGCGTGGAGAAGTTGTGCGAGCACCGACCGAAAATTTATGAAACAAAGTACTTATGCCACTACACCGACACCATGCCAAGTATGCAGGAGAGACGGTACCGTAATACTAAAATCTCAACTAGTTGTAACGACTTGTTGGGCCTTTGTCACAAAAACGACGACTATGTTGCCTCCTTTTGAGTCAGTACAGTATCGTTACACACAAGGTATCTTTAACCATTCGAGCATATCTCATGAGGACCTGGGGACAGAGGGTTCGTCGACCGAAGAGGCCGTTGACAGAATTTTCCACTGAGCCTTCGGACACAGTCACTACAGACGGTTGACTCACTTTCAGCTCGGATGTGATTCAAGTTCACGTCCAGAACATTCTGGCTACAAAAATGGCAGTGCGATGAATGACAACCGATTTCTTTTTTTTCCGACGTTGCAACAATGAAAATGCTGTTCGCTTCCCTTCTCGTTTTCCGCCTCAGTCGCGCTGTCGAACACCGTTTACTCTTCCTGCCACCCTCCCACGTTCTTGTCCACCGCCTCAGCGATTTTTTTTTTGTAACGACGCTGGAGCTAGATAACTCAGAAAAAAATCCTGGAACGACTACTCAAAATGTTCATATTGCTGCACACAGATTTTTTATTTTCGAGTAAATGGCGACGCCTGCCACTGGGTGTTCCTCGATTAGCATTATTGATGCGGGGACATGATGAATATTAGCTTACTAGTAAAAAAAAATTCACTGACAAGTGTAAATGATTCAAGGGCTAAAAGTATTAAGTCTCAATGTTGCGAAGGCAGATCCGCATGAGAGTAGTCCTGCGGCGAAACCAAATTGAGGTCGCAAAAAAGCGGACCGGGCGGGAATCCGCTGAGGTCATCGCAATATTGACAAGTAGGTAGTGGTTCTATTGACAACTTTCTAAAATGAAAATGAATTTGATATCGAGTCAAGGTGCATGTGAGCAACTGGATGCTCGTCTTTGCAAAAAATTTACGTACTTATCGTAACGTCATTAAGTAAGCAGCTCAGTTCAAATTTCGTGCACGAAAAAACAAAAAAAAAACCGAGTTAGTGGAAATTCTTGAAATTTTCGAAGAAGCTCAGCCGAAAAATTTTGACAAGTGTTTGGACCAGAAAAGAAAACTCAATTGAGGTGCGGAGTGGTCACAGCCTGACCTCCACTTACTTCCGCCCCTTTTTCGGGGGTTTTTTGATGGAGGCCCCGGGCGATCGGAGATTGGTGCTGTCGTCGGCCAGCACTTCCAGCGACGCGGCTCGGAAAGAGGACGAAGAGCTATTCGCCCTAGAATTGCCGCTGTTTCGTCCCTGCTCGCTGGGCTTAGTGAAACCCCCGGTCGGCTTTTGGACCGTGTTTTGCATCTCTTGCTGGTAGTCTGCGTAGGGCTTCTTTGTGCGCGGCTTCTTGCTGTGCGACGACGTTTTGCCGTTGGAAATTATTTCTCCCCCTGCTAGGACCGGCGTCACGCCGCTGATCGACGAGGGGACCCGCTCGACCGGGGGTGCCGGTACCCCTCCACTGGTGCCACTTTGGTGCACATTCAGCTGTCTCCCGTCCCCCGCTCCTCGGCTTGAACCGTCGAAGACCGAGTTCCGGCCGCCGCGATCCCGACCGCGCGACGGCGCCGCATTCATTTCCCTCTGCTCGCGCTTTAAATTTTCCAACATGGCCCGGGAGTTCTGGGCCATAGAGCTTTCATGCTGCTGTTGCTGCGCCGGGTCCGGAGGTGCTGATGCTGTTCCATTCCGGCCCGAAGACCCGGATTTCTTCCTGTTTCCGGTCGTCTTCTGGGTAGTTGACGAGGACTTGGCATGAACAGCCAGGTCCTCGTCGTCCGGAACATTGACCAGGCAACCGTTGTCGTACGCGTCGTCCATGATCTCGTAAGCGGCCTTCTTGTTTTTAAATTCGGACTTCGGATGCTGCTGCGCCCCTTGTTTGATGTTTCCGGCAAGAATCTGCTCTTTGTTTGCCTTGGGACTCACCCCCATCGCGGTTCTCTCCACAATATCAAATGTAAAAATGTCTGGGTCTGGAAGAATGGAACACGTCATGCTAAATCTAAATGATGCAAAAATCTGTGCTGCGTAAGTGCCAAAAGCTGTCTGCTTTTGACCAAGTTGACAGGGAGTTTCTCATGCAGGAAAGGCATGATAGAGACCTCAAAGAATCTGTCATGCTGGGTCTCGCATCGAGACCTCATGGGTCATGGAAAACCTGCATCACAAATCTTGCATTCTTCCAGACCCAGACACTTTTGCATTTGATACACAACGTCGTCGTCGCTGTTGGAGATTTTCTCCGTTTCCCGCTCCCGCATCCGCTTGTTGATGAAGTAGCCCGAGGCCAGGAGCAAGGCTAGCGCGCCGACCCCCGCTGCGACAAACACAAACGTCATGCTGCCACCCGCTTCGGATGCGGAGTCGGCTTGTGCTGCTTGTTCCGTGCTGGTTGTAACAAGTGCACCACTATTAGTAGTACCAATTCCGGAGTACACCAGACAGGCGTCGCTGGGCTCCAAACACGCGGTCCCGCACGGCATCTGGACATTTTTCTCCCGAAACGCCTTCCGCACGTGGTACATGTCCAAATTGTCTTTTCCGCAACTAGAGCACGTCTGCGGGAACAGCGCCGCCGCTTGCGCACTCTCCCCCATCTGCAAGAACAGCTCCGTCTTGTAGCTCAGCGCCGGGCAAAAGCTCGGGAACGAGGCCAGGGCCTTGTCGTAGTACTCCAGCGATTTTGCAAAATTCGGCGTCGGCCTCTTTCGAAACGCGTACCCAATGTCGGACTCGACCAGCGCGAGGCACGTGTTCCCCACGTTGTCACTCGCCTTGTACCAGTCAGAACAGGAATCGGGCGTGTGCGGCTCCACACACCAGAGATACTTCTGCGCCTCGTCCGCCTCCTGGTCGGTGGCAAATCCCTTGTTGTACGCCGCGCGGATCATGTAGTCGTTCGCGATCATGGCGTAGGTGTAGTGATTCCTATTCGTTTCCGGGTTGAACATGGCCCGCAAACTAGCCGTTTGCGACAGGTCCGTCACCTGCACCCGTAAGCGGTGCCCGGAATTGCACTTTTCACTCGAAGCAAACAAATAGCTCCCCTGGCTGGTGCAGTCAAAATCGGAACGGAGGAAGGAGACGCTGTTTTGCGCAGGTGTTTTGATCGTTGGTCGTTTACTCCCGTTCACGCCCTCGCTGAAGCTACACGCGATGTAGGCCTGCTCGGTTTGGAGGGCGTACAAACTTAAATTACTGCTCTCCGGCCACACGAACCGCAACCGCTCGCCCTTGTCGCAGGTGACCTACTGATACTCGTCGTGGTTCACGTAGCTCGTGCCGCTCCAGTCGAACCGGAGCACCTTGCGCTCGACCGGGGCGAGGCTCGTGGTCTTCACTTCCTGGACGGAAATCAGGCTCGCCTTGCCCGCCGCGCTAATCTGGGTGTTCGCGAGACTGGCGATCGCCGCGCTGTCCAGGGACTTTGCCTGCAGGCTGGCCGCGACAGTAGCGATGCTGGAGGACGAGGAGGAGCTGCCGGTACTGCCGGTTCCACTACTTCCACCCGCCGCAGTTGGAGATGATGATGAACTGGGGATCGCAAATTCAAAATCAACGACGACAGAAGTGGACACCTGCAGACTTCTTCTGCTCGTTTTTACATCAGGAGACCAATACCCTTCCCCGTCCTGACTGGTCCTAGCCCCGGCATGACTCCAGCTCTCCTTTCCACGATCATCACGGCCGCGAAATAACTTCCTCCGCCCACTCCCACTTCCGACCGAGACGCTGACCACCTCGCACGTCGTGTCGCTCCCCAGCTCCGCACTCAAGTAACTCAGCATGGAATCGCACATCGCTTTCGTGAAGTCCGTGTCTTCCGCTAGCGACGCCACGTTCACGTCCGGGGAGAGTTGCATCGAAAATTCCGGGCTCAACGCCAACACCTCCGCTGTTTCGACAACGGTGGCGCCGGTGGTGGTGACTGTCGTGGTTGTCGTCACTGTCACGGTCGTGGTAACTGTGGTGGTCAAAGTTCTCGTGGTAGTGGTCGTGGTCGTCGTTGTCGAAGTACTGGTCGTCGTGAGCATGGCCTGCGTTACTGTCACTGTACTAGTCGACGTACTGGTGCTCGTCGTCGTCGTTGTCGTCGTGCTGGTCGCGCACAACACCGTGCTGGTCTCCACCTGGTTATTGGCAAACGCGCACTCCAGTCCGCCGTCCGCTGCTTCCTGCGTCCGCGTGTAGGTTCGGGTGGGCGCCGTGCCGCCGTTACCAGCAGTGCAACTACTCCACGCGCTCCAGCTGCCATTGCACGGCGTCCCGCACGTTTCCGTGTTCACGTCCCCGTGGCTGGCCGGGCAGTAGGACCCGCCGCAGTACGGCACCACGCTGATCGCGTAGGTGCGGCTCTTCTGGCCGTTCGAGCAGGCGGAAAAGGCACCGTACGCCCCGACGCAGTCAACCGCGTCGCAATCGCCTTTGGTGGTAGTGGTGGAGGTGGTGGTGGTGAGCGTTGAGGTTGTCGTAAACGTGCTGGTCGTGGTGACGGTGGTGGCGCTTGTGGACGTTGTCGTGGTGGTCGACGTTGTCGTACTGGTCGACGTTGTGGTGCTCGTCAGCGTTGTGGTAACCGTGGTCGTCGTCGTGATGGTTGTCGTCAACGTCGTCGTGGTTGTGACCGTCGTGGTGGTGGTGGTGGTCGTGGGCGCCGGCGTGGTGGTCGTGGGACAGGTGATGCTTTCCGTCGCGCCGTTCGAGGTTGTGCAATCCACGCCCCCGTTCGCCACCACCGTCGTGTGCGTGTACGTCCGGGTTCGCTGCTCCCCGTTCCCCGCGCACTGCGCCTGCAGTTGCGCGGTGGTGTAGTCCCAGCTCCCCACGCAGTTCGTACCGCACGCCTGGCTCTGCGTCGCGCCGTTGCTGTACTGGCAGGCGGTGCCCCCGTTCGCGGGGTACGTGTGGATCATGTACGTCCGCGACTGCGTGCCCCCGCTGCACGCGCTCCAGCTGGACCACGTGTAGCCGCAGTGCGTCGGCGAGTAGTATGTCGGCGTGCCGCCCTTCGCGGGGCCGGGAAGCCGCCGGAGCGGCGCGCTGGGGGAGCGTGCGTCTTGTTCGGCAGCATGGTTTGAACCCTGTTGGTGCGCGGCAACGTCGATTGCTTGGTGGACGCCGCGGAAGGTTTTTTGCTGGTCGTGCCCGTAGTGATTTCCATTTTCTTCTCTTTCAACTCCAGTAACTAGTTGTACTCGATGATGCGATAAGGCAGCATCGCTAATTTTTCCGCTACTGGGATCAATATCATGATATTGACTACTGCTGCTACTGCACACAAAAGAAAACAGAAAAGCAGGGTAGAAATAAGCTACTGACGTCCGCAAAAGGAAAAATGGAAACGACATGATAGCAACAAAATGCCGATCCGTAAAAAAAGTAAGGGAAAAATGAAAAAAAGTTCTACTATACTGCAACGGTTAGGTCATGTAAGCAAGAGCATAGATACTGCACATGTTAAGATGATGGAAAAGAACTACATAAAGACCACATAGCTCCATTGCAAAAAAATTGCACAAGCAGGGGAAAAAAAGTTTGCACAGAAACCTACTTGCATGTGTCAACTACAGCTACACAACGAAACTGGGAAGGGGCCCTGTGAAAAGTGAGAACGAAATGGACGAGTTGATGAGAGCACAAGCGATAGTATCAATTTGGCGCCTTTTTGAAGGGCAGCATCTGACTCTCGATGCAGAGGAAAAAAACGAAAACGATGGGGAAGTACAGGGGGTACCATAGAGACGTAGTAGAGTAGTACCTCAACCGACATCTAGTTTCGTTTTTTGTCACCGACCCTGTATGTTGCGCTGACAGGACAAGCTAACTTCCTTTTGGACCGACAAGTACTGTTGGTGTTGGACTATGCACAATGCATTATTGTTTTTCGCGAACAGCGACTTGCAACTGTAACTGCGCAAATCCAATGACGTGTTGTAAGATGGCTGCGCACTTGTCGACTCTCTTGTTGTTCTTACATTATTTTTCATTAGATGTGAGCATCCGAAAATTTTCGCGCAATCGTTGTACATTTTAGTCTTCACAGTTCGCGCAGCCACTTCTAATTTGGGCATACAAACTTCGTTAGATTTTCCACTGCTTCGAAAATGTTTTGCTTACAGTCTTCTCGTCTGCGAAATAATTCGGTCCAGAATCATACGCGCTTCCTCCTCGTTGTCAAGTTGCAGCCACGAGATAGACAAGACTCTGCCACTTCTTGCGCTCGCCGGCCCTCCAGCTTCTCCGCAAAACTTATCGCGCGCAACGTGCACCAAGTGTTGCCCCAACAAGATCCTCTTGCATTGCGTGACCCCGTTTGGGCTGAACGTCTTCTCTTCTAAATCGTAGACAAAGTGCGAGGGGCCATCGACCTCAATTAGAACTACAGCTTCTCGCGACAACATCCCTCCTTGCGTATTTTGAGTACCGGTTGCATGATTCGACGGGCCGGCGGCAGCACAGCCCTCGTTCCACGAAACCAAAAAATCCGCGTCCAAGTGCGTTCCCGGGATGCGATACTGCCGCTTGATTGTCACAGCTGGAGTCATTCTCATCTCGATGTTGCGCAAGGGCAAGCGTTCCAAAACGATGTCCTCGAGTTTTTTCTTCACTTTCTCTTCCAGCAGAGAATCACTGCCGATTGTCCGGGACTTTTCAAACATAGTCTCCGCGCACCGTCGCAGCCGCGAAATTTCTCCGCCGCCATTTGCCCGTGACGCTAACAGCTCCGGAAACACGGTTGCTGCGCAGAAAAGCTCGACGAGGTCCGTGTCAGAAAATTTTCCCTGTTGATGCAAAGTCTGCACCAAATCGTGATAGTAAACCAAGTGCTCTTCCGATAGTAGTTTGTTCGGGAGCGAATTTTTTTCAATAGGCCGGTTTGTGGCAGAACTCTTCCGCACAACAACCGTCAACACACTGAGCCCCCACAGAAAGTTGCACAGCTGCGAACTCGAGAAGGCGTTGGCATTTGCGTCGACCGCGGTTTTTTGGCTGCAGAACCCCGGAGCAACGTAAACAAGGCGTTCTTCGCATCGTGGCAGGACGAAAATCCTCTTCCTTGCGTGCTCTACCAACTCATCCAGCCATGGTCGGAGCCAACGTCTTGTGTTCTCTTCTTCCTCACTGCCATGCTCGCTGAACGCAGTTGGCCCACCAGCTTCCGATACATCTGCCTGAGAAGTTGCATTAGACCACGCGCACCGCGAATTTTCATTCGTCCCCGCATCTTGTTGCATCAAATACGCCAAGCTCCAGACCACGTTTGCGACGTCCTGCGGTGAGAAGGTGTCCACGTTTAGCTGCGGCAGGACTTCGAAAACCAACTGTTTGTGATACAGTCCAAGCGTCGCGAAGGCGTGGAGAGTGATGATAACAGGTTTTTGTAAAATAACAGTAGCTGCAGAGCCGCACTTGCCAGGATCATTCAGCGAAGGACGGTCCAGCCGCGCTTCCCGCACCAGTGCATCCGCGACACTACTGAAGAACGATGTGTCAACAAAATCCGGCACCGGGGTCGCAAGTGACCTCTTGTGAACCCAAAACTCGTCGTCGACTTTACCACAACACGCTACCGCCCAGCAGATCGAGCTGGCTTCCTGGAGGCTTGCGCCGCGCGACGACGATGAAGCAATTCCACGTTTTCGCAAAACTGGTGGCGAAAGTGGAAAGGTAGCAACTGTGACCGGCGCAGCTCCTCCTCGTGCTTCTTTCAGGTACATCTGCTGCGCAGCTTTCAAAAACGAGTGATCAAAGTGGTTCACCCGCGCGCACGCCCAGCAGGCATTAGCGAAGTCCTGCAAGTTTGCGTTTTTGTGACAGCTGGTGTCCTCCTTGTTCCACCGTGAGCGTGGATCTAAGTCGCTCCTGCCCTCGGACGCCATAAGTGGTGGTGGTCCCGTAATTGTTCTCTCCTGCGAGACGTCGTAGCATGCCCTCAGCCGGTTCAAAATTTTTTGAAAAACTTGCTGATCCAAGTGTTGCACCGCCCCGCAGCTCCATAAGATATTGGCCACGTGTATCCTTCAGGAAAAGGCCAGTATGTAAAATGCGACAATGCAGAATGCAACAGATGACTCTGTCTCGCGTGCTGGGATGCTGCCTGATCGTGCATACGCAAACTATTTTTCGCAATTTTCATTTTTCTGCATGATAGAAGATAAAGTACGTAGCACAAGCCTGCCTCTATTCCTCCGAGATACGGTGCCGCGGCTGAAAAACCTCCACGTTGGGTAAAACCACGAGAAAGGCGTGGCGGAAGACCAGACGTGCGTTTTCGTGGAGGCTCGGTACTTTTCCCGTCGCCCACAACACGTTCGCGATCTCCTGCGGTCGCAGCTTGGGGAAGGAAAACAGCAGTTCCGCTTGCAGGGCGGACAGAAGTGCGCGGTCGCAAACCCCTTGCGCATCTATTTCAACACTTCTTCGCGCGAGGCAATCGAGCACTCTCGCTGCGTCCCGGCAGCTGAGCCGGTTTCGATAAGGCAAGTTGGCCGCTTCAAAGAGACCCAACCGTCGACCGATCTTTTGTTTGATCGCGGCGAAAGAACCACATGCGTCTCGTCCCTCTGCCCTCGTTCTCGAAAAAGATTTCTCAACAGCGGCGAGCTCATCCGCACTTGCACGCCAGGTCGCGGATGCGCCGATCAGACGCCGGACGAGGTCCGCGGCAGTTGCGACCGCGGGCGCTGGGTCCGTGGATTCTTGCTCGGTCCCACTAGAACGGGGTGGTCGCGCTGGAAACGACTGGCCAGTGCGTGCCGGCGTGAGGTCTGTTGCAGATGTTGAACCGAAAAGCTGTACTGAAACTGCGCTTTCGGGCCGCGGCGTGCTCTCGTTTGGCGCCGCATTCGCTTGAACTCCGAAATCCTGCTCCGCCGCACCCGGGCCTCGACGGTGCAACACCCGCCGCAGGTGGGCCGCGAGGTAGAGCTGCAATTCGCCCGAAGACAAGTACCGCACGCGATCAGCCGCAACGGTGCAGTCCCAAATGGTGACGGCAGATTCATCGGGAGCAGTACTGGCAGAGCTTGAAGTAGAACCCCTTGGGCAGGCTCGGTCGTCTCGGAAACCTTCCAGGCCGTGCTGCGTTCCACTTTCCGCCACTCCTGAATGCGAGAAGCACTGCTCGAGCTCCGAAACTGGCACCCGGCGCTTCGGCTCCGCGACGGATGTGACCCGGAAGACCGCGGCGACGCGCCGGGGACTGCGTGCAACGACAATGCCATTCTCTGAAATCCGGGGGCGGTGTATCAAAAGGAAAAATCCCCTCGCCCCATATCGAAAACGTATCCGTCTGAAAATTTGTGATGCGCATTTGTGACCTCAAATCCTGTCTGTCTTGCAAGAAGGCAAGTCCAGAAAGCCTTCCGCATTTTGCGGGCGGTTTGTCATGCTGTTTGGCTTAGAGCATACACGTTTGTCATGCTAGGCGCCTACGTCAAAGCCTCTCGACTGAGGCTTGACATATGCCTGCACTCCTCTACTGCAATACAAATCTGATTTGGGTATGGAAATCCAGCATCAGAAACTTCGTTTCGATATGGGGAGGGGGGATTTTTCCTTTTGATACGGTGCGTGAAACCCAGACGTCCGAGTGCGCCTGCGACTTTCTCCAAGAGCGCGCGATCGCTCTGCCAAGGCACGCGCGCGAGTTTTCCCGGCGGGGGTTGCGCAATGGTGCCATTCAGTTTTGTTTTGCCGCATATATGTGATCCATCTTTTACCTTCGGTGCAGAAGCTATTTGTGCTACCCCTCCTGCTCGTGAGTGCTCTCTTCTTGCAGTCGCACGGGCGCGGATACATTTCATACCGATGCCGGGAACTAGTAGTATACTTTTTTTCTCCTTGGGAATGCGTGCAACACGCTCACAGAGCTCTTGGATCAGGTAGCAGTGTAGCGACTCGGAGACCCTCGGGGGTTTGAGCATTGCCACGCAGCGCAGGAACAGGAACACACAAGGCGGAGGTGGCTCGCGTTCCCCCGGTTCTACCGAACGGGGGAGCCCGCTGCCCGATAGAGCGGAAGGCGGCGGCAGAATACAAGGGCTTTGACACCGCACCACGCCACGAACTTTGCGGGTGCGCTTCGAATGGCGGAAGCAGGGCGCTGAAGCAGATCACTTGTCT
The DNA here is from genome assembly GCA_905178155.1 of Amoebophrya sp. A120. Classification (NCBI taxonomy): domain Eukaryota; class Dinophyceae; order Syndiniales; family Amoebophryaceae; genus Amoebophrya; species Amoebophrya sp. A120. The sequence continues at coordinate 3,073,542 of CAJINV010000007.1, read as the reverse complement.
GCGCCCCCGGGAAAAAATGCGGCGCGCGCAAGCCGGCGAAGCGCGACCGTACGAGGGCCTCGCCCTTGCTTCGCGCACGCACGGGCGCACCGCAAAGCTGTGGCGGAACTAGGCGCGCAAGCGTCCGGCGCCACGAGAAGGGCAGGCCAAAATTTAGGACGAAAGAGCGTCGCGGCCCGCCGATATTACTGGGCCGTGCCTTCGCTGAAGCGCCGGAGGCCGATCGTAGGCGCACCGCCTTCCCAACTCTAAAACTTCCCGAGAAGCAGAGCGGGGGCGGCGCAGGCGGGAGTAGCGCCCGGGCGCGCGGGGCCTTCGGAACTGCGGCGTGGGGCGGGGACCAATCGGCGCCGCCACTTTTGGCTAGGCGGCGCGCAATTTGAAGGATTCCCCGCGCGCCCCCAGTTGCCCAGTTGCTTTGCGTCTTTTTTTCATCGGCCGAGGCCTGGTAGGTCCGCCTCTAGGGCGCCGGGCTCAGTTTGGCGAATTCCGAGAGCGCACAAGGGCGGCTCGCAAGCGAAGCGCAGTTAAAAACAGCAAAGCGCGGCGCCTTTTCAGCCGGGCCGCGCCCTTTTCCCCTTGCGGGATGCGGTGCAATTCGCGTCAAAAATGGCCGCGCGTTCGGGGGATGCGAAGGCGAGCCAGGGTGGCTGAGCCCCGCCCCTTGGAAGTGCGTGGGGCATCGGGCGCAAGCTAGTGCGGCAGGACGCGAAGGCCTGGCGCGCGGCGTCACGGCCAGCACCACCTCCGAAAACCGGAGGCCTGCACGGACGGCGGCGGCGGTGCCCAGGCCCCCAAAGCTGGCAAAGAATAACACTGATAAACAGCCTAGCACTGGTTTTCCAGCGGTTTTCCATCGCCCAGATCCAATCACAACCACCCACATGAAAAAGAGACTGCCTTGGGTAAAATCATGAAACTTTGTTCCTAAGTGGCTCGCTATGAACGACCAGCGCAACCAATCTAAAACGAGCATAAATTGGATCCATTTGCATAGTTTTATCCTCTCCTGACATTACACAACTCCTTTCCACTTAAATTGTGGCAAAATGCCCTACATGTTGGAAAAAAATTAAAATAAATTTTGGGAGATGCGGCCTACCACATAGTGGATATTCCAAAAAAATTAAGAAAGTATGAGAGTCATGACACCTTTTACAATGCATTTGCGCAGTTTTTTCATTTTATGCGGGAAATCTTTGTGACACAATGCAAATTCTTGAAAATTCCGAAAAATCAAAAAATACTGAAACTTATTATGGTTACAAATTAACACGAAAAGTCTGCAAATGGACAAAGGTTCTTTGTCCCAACTAAGTTAATTAGTCTGATTTGTTCGTTTGTGATGTTGATAACAATTGTGGTATTGCTGGGGTGCACACCACCAGCGCCACAAATTGTGACGCCTGCGCCTGTAAAATCGATCTTCTTACAGGCGCAGACATCACAATTTGTGACGCTGGTGGTGTGCACCCCACCAACATCACAATTGTTAAATTTGCCTAAAATTGTGAAGATTCCAAGGAATTGCACAGGCAATTTCTGGAAAATTTCACACATTGGGAAAAGTCAAAAAATTGCCAATTTTTCAATATGGTCAATAAACAAAGCCAACATGTAAAATACATTGAGACCAGATGTATGTAGCATAGTTTTATGATCCTTTTTAATCGGCCGAATTCGATTGGACCCACTGGAGCAGTATTTTCCCCAATTTTACAAAATTTGGAAATTTTACCAACAAGACCCATACTTATAGGGGTGATCCGGCTTAGAAGTGCGGCCGCTTCTGAGACTGTGTGGAGCACTTTTAAGGTATGCCCATCCTCTTCCGACCACGGAAAGCCGAGCAGAGAAACGCGGGCAGATTTGGGGTCGATTTTTAGGAATTCCTAAAATATGTAGCAGAGCGCATGGGCGGCCGCGGCCACAGGACCCCGACGTCCGATGTAGGGCCTTCTAGAAAGGTGTGTAAGATTCGCACCGGCGGGCTGCTTTGACCAGCGCCCGGCAACCGCTGTAGGCATAGTGCTTCTTTTCAAACGCCGGGCCCGCAACACCCGGCCCGGCCGGTTCCGGAAGCTCGCCGCGAGGGCACCGGTGCGGGCTGCGTCGGCTGCCGCCCGGAACCTGACGGAGGATAACGCCGGTTGACCATGTGTCCTTTTTTTACTCGGCCAAGGTGATGCGGCTTGCGCCGGTGGTGGCGCTCTCGATTTCTGGAAATCGCGAAAATTCGCCGCGTTGTCTTCCGCAGGCTGCGGCCACCAGTTTTCTTGATATGGCCAGGAAGAAGCAGCGCCGCGGGGCGGCGTCCTTGCGGCTTTGCGCCTTAACCCGCGGCCTGGGGTCGGCCAAATACGGGCCAACCGGATAGTGCGCCGTTTTCGAAACGTGCAGGAGCTCGCCAAAGCAGCTTGCGCGAGCGGGCCATTGTTTTTGGTCGCCGGAATCCGGTGAAAAAAGTAGTGCCGCGGCGTGACGCTATGCATGTGGTTTTGCGTTGCCGTTTCGCCGGCCTAGACCGATTGACTCGCGAGAATTTTGAGACTAGCACGCTTGTCACTACCGCAAATTCTTTTCCACGAGAGCCATTTCAAAAATAGCAAAAATAAAACCGATGACGCGCAATTGTTTCTCGTCTTACCAAGCTCTCCTGCAATGTCCGTTCGTTCTCAAGCACGTTGAAGAAAAGTTCGTTGATAATTTTTCGCACTGCGTGCGCGCGTGAGAGCCGAGCTGGAGGGCCAAGTACTCTTTTTTAGGTCACCTTGCTCTTCCACCATGCCGCATCTGGCAGTAGCATCCCAAAAGACAGCTAACTTTTCTACAGATGGGCGTCGTAGATGTATTCATGCTGCAAATGGTCATTTGTGTTAACACGTCTCCGAAGATACTAGGAGGTCGTATAATACTAGATTCGTAGACCGCGACCACCTAGTAGTGTTCTTTTCGAGAACCTGTCCCAGGACATTGTGAATTTTCCCTTCCTACGAGTAAAAACTGAATTTTAATAAAATGGACGCTGTGGTCGCCCAGTTTCCGGCTGGGCGGATCGACCAGCACGTGCTGCTTGCGGGGGCCGGCGGCTGCAGCGCCGCGTTCGCCGCCGTCTTGTGGATGACCGGGTGGCGAGAAAAGCCAGCTTCGTATTGGTACCTCGGGGTCGCGCTGACGGCGTCCACACTGGAACTCGGACTGCTGTTTTACCCCTCACTTGTGCCGCTGGAAGGAGCGGGGGGAAATAAGAGTACGAGGACTGTTTTTCCTTTATCGGTGGTTTTTGTTTTTGCACCGCAAGAAGAATTCTCTTCTTCGATGGTAATTGAGAAACGCTTGTGCTCTCCACGAGGCATTCCGCCAACAACTAACCCGAAAAATAACAACAGGCCAACTGCGGCACTGGCAGTTGGAGCTCTTGGCGTTTAGCGTCATCTGGTGCATCATGATGAGCATTTGCGTCGTCGATTCCCTCCTTTACATGCCGCTGGACATCTACAAACACCTGCGCAAAGGCGAAAAAATACCGGCGTATTTTTACCAAGTATACTACCACCACTTTCTGGGTATCGCCGGCATGTTGCCGCCCCTCTTCCTCTTTCAGCAGCTGAACGGCTTGCCATTGTCCGAGGTTCCGAGCGTTGATTCCGGGAACGAGGTCCAGGCACGGCTTCTATCGGATATCCACTTCTGCAACCGGTACGATTTTTGTTCATGTACTATTTTTCTGAAGATAAACTGCTGGCGTTTGTGATGCAGTTGCCGCCACGACTTGGCGGGAGGAAGAATTTCAATTTGCGCTGTAGAAGAGGAAACCAATACCTACTCAACAAATCAGGTTCGTTTTTCTTGCGGAATTTTCCACGATTTTTCTCCACATCCGCAACCTGCTGCGATTGCACGCGACGGAAACCGGCAAGCCCACCCCGGCGGTGCTCCGGATCGGCATGGGCCTGGCCTTCGCCTTCGCGTTTCTCCTGTGCCGGATTCTACCCACGGCGCACGGCCTGCTGCGATCGATCCACGCGTTCTCGCCGGAGTTAGTCGACAAATACGTGTACAATTCCTCCCCAGCCGTTCAGCCCATCAGCACCAGCATCGCCGCGTGCTACATTGGGTTCTCGTTTTTGAATGCCTACTGGGGCCGGGAAATCGTCAAGGGGATTGCGAAAACGTTTGGGGCGAAGAAGGACAAGCAGATGAGTGGCGAAAAAGCGAAGGCGGCGTAAGGAGCATCTGATCGGGCTAGTAAGATGTCGGCATTACAAAAATTTTCCGGACAGGGAAAAAGGAAAAATGAATTAGGAAATACTTTGTTTAGTCGCTACTTTTTTGTTCCTAACTGTAGTAATTTTGTGAAGACATAGAAATCCCATGTTATGCCATATGACATAAATGTACAAGTGCTCCTTCTGTACATCGTCAAAGACAGTGCAGTGGCACTATTGTGAGATGAAGCTTTCTATATTTTTGATATTCGCAGAATCAATCAACAATCATCATGCCTGCATTCCTCTACTACAACAAAATGGACTCGGCCAGAAAGAAATAAGGATAAATATCGCGACATAGACATCATCATCGACTCTTTTTTTGCAATCCACATCGCATGCGTCTACCAAGATACAACGAGCAAGTCGGAGCGGGAAAACGACGCGGCTGGCCGTCGTCTTGAAAACCGCTTCTGCTTTGTTCATACAGCGCCAGGAATTGAAAGTTGAACACCTGTGTCAGCTTTCACCCCGACTACTTCATCTTTTAACAACATCACACTGCAGTGCCCATCATCGTCTGGAGAGTAGGATACAATAAAAGTTGCCGTCAAGGATAAATTCGTTTTACGTTGCGCAATGAATCAAATTGGCAGCATCATCAACACCAAGCTTCTTCGTAGCAACAAAGAGGTGAGCAATTAAGCAAAATCGTTGTGACTCACGGTAATCCTGTCTGAATAAATTCGGTTGAATCGTCTGCAATCTTGTCACTCAGTATACTCTTTCTGGAAAATAAATCTGCTGCCTGTCATGTACCTTTCTTCTCCCAGCGTGGCGCCGTCGAGGTAATTCGCGTCGCTTGCAAACACTGTTGTGGTTGTCGTGTTTGGAAGCAAGATTTGGCACTATTTCAAGGTTTTACTTTGGTGCACAAACCACTTGGATCTGCTATTCTGAGTACTTCTAGCACCATTTTCTTCATAGCCGTAGTGTGAGGATGGTGTGCACCCCGACGAAACCCGACGCGATTGCGTTGCAGTCGCCGGAAATTTCTTCGCAGCTCCGAAGCGCCCCGCCGGATTCAGCAAAGAAAGATCGTGAAGAAGTTTCAAGTAGAAGGAGTGCGCCGCAAGTAGTTGAAGAACCGGCCGCGAAACGACCGAGGAAAGACGAAAGCGAGTTTGCAGACGCCAATGCCGATGCTGACGGTGACGTCACTGGGACAGCACCTGCTCCTCCTTCCGCGAAGCGGGGCAAGTGGCAGAATCAGTTCGAAGACCAGGCGCGCGAGGCTTTGGACGTGCTAAGCCAGGTTCTGGTCAGTTACAGAGCGACCAGATCCTCGTCTTCCAGGTCTACCTGTGCTGCGGTGCAAGTTGGGGGAAAGCTGGCACCAGTACCGAAGCCGGTAAAAAGTGCGGGTTGTATTCATGAGATGAACCAGGGGAGTAGCAATAGCGGCGCTCAAGATGAAGAGATCCCGGCGGCGGCTCAACATCCTCCGTCGGAAGGAAATGGAGATCAAAGCAACAATCAGCTTCCAGGCAAGGATGCCGTAGTGGCTGCCATTCCCCGGGACGAATCCTCGAAGGAAGATTTTGTCGCGGCCGGGTCGCAGCCCGGAACAGCCCTGCCGGCAGGCGCAGTGACGGAAGAAGGTGGTTGTACAGGAGCAAGTTCTTTGCTGCCGGTTTCTGCGTCTTGTTCCATAGCGGGGCCCACCGTTGCCGCCAGCAGTTCATCCACTTCGTCGAATACTGGTACCAAGGGCGCGAAAGTAGTTACTTCGACGTCCAGTGGCGAACAGTCCTCCGCTTCCTCGCAGCTTCCCAGTGCTGCGTTGCTGGAGCTGCTAAGGTCCGTGTTTCCGGAGTCCGCGGCACTACCTTACGGAGCGCGACACCAATCCCACCACGAGGTTTTGTATCCAGGGGGGAGTGGAGTTTGTCATCTCGATTCCGCCGCAAAAAAGTTTAACATCGACCGCTCCAACCAAGGCTTGCGAAAGCAAGACAATGGCAAGGAACTGCTGCATTGGGCTTGCGTACAACAGCAGTAGAGATTTATGTGCAAATCAGAAAGACGCCTGAAGATCATTCTGTTTTAGTTTTTTAGAAGAATCTGCTTTTCTTGAGCGACAAGGCTTGCCTTGCACAAAACCCAAAGTGTGGGAGATCTGATCCAGACTGCAACCGCGCTGCTGGTGGCTAATGGAAAGGACCTGGCGCGCCGTATTTCCTGTGGTTTGGCTGTGAAGACGGAGATGGTGATGATGATAATGAATCTTACTTCTGCATCAAAGTGCACCACTAGCGACATTGTGTCAAAATATGCTGGTGTGATAATTGAATCGATTTATTGTTCAACAAACCTCCAGGCGTCGAAGTGTGCGAGAAGTTCCGCGCTGATGCCGCTCAAAGCCTGCAGTGGGCGGCAGAGAGGAAAAACGAAACCTTAGCCGAAGAGGCCACGACGCAGGACAAACTGGGGGACGCGCAGCGACGCTTCGTCAAACACGAGCAGACGCTGCAGCACTGCCGCGCGGGGCAGAAAGCCGCAGACGCGCAGCTTGCGGCGAGTCGGGAGAAGTATGGGTTGCAATGCAAAAGTCTTCTGTACTGTTATAAGAATTTTTGCAGATCATAAGTAAGTACTTGAGCTTTTCTTTCTCGTTGGAGGCAAAAAGGTGATGCAAAGTCAATTACGAGCAGGACCAGGAGCACAGAAAAGGCCTTTGAAAAATGCATACGAAGCTCCGGAGCCTGCAGGAGGTGCAGCAGTATGGCGCCGAGGTTTTCACCGGAAGGGGACCAGCGGCTGCCTGTGCCGACGAAGCCCAACCGGATGATTGCAGCTGGAAGAATAACAGTGGAGAGAAGAAAAACGAAGAAAAACAACAGCCTGCTCTTGCTGTACCCGAAGAAATAAATCCCGAAACTACAAGCGGAAGCAACAGCGGCGGAGCTGGTGTGAATCTACCCCCGTCTGCTCTGGAAGCCAGAAAAGCAAAGGCACAAGCCACGTTGGTCGAAATTGGCGCGGACAAGAGTCTACGGGAAGCGTTGCAGAACCCAAGGGGCGCGTTTTTCGAGAAAGCCTATGAGCAAGCACAAGGTATCAGATGTGAAGAACACATTGAGGTAGGAACAAGAAGTACCAGTAGGGCGCTATTACAAAATAGATACTTATTTCTATTTGTGATTTATGCGACTTCCTAGAGCGTAATGGAGGAACCGTTTTACCACAAGACTCCATATTTTTACTTGGGGCGGAACTGCAAATAGATGTTGTCGCTGCGACATAAAAGCACTTGAGTTTCCAGTTCTGTCCATCTGATACCATGCCTGCTGGCAGCCGAAGTAGTGAAACTCGAGGGGAAAGTCGAGCAGGATAAAGCCGCTGTCAACATGCGAAGGGAGATGGCCACACGTATATTTTCATCTTTTTTTATTTTGTTTCTTGCCGCTGTCACGCTTTTTTTGTATCGCTTTAGCGCACTACTTAAGTGAACTACTTAGGGGAACTACTTAACCGAACTACATAACCACTTACGCGAAGCACTTAAGCGAAGCACTTAGGCGAAGCACTTAGGCGAAACACTTAGGCGAAACAGTTAGGCGAAACACTTAAGCGAAGCACTTAAGCGAAACACTTAAGCGAAACACTTAAGCGAAGCACTTAAGCGAAGCACTTACGCGAAGCACTTACGCGAAGCACTTAGGCGAAGCACTTACGCGAAGCACTTAAGGGAAGCACTTGAGCGAAGCTCTGAAGCACGCCACTAATGCACACCACTGAAGAGAAGGACTACTGAAGGGGCGCACGACGTAAGCGGCGCACTACTTAAGCGGCGCACGACTTAAGCGACGCACTACTTAAGCAGTAGCGCACCACTTAAGCGAAGCACGGCTGGAACAACGCACTGCTTACGCGAAGCACGACTCAAGCGAAGCAGCTCGCCTGAAGCAAAGCTAAAGCACGCGCTAAGCGAAGCATTCAAGAAGCGAAGATGAAGCACTTGAGCCACGGCCGCGGTGCTTTTCGTTTATTGAATCGATTTATGCGCTGCCGCACGCGAAAAAAAAACCTGAAACTCAGGCGTGGAAGAGCAAATTGAGGAGGCCCGCGCCGAGCAGGACCAGTTGCAGTCCGACCTGGACGTTTTATCCCGCAAAAACGAGCTGAATTTCCTCGCTTTGCAGCAGGCGAAAGCCACGCTCGACCGCTACGACACTCAACTGCAGGAATTGCAAACCCGGAAGAAAAAGCACGCCGAGCAGCGGGAAGCCTTTGACGCGAAAACGGTAACGGTTTTCGACTACCTGCGCTCGCGTGGCCGAGTCGGCGGGCAGGCGCAGAAGGCCACGCCCCGGAGCGCCTTGCGGAAGAAGGGACAGAAGACACCGGGCCAGACGCCGAAATCGGTCGGGAAAGTTGCTTGGTTGTAATGCAAGATACATATCCTCTCATAGCATGGTGTTTGTCATGCAAGACACCCTTCAGAACATGGAAACTCCAACGCCATACATCAAAACAGGTCCACTGGCCAGACCAGCAGTCGCGGCAGTCGTTGGTGCAAAAGCTGATGAGCCCGGTGCGGCGAACGCTGAAGCGGTTGTCTGGCGGCTTGCTGGACTTGGAGAAAAGCAGCCACCCGGGCGCGAAGCGACAGAAGGTGGATAAGAAAAAGTCGGAGAATGATGGTTCGGAAAGTGGGAAAAATGTGAAGCACAACATCAAAGAAGAATTTCACTACACGCCGGAACCAAGCGGCAGCGAGGAGAAGCCCCTGTGGAAGAAGCGACACGAGCACGGGGGGCTGTTGCCGGACGAGCACTCCGATGACACTTTTTGACGTCACTTAGGAACCTTTGAAATTTCACACCATTGTCTGACGCAGCGCAAATGTATCAGCGGTCGTGTTAAAGGTCATCGCGGCGCAAACGACCACGGGCAGTTATCAAGACATTGAGTCGTTTTTAGTGTTTGTCTTTTTTCTCAGGAATCTCCTGGGACATCGAGAGGACAAGAGAGCGAGAAGACTGAAGCTGCGTAAAGAAAGCATCTAGCGTCCGCGAGCTTTTTTCTGAACGGATTTTGCCGGCCACATACGAGAGCGGGAAGTGTAGCTATGAGGAGGCCCGCGGAAATAATCAAGAGTTTTCGTACAACTGTTGAGATTCAACTGTGCATATCGCTCTATATTAATTCCATGTGCCACAGCTGACTTGAATGGTGGACTAACTAGCAGATCATTCACTACCTGCGCTGCTAGAGTGAGATGAGGCGCGGCAGCCACATCAATCCAGGAAGATGCCAATACACCAGGGGGTGAAAGTAAATCCAAGACGCAGTGTGCCGGCAGTCGTGATCCTCTAGTGTCAATAGCCTTTCGACGTGAGGACGAGCCATGGAGGAGAGACGGCGATCCCTAGACGCCGTCCGGCGGCGGTCTATGGACGATGGAGGATCGTTATGAAACATGTGAAAGTCACAATTTTCTTCGTAAGAAAGCGGTACTGCTCCTGTCATGCGCGAATACATCCTAAGTACACATGTAACTAGTTATGCAGCTGACACAATTCGGCGTCGGCATGAGCATGGCGTGCAATTGCATGAAACTGACCGCTGATGGTAATTGAAGAAAGGTTGCTTATTCACTTCCATACTTGAAGGCGTTTTCCGAACGCAGAGGGAGCACCGGACGTACGATTCTTTTTCCGTTCTAGCTTGATTTTGTGCAATCTATCATATATCAAATCGTATTTTGCGATGTAGTGCTAATGTTTTTTTTGCATGGCAAATGTCGAATAAATCGAAAGGTCGTGCTTCGAAAATGGCGGATTCGCAGCTGTTGAATGCAAATTTCAATACCGAGTTGGTCCGCTATCCTGGTGAAATTGTGTTTGTCTTGTATGGAACAAGGGATCTAGTAGAGATGACCTTGTCGTAAGTAAGTACTCCAGCGTTTCTTGTGCAACAATCGCCAAGTTGACTTGCTTGGCTTTGCATACGTTGCGCTACGTTCTAAGTTTGTAGAACGTAGCGAGAAAAGTAGAATCACACCCTGAGGACCCGGTGTCGCTGGCACAGGAATCATTTCGCCGGGATAAGTGAACTTTCCGGCGACGAAGCAGTATTACTGCCTCGATGGAGTTAGGGAGCCGGCGTAATTCGAAAGCGCGGGGATCCGTCAGCATGGACCCAGCCAGGCGGCGGAGCTGGTACATTTTTTTCGGAACTGGGTTTACTTATCGGATGACACTTCATATTTCGATAGGTCGTTGATTATCGATGTCAATTTCAATTTTCTTGCCTTTGTTTCCCTTGGTAGGCGAATGTAACTGTCAACATTTGAACACCGCAGGTCAAGCTCAATCAACAAAGCAGAGCGACAGTATCTGGGCAAACACGCCTAGTGGTCTTGAGAACGAAAGTGTGTCTGTACTTGGGAAGGGTTGTGTTGTGCGTCAAACCATGTTCCCTCCGTCCGATGTAGCAACCGACCAAGACGCGAACTGTTATTGTGTATGGCGGAATCGCGATGCGCACGGACAGTGCGTAGTGCGATTTCTGTGCAGGAGGTCCTCGCATACGCATAATTTGTGCATGACGAAGACGGATTTTCTCTCGAAAAATAAGTTTCGCAAGACTTCCCAACCATAACAAGCGCAGTAAGATCCGGCGGTCGCCGATGTACCTGGAGTTTCGCAGATGGGTCGCCTCCATCCCGGATCCGCTTCTCGGGAGAAGCCACCGGTGCCCTTTCACCGGCCGGGTGCACTTGGAGCTGACGAGGTCGACCGTCGAAGTTTCGAAGGAGCTGTTGCTACTCCAGAAGCTGGAACAGAAGCAGCAGTCCGCGGAGGTTACGGATTGTAAAAATGTCTGGGCCTGAAAGATTGCAACTTGTCATGCTGTTTTTGGACTCTACATCAATTTGTATTGCATGACCAGCAAGAGGGGTGCGGTTTTTGCTACACGGACAGGGCATTTCTCATGCGGAAGGTACATCAGGAAGCCCTCTAAAAGTCTGCGATGCTAGGTCAAGCATTACAGGCATGATGGGTCATGAGAAATATGCATGACAAATCTTGCATTCTTCCAGACCCAGACACTTTTGCATTTGATAGAGGTGCGGCACGCACAAAAGCAGCGGCTGTTGCAGCGAAAGCAAGATTTGGAAAAAATTCCGGACTTTCACCTCGTGGATCTCTTTTCCGAGCGGGAAATCATCGGTGGCTTGCCGAACGAGTTGTGCCAGGAGCTCTACCTGATGAAGCCAAAACCCTTGCTGATGCGGACCTGGCTTTTCCACCAGATTTGGGACGAGTGCAGCAACGAGAAGACCCGCCTGGAGTGTATTCAGGAGGCCTTGCGAGTGCCGCTCCCGTTTCGAAAAGACATTACTCCGTATACTGATTTTCTTGTCGCGTTTTTTCTTTGCCCTGACTTTGTACTTAGAGTTTCGTACTGAACAGAAGAAGCTGGTGCAGAACATGTGGTAGACATTTTCGACGTGCTTGATGTCAGCCGACAAAAGTACGAAAAAGGACCTATTTTTAGTGACTTTTCAAACCACATGAATTCAAACCAGGTGGCAGGAATCGTATCTGCCACAGATGACGAACCTGAGTCCGGCGGTTTCCATGCTCTTCATGATCATTTTTATGGCATTCACGCAGCAGTTTTTCGCCTTGCTCATTGTTATGGGATGGGCATACAACAAACGGGCAACAGTGCTGCTCGTGCGAGACTTGGTGGTACCACCTCTTCATCTTGCATCGCAGGAATTCTTGGTCAAATGCAAATGCAGACTTGTAGAAGCAGGGCAATATTAACTTCGGCGCAATAATAAAACAGAAAAGTAAAAAGGCCACTCTACGTTGGTATAATACGAGTTCCGCAAAGAAAAAAGGCACTCCCTGCCTCTACGTTTGTTTCCATACCAGCCGACGTGGTGTTGGTTTTTTGCCTCATCGTTTCGATCGGGTGGAACGTGCCGCACTTTTTCAACTACGTCCGCCCACTCACCGCGCTTTTGAGGTATTATCTATGAATCTATTTTCCTCTAGCTTGATTGTTGCACCAGCACAACAGAGTGAGAGGTGCAATAAACTGCCATGCATTACAACTACGAGCAGAGTGTGTCGCACTCCTGTTTAATAGCATGAGAACAACTACGAGCTATGCTGGTAAACAGGCCTCTGACGTCATCATGATGATTCAGGTACCCGCTTTATTTCTACCTGTTTGCGGGGACGGTGACGCCAGTCGACTACCTGATGAAGGAGGACATGGTGGGTTTTTTTGGCAGTCTTCTGGTGCTCCTCTGCGTGCTGTTCGAGATCTTCGTCGACCTGTCCCTGATTCTGACCTGGAACGACCGCCGGCCGTTGCAAGTGCTGAAGGATTTGAACACAGACCGCGCCAGCGGCAGCACGCACGTCTATGTTGTGAACGCGGTGCCGTTGAAACGTATTTTCATAATCTTTGGTGCTGGTTTTACACCACCCGTTTAGAAAATGATTGATCTGATGTCCGGCGGCCTCGCCGCGCCGCATTTTTTTTCTCTAGTGTTGCCGCTCTGATATTCATATTTGTATTGCAAATTCAAATTCTGCAATCTTCTCCAGGTGGCAGCATGCAGCCGAAGTTTCCGAACAACGGGAGGAAGAGGAACAAGTACCACGAAGAGGTTGACGAGGACCTGACTGCCATCAAACTGGAAGACTGGAACGCGGACCCCACCCACATGATCGTGGCGGAAGTGCACGGCTTGCTCTGCCAGCTGGTTCCCATGCAGTTTGAGGACTACCGGCAGCTGACGAAGCGGCAGGCCGAGGGGGAGCTGCTGTTTCTGGAGTACATCCAAACCAACACCATGTCGTCGCAGCACCAAACGGCCCACGAAGTGGCCAAATCCATCGAGGCGCAGAAGGACCCCAACCTGCAGAGCCAGTACGAAGAAGCGCTGCGGGAGCGGCTGTACAAGGGCGTCACGTGGACGCTGCTGCCCGCCCCGGAGGGGCGTTGCGTGAAGCACGCACTGCCGGTCAAAAGAAGACCCTCGAAGGGGTACGCCGGCAGCAACGCCGGGGGACCGATCATTGACATGCGAAGGTCCAGTCTGGGGGGCGGATCAAAAAGTGTGCTGCGGTAAAAGAGTTGTGACGAATAATCAGTTCAAGAAACGAGCTAAAGTTGTAGAACATCTGAGCTGCTTAATGTTAATCAACAGGTAAAACTCAAAAGACCAAGAAGCCATTTGCTTAGCTTCAGATCTTCATTCAGAAACAAAAAATCAAACTTTTACAATCAAGAATTTAAATCTCAACGCGGGGAGAAGTAAACACACACGGTTTTGGAGGACAAGTAAACATGTACAAATTTAGTCAGTAAAGAGACCAACACTTTTGCAGCCTGCCAGCGCCACTGGAGCTACGAAAAACAATCATACATACTACGAGTACGCCTTCTCGCATAGGAACAATATAGTACACAGGGCTAGCTGTAGCTACTTTTCTTGGGCTCAAATTGTAACGCGTGGGTAGCTCGGTGCAGATACGGAAATCAATTGCACAGACGCATCAACAGTGTCGGGAGTTTGGAACTTCGCGCGAACAGGGCGGAATTTATTTTCCTTTCCTTTTCGAATGCGTAATCGTCCTAGTATCCCAGAGAGGATTATCAACATTTTGCGGCGCCCCTTTTAGGTCCAATGAGCTGAAACTAGAGGCAGTTGCCTTTGTGACGCTACACCATCACTTCGGGCATGGAAAGTTGGCGGTGACTGCCTTTTGCCGTGGGAATGTCGAAAGGCATAGAATTCGTGAGCCAATGTAAGTAACTCTTTGTGTTGCAACGAATTGCAGACGATAGCTCTGTTTCGAAGGGTGCTCGAAAGTCGATATTCGGGATATGTAAATCGAGGAGAGAGAAAAACAGAGAAGAAAAAAATCGCTTCTTGTCGTGGTGCGATTTCGCTTGAGTAACTTCAAATTTTGATGTGAGGAAGGAGGAGGAGCTTGATATAATTTCGTCGTAAACTAAAGAATTTCAAAGTTGTACATGAGTTGCATCTACTTCACATTGTAGCAGAAGAATCAACTTAGACATCCGGTTAGGGGATGAACAAGGCGTCAAAATGAAGAAGCTCACGCGACCGGGAAAAAACCGCTGATTGCGAATCTTAAAAGACGCACCCGCCGCTGCCCATGGTGACGCTTTTTTCCAAGCCCGAGCGGCGCGCGCGGGCCGACTGGTTCCTGTTTGACGGGGCCGAAGCCGCGCTGCCGGCCAGCACCCGGCGAATGCTGCGGCAGGAACGGCGACGGGCGTCCCATCTCCAAGGTGAACTGTACTTGTCGTCAGTGTCACCAGCGATCGACGAAACAAGTACCACCACGGCCGCCGCGACGCCAAGGTTGCGGCGCGTCGTGCTGCAGCGGTTTGCTGCGAAAGTCGAGCGCCAGGAAGACCGGGCGTTGTTTTGCGGTGCGGATTTCGATTCGACGGAGGAGAGTTCTTGTGCTGACGGGGGTCGTGGTGGAGACCAAGACCAATGCTTCCAGGCCGAGGTCGCACAAGGAGAGGAGATGGAGATCGAGCGAGTCGTCAGCGCGGAAGCAGGAGAAGTAGAGGGTTATAATTCTTGCTGGATCAGCCTACTTGATGGACTTTTGAACGGGAGCAGCAGGTGCACGTCCATCAAGTCGCCAACCTCTTCTTCTTCCAGAACAGTGAAAAAAAACGTCATTTCGGTCCTCACACAGAAACCTATCGAGGAGGAGATTGAGAAAATTTCGTTGCCCATGTTCCTCGTGCCCGCAATTCTTTCCTCGTCCTATTTTCTCTACGGGAAACTGCTCTTCGGCGCCAAAGCCAGTGGAGGTATAGATACGTTGGGTTTGCTTGTTGACGATGTTTTGGTTCTTCTCTTTTTGCGCTTACTAGAGCAGTCTCTCTTCGTCCCCAATTCATTTTTTGTAGAATATTTTTTCCCTCATCTTATCCTCGTCGTCCCTACAGCTTCACTCCTGATGACGCCGCCCCCAGCGCCGGCAAGCGGGCGTATCCAACAGAAAAATGCTGGCACAGTAGTTTCATAGGCATGCAAAGCTCTGTAATTGTGACGTCCGAGTCGTCTGCATTCTACAAGATTGACATGCCACTGCCGCAAGAAGAGCGACACCCTTCCGGCGATTTTGTCATGTCAACAACATCACAAATAGAGTGCGCAACCAAATATATTAAGTTCGCTAGTTCATACTTTTTTTCTGTACGATAGTCCAAGCCTCCGTTGCGGAAACCATCACGGAGAGTCTGTTTCCCGCCTTCAAGCACGACACGTTTCTGAAGCGCATTTGCATCTTGCAGCTCCTGGAGTACGCTGGGTCGCTGTTTCTTACGATGGGTTCCAACGCGGCCAACTCCCCCGCGGCGCAGCTGATGGGCACGAACTTCGCCCTGAGTCCGAATACCTGCTCGCTGTACCTGCTCGGCGCCTCCTGGGGCCCCTCGATCGCCACAGGGCAGATCTGGCGGCTGCTGACGCCCATGATGCTGCACGCAAACGGACTGCACATTTTCTTTAACCTCTTCTTCCAGAGCCGCGTTGGGTTCGGCATCGAGCAGCAACTGGGCACGAAGAAGTACTTCTAGAGTTGATTTTTATTGTTGAATTATTTTCAACAATTTGTATTTGATCCAAGCGGGACGACGGGAAGATGGCACCTCCGACAAAGTAACAGAATGAAAATGTTCAACAAAGTCTGTGCATTCATTTTCAACAAGCACAAAAACCAAGAATGTATTCGGAATAATGAACAACTACAGGCTATTCGTATCGACAAAAAAAAAATCAAAAAAGGTTCATGATTCTCTACCTCTTCTGTGGCTACTTCGGCAACCTGGTGTCTATTTTGGTGGACCCCTACAAGCTCGCGGTGGGGGCGTCTACGTCCGCCTTCGGTTTGCTCGGCGTCTGGTTCTCGGAGGTGCACTTGACCTGGCACTTGCTGTCCGAAGAGTCGAAGGGACGACTGTCCTTCTGGTTCGGCGGGATGCTGTTGGCCCTCGTGGTGATGAGCAACCTGGCGCCGCACCTGGACATGTGGGGCCACGTGGGCGGGCTGCTGGGCGGGTACTTGATGTCGTTGTGTCTGGCGGACATGAGCCCGGAGCACCGCCCGGTCTGGTACGAAACCGGGAAAAAGCTGGCGAAGATGACTTTGTCGTGGTTCTGTCTGCTGGGAACGGGGAAGGTGGTTTTCATGAACCCAACGGTGCCGATCCCGAACTGCGGGACTTTGTTGCACCCGAAAAACATCCTCATGTAATTTTTTGAATGACAGGAGGAGACTGATACACGCACTACAGCACCGTCCTGCTTTGTGCGAAGCCGTACCATGACACACCAGTACTAACAACCAATACAACTAAACCGTCTCTGTTGTTTGTCCACCGAGTAGATGAGCTTTTCAACATTACAATTTGTGAGCAAAGCGGAAAATGACCAAGATTCCGCCCGTATTTTCCTTATTTCTGCAGAGCTAGAAGAGCGAGCTTTTGTTTGTTGTTTCTGCATCCCAAGATGAAAAAGATGATAATTTTGCAGAGGTTTTCTGATCAATCAGCTTACAATCTTACCCCTTGCTAATTTCGATTTTGTTTGATACTGCTGAAGCAGATACAAGAGCGAATACTTTATTTGCCAGCGGAACAATAATCACGTTCCTTGCTCCAGGTTCAGGAGCAATAGTACCAAGTAGAAATAACTTCGCAACTTTAGTCAGGCAGAGGTGAAGCGATAGAACGGACCGAAGAAGCGGCGACCGGACGGAACTTGTCGCTGATCGATAAGACCACGAACTAACTTCCTAATCGCGCGGAAAAGATGTTTCATTAAGGAGTTAGGAACGATTTTGTGATGCAAGTGAATTTGCTACTGCCTGCATTCTCGTTTCAATATAGGATACATTCGTGCAGATGTCTGGTTGTGTGCACGCTTGTGTTGAATTTGAAGGTCAGCAGAAGGAAAACAAAGATCAGGCTTTTGAGGCGTCGATGATCACCGTAGAATTTATACTTGATTTTTTTGGCAAATGAACGAGACCAGATCCAGAGGTGACGAGGCTTGCTCTGCTACTCACTTAAAAACAACAAGTCGAACAAGATCGATGAGGAATACACACAGTTCGAAAGTGAGCAAGTTCGAAAGGAGAAGGGTCACAGAACGAAGCATAACAAGAAGATCCGCAGCACCATCTAGAGGATCCCCGGTACAATGGATTTATCGAGGATCAGCGATGGAAGGAAGTCAATCAGATCTGTTCTTGAAACAAGTGATTCTTAACTGCACGGACTGGTGTCGTGGCCCGGAAACCCTCTTCCTGAGGGAAATGCAAACCAGATCATTTCTCGTCGTGCTTCTTTTAAATAAGCTAGTGTCCTCCACGACAAGGGCTGGCTGCTAGACCCATGAGTTGATCGATCTTGTTCACTATGCGGATTTTTTTATCCCAGGCGACAGAAAGAAAGGTGGGATATTCGTGATAAAGTAGTTGGCGTTGACAATGAGGGTGTAAGTAGTTTTGTTTTTTCTTCATTTTAGAAATTATACCCTGAAGTAGAGTTTACGTTTAGCCCCTGGGTGTCTGGTATACCATCTGTCTGATCATGAAGGGGAAGAAGTCCGGATTCAAGGGAGGCTTGGGGAAGGCGCCCTTTGGAGCAGGGAAGAAAGGCGGAGGCAAAGCGAAAGGAACAGCTTCGAAAGCTGTACAGAAAGGCTCGTCCGCTGCAGCAAGTAGTGGATCAACCTCCAGTTGGCAGCCCAACGCAGCGATGCTAACGAGCTATATCAAGAATGCGTGGAGCGTGGACGAGATCCTGCAGATCTATGGGAAACACGAGGCGGTGCTGGACTACATCCACTTGTCGGCGATGTGGAACATGCTGGGACGGCTGGTCGAATCGTCGTCCAGTGCGTCGAGTAGTGATTCTCAGGCCGGCGGTGCTGCTGCCCAGGAACGGGATAGTGGGGCAAAAGAACAAGAGGATTCTTCTCTAACCACTAAGGAACAGCAGCTTCGTAAGTTGGTTTCGCGAACGCTGGACCTCGTGCAGAACTCGACGAAAATTCAGGCTCGACAGCTCTGCAACATCGCGCACGGAGTGGCCAAGAGTTGTCAGGGATTGGAACAACCAGGGTCGTCCTCGGAAAAGAACTTATTTTCAGTCCAGCTAATGAAAGCGATCATCGCGGCGGTGCAACCAAAGCTGCAGGACTGCACCAGCCAAGAGCTCGCGAACCTGGCCTGGGCGTGCGTCCAAAGGACGGATTTTTTTGACGAGGCGCTGTTTGCCAAGATCGCGAAGACCGTAAAGACCGGCTTCGTCCAGGGGGACAAAAAGATCACCGACGTGAAGGCCCAGGAGCTGACGAATCTAGCGTCGTCTTTCGCCACACGACAGGGGTTTCTTGACGGAGCAGCACAGCAGCCAGGGCACGGCAAAGATGTCAGCGATAGTAGTATTAACCTTCCCGGCGACAAGCGGTTATTTTTCAGCTACCTGGCGGAAGCGGCGCTGCCGATCCTGGATTACTTCACGCCGCAGGGTATCGCAAACCTGGCCGAGGCTTTTGCGAAAATGAACCATGTCACCGACGCGGAGTTCTTTCCCGCCGTGCGGAAACACTTGCTGACACCGCAGGGGCAAGAGCAAACGTGGAAACCGCTGGACGACTTCGCCCCGCTGGACTACGCGATTTTTGTCCGGGCGTTCGCGAAACTGGGACAGTTGGATGACGCGATGCTGCACGAGCTGGCCAAGCAGGTGGATTGGCATTTGGATACCTTCCCCGCGCAATCGCTGAGCAACGTGGTCTGGGCCTTCGCCAAGTCGGGGCACCTCGACGCCCCGCTCTTTGAGAAGCTGGGCAAACGCGCAAAGCTGCAGCTGGCAAAACATACTGTGGCTGTTGGAACGACTTCCACCTCTTCTACATGGAACCCGCAGGATCTGGCTAACGCGGCCTACGGTTTTGCGAAGGCCTGCCACACGGAGGACGCCGAATTGTGGGAACTGATTGCGCGCCACGCCGTGCTTCGGATCCACGAATTCAACGCGCAGGACTTGACCAACACGGCTTGGGCCTTGGCCAAAGTGGGCCACCCGCATCCGGAATTTTTCGAAACTGTTGCGGACCAGATCACCAGAAAGAAACCCGAAAAGAGCGCGGTCTCTACTACCGCCAGTACTCTTATTCCCCCTACAACAGCTTCTCTCGTTTCATCACTGACGCCCCCCCAGATCTCCAACCTCACCTGGGCTTTCTGCGAGGTGCGGAAGCAGGAGAAGCAAACTTCTGCCACTTCTAGCTGTAGCAAAATAAAGAGCACGGAATCTATCAAACTAAAACTTTACAAGCAAGTCTTTTCCGCTCTCGCGGACGCGACGATGCAGAAAGTCGAAAATTGCACGCCGTCCGAGTTGGCCAACCTCGCGTGGCAGTTCGCGAACTCGAACTATCTAGACAAGAATCTGTTCGAAACCCTCGCGAAGCCCGTTGCCAAGTATGCGACCGAGTTTGGCGAAGATGATTTGAAGAATGTGGAGTGGGCCTTCGCGCAAATCGCGAACAGCCGCAAGTGTGCGGACGTAGTAG
The DNA here is from genome assembly GCA_905178155.1 of Amoebophrya sp. A120. Classification (NCBI taxonomy): domain Eukaryota; class Dinophyceae; order Syndiniales; family Amoebophryaceae; genus Amoebophrya; species Amoebophrya sp. A120. The sequence goes on along the minus strand of CAJINV010000007.1, from coordinate 3,053,655 downwards.
CGCTGTTCCGGAAAAAGGCGGGCAAAAGTGGTCTGGCCGGTGGTCAGGACGACGCGGACGGAGGTGGTTCTCGTGTGGGCTCTGGTGCCACTGCGGAAGATGATCATGATATCCTTGGTAAAAAGTCGTGTACAAAATCAGCAGCAGCTGCACAACTCTCGCCTTCGGAGATCTCTGCCCGACTCCAAGAATTATTCAACACCCCGGCGGCCAGGGAAAAATACAAGTCTAACAAGGGGCCGCACATCCTCGTCGCGGGCGGCGGGATTGGCGGCGCCGCGCTGGCGGTGGCGTTGCAGACCTACGGGCTGGGAAACGTTACGGTGCTAGAGACGGATAAGAGCTTTTCCAGCCGGAAACAGGGCTACGGGCTGACCATCCAACGGCAGGACATGCTGCAGGTGATGAACATCAATTTGCAAAAGGATGACGCCCCCAGCACCAGCCACTACTCCTTCGACAGCGCGGGCAACATTCTGGGCTTCTACGGGGAGGCCTTTTCGGGTAGTGCGCAGCAGCAGCAGCAGCAGTTCTTGTCCCAGGAACAACAAGGTGGTAACGGTTGTTCGGACGGGAAGCGGTTCGTCCACATTCCGCGGCAGCAGCTGCGCCAGCGCATCCTGGAGCAGGTGCAGCCGGGGGTGATTCGGTGGGGCAGTAAGTTGCAGAGCTTCGAGGTAGTAGCTGCTGGGGAGAATCTTCATGATGGTTCTGGTTCTGCATCTTCTACTTCTGAAAGGACGTCGAAAAAAAGCAGCAACTCTCCTCTCGCCAGCAACCGACCCGCCCCCGGCACTGTCTCGGTGACGCTGACCGACCAAACGGTCCTAACCGCGGATCTACTCGTCGGCGCGGACGGGATTTTTTCCACCGTGCGCAAGCAAATGAAGCTGCGAAACGACCGGCTGAACTACTGCGGGTTAGTAGTGGTGCTCGGCATCGTCCACAAACCGTGCAAGCTCGCGGAGCGGCGAATTTTCGAAACCATGGACGGAACCACGCGGATCTACGCCATGCCTTTCACAACCAGCAGTACGATGTGGCAGCTGTCGTTCCCCTCCAGCGAAGAGGACGCGAAAAAATGGAGCAAAGACCCGGCGTTGCTGAAGAAGGAAATCCTCCGTCGCTGTCTACACTGGCACCAACCGGTCCCGCAGTTGCTCGCGCAGACGGAACTGGAAAATATGGCCGGCTACCCGGTGTACGACCGAGACCAGCTGCAGCCGGAGGTGTTGCGGGCCGCGGCAACTAGTACCGTCGACCCGAAGAAGGGGAGCGAGTCGCTATCTCCGGTCACGCTGATGGGCGACGCGGCGCACCCGATGACGCCGTTTCGCGCCCAGGGCGCCAACCAAGCGCTGTCCGACGCCGCACTGCTGGCGGAGACTCTCGCGGAGAGCATCCTGCGCGAAAGTAGAAGTAGTAGTCCCAGTGTACTAGCTGGGGCGGGGGCGACTAGTTTGTGTACAACAGCGCCGGGCAAAGATGGTGGTCATGATGTTAGTACTTCTTCACCTGCAAGCCAGATCACGGCCGGGCTGCTCAAGGCGCTGCTGGTGTTCGAGCGGAAGATGCTGAATCGGTCCGGCCGAATCGTGGAGTTATCCCGCGAAAAGGCAAAGGCGCTCCACAGCCCGCTGGCGTTGCAGGTGGGTCGGAAGGTGCAGCGGCAAAACAAGACCGGGATCGACATGCAGCAGGCGATTCGCGCGCTGCGGAAGAAGAAAATCGGCGCCCATTCCTGCGAAGGAACCGAGAAGAACCTGGACCAGATTTTGTTGGACACAATAGACGAAGACCGCCGCCGGGGAGGCGCAACATCATCAACATCCGCTGTTCCGGAAAAGAAGAAGAAAGACCTCAAGCGGGGAGCATCCGCAAAGACGAAAACCGCGACTGTGGCGGGGAAACAGCAAAAGGAAGCTTCGCGCGGTGAAAGTGTCGGCAAGGATGTCACCAACCAGCCCGCCCGGAAGCGACGCAAGGTCCTCGAAGACCCAGCTGAAGTAACGCCGTCTGCAGGTGGCGCAGCTTCTACTAAAACCGCGACCGTCAACGTTGAAGCCACGAGGACTTCGTCCACGGGCAGTTCTGAGGAGAGCAAAAATGCAATTCCTTCAGCCGAACTTGTGGCGCCCTCGGGTGGTTCCGCGTCAAAAACAAGGCTCTGGGGGTACTGTCAGCAAGAAGAAAACTGGAAGAAGTGCGACCACCTTGGGAAGGTGATAGAGAAAAATGGAGAAGAGCGCGTCCGCGTGCTCTGGAAGCACAGCAATTCGGTGGCGATTCTTTCGGGCGACTGTGTCCGGCTCCGGGGTAAGTTTGACAAAGTGGATAAAGGAAAAAAGGTAAGAAAAGAAAAAAAGAAGAAGAAAAAAAAGGGAGACAGTGGCTGATGAGACCCGCACAACCAAGAATTCGCAGTGCTTCGCATTATAAAATTGGCACCCCACGACATTGTGATATAACTACTTACAACGCAGTGCGTGCTGCTATCGGTTTTGCTGTAGACAACAGTCGCGAGGCACAGCGTGTTCCCATGTTTCTTCTCGTTTAATATTACCTCGTTTGAGTGGATGTTCGACCGTGCCAGACCAAGTAAAAAGCAGTTCTGAGGATCGTGACCGAAACTGAGTCTCTGTGTGTGAGTGAGGTTCACTTCTAACGGAGACGACGAGCGAGATCGCAGGCTGCGGAACACTGCAGAAGTACACGTCAGACAAAGAAATTTTTCCGACAGTCATTTTCCCATAGATGATTGACGTGATCGTGATCGATGGATATCTATCCGTTCTCTTGTGCCTCCTTGGATCAGTGTTTAAATTCCAAAACAGCAGAACCGGATGAATCTTCACACTTAATTCCTTCCGCAAAGCCATGGCTAACGAATAAGACCAGTGCACCCTAAGGCCAGCACAAAAGTACTTATTAGATCATGCTCCGCGCCGCACTGAATACCCTTGGGCTTCTGCACCCGGAACCCCCGGCGTGGGAGAGCGTTTCCGTGGCGCACCCCTCGAGCCAGAACAGCTACCTGCGAAAATTCGACACGCCCGTCCAGAATCCGGGGATTGTCCCCGATATCTGGAACGGCCCGAGCGTGTTTATGCCCGGGGCGGAGCCGACCACCGGCGGGGACCCCTACCAGACGGACACGATACGGGTCAGCATTGAGGGTCTGGATTTGCAGCACGCTTCCTCAGCCACAAAAACGGCAGTATTCCTCGGAGCCGCGGTGTTGGCGCCGTCGAGCTGCAGTTGTGTTCGGTTTCCGCTTGGTATCGTGGACAGAGGCGATGGAACGGAGGGGCAGGAAGACGAGGATCGAATAGAGGAACACCAGAATTATTTTGAGTCAGACGTTGATCGTGATGATCACAGTTCTCAACATCAAACGGCGCTTGCCGGCTGCTCAGGAATTGGAGACTGGCGGCGAAAGTCCCGAACGACGAGAGAACACCGAGAGCTGCTTTGGCGGAAGGAAGAAACACCGCAGCCTGGTCATACTGGGGTGTGGAGGGAGAGAGAACAAGTGCTGATATGATGAAAACCAAAATGTGATGGAGAACTTCCTAATAGCGAAATCGTCAGGATGAGATTGATTTTTTTCAGCGACGGCTTACGTGCTGCAACATTTTTGGGTTAAGTTGCATACGCCGACATCGGTCGTGTTCAATTTTGCAGGAACTGGAAAAAAAGATCAGCTTCCAAGATCATCAGGCAGGTCAGAAAAGCGTGCGATTCGGTCTCTTGGATGAAGGAGCATGAGCATCATCGATCTTCAGGCGAGTTCTTGTGCCTCCGCTAGCACACAAGATCCGATTCGGTAAAGGCAGACAGAAACTGCGAGATCTTCATCCGATGATCTGGCAGTAAAAACCCCTCAGCCCTCCCGGAGTCATTTGCATTAACCATGTAACAGAAAAACAATGTCCCAAAGTAAACGACAGCTCGCGGCGAACGCGGTCACGCTCCGTGCGGAAGCGTTGCTGAAGCTGTTCGCGGGCAAGAAAGGCCCGCCTATCAACAGCACCTTCACGTGGAGCAGGATCGCGCCGCACTTGAATTCCAGGGCGGTATGTGGCGTCATATCGACGGAGGAAGCGCAGAAAATTGTGGAAGCGCTCGCCCACAGCGTGGACTCCGGCGTGGTGTCGCGGGACGAGGAGGCGTTGGAGTTTCCGCAGAGCTCCTGCGAGGAAGCTGCATGGCGGCGAGAAATGTCAAATCAGGGAGAACCAGATGAAATAGAAATGGCACCCCTCCATCACAACCGACGCTTTAGTCCAAAACTGACGGAGCTCCGGCATCTTCTCGACTTGCGTCCGTTGCTCGAGACGGCACTGGCATCCGGGAGAGCAGCGATCGAAGCCGCCCAAGGAGGTGCTTATTGCGACCAACATCTAGCGCTGCACAGCAACGCTCTGCCGATCTCAAATTCATTCGCCTCCCCGCAGCAACTCGCCGATCTGTGCACGGCACTCACCGCGTTGGCGCGAAGTGGGATGGTGGGAACCTCGAAGATTTTTTCCGAACAAAATCAAAAAGTTGGTCTGGATGAAGGAGTGGATCTTCTATCGCCTTTTCTGACAGAAGCCATCCCAAGATATGTGGCCACGCACGCTACTTCGTTTTCGCTACCACAGTTCCGACGGGTTTTGGAGCTGTATTTTTGGGTCCCGAACCTTCGGACTGGTAGACCAGGGCAGCGTCAAAAGGACCTCCTGGCGGACGGCGCCAAGAACTCCTTCGCTTTCGCGTCATATCTAGCGACTGGCGGAAGTGCTTGCAACAGTGAAATAAAGGATGACTCGCCGGGGGCGGACCTCCTTCATTTGCGACAGATGTGCGTGCGGGTTCTGCAAATCGCCAAGGCTGCGAGTAGTTGTGCGGCACCTGGCAGGACAGTGGCGGCTTCTTCTGTACAAGAAACACACTTCGCTTCAATCGTGCGGAGTTTCGCGTTTCTCGGGTACGTGCGGGGAGCAATGGAAATCTTACAGGAAGTGTTGCACGTGGTACCTCCTGCGCAGAATAGTGCGGCTACAAAAAGCGGAGGCTCACTTGGAAGAACAAGAAGTGAATTTCAGGACAACGCTTCTGGAATTATATCGACGGCACAACATATAGATAGACTCAAGCCACTTCCATTCACCGCGTGGGTGTATGTGCTGGAGGCGGAGTTGCTATTGAAAAACGCGTACGACGCACAACAGAAGCTCGCGTTTCGTCGAAAATTTCCCTGCGAATCCTCCGGGAGTGCTTTTCTTCCGTCGAGCCTGCTATCACGTCCTGCCCCCGCTATTTCCGCGTCGGAGACCCTACTTACGCCTCCGAATAACAAGTCCCAGCGGGAGTTTCGGCATGAGTTGGCGAAGCAGAGAAAATGGCTCGCTCGATACGAAGAGAAAGTCCCGGGTCCGGATTTTTTGACTAGTCTTGCCCTATTACAACAGCAGATTTTGGACACGGGGAGGGAAGCTATGCTTTTGGAAAGCCAGTTTTTCAAGAAATGGACCAGACTGCTGGTTCTGATGGTGAAATTGGCAACGCGAACCTCTTTGAAAAGTTGCACACCAGTTTCGACGACGTCATTCCAGCCGCAGCCACATGTTCCCCAGAGGCCTCGTGAAGAAGCTGAAAATTATGTTGACAGCCACAGCGCAACAACTTCTACAGCAGGAGCGCCGGCCACCTTCCTCTGCTTCCGCGAGCTCGCAGGGGAGTCCGTGAAAAGGTTGGCACAAACGCCGAAGCTCGCGTTGCTCTGTCTCCGCCACGCAGATTTGGATCTGCCGAAGCGGCTGTGGCTAGTGGAAGAGTGTGTGCGGAAAAAGGCTCTGAAGTTACGGGTCGGGGAACTAATCTTGTTTTGCGAAGCGGCAGACCGGATTCTGGAGGAGATTGCCGCGTTCTTCGAAAGCGAAAAAAGACAAGGAGGACTTCATCTAGGGGGGTTGAAAATGTTAAACACCACCGCAGTAGATGTTGATACTGCTGCCGCATCATGGTCCTGCTCATCGCCCGTAGTTCTTTCTTTGGCAGGAGATGAACCTAGAAATAACCTGCCTCAACTCGATGCGGATCATCAACTTGTCGCACAAGAAGGGAGTCGTGAATTATGCGATCTCCACCAGTACAGCTACAGGGACAAAACCGACGGAAAAATCCAGGCGTTGCTGTTTCACCGCTTGCGGGCGCTGGTGGACGAGCTGGCTGCGGTGTACGCGACGAGGGAAGAGATCGTGCTGGAGAAGACGCAGCAATCGCAGTTGAACGGATTTTTCAACAAATGGCTCCTGGAAAAACCGTTTTTCCGGCAGGAAAGGGGAGGTCCTGTTCGAGCAAATGATCTCGTCGAAATAGACACAAGTGCAGAACCATTTTTTCCGTTGTCGTCGCCGCTGATGTAGTCAGTTCTCTTGGGGACAGGAAATTTCAGCGACCGGCGCACACAGTCCATGCTCATAGATCGGGCATCACTTCGAAGAATGAGTGGGCCCGACGTCTAGTTTCTTGTTACCACCTCCGAGCCACAATTGAATTTCTAGTACTTGTACGTCGGAGTAGAAGTTGTACTCATGCTTTCGCGAAGATTTAATGGCCCCACCGAGTTGGGTCTCTTGGTGACCACTGCTTCACTGGCATCGTATTTGTTTGAGTGCAGTGCTGGCCTGCTCGACATGGTGGCAATACTTACTTGAAATTTGCAAATTTTGCCGCGCCGTGGTCGCTCTAGGGAGATGAAAAGTGTGATGGACAAACAGTCTGTAATCTGTGCCGCGCCGTCCCTCCGTACGTGCCGATCCTCTGCAGTAATTTTGTCGATCTTGGTAAAAACGTGAAGCACCACGACCGCGATTAGAGCCAGTGATCTTGTGGACAAGACCTTTTTTATGACTGTCACCATCTACTTCTTGACGACTGGACTTTCTTATTTTGTAGCAGCGATGAAGTTCAAGAGTTCCTATTCCGCATGTAGACATCAAAGTGATTTTCTTTATTAAAAAGCCTGTCAGTATTCATTCGCTAAGATAACTCACGCAAGTAAGACGAGTACTACAATAGATATAGCATTTATATTCGAGCAAAATGGCGTCCAGTTCGGCGCAGAACCTGACGCGCATCCCCATTCCGCCAGCTGACAACATATCGGCGATTCGGTTTTCCCCGGATGAGAATTCCAGCGCTTTTGCCGTCGCGTCGTGGGACAGCAAGGCGTACATCTACCGGGCCGACCAGGGCACGATGCAAACGAAGTTTACGTGTCCCTTTCCCACGACCGACTGCTGCTGGCTGGACAGTACCAAAGTGGTGTTTACCAGTTTGGACGCGCGGATCACGGTCATGGACGCGCGGACCAGCCAGATTGTGGCACAGTTGGACCGTGCGCACGACAACGGGATTCGGGCGGTGTCTATCAAATGTAAAAATGTCTGGGTCTGGAAGAATGCAACTCGTCATGCTAAATCTGAAGCATGCAAAAATCTGTGTTGCATGATTACCAAAAGTCGTCCAGTTTTGACCAAGTCGGGAGGGAGTTTCTCATGCAGGATAGGCATGAGTGAGATCGCAAAGAATCTGTCATGCTAGGTCCTGCTGCATTCCAGGCTTCGTGGGTCATGGAAAAGCTGCATGATAAATCGCGCATTCTTCCAGACCCAGACATTTTTACATTTGATAGTGTCGAGAGTGGACCACGGGACGATCATAACCGGGTCGTGGGACCGGAAGGTAAAGCAGTTCGACATCCGGTCCATGAAAAACACCGCCACGGCGCCGGTCAGCGCGAAGGTGTTTTGTCAGGACATCACGCCCGAAGTGCCAGCGCTATGCATTGCAAATATGGCTGGGAGGTCTGGAATGATGTTGCAACTTGTGATGCTGCCTGTGGATTCTAAAAAATCTCTGTATTGCATGAGCAGGAACAAGAGGAGTCCAGGTTTTGCGGCGAAAAGAGGGCATTTGTCATGCGGGATAGGCATCAAGGCGCCCTCAGAAAATCTGTGATGCTAGGGCATCCATAACGGACACCGTAGGACGTGGAAATTCTGCAATACAAGTATGCATCCATTCAGACTACCCAGACATATTTGCACTCGATACGCGCCCTCCGCGTACAACGGGAGTTCCAGCTCCTCGTCCAGCCGAAAGCTGGTAGTCGTATGAACTGCAAAAGTATCGTACTCGTATAAATGCATTACAAATTTTCTCAGCATGAGAAATAAAATTTGTAATACGGATTTACCTTAACAAATTGCAATACGTATGCGAGTACGATACTTTTGCACAGGATAAGTCGGCGGGCACGACAAGAAAATCCACGTGTTCGAGCTTCGCGGCGGGTCGATCGCGAAGATAAAGGAGGAGGACAGCGCGCTCAAGTACCAGCTACGCGCCATAGCCTGCATGCCCGACGGCTTGGGCTACGTGCAGGGAAGCGTAGAGGGGAGGGCCAGTTGGGAGTATAAATTTCGTTTTATGCAGCTAGAAGATGAAGGCTTTTTATGTCAGCTTAACTTTCTTATGAGACATTCTGCACAATTAGTTGAAAAATAATTAGTAAAATGTATTTTTTGATTGTGGAGAGGCGCCGTACCGTCGGCGGAATGCTGCTTTTCCAGTACCTGACCTGTACTTGTAGTGGATCCGGTTTCTGGTAAGGTATGTTTTGGAGTGGTCTGATCATGTACTTACTCAGGCTCCGATCTGAACTAGCTAGCTAAGGTGGTGGCCACCCCATTCTAAAGAAGCCAGGGAGCCAGCGTCGCGGCCCCGTCTATCTCGACTTGAGTCACGCCCTTTCAGCAGCTGGTAGGCCGCCAACCTTCGCCGGGGCCCCGTCAGCATGAGTTGAGCAGTTTTGACAGCAATTCCTTATACTGGAACGCGAAAAAGCAATGATTTTCGGCAAGTTGCAATTAGTTGGCGCAACTCGAGAGGCAAAAAAAGGGCCTCAGAATGACCCCTCCCGGAACGCAGATACCCATCGTGAGTAGAGGTTCGCGGAGGGGGCTTCCTGGACCCCCTATCTGGGGGGGTCGTGAACGGCGTTCCCCGACGGTACGGTGGAAAACAAAGCATAGCATCGCGATTGGAACCCGAAACCGCAACCGGAACTGGAGACCTTGGCACAGACGGGGCCCCGGCGACGGTTGGCGGCCTACCAGCTGCTGAAGGAGGCGGCTCTACCCACCGTTCAACCCTAATACGCAGCTTCCTTCTGGGCTCCTCCCGCAGACTGGCTTCCTGCTTCTTAAAGTAGCTAGTTCAGATTGGAGCCTAGTTTCATATGCTATTGAAGCAGGTGTGCCAAGGTCTCCAGTTCCGGTCGCGGTTTCGGGTTCCAGTTTCGGGCTCACCTCGGAGCTGACAGGCTGCTAAATGCAGCCTCTTTGAGATCAAAAAATGAAATTTACTAATTATTTTTCAACTAATTGCGCAGAATGTCTCATATTTCTGAAGCTTGTTGCGTGCGACCCGTTCGTCAGCGGCGTCTATGTTTCCCGAAACCGGATCAATGTTTCTACCAAGCGCAAGCCGATTTCGTGATGAGCAGTTCTTCCTTTGCTAGACGCGCCCTTGTGTAGTGATGCACGGGGCATGTGGTAGGCAACAACTTTCGAAAAGAGATTTACCTGACGCGCACTGGTAAACGGATGAACGATCGCTGTGTATCGACGCTTGAGTCGCGGCTTGGCACGCGAAGACAGAAATGCAAGCCATCGTGATGAAAAAATTTACGCTTCCGTACCGACGTTCGTTGGAGTGGCGGCTAAAGTTTAATGTCGAAAAGAGATTTAACTGATTTTGCTCTTTCATGAAAGGCTCTAGCGATGCACCTAGGGGAATTCTACCTCACAGGTGGTCTACAGAGTTGGAGATCTCACCGTAAGTTAAGAAGTACCATTAGCGTTTCGTAGTTGAGCAGCAAATTATTTGACAGGATGATAACTTTTTTGCTTCCGTACCGGCAGCACATCGTTGTTGGAATGGCGGCTAAAGTTTTTCGAAAAGAGATTTATCTGAAGGAAAAAAATCGATGTTGTCCTCACTCGCGTAGCCACAAGAAGAGTCTATGTGGTGCTATTTCTAGGCACCGCAAGCGACTGCAGTTCTCTGATGCGATGCATTCCAAACGAAATTCGGTCCCATAGTATCACCAAACAAACATTAACAGTTACTTCGAACCGGACATGATACAGAAGAAATTTTATCACTTGCACAAAAAGTATCTACTTGCTTCACCGGGGCGGGAAAAACAAAAGTGCACGGATAGCATTTTTTGTGCGGGGTAAAAATCGAACAGGGTTGTAATAGTCCCAGATCGGCCCGGCGCGTCTCATTAACGTTAGATGTTAGAAAGCTTGCATGGCAAACACCGCTGTGGTGCAAAGAAGGCTTTGATCATGACAAACACCGCGTAGAAGGCTTGCGTGGACAATAAGACTTAACTTCTCCCGCCCCCCAGGCAGATACATTCATTTTTCTCACTCGATCCGCTCGCGTTCAAGTGCCACCGGGAGCAGACAGAGAATGGGATGGAGCACATTTTTCCCGTCCACGACATAGCTTTTCACCCGAAGTATAGATACTGCTGTGATCTAGCATGAAGACTCTGTCTTGCTTCATTTTTTTTTTCCACGCCACGGATTTTTTACACCGGACATTTGTACGTTTTTCGCGAAGCAACATACAATCGCCAGTTTTTATCAACCGATCCCCTCCAGGTGGCACACCTTCGCGACCGTGGGCGGCGACGGGACGCTGTGCATGTGGGACGGGCAGGCGAAAAAACGAATATGGAAGACGTCGAAATTCGACGACGAGATTTCCGCGTTGAGTTTCTCCGCGAATGGGCAGTATCTGGCGATGGGCGTCTCTTCCACGCAGTCCGTGGACGGGCCCAAAGAAATCTGGATCAAACAGCTCGCCGACCACGAGGTCGTGCCAAGGAGTCACCAGCTACAAAACCCTGCTCAAAGACGATGAAAAACGATGATTCATCGACGTACGCACGAGGAGAAGTATTCCACAAGAACATGAAACAGAAGCTCGCACCTTGCTTCGACAAAAAAATTTCTTTCCCGGCGCGGCCCGAGCTGCAGTTCCTGCTTCGGCTAATCGAGTTGGTGGGAAGTAGTTTGTGTCTGCAGATCATTTTGTTCTACTGCTACTAATGTTCTACGCCTGAAAGATCTTACCCGGGCGAAGCCGATGGGCCCTGCGAAGAGCTGTAGTGAAGAAAAAATTCTCGCCAGAAGCAGTACCGTTCTTGGAAATCGATAGTCAATTCGTGATGTAAAGGTGAAGATGCAAGGACTTCTGAACATGAAATCGGAGTAGGCATTGCTATGCGACTGCAACATCGTACTCTGTAGCAGTACAGCTGCTAGAATTTAGTACTTAATGTTGACAACTTTCGGGACAGTACACCAGTAAGTTTTAGCGAAATTTTGAACTAGGGAGGTCACCACTTCGTTTTTGACATTTTCGAGGAGTATTTGTCACACTAATGTAGTCCGTTTCGAAGTAGTTGATTGTAGTTGTAGGTCTGACTCAGGTAATAACACGAGGACGCTTTCGCTCTTTGGCACTAAACGTACACTAGTCAGCACTAGAAATGAAAGTTGTCAAAGAAGTTTGTTTTCAACACGACGCATATGTGCTTACTACTAAGCGTCAGCGAGGGCGACGTTGCCCCAGCTGCAGTACATGATATGCTGCTTTCCCCGCAACAACTTCAGGCCGGCATGAAGACTGCCGGAGATGGTGGGACCGCAACGACACGGGAAAAAACGAGGTAGAAAGCGAAGATGCGGCGCTGCCCGGGACAAGAGTGTAGTGTGGCGCTGGTATCGACATTATGGTGATACTTCTACCCCGTACAACCGCCTGAGAGCAGCGGCGGGGTGAAGTGAGGAGAAGGGCTACTGTCGGATTATAATAGTAGTAAACGGAAGAAAATCCCCCCTCAGGCGAAAGATGTACCTGGCGCAGTTGCACGTGGCGACGGAAGACCCGACGAAGGGCGTGATCCGGGCGGATTTTAAACCGAACAATTCCACCCCCCACCAGCACCCGCACTATGCGCAGCGCGTGACCTCGCAGGGCCTGCAGAGCCAGCTGGCGCACTGGCGCAAGGGGCTGCTGGACCGCGTCGCCGCCAACGAACCCCGATTGGTGCACCTGGAAGAAGTTGACCTGTCGAAGCAGCAGATCGGGAACCAGGGCTTCGATGCGCTTCTCTGCTTTCTGCGCGAGTTCACCATCTCGGTCAAGGTGCTCAAATTCTACCGGAATCAACTCGCGGACGCCGCCATGGACGCCTTGGTGGACTACCTGCAGGCGGTCCGGTCGCCCGTGCACGAGATTCACCTATCGGACAACTACATCACGGAATTCGGGCTCCGTTCCGTGCTCCGTGCCATCGCGGTGCTGCCCTGGTACCCGCGCGTCACGTTCCGCACGAATCACGCCCTCGCGAGTGGTCACTACAACCAGACGGAGATCTGTGTGCAGTCGTTGTATTTGCGCGTGAACGGCAACATGATCGACGTCCACCGGTTCGACGAGAAGCTGCACGACAAGCTCCGCGAGGTGCGCAACCGCACGGTGCCCAACTGGTCCGCGCGGACGAAGCGCGTCCCGCCGTCCTGGAGCCTGGACCAGTGGGGGAACTACCGGAAGGAGGGGCAGTGGCACCTGGAAAAGGCGGACGTGTATCGTGCGGAAAAATCCCCCCTCCCCATATTGAAAGTGCATCCTTCTGAAAATCTATGATGCAGATTTGTGACCACAAATCCTGTCTGTCTTGCATGAAGGCAAATCCACAGAATCCGCCGCATTATGCAGGCGGTTTGTGATGCTGTTGGGCCTACACCCTCGACGTTTTTGTTTTTCATGCTAGGAGCCTACGCCAAAACCTCTCGGCTCAGGCTTGGCATATGCCTGCAGTCCTCTACTGCAAGAGACATCTGATTTGTGTACTGAAATCCAGCATCAGACACTTCTTTTCGATATGGGGCGGGGGGATTTTTCCTTTTGATAACGTGTTTCGCATCGTCAGCGACCGGGACACCTCGTTCCAGAACAACAAGCGGCGGTACCTGCTGAAAGACCTCGGGTTTGCCCACGGCGACTTCGACTACGCGCAGGCGCTGCAGAAACTCCCGCAGGACATTCCGATGGTGATTCTGTTCCAACTGGAGCACCAATGGGACCGGCTGAAACTGGACAACATCCCGCTCGGTGCCGGGGAACTCCGGTTGCCGGATGACACAAAGAAGGCTGCTGGTCCCGTTGCGACTCCTGCAGGCAGTTCTTCCTCTGGAGTGGGTGGAGTCGTGGGGAGCAGTGGTAAAGGCGGGGATCTTCATCAGCATCTTCGTCCGGGGCGGAAGGAAAGCAGTAGTATAGAAGCGCAGCAGCTGCCCGGGGCGGGTGCACCAGTAGTAAATCGAAATTTGGTAGTTGCTTCCGCCGTACCCTCCGGAAAAGGAGGCTCGAACGCCACACAGCCCGTCTGGTCCCCGTTGCAAACTTCCGCAAGTGCTTTTTCCGCAGCGCCGTCACCTTTCGCTTGGACGTCTTTGCAGCCAATAACGACGGGTAGAAGCACTAATCCTCATGTTCAGATGTCGTCTTCGCAGCCGCGGACGACGACGAAAGAACTGACACGGGAGAAAGTTGCAACTTTTTCGGTCAACATCGAGCCTGATATTGTGTGGCACTTTCGCGGTGACACGGGAAAAGGCGAAAATGACGCTGCTCCTGATGCAAGTGCCAATATCAAGAAGAATACAGGCAGCTCTAGTTGTGCTACTTCAACATCCGCCGGACAAGACGGACAACGCCGACAGCTATCATACAGTGCGGGGTTGTTCGCGCGGCCCGAGGAAAGTAAAGATGTTGAAACGTCGGCCGCCGCCATATTAAAGGGCGTCTATCAAGAGAGCGGGCATCGAACCAGCAGTCTGAGCACTGATCTGACCAGCAGTCACACAACTACAACGACGCCGGGGTCCTCTTTCCTGACCGCCCAAATTTCGGCCGCGTCTTTTGTCCCGGGGAGTTCCTCCCATCCTGTTGCAGGAACAACAACAAGCAGAGGTTCTTCTTCCTCTTCTTCGGGAGGAGTAGACCGAAAGAACGCTTTCGGCAGTTACCCAGATGTGATAGCTTCGCCACAGCAGACGTCGTTCATGCCTGGGCCGCGAGCGGAGAATCGTCGAGACATGAGGTTGCACAGTGGCGGTTCGCATGCGCAAGGACAAAACGATCGATGGCCCCAGGGCGAGGGTGCAGCGGCGTTTTATTCGACCCAGGGCTATGATAATTCCTCTGGGACGGCGGGAGGTTACGGGGTCACAAGTACTGCCATCTCCTCTGGCGCCCAACACTACGAATTACCATACGTGTCCTCGCAACAAAATTTGCAGCAGCAACAACACCAGCAGCAATCGCAGTATTGGTCCTCCTGGGGAACTACAACATCATCACAGCCTCCTCATGCAGAACAAGCAGCAAATGCAAATCGAAATCTCTCGCAGCAGACGGCCAGTACGGTTGCACTAGCAGCTGGAGAAGCAGCTCCTTCGACAGCGAGCTTTGCCTCCTCAGCGCAGCAGCAGCAGCAGCAGCCGCAGCTTTTGGGAAGTAGAACGTCGCACGGAGCAGAGCAACTGGGTATACAACCGTCCCTGCGGCAGAATTTGCATTCGGCCTTTCACCAACCGCACACGTCAAGTGCTAGTGCCAGCAGTAATACAACTGGACGAGAAGGCACATCTTCAAGGTTGTTCTATGACCAGAACGGGAACAAGCGCTTCGCAGCGACGGGGCCAAACCCACATCAATTTTTGCAGCAGCGACACGACGACCTCGGTCAGGAGGAACAACAGCACTCACAATCGCAGCAGCATTCTTTGTTCTCCGATATGATGAAGCGAATGGAGGGTCGGGATAAACAAAGGTATCAAGTAGAACAACAGCAGGGCAAATTACACGCATCGACCTCAGGTACTACGACCTCTGCGCATTCCACGCAACAGAGAAATGATAGTAAAGCGACAGATCAGAATTATACAAGAGGACAGAATATGAAAGCCACCCAGGGTCGTCTCACAAAACCTGCACAGAGTAGTTCTTGCAACGACACTGGGAGCAGCCGCTCTATTATTCTTCCGGCAGGACTACATCAGCAGAACAGGACACCGCATTCGAAAGTTCCGTCCTTCCTCGATAAGCGCGAAAAATTTCCCTGCACGGCGGAGCTGCGGGTGTTGAGCGACGGCAATCTGCTGGACTTTGCGGACGACCTGCACTATTTTGGCGACAGCCTTTTCGCCATGGATCGAATCCACAAAAAACACCACAGCACCCCCTTCACATCACACGACTTCATCCCACGGCACGAAGATTATGAAAAAGCGCCAAATTATAACCTACAGAGATTGCAAAGCGAGCGACAATTATACCGCGAGAGGATCATGCGGTTGCAGGTTCTTGACCAGGAGATGGAGAAACTTTACTCTTTTGAGTACGACGAGAAACAGGTGCTGAAAGCGTTAATCAAGCAAGATTACGGCGAAGACTTGTCCGCTCGGAAACTTGCAAATGTCGTGTCCGATTTTCATCGCTTCAGCCCGCAGTTGCTAAAAAGCCTTGGACAGCGGAAAGACTTGCTGTTGCTAGCGAGAAAACTGGACGGGAATGCCGTCCGGGTCACACGGAAAATGGTCGTGGAAGGACAAGCGAGTAGTTTCTGGAGGGACTACGACGCGGAGCTTTTTGGCGATGACTTCGACGAGACGGAGCCCGATTTTCTGCTGGAGGCCTTTACTTGTTTGGCGCTCGGAGAAAAGTTTCCGACGGCAGATGATGAAAAAGGCCCGAAACGCGGACAGAAGCCGCAGAAACAAGCAGAAATAGATCATAAGGGCAAGGAAGCTTTTGGTGAGAAAGAATCGGGACAAGAATCTTCAGCGTGCCTTCAAGTTGTCGACGATTTGTGCAGCTCGTCCAAAAACGACAAACCAAATTTCTGTGCGGCCCGGGGCAAGGAAGAAAATGATCCTGCGAAGAACGAAGAGGAAGCACCGCTTGCTCAGGAAGTAGCAGATGCTTCACCAAAAGCAGACGAGCGCTTTATTTCCGGTTCTGGTCACGACAAGAAAAGAGAAACACAAACAGAGGAAGAAGCAACACCACAGGAGCCAGCTGCCCCTCCTCCAAAGAGCGTGGAAGTAGACCAGCGGAACCGCGAGACGCTGCACTACTTGAAAATGCAACTGCCCGAAGAGTTTGCGGCGGAGGTCAAAGAGCAGGAAGAACAAGCGGCGGCAGGGAACGGAGAGGAGGAGGAACGGCCGAGGAATTGGTCGTATTGATGAGAGATGTACCAGCCAGACTTCGACTCCAGCAAATATACAAATCGACGCAGATTTCTATTCCTAATACTAATTTTCAGAAGGCCAATTGATGTTGTGTACGACACTGAAGACCGGAGCGACTGTGTTTTTGGCCCAAGCGGAGGTGAATTTGTGCGCGTTCGCCGTTACAGGATAAGGATTGTGCATTTTCTGCTTCCTTTGCCAAGCACGAATTCATCGTCCACACAAGAAAATGATGTCTCTCGACAGCTGTCCTGTCCCTGTCGCCTCCAATGAAGGTGGATTTACCTGTCGTGAAATGAAAACATAGAGGACGGGCACAAAGTCAAAGTGCTCCTCGCGTTTATTGCGCAATCTGTATAATGGGAGCTTGTTCAACATTTGGCGACAACTTTTCTCCGTCTTTCCATGTCGGGCGTGGCAAGACGTCGTGTCCAATTGTTAGCTGACACATCACTTCCGCGTTCATAACTAGTTGTTCTTGCGAAGGTGTGGCTTTGATGTGCGTAGTTATCGTTTAAGACGGTTTGGGCGGGCTTCCAGGTCATAAGTATCATCAAAAACAAAATCGACGAAGAAAAATCGACGAAGCATCCACGTTGTTGTGTTGAATACCACAGAAAATGCTACAGTGAGACTCTTCTTTCATCTCTTGTTCCTTTCGGGAAATAAGTATGCGCTGTGGGAAAAATGAAAATGGTGAGCCCGTATCTTCGGAACGTGGCCAAAAAGTCAAAAATCAGACGGGCGGGAGCACTTGGTGGTGTTGAATATGGTCTTCACAATGATGTGCAAAATACTGTATTATTCTGTTGTGATCTTGTCAATGTGGTTCGTTGGGCTAAGCTAAGGAGTAAGTTTTTTGGAAGAACTTTTTTCTGTCTCGTTGCCGTTTTTGAGCAGTGCCTCATGCTTCTCGTGCTCATGGATAAAAATATTAAGTCCTCAAGAAGTAGGCGGCGCTGCAATAGCGCAACTCAGGCGGTGGTTGGTGTAAGTAATGCTGTTGTGCAAGAACGAACTCGAGTTGTAGCTCGTGCAAAAATAAAGATGAAAGGCAACGAACGTGAGTAGCTTGTCGTGCTAAGAGTAAACGCCTTGTTCATTTCCAAGGTTGTTTCTTCTTCCTTGGAAAAGGAATTACAGCTGTGGAGCCGCAACGCTAGCGCAGCACCGCGATTTCCTGCTGGACAAGCAACTCGGTCCCGCAGAAACACCGTTCAAGGCATACTTTTTGTCGTCGCACGCAGGAGAGTGGCGTTACACAACATCACACGGCACTTTTTCCTCTCGCGCAGAATTTGATCCAGCCGCGAGTTTCATTTTCCCGCCGTGTTGTGACGTTACTCAAGGGCTAACGCTGTCTTTTCTCGCGGTGAAGACACGAGTAGTTCGCAAAATAAGCAACAGATCGCGAAAACCATTTGAGAAACCATGCTGACCTCCAACTGGCAAACTGCGTCGAGCCAGGGCCCCTCGCCGCTGTACCGACCGCAACTGAAGCCGGTTCTGCAGATCCCCACTCTGGGCGTGCAAGCAAACACTCGGGGCGTGGTGGTCGGTGGTGGTGCCAACCAGGGATTAAAGCCGGGTGCGGGTCCGGCGGGCCACCCGCATCCAAGCACATCGTATTGACTGCTCTGTCGGGGCACAGTGAATCATTTTCATTTTGATGTCCTCAGGAAATGAAAGGGATGCAGCAATACGTAGTGCTACAGTAGACTACATGCAAAGTTCTTCAAATATCGATATGTAATGAAACAAAGACAAATAATTGCGTCCGTAGCATGAAGGTTTTCCAGGAAGAAACTACTCATCGATGAACATCAATCAGATCCTCCTCCAGCCACCTACCGCATGCTTCAAACGGGGCAATACTGGTCCAGCAAAAAGCGGGGACCCGGATCCAGCCCGTGCAAAACCACGGGCTGGTCGTGCAACAAAATGGAGCCTCCAGTACAGGCAGCAGTTCCAACGGCATCTACCGCTACTCGCCCAATCCGTCGGCCGCCACATTGGTTCCGCAACTCGAAACGGGCACGTCCTCAAGCAGTTCCTCCTCTTCTTCGATGCCGGGCTATAAGCAGATCTACAGTGCTGGTGCAAATGCAAATGGTACCGCGTCTGCGACCTCCACGCGACCGATTGTCGGGGGTGGAACCAGTCAAGGTCATCATGGGCATCATCATGCGTATGGGAATAATAGTAAAGCGGGGATAAATAAGATCAATCAGTTTTCTGCACCGCCGAAAGCAGGTACAGCAAATCAGGCGATCAACGCGGAGCAAGGGAGTAGTAGTAGCACTAAATTTCAACACCAGCAACAGGGGAGGACGAAGCTGACGATTCCGAGTTCCCAGAGCGGCAACAACATCTCAGACTCTCTGGCGGAGGGAAATGTGATCGAGATTCTGGGACGGGGAGGCCGGAGCGAAACCTACCGCGTGCTGCGCCCCCTCGGAAAGGGCTCCTTCGGCTGTGTGTGGCAAATCAAACGTGCGCTGGACACCGGGCCGTCCGGAAGGGATTTTGCGCTCAAAGAAATCCGCTGCATCGGCGAGAAGGCGTATGTTTTTCCTCTTGTTTCGATACGCATCATGCGTCAGTTTCTGCATAAAAATGATTTGAAGTACATTCATTCTAAAATCCTATATCACTAAAAGGTGGCATCATACCATCAAAAACCCGAAAAGGTATCGCCAGGCGCAGTTCGAGGTGGAGTTAATGCGGCAGTTGGGGAAGAAATCCGTGCGCGCCCCCCTGTGCGAAGAGTACGAGGTCCGGCAGGTAAAACGCGACGAGTGGCGGATCCGGGTGGTAATGTCGCGGCTCCCCGGGGAGCCGCTGGACAGCTGGATCGAGCGGGCCCGGGGCTCCGAGCGCCTGTCCCCCCGGCGCGGGCGGTTCTGGCGCGATTTTGCGGAGTCCAGCCGGCTGGCGTACCGGCTGCTGGCGCAGCTGGCGCCGACCTTTGAGCAGGTGGAGCAGAAAGCGCTGCACCGAGACGTCAACTCGCACAACATCCTGATTTCTTCCTGCACCGCGGCCACGACGTCCATGTCCTCCTCGAACAGCAGGGGTGATAGTAGTCAACACCAGGACGGTGCTGAAAACTCGAGTTCTGCGCGCACCACGGGCCAGCAAGAAATGGACAGCACGACGGCGGAAGAGGGCGAGCAACAGGAACACCAAAATGGCGGCTCTTCTTCGTCCTCCAGCGGCTCTTCTTCTGCCGGGGCCGTCGGACCAGTACTTCCCGCGGGTAGCAGCGCAGACCTCATCATGGAGGACACTTTGGGGGCGGCAGCCTGCATGGATTTCTGGCTGATTGACTTCGGACTGGCTGTTAACGCGAAGGAGTGGAGGGGACGGGACTACGGCCGCTGTGGCAGAGGTAAGTAGTTGATTGCGATCAGTGATGTGGTACTGGAGGCATGGAATTTGTAGCTTTTACTTTGATATATACCAATATGGTGCTGCCCAGTTGCAATTTTTGGCGAAGTTTCCTGAAGATAAAAACGTGCACTTTTATCGCAGGCGGTCTGTACTTCGGCGCGGGAGACCAGTTTGCGCCCAACCGGTCCATGTTCCCCACGCACCACGACGAGGGGGCGGACGGCATGTGGAAAGTGTTCGACATCGGCGGCTATCAAATGTAAAAATGTCTGGGTCTGGAAGAATGCAACTTGTGATGCTGCGTTTGGATTCCAGAAAAATCTGTATTGCATGAGTGCCAAAAGGAATGTAATTTTTGCTACGCGGAGACGGCATCTGTCATGCGGACTAGGCATCAAGAAGCTCCTCTCAAAAAATCTGTGATGCTAGGGCATGCATCACAGACATCAGGGCTCACGCAAAACGTGCATGACAAGTGTCACTATCTTCCAGACCCAGACATTTTTACAGTTGATAGCGGCGACTGCAAGTACTGGCCGCCGAGTTCGTGGAAGCAGTTCCTGTACGGCTGGAAGTACCTCCAGAATAGCAAGGACGATTGCCGCCAGTACCGCACTCGGCTGGACCACTTCGCGATGGGCATAACCTGCATGGAGCTTCTGTTCCATCTCTGCGATCGTGTGGAGGAACAGGAATCTTCGCGAACTGGCTTGAATTCTGCGTCCAGAACTAGCTCCAAAACCTCCTCATCGCACTCGCTAAACCCGGAGTCTGAAGTATGAGTGCACAACTACTCCCTCCACTGCGATTCTTTTCTATGTGCATACTATGATGACCAGAAAATCTACACTTTGTCATAGCCTCAGAGCAGTGGTTGCATTGTGACAAAAGCCCTCTACTGTAGTGCGACCTCCGTGGAACAATGGTCATGCAGGAGAGCGTGCATCTGTGCTCTTGGGTCTTTTGCGGTAGTAGCACTTCAGGTTGATGTCGTGGGGGAATCGGATTTGTGCACTCTGATACACAGACTGTCCGTCCTCCGTGCTAGCGCAAGCGATCCTGGATGTATACGATGCCTGGAAGCAATACTGGAGAGACGCGACGAGAGTAAGATTCGTAAAATTTTTTCGTGAAGAACAGCGATATAATTCCGGCACCTCAAGCGATCTTGCTGTGCATCCTCTCTACCACCACTCTTTGTTGCGTTTTGGTTTTCAACATCGGTAAAATAATTTATTCGCCCGCGTCAACTCATTGCCGCTTATATATGCAGAAACATGAGATGACCTGCAAAGGAAAGAAGCAGGCAACGCCACCCCAGGAGGCAGACATGAACGATCTGGCAGCACCCCAGCCACCAAATAGTCTATAAAAGCATCAAATAATATAGACTATTAGAACTCCGTAGTTGAGTAAACCTACCTACCTACCTCCCACAACCATTATGAATAAAATCGAACAACAGATCTGGCAGCAGCTGTTCGCGACATTCAAGGGCACGTCGGGCAAGGACTGGCAGCAGCTGAAGCAGCAATTCTGCAAGGAGAACGTTTCCCAGGTTTCCGCCAGCAACGTAACCCGGTTAAAAGCGCAGCTCCAAAAGTGTTCGCAGCGCTGCGCAGCGGATCCGGATTGGTGCTACTTGTCGGTGCTGATGTCGGTACTGCACGACCTGATTTCGGAGTGCGGTAGTCTGACCTGGCGCGACGTGAGCGGGAATCTGCGCAACGCACTGGCGAATGCAAGCGGAAATGAACCAGGCGACGGAAGTGCAACGGTCGACCCGAGTGGAGCAAATGGTGCTGTATCCAGTGCAAAAGCTTGTTCTACCTAATATCGGGCACCAGGTGCACCTCCATTAAGAAATGCATTTTTGACATCAAAGGACGGCCGTTCTTTGTAGGTCTGATAACCGTTAAGATATACGGCCATGATCATGTCAGGTGCTGGTCAGGTCGTCGCTCGTTGGTTATTAAAATATTTGCGGCACTACACCTCTTTTGCACCGGACAATATTCTACAAGTAAGCAACGCGCGGGTGCAGCTCCAACCGCGACAACACCCAGAAGGCCGTCACAGCGAGGACACCACCACACAGAAAGCAGTCAACAGCCGCTGGTGCAGCACAACAGTAGGCCTAATTCCGCGCATTCCTCGGATTCCTCTACTCAGCAGCAAAAAAACAACCAGAGGGAGCCACAGCACCTGCGCACAACCTCCGCCATTGACCAGCCACAGCACGTGCGCGCGGCGTCGTCGTCTCTCCACCGGGGCAGCAGCGTACACCTAGACCATTACTACGACATTTCGCCGCAGAAAGCGCGACGAAACAACAGCAACGTGACCAGTGGCGATAACGGCGCCGGCGGGGGCGTGGGTGGGTTTTACAGGTGATGGGTAAATAAAAAGGCTCTAGTATTCGCACCCGCGATGAAACAGGAGTTTTTGGGTAAAGGGTCTGCGGAAGTAGAACGCGGATAGACCTGCTGGATGCGAAGCGATAGTTTTTCGCCCGGCCGCCGCCAGTGGTTGCGCAGGTGCTGCACAGAAATTTTTTCTATAACCAAATTGATATCTAGTACTAGGCCGATGTAGTTCTAGTTGTTGAAACAGATATGCGCTTTTTTTCTTCAGAATGGTGGTGCCACAAGCGACTAAATAAGAAATCAAAAAGAAGTGTCCACCACAAGTTCGCGGAAAGCGATCCCGAAGAAGCGAAGTGGAAAAGTATCATCTTCAAACACTTGCAAAAAAGCACAAGAAGTAGCGAGCGTTTTAGTATCTCTGGTGCGCATCAACTTGGTGTTGATATGATGCACAGAGTTTTACCTAGGCAGATCAGAAGCTCTCCCCGAACAGCTACAACTTTTTTGTGTACAACTATGCTCGTTGCCAGTGCCATTTTTTTTTTCAAAATGTTCTCGGACAAACATCCGCATTTTTTTTTCGAAGTTGTCGCTGGTTCGATGTTGCGTTCTTTCTGCAGCATTGTGTGCGGTCTTCCTGTTAACTAAATGAATGTACAAATGCCTGATGGTTGGACGAAGCAACGCTGGTGTTGCGGTGACACAAGTTTGGACCCTCGGGCTTTGCAGTTGCACAAAAAAGTGTTGGAAAATAAATGCAAATTCCTCATGCATCAAAACTTGTTTGCTAATTGCAGCGTTTTTGCTGAGTCATGCGACTCACTTACGTTGTGCTCCTGTTCTTGACGTTGTGTTCCCACCTTATTCAAAACAAGTAAGTGATGTGTGGCGTGCCTTTGCGCTGCACCGATGGATAAAACAAGGTTGCAGAGCTTTTCCCATTGACGGCTTCCGTAAACCACAACGCAGGTACACGGAATTCGTTTTGTGCAGTCTGTACAACCCGGTGTTCGTGACAGCACGCGTGTAGCTTGTAGCTTCAGAACGAGTGCTCGAGCAGAGTGCGGCATTATAATCAAGATCTTTCCAAAGCAGCAGTCTACCTGGCAGTTTAATGTCCTGTTCTTCAGCTGCAAAGGTATACAGATTTCGCAAAAGCAGCCTACGGCTTCTAAGAGTGTCGAATCAATACGGAGTGAAAGAAATAAGCGCTTAACGAGAACATCAAAATAAAAAACCGCTCAAACACGCACCTAATTTATGTAGAAGACAAGAGAAATTTACTCCCCTGCACAACAGCCATCATCCCAGAAGAGTCAATTGCTACCCCCTGATATGGTTCTACTCCCCGACAGTTTTTTGGCTGAGCCAGGGAATTCACTAGTAGCCTGAGTGCGAAAAAAGAAGAACGTTATCTTTGAAGTAGATTCCGAAAGCTTGCTTTCCATTTAGCTAGAGATATTTGAATCCGAGTAATGTGCAGCCAGCATCAAGTTTAACTCTTTCTCTTTGAGGCTGAGGTGCTTCTCGCTTCTGATTCATACAAATTACTTAACGGAACAGAATACATCAATCCTCCCAGAACAATGCCGCGCGTTCAGTGTTATGTGTATGACATCTCACATATGAGATCGCAAAACGTCCAGGCCACGGAGTTGAGAATCCTTTTTGCTGTTGCGCAGCTTTGAATGGGAAACTTTCTTCCTTGCATGAAGGGCTAAAGCCACGTTCTTTTTCAAGGACGGTCCAGTCCAGAGACATGACGAACAACAGGTTCCGTGCAGTACAAAGTTGGAAATGTGTAGTACTACTGCTGAAGCACGTCGCAAAAGGCATGACACGTGCTGTCTCCACGGAACATATTTTTTGTTCGCATGTTAACAATCACTAGCTCTCTCATCTGGGGTAGGGGCGTTTTTTCCATTTCACACCGCAGGGAATGGCGAGGATGATGAGCATGCCGCTGCTGGGAAAGCAGGTAGAAGAACTTCTCATTTTTGCTAGGCGATGTCCACGTTTTGTCATGCATGCATAACTGATATTGCTCTTCAATATCGATTTCTATTGTTTGTGGTTGAAAAATTTTTTCCGAATTTCAATCGTTTCACCACTTGTCAGGTTGACATCATCCCCCACACGGGAATCGTCTGCTTCGGCTATCAAGAGGAAAAGTGCCCTCCTGGCCTTTGGTTGAAGGAATGTAATGTGTTTTGCAATGACAAAGTTTGTGTTTATTGAGTTTCAAACCAACGGAAATGTGATACCCTTTTGCGCTGCGACCCTGCGACTGTCTCTGGAATCTAACTGGATAGTCGTTTGTTACTTAGCAGAGCCACGGGGGGGCCCTTTTTCTTTTTCCGTCCCATACCACGAAAGAATACTTTTTCGGCGGCGGTGTTTGCGTGACAGCCGCGGGGCAGGCCATTCCCATGCGGCCGTGCGAGGTGCTGGAGTTCGGGGAAGCGACCAAAACCGAAGCGGAACTGAACGCTTTTTTGGCGGAAATTTCGCCCCGCTTCACCCAGCAGACCTACAACTTGCTGAAGCACAATTGCAATCACTTCGCCAACGAAGTGTCGAAGTTTCTCTGCGGTATCGTGATTTGTTTTCGACGACTTTGTGTGTACACAATTTTTTCCATCTTTTTTGCTTTTTCTATGCTACTTAAAGATGTTGCCGTCTATGAACCGCTGAGCGCCGAGTCATAATTACAGAGAATGTTTACAACGTTGACGAAACTGCTTCAGGTACTCCTGTGCCCGACCGCATAGTGAACGTCGCGGACGAAGTATTGGAAGAAAAATCATCGCGGTTCACATCCCATGCATGATTTTATTTCTCTTTTTGCACGAGGCAAAGCGAATGAATTTGCTAAGTATGCAGCTTATCCACTGTCTTTACATATTTAGGTACTTGAATTTTTGCGAAGGAGAAATAACTACTTACAACGGCTGCGATGTTGAGGTTTTTTAACTTTATAAAAAGCCTTGTCCACACCGCAAGGCCAGCAGCTCCGCGGCTTGATCGAGGGTTTCGAGACCCAAATGCGGCAGAATAACGCGGCCAATACCTTCAACCCATTCGGAAATACGAGCAGCTCCGTGCCAACACCAGGAGTTGTGCCCGGGACAGCACCGGTATGTTTCATGTTAAGCAGGATCATGTTGCGTGATGTATAATGGTGATAGATTTTCCGCGTACTTTTTTTGGGGTAAAAGAAAAAGCTAAGCCATAACAAGAAGATGTATTCATCTTCGCACTGGAGGCTTGCATTTCGTAAGTAGTTGCAAAGGTTTGCTTGTCAAAGACTTGATGAATAATTTATTCAGGCCACCTCCTCCACCGCGTCCGTGTCGTTTGACGATTTTGATTATCAAATGTAAAAATCTCTGGTTCTGGAAGGATGCAACCTGTGATGCGCATTTCAGAACACGCAAAAATCTCTCATGCATAGGCAGCAAAAGCTGCCCACTTTCTGTCACCAAAATGGGGAATTCGTCATGCGGGTTCGGCATTGCGGAAGCTTCTCGAAACCTGTGATGCTAGAGCTTCCATGCCAGACCTTCCGTGTCATGCAGAAACAGCATGACTCTCCCGGACCCAGACATTTTTGCAATCCATATCGATCGCGCGTTGTCCGAGGTGAGCAGCCTGTCGGACGCGGAGCAGAAGCGGGCCTGCTTTTTATCAAATGTAAAAATGTCTGGGTCTGGAAGAATGCAACTTGTGATGCTGCATTTGGGTTCCAAAAAAATCTCTATTGCATGAGCAGCAATGGGAATGCAATTTTTGCTACGCGGAGAGGGCATTTGTCATGCGGAATAGGCATCAAGAAGCCCTCAACAAATCTGTTATGCTAGGGCATGCATCACAGACATCAGGGCTTATGCAAAACATGCATGACAAGTCTCAGAATCTTTCAGACCCAGACATTTTTGCAATCCATACTTTTCCACGCTGAACAAGATGTGCAGCAACATCGTGGACAAGCCGAGCGAGGAAAAGTTCCGAAAGATTAAGATGGAGAACCCGGCTTTCAACAAAAAGGTCGCGGAGTGTCTGGGCGGGACGGAGTGCATTCTCGCCATGGGGTTCGCGCCCGAGGAGATAGAGGGGGTGGACTACTGGGTCTACGATCCGTCGAGGCTGCCGATAGACGCTCTGCGCATCTGCTGCTCGAAGCTCTCCGCCGCGGAATCCAAACTCCCCGCCGCACCCAGGCCCCAGCAGCTCTTATCGACTGAAAGTGAGCTAGTAGCATCCAAGGAAATGTGTATGTTTGCTATTTGTATAATCAAACCGGAACTGCTGCAAAAGGTTTGCGTTTGCCTTGCAGGTGCCGCAGATGTTGTAGGCGTAGCAGAGGGTAATTTGCCCACTCCACAATTATCATGTACTTATGCAGCTAGCTTCTTTCCACTTGATAGTTCCCGGGTGCAGCTGGGAATACTGCAGGAGGTTTCGGGGGAGCTGCTGCGCCAATGAGGTACTACCGTTCTTTCCCTATTTTGCTTCATCTCTAAGTACGACGTACGCTAGAGACAACGTCCTGAGTTCGCCATTTATTTTCCGCCAGACGCGAATCATCGAAGATTGTTCCTTTACTTGGTTCAACTTCAACCACACAGCGCGACCGGCGGGATGACAAATCCACTCCTGAACAACCTCGGCGGCGGGATGCCCGGTATGGGTACGCCCGGCGGG
The DNA here is from genome assembly GCA_905178155.1 of Amoebophrya sp. A120. Taxonomy (NCBI): domain Eukaryota; class Dinophyceae; order Syndiniales; family Amoebophryaceae; genus Amoebophrya; species Amoebophrya sp. A120. The sequence goes on along the minus strand of CAJINV010000007.1, from coordinate 3,026,795 downwards.
GGGGCACCCCCGGGCGGCATGGGGAACATCCCGCCCGGCATGGCGCAGCAGGCACAGCAGATGATGGCCTCCAACCCGCAGATGGCGGCGCAGGCGCAGGCACTGATGAACAACCCGCAGGCCATGCAGCAAATGATGAATGATCCGCAGATACAAGCTTTGATGAACAATCCCCAGGCGATGCAAAACATGATGAACATGATGGGGAACAATGGCGGTCCCGGGCGATGACGGTAAATAAAGATCATGCTGTGCTGTAGTGCTACTCCTACTTCTAGGTGTTAAAAACACGAAACACACGACCTTGGCCATGAAGCAAAAGCTGGAAGAAGATCCGGCGATTGCAGGCCACCTTTCCCGTGATGGCGTTCCTGCTGGAAACCTCATTCAAGAGTTATTGTCCTTCTGCATTTGGAAACGCAGGAAAAATCGAAGGTCTGGACACACATGTGCCGTTGCTTCTTGATTTGAAAGTTCATAACGGTGATGTTATTCGCAGTTATTTTCGTAGTTTTCCTGTTTGTTTTCCTGTGATGTTCCAAGAAGACATTTGCTTGGGAAAGAAAAACCAGAGACCTCGATGATCTTTTGAAGTCTGAGTTTTCTTTGGACTTCTTGCAAAGCCGTGACATTGAAAATTAGAGAAAAGTTAGGTCGTGCCCCGTCCCTTCGGGAGTATGATTGTGTTTGGAATTGTTCCTGTTTAGTATGCTTTTGTGGCTTGCAATTCATTGCATGTGCTGAAAGGGAGCAATTATGGCCTGCCACGTAGGTGAAGGAACAGAATTCTAAAGCCTTGATGATATGCGTCGTCAGGCTTCGCTCGTTTTCGTGTCTCGGAGTACTCGGTGTGGAAGTAAACGTAGCAAGAGAGATGGATCGGTACATGAGTGTCTCTTTGTCAAGGTTCTCGTGCACAAAAGGAAAGAAAATAGGAAAATCGCTTTATTGCTTCGGTGCCGTTCATTGTGCGTCGTGCAAAGCAGATTCGAGTTTTGTAGTGCGAATTCGTGAAAAAAAAACAAGAAGAAAAAAATTCGGTTTGTCCGTTTTCCTTTTCCCATGTCGGTTTCTTCTTTCCGGTCCGCGTTGGCGTTTCGGTTCTTGCTCTCAAAGTATTTCCGCACTGTCGGTCTGGCTCTTATTTTTTTTTCTTTATGAGAGGTGTGTTCTTTGTGAGGCGTAGCCGTACTTACGATGCGGCACATCATTCTTTTAAGCACACACGGGGCCGCATACTTTCAAGGTTGAAGGAAATGCCTGTCGCTGTGTGAAGGCAGAAGTACCACACACGTCCCCGCTCGCATGATTACAAGGATTCATACAGAACCTGACAGGTAAATAGGCAAGTTGATCCGCGTATTCGTGGTCTTCGTGTCTGCGTGTTCTCTATTGCCCCCACCGGTCTTGCTGAATCGAATTCAAACCTAAGTCGTAAAACAAGCTCGACGAAGCTTCTGCAATAGATACCACCGAATCATCTTAGAGTTGTGAAAAAGCAAATTACAAAAAGACAGAGAAAACAACAAACGCGGATAATAAGTTTGAGCTCTTCATCCCCTTCCTCATCTCCAAACTATAACTCAACCCATCTTGAGATTGAGTTCTTGCAATTTCCAAGAAAAATGGGCACTGCACGTGCACGACAAGCATCGGGTTGCGGTCGCTTTCCTCTGCGGGCGCTCTCTTACCTTTCGGCTGTAGCCACTTATCCCGGAAAATGAAACTGCATCAGAGGGATACTTGTGTCGAAGATACGGCGACAAATCGCAGGCAATAGAATCTTTGCAGGAAAGTAGGCAGCGTAGGTAGCAGTGTGTGGCTAAGTTGCATAAGCCTTAGCGGTCGTGGCTGATAATCCATGGTGTCTGTGCAATGGAATCGCAAATTCAAATTGATAATACTTTTGTGTGTTTTTGATTTTTATTGTGTCGAAATGAAACGCTGACGACGACGGGTCGGCAAGCCCCACTGATGCAGCTTTTGCGTGCGATGGCGCCAATGGGCTGTTGTGCCGCCTCTTTTGCCAGCTGCCAGGTGGTATCTTAACTTCAACGTTTCGATTTGTGTATGGGCGTCGTGAAGCGGTGTTTATCCGACCAAAAAGTGTGAATGGCAAGGGTTGAACGTTTTTGCGTAATGTTGCATTCGTGGCCTTGATGATGCACGTTGTTCGGGCCACTGTTTCTTCATCTTCGCATATAATGAATAATGCGTTCAGATACTCCACGCATTATTTATATTTTTGCAGAAAATCATGTTGCGTGACAGAAACAGAATGTTTTAGGAACTGAACGATTTTTGCACAAGACACTTGCATATAAGTAAGAGCCGATGAAATACGCATCTTGTTCTGGACCTGGAGTAGTACTTTTTGGCTGGATCAGACCAGAATCGCTCAGCAAGGAGAAAACGAAAACGGGGGAAAGTAAGAAAAAGGAAGCCCAAGCCCACAAAGTACAGGAAGAGAAAAAAGTGCTTCACTCCGCCGAACGACAACGACGTGACACGGCCGTTGGCGAAAGCGACCAAAAAGTATCGAGACAAAAGCCTCAGTCAAGTCAAACTGTGTGTGCGCATTTCTGTCATGTCGTTGGAGATGAGCGTCGTGATCCACCATACGACTTGTTCGGTACCTCGCAACAATGACATAATAAATTGCGATGCATCGATAAGTGCATCGTACTAGAAAAGGATACAAAGTGCTGGTAATTCGAGGGTCACCAGGTTTTTTTTCCTTCAATCGTGCTGCCGTTAGACATGACTTATGGTCTCACAAGGATACGATCACCAATGGTCGGAAGCCGATTTCACTCTTGGTCGTGTCGGCAAAGCCTGGGCCGCAGCGAAAGAGATATGGAGTTGGGGAAAGAAAAAGGTCACGGAGAAAGTCCAAGAATTTTCTGTAGTTGCTCGGAGAATTCAGAATGGAAAATGCAAGTGCAAGAAAAATCCGATGAAAAATCCGTATCACGAAATTGCGCTTTCGGGGGAAAAGCAAAGGTACACCAGCGAAGTCCGGGAAGATCGCAGTGTATCCAGACAACGAGGCCCTGAGTGAAGCAAATGCAAAGTTTGCCTGAGCTGCAGATGTGCATGAAGACTCCTAAATGTCGACGACGGGCACGGTACTTATCTGATACCGTGCCCGTGGTCGACATTTAGGAATCATATGCTATCATGGGTGCCTTTATAAGACTTCTCAGAAGATCGGCTTGCTAGTACTGTCGGCCTTGATATTATTGCGCCGGAATTGTGGTATGCGAAGGAGTATGACTATGAGTTGTATTTCTGACGGGGAAGAATTCCTACTCAGCTGCGATTTATACGACGATTACAAGAGATGAGACGCAAAGGGGGTGGAGTCAGTCGCGACATAATCTAACGCATAAATAAGCTGAACAGATACAGATTGCGTTCGTCGTCAAGCTCTGGCATGATGCCGCGCAAGTGTCCACTTTCAGTTTCACTCCACTCAGGGCTTTGCCGGAATAAGGGGGGCTGTCGCAGCCACCCAAGCTGTACCTCGGCGTGATGCCGCAGACTGATAAAGTGTCGTACGAAATTGGGCGTTCTGTGTTGCCCGTTTGTCGTCCCATGTGGCGACAGTTGATCAGACCGGAAGCTTCCTCGGGAAAGGAAATCAGTGCCGTTGTTTCTTTCAGCAATGTGCAGACTGAAACGCCCCACACGCCGTGGGCTAGACTGTACAAGGACAGGAATCTGTTACTGCAAGAGTCGCGTTGGAGTTGGCCGGGGTGGAAATCGTCCAGTCCTGCTCCGGAAAAATTGTGCAACGAACAAAAAACTCCCGCGGGTTTGAAGGTTGTCACGTATGACGACGATTTCTTGGAGGCGCAACACGACGAGAAATTAGACAAGGACCATCAGTGCTACGACGTAGACGAGAAATTAGACGAGAAATTAGACGAGGACATCGTAGACACGGGCGGCGAGATGAAAGTGAAGATTTCACACAAGCAGTTCTGTATCAGAGAATACGGAATGGAAAGGCGCAGCGCAACATTTTCCAGTAGGGGCTCTATCTACACAAGGCTCGATGTTTGGCTTTTTGCACTTTGATTTGGGGGGCATGAGGCAGAGAAGTACCGTAGGCAGCTCATGAAAATTGAATGATAATGGACGCGTCTTACGGTTACGACAGATGCTCGAAGCAAGCATGAACAGGGCTACAACTTACATTGACGTTGCAGTATTGTAGCTAACGACGCTCGTCAATACACTAAGCATAAAGTAGGAGCCCTTGTGTCTGGTATCGATGTTGTTCAGTGTGGCTCTGTGTTGATCCAAAATCGAAATACCGAGAAACAGCAAGTGTACACTACAGCCACACAGACTCAGCCTCGCTGGTGTTGCCTTGGTGCGATAGCGTCGCTTGGAATGGTGTTTGTGCAGTCTTTCCTGTGTATACCTTCCACAAACCTCTTCCGCCCTTGATGCTGGACGCAGCGGCGGACCAGATCTACGCGTTTTTGAAGCAAGGGAAGAATACCTATGTACATTGCAAGGCTGGGATGGCCCGTTCGGGCATGGCTGTGATCGCTTTTTTGCTGAAGTACGGCAGTGTGACGGACAAGTCGTCAGAAGTACCTCGAAAGCCAACTGTTTCGGAGGCGATCGCATACGTGACGGCGATGCGACCGATATGGAACCGATGAAAACTGCTGGAGTCAATAGAGTAACCACAGTGCCACCTCGCTCACGCAGCGAGTAGTAGCCACAGTAGTAGAAGTGCAAGCGTTTGTCTTTTTACTCTGTCATGAAACAGAAATTGGCTACGAGATTATGCTTGAGACCGGAACCGGATCTCCGCCTATAATCGAGTCTGCTTCGTATATTAATTAGTTTGGAGGTGTGACCTGTTTAGGTATCTTGCTGCAACGCCAGCAGTTGTATCCCCCTGTGATGCACGGTCGTTAAAGTGGCTTATAGCTGGGATAAGATTGAAGAATTGCTCGTGTATGACGCGATGCTGCGTTTGAGCTTGCCTCCCGGAGACCTAGCGGAGGATCTAGCGGAGGATGTAGCGGACCTAGCGGAGGGCGATAAAATTCAATGGTTGGCGGGCGCAGGGGACAAAGCGTGGTCAATCTTTTCTCTGGACGTCGATGCCCTACCAATGACCGACGGTGATGGAGGAGGACATCGTAGCGCAGATTTTTATGTCGCGTTGCAGTACCTGCTGCAGACCCTATTCGATGGGTTGGGCGCTTTCAGAAAGGAGCTCAGAGAACCCAATTCGCTGATACACAGCCACATTTCGTGTGTGCAAGAAGATAAGCGATTTTTTAAGTGGTTCACAAAGCAGGTAGGGGCAGCGATCGAGACTGCGCCAAGGCCGGCAGTGGTCAAGGCTGCGACAGCAAATGGCAAAAATGGAGACGATGATGACGATGATGCTTAACACGTTGATGGAGAGGACGAGGACGATGTTGGTGGAGAGGAAGAGGACGGTGTTGATGGAGAGAAAGAGGACGGTGTTGATGGAGAGAAAAATGAACCTCCCCGCTCTCCGGAAGAAGCAGAGGCGCAGAAGCTCTCCAGGCTCAAAAAGGCAAAGGCTGTGCTGCAAGATCCCATAATAGACGCGGATGCGAGGCGAAAAACCCTGACGGGCATCGTGACGCAGTCCAGTGGGAATGGTGGTCAAGCTGGGTAAGTAAGCTTCTTCTTGATTTGCAAATAATGTTCGAGGAACATGATAGAATAGGATAAACTTAGTATTCCTACAGAAGTCATCCTTTTCTACAAGGTTTGCACTTTCATTGATAGGCTCGAAATACCCGCTGGGCATGCATTATCATTTGTTCTGAGCATTTACTATAACAGTGCGGGCGCCGTGAAGCTTACGTTTGGCCCGCGCAAGCCTGCGCACGTGGCGAAGACCACATCTGACCCCGGCGAGGCAACAATCTCCGGGTTTCTTGAAACCGCAACGCCGGAGGACCACGCCGCTCCGTTGGATGCAAGCGTTGCTGCCGCTCCACCCGTCGCTCTACCCGCCGCCACGACTGCTCCACTGATCGACGACGAATCTCTCGCACCCGCGCCGACGAAGTTCTCGGAGCGGCGGAAGCCTGCGATCCTGCCAGATCCTGTTCCGCTTCCGCCAGCTGAGGATGGTTCGGAGGGTGCACTCAAATCGAACCCGGATGTTCCTGCAAAGACGGAAGAAAAACAACAACCCTTCGCCGACACGTCGCCGTCTTTTCCAGCCTGGCCGGACAACATTGTGGTGAAAAATGTTCTCTACTGCTCTGGTGCCCTTTTCCTGCTTTCCGTACTTCTGTACATCCTCTCGGGAGGACTGTGTACGTCGTTTCGTTCTGCCAAGCGTGTCGTGAACAACGATTCGGGGAGTAAGACCCAGTCCAAGCTGGAGGAGGAGGAAAGTGCCACGAATTATCCGCATGCCTCCGCTTCGAAGGCCGCTCTTGCGGGGGGCGGGGAACGCATCCAGCCATCCACGGTTGACGCGGACAGCCTCGAGGCTTCGGCAGCGGATCCCACGGCCGCAGCGACCGACACGAGCGCGGAGGAGGAAGAGCAAGCGGTGTTTATCAAATGAAAAAGACTTGCTTTCATCTTCCCCATTTCTGTGAGAAAGCCGAGGGCAACAAAATACACCAGGGAATATCGAGGATTCTATCTGCTACAGGGAGTGTTGTTAAAGTTACTTAATAGAACGAAGCGAAAACTAATAATTTGATGTCCAGGAGTCGGAGTGGGGATGGGAAGCAAGCTTTTTCAGCTCGACAGACCTGCAGTATTTCATCATGAAGAGCAAGGAGGCGCGACGTAGAGCAACGAAGTGAGGAGACTCTAAGTCGCGCCCGGTCTCCTGCTGAAGAGGACAGTTTACTACCAAAGCGCTACCAAAGCGCTCCGGCGCCGGCCGGAGCGAAGCAGAGACTAAGGTTTTATCGGGTTTAATGGTTTTTTTTTATCGGGTTTATTCAGGGTTTACTACTATGGAGCATCATCAAACTTTCAGGTGCACACACTCATATACAAACGACTTTTCACAACTGTTTGACTAAAATTTGAAGAATTTTTTTTGCAATTTAAAGTATGTTGTACGGACTCCACAATTAGATATTTTGCTGTCAATTTGTTTTCTTTCTTGCGCCAACATTGTAGCACTCTTGAAACGAAAAATAATGCATTTTGAATCAGAAGCCTGAGCATCATCAAACTAAAGTAAATATTGTATCTCCACCAAACTTTCTTTTCGGGCCTGGGCTGCTTGAGAGCGTGAACGACGTGCACCGGGAGTTTTGAACTTCCTCGCACGTCTTTCGGTTTTTTTTCTGCGTGGGGTTTTGCACCGATGAGCAGGCATGGCGTTATTTCCCGTTTGGCGACAGACTACCCTGTTGCGTGTACTTGCTGCCTTCTGGCTCTTGCAACGGAAGAGTCAGGGAGGTGCAAAAACGAGAGCAGGAGCCTGCGTCCTTACGGATGACGACACATGCCTAAAAGGAACTATCCGAATAAGACCCCCAAGCAAGACACTCTATCCATCGCTTGCTGTGGCTACCCCCATTGCCACATTAAGCAGGCGCCGCTGGAAAGAGAAGTGTGAAAAGGAGTGCGAACAAAAGTGTGGAAAGGGAGTTAGTAGTTTGAGGAACACGGGCCTACTTCATCACCACGGTAGAGCTGCTTAATTGAGTGTTGCAGCCACCCAACGGACTTTTCTGGTCCCTACCGGTAAGAACTAGTACTAACACAAAAGAGCAAGGAAGCAAGGTACTATTGTAGGTCGTGGTCCTTCAGTTACTATTTTGATTTACGAACTTTTTTAAGGAGCTCTTACGAGGGAGTATCGGACCACACAAAATAAACTTCACACGTAGTCCTGACGCAGATTAGGCCCGCTTTTCTCGGGCTCGGGCAAGAGCGCTGCCCTAAGGTTTGTACGCTTTAAGAATAATTCTCGAGCTTTCTTTCATAAGTGAATACTCCCCCCAAGGAGCAGGAATGTATTGAGCAGCACGAGACACTGGGAGTTTTTTTTTGTTGAGCAGATGAATGTTGCAGTACCCCTGCCCTGCGTGCCGGAAAGGTCAATTGGAGCTGGAGAGCGGTGCCGACGCGTGGCAGCATTCGAAAGTTGCCGATCACTGAGAAGACCACCCCTCCAACTTTTTGAAGTTTTCCGGCATCAACAAAGAAATACCAATCGAATTCCTGGCTTTTTGCAGCTGTTTCAATACATGAAAAAAAAACAAGCACCTCACTCCACTGTCACTCACTGCGAGTCGTGAACAAATCGCGACTAGATGTTGTTCAGCGTATTGCCATCGTAATCTGCAGATGATCCCGACGACGCGCGAAGGGGTGATAGGATGGCAAGTTGTAGAAATAAGACAGAGATCCAGAGTTATTTTACAACGAAACAAATTGGTGTCACATTAAGTCCGTAAGACGTTTTTTTCGAATGGCAAAGTAGTTTCACCAGGATCGGATGACGACAATGTTGACAGAAAGACATCTTTGGAGGCAACGGCATGATGTGGCGTGTTGATCACTGAGCAAAAGCACGATATTTGTCTGAGGTTTTTGTTTCTTTTTGAAACGACTCCTTTGCAGGGAAAAGAGTAAGTTGGCGAGAAAACTTATCCAATTGACATTGGTAGAACCGCTAGGATTATAAGTAGTAAGCAGTTTACCTACGGTAACCCATAAAATCAACGTAGTATGAAAACCGACGAAGAATGGCGGTCCCTCCTTACGCCCGCCGAGTTCGAGATCTTGCGTCTGCGCGGGACAGAGTTGCCAAACACCGGGGAGTACGTTTCGCATTTTACCAAAGCCGGCCACTACGCCTGCAAAGCCTGCCGACTACCCCTGTACCCGGCGTCGGCGAAGTTTCAGAGCGGCTGCGGCTGGCCGGCGTATAACGCCTGCTACTTCTCCACCGCGTTGCAGGGGTCGCACGTTTCGTACGTAAAAGACACGTCGCACGGGCGGACGCGGCTGGAGATTCGGTGCAAGCGGTGCGAGTCGCACCTTGGGCACTTGTTTCTGGGGCACAAGGCCGAAGCGGAAAGCGAGCGGCACTGCGTGAACAGTTTGAGTGTCCGGTATGTTGCGGAGGATAGTGGAGTAGTAGATGGAGAGGCAGAAGGAAAAACCAAAACAACAAGTGCTGCGCCCGACAATGCAGAAGTACGACAATTGCGTTCAGAATGCTTGGGAAAGTCCATTCCGCCGGAGTTACTCGCGGAGCTGGACGATTTCAAATTCGCAAAAGACGACCCGCGAAACAGGCCACTGACGTGCGGAAAAGGCAGCGATGAGGGAGCCGCCAGTTGTGCAGCAGCGGCTCCTCGAAAAGGCAATAGAGGGGCTGCGCTGGAACAGGCGACTGTCGCAGATAATGAGCTTCTTGATGATGTTGGTCGCGCTCCCCTTCGCGCTGATGGCGACGAAGTCAAGGTCGCCAAAACCCTGACCGCCCTCTTCCCCTCAGAGTGGAGCGCCGTGAACGAGAGAAGTATTAACGACCGTGAACAAATTATACCGAGCAAGCTGCACACGTTTTTCAGATTGCAGGGGTTTCTGAAGGGCGCGAAAGATAATGTGTCACCAAACTCGCTACAACATCCGGAAAGCGATGAAGGAAACATTGAGTTGACAGCGGAGAACCTTCTGCGCTATCTGGTGTTTGCCGACGAAAGGAAATTCGCATTGGCAGGAGAGAATGGTGATTTTCTGTTGCGTGTTCCACCGCAATCTGATTCTCATGTTGTTGAAGATACCAGCAGCTTTTGCGCTCGTCCTGCAGTTGCTTCACTTGAAGACCTTCACGGGAGCCGGCGCACTGGAATGGTTCAAGAACGCAGCGGACCCGAATTCTACGACCTAGCGCTGTCCGTCAAGCCCAGCACCATTCCCGGCGCGGGCCTCGGACTCTTCGCGAATCGGCGGTTCAGCCAGGGCGAGTTTGTTTGCGTTTATTTCGGGGAGAAGGTGTCCTTCAAGGAGAAAATCGAAAATAAAACCAGGAACCTCGACTACTGCCTCGGTGGGTTTGGCCTCTACAGTGTAGACGCGAAGAACTCGACGTGTGCTGCGCGGTACATCAATCACGGGGATAGTGCGGAAAAAGTGAATGTACGCTTCAAGTACAAGAGCTCAAAACTGTTAAAGGCCATTGTGGTGGTAGTGAAGCCGGTCGAGGCCGGGGCGGAGTTTCTCGTGGACTACGGGAAGGGATACTGGCGTGCCAGAACGTGTCCTACGAGTTCGGGTGCGCACAAGGAGGTAAAAGCACATCTCGAGCAGGGGGCTACGAAGGGCCATGCTGAAGAGGAGAAGCTTATCGAGCCGTGTAGATGATGACAGTCCTGTGATCACACCGTATCAAAGTCGTGCAGAGCCGCAAAGAGCAGAAGCAAGATTAGAACGCAAATCTTAGATGAACTCCATCAGAAACAACGACCAAGCGACCATTCCGAATGAATTTGAAGTTTCCGTTTCGGGCCTGCGATCATGCAAAAGTAAAACCGTGACGAGTCTTTCTAGTTTCAACTTTCAAGCTTGGGAGCTTTTCGAGTCGCTGTTCCTTTTTGTCCCGGTGCTTTTCAGTACACGGCGTCACAACTGTTTTTACGAGGAGGACCAGTTTTTAGGATCAACCACTTCACATATCGCGGACGCGAAATAGAGATCGCTATTACTGGCTTCGCCTCACTTTATGCTGCGTTATTCGTTCAAATTCAATATCAATTCAAAATCATGAAGGGGTCTCTCGTCGTCTTTTTGCAGTTGTTTTTTTCTGATTATTCTCCCAATCAGCTTTCGCCTTTCGCTCGCGGCCAGCTGGCCAGCAGCATCGATGCCACGGCGAACATCCGGAATTTGGACGCGCTTGATGAAACCGACGACCCGACGGCGAAACTGCCGGCCAGCGTGAAGGAGCAAGTTCTGAAACTGAAGCAGGAGTTGGGGGACGTCTCGCCCGGGATGGCGCAGCAGGCCCAGCACCTCATGGCCATCAACCCGAAACTGGCGAAGCAAGCGCGGGCACTGAGGGACGACCCGCAGGCCGTACAGCAAATGATGAACGATCCGCAGATCCAGGCAGTGATGAAGGACCCCCAGGCACTGCAGAACATGATGAACATGCTGGAAGAAAATGGCGGTCTCGCGGACCGGTGATTTAGTTTGCGAAATCATGCTGTGCCGCGCTACTAGGAACTTAACGAAAACATGATGAAAGAATAAGAACTTCATCACCGTGGCCATGAAACTGCACCGTGGCCATGAAAACGTCTCGGCCCTCTTCCTGCATAAATGGGAAACACAGGAAGAAACAAAACTCAAGATTCACATTACGTGCTGTTTCTTGATGTATTCCAAGGGGGGAAGTTAAGCACTCGTAGTTTTCGTTTTCCTGTTTGTTTTTCTCTGATGTTCCAAGAAGTAGAAGACACCAGTTGGAGTAGAAAGAAAGACCAGAAAGTGATCTTCTTCGAAGTCTTAGTTGCCAGGCAGATTTCTCTATACGAGAATCTGTCTGTCAAAGTTCAAAAGACAAAGTGAATCATGTCTCGCTTGTTCCGCATGTGAGAAAAGAATCTTGCGTTCCGAACTGCTCACGTTCAGCTTGTTAGATAGATGATATTTAGATGTGTTCTCTGTAGTAGTCAACGATCGCCACCTTACCTGGCGGTAAAGCTAGCAGAACGACGGTGCTACGACTTCGTTTCGAAAGGCAGAACTGCATGCACCCGCGTCCGGCTGACTACGACTTTTCGGTTAAAATGATGAAGGGTTTCGGCTTGCTTTTTTTGCAGTTGTTTTTTCCACCTGATGAGTGCGCCAATCGGTTTCCTGCATTCGCCCGTGGGCAGGTGGCCATCATCGACGCCGAGGCGGACATTCGGGATTTGGACGTGGGCGACATTGACGACCCCACGACGGATCTTCCGGCCAGTGTGAAGCAGGAAATTCTGAAGCTGAAGCAACAGTCGGAGTTCGTCGCGAACAAGAAAAACCGGGCCGACCCGGTGGACATGGTGTCGCAAATTCCCACCGGGAAACAGACGATGTGCTTTGCGGTGCTCAACCTGGAGTACGCCATCGAGCAGGACCGGAAAACCGGGCGGGGCTCGCACGACCTGGCGCAGCAGTGGCAGGGACTGCTGGAGACGGGGGGCACGGAGGCTCGCTTCTACGCCGTGGATCCGGACCGCATTTTGATTGTCACGAGCACCAACAGGGACCTGGAGACGGTGCAGAAGTTCGTTTTGAGTTACCCGGATATTGTGGACTTTTTCGAAGTGAACCAAAAGAAAGTCTTCCCCAACAACCGCTACAAGGAATTGGTGGACGACGAGGAGCGGAAGAGAGTTGGCGAGAAGCTAAAGTGGGGCGGACGGTACATTCCGGATCGGGAACAGAGGCCCAGGGTTGTGAAGCCGGTGGAGGATGGAGCAAGTGAAGACAAGGGGAAAAAAAGCCCTTCCGATGGTGGAACACGTAAGGAAGGCCGTAAAGCAACAGCAAAGAAGAAACCCGGGGAGAAAAGGAGAAGCAAAAAGAAAACCAAAGTACGGGAGGTTGCAAAGAAACCTCCGGTTGATGTTACTGTGTTGGAAGATGACGATGACGATGATTTGTAAACTTTCTCCGTGTTAGAGTTAGTTGTTGCTGACGCAAACACTTTATGAAAAAAGTAACGGAGGAGAAACAAATACAAAGCTTCGCGGCAATCGAGATGCTGTATATGGAAAGTGGTCAGTACGCTTTTGGCGCATGCATCTTCTTTCTGCACACACAGAGCACCATCGTTGCATAAAGCATGAAGCTGCGCTACCTGACAGCAAGTATCAGATCCGCGGCTTTTGGAACAAATGAATCGTGCACGACATTCCTTTGAAAGGATCTTCCTATGTACTGCAACTGGCTTGACGATATTCTGTGTTAGGTTCCTAGAAGATGAAACTAAGATCTTTCTGATTGCGACCTTTTTTTCAGGTTCATCATCTGATCACATCGTTTTCTTGATAGAGGAGACCACACAATATTTTCTTCCGACCCGCCCCGCAACACTTACTTATTTTGATTCTCGTGTAGAAGTGCAACTGCCACTGCGCCCTCTGTGGGCCGTCTGGTTTTCAAGAAATCCAAAAACAACCAATGGTCGCGCCCCCGACGTTGCCCGCGGACGCGCGGCTGCGCGAGTACATGACATCGGCTCCCATCTACAGCGGCGGCGGGGGGAGCACGAATCTGGTGGCCGACAGCACGATTGACGTGCCGGAGAACACCCAGATCGTGGATCTGGCCATCGACTACTATGGCAAACGGCTCGCGGTCTGCGGCGACCGGGTGATTTTTGTCTACGAAATCTCCACAGCGGGGGAGAATATTGTGTCAAAGTTGGCCACGGGCACAGAAGAAGCCAGACTGGTCGCCAGACTGGAGCACCCAGATGTATATGTTTTTTCTTTCTACGTACCTACCAACAGTGATTGTGATGCCTGCTGTGGTTTTGGGTATAGGTTTCAGTGGAAGATTTGTTTGGTGTCTCGACACGGCTAATTCTAGCAGATTCTCGTAGAAGGTAAATTGCACGAGTCTCCGTGTCCGTGGAAGTTCTCGAGATAGTACATAAACGAAACATAACAAAAAACGACAGGTAGCCGGCCCGTTGCAGCAGATCTGCTGGAGCGACCCGACACAAGGGACGATGATAGCAGCGTGCGGCGCGTGCGGCAGTGTGATGCTTTGGCGAGAAGGGCGGCCCGGCGACTGGTCCCTGGTGTGGCGAGAAAGGCTGGACGGGGCTGCCACAACTGTGCAGATAGGGCCGAAAGAGTATTGTGTTGATTGCGTGGATTACGATTATTTCTCAATGTTTATCTATCGATCGGATCTTATTGCGCATACTTAGATGCTGCATAGGACGGGAAGAAGAGGCTGAAATGAGACTCCTGATAATTGGAGGTTTGTTTGTCTCGACATCATGCGCCGCAGCTGCACGTGGAAGAGAACCAACCCTGAATCGAGGTAGACTTTTTGCATCGGATAATTGAGAAGATTTTTATTTTCGCAGATTCGGCTTGTTCATTGCCGCGGGTTCCTCCAGTGGCCTCGTGACCATTTTCGAGGCGCAAAACCAGACGGGCCCCCTAATGAAGATTGGCGTGCTGAAAGCCCATCAAAACGGCGTTTCCAGCGTGAGCTGGGCGGTGCCCGTCAGCCCGGCGACCCTCGCCTCCGGCCCTGCGGTGCAGGGCGGGTACATGATGCCCGCGCTGCGGCCGCGGAGACTAGTGTCCGGCGGCTTCGACTCCAACGTGAAAATATGGCGCTGGAACGCCGACGACAAAAAGTGGGTGGAAGAGGGCACTCTGAGCAGTAGCGGCGATTCACCTCCAGTGCCACCAAACCCCGAAGGAGACCAGCACCCGTCTGGAGGGGGCTCCACCGTCCCGCCCCCGACCTCTCATGCAGGGCCCGTGCGATCCGTCGCCTGGCGACCGAACATCGGCATCCCCTCGAATTTTCTCGCCTCCGGTTCCGAGGTATCAAATGTAAAAATGTCTGGGTCTGGAAACTTGTGATGCTGGGTGGCGTCTCATGATGAGGCCACAAATACTGGCTTAGCATGACAAGTTTCTGAGCTTCTAGGTGTTGCCTATTCTGCATGACAAACTGCGTTGCTGCATCACAGAAAAATGGAGCTCTTGGGTAACGTGCATGACAGATTTAGAAGTTATGCCAGACAAGCATGACAAACATGCATTCTTCGAGACCCAGACATTTTTACTTTTGATACGAGGACGGAACGTGCAAAATATGGGTGCAGACCATGGAGGGACTGAACTGGCAGAACAGCGCGACGATACTATGCATTGCAAATATGTCTGGGTCTGGAAGAATGCAAACTTGTGATGCGCATTTCACAGCACACAAAAATCTCTCATGCGTAGGCAGCAAAAGCTGCCCACTTTCTGTCACCAAAGTGGGGCATTTGTCATGCGGATTTGGCATTGCGGAAGCTTCTCGAAACCTGTGATGCTAGAGCTTCCATGACAGCCCTACTGTGTCATGCAAAAGCAGCATGACTCTTCCAGACCCAGACATTTTTGCATTTGATAGATACATGTAGAGAACAACCTCCCGGTCAACCGTGTCACGTGGTCCGTGACGGGGTTGTGTGTCTGCCTCTCCTGCGGGGAGGAGGAAACCGTTCGCATCTTCAAGGAGGACCTAGATAACCAGTGGCGACGCGTGGATCGCGCAGAATGAATGTCATTATCACAGGAGTTGTACCTACTTAAACTCAGCTTTGGTGCGGTGCTAGAATGGAGAAGATGCGCATAATCCTTCTCCAAGCTTCCGAGAGAAGTAGTTCTGACGTTCCCGTCGCTCAAAAATCGTGCGCGCAATAGAAAAAGAAAAACTGAGTATAATGAATTGATTCGCATTCTCGACGACCGGAAAAAAGGCCTCCGACGTCTACGCCTGTTTTACTTCGCTAGGACAATGATCACCCTGTTATAATCGCGAGACAAGACTACAAATGATTCACAAGAGAAGATGGATCGTCAGAGGTCCGTGCTTATTGAGAAAGCGTTTGTATTTTTCGATTTTGGCAATATCTTCATCTTGTTGACGCAGCAGGTGCTCCTCGTGATCTATTTGCATTCACAACGTGGAAAGATCTTGGATCTTCTGCACATCGTAGGCGAAGAAGAAAGATCAACTTGAGATCTTGTCAGGTCCGTCGAGATCTTGTGAGACGCAACGTTGATTTCAAGTTGAAGTCACACGACACGTGCGTCCGATATAATATTGCAGGGGCGAGGCAGCGGCTGTTCCTCCCCTCAGTGGCAGGCCTTCGCGGACGAGTCCTGCTGCAGACTGGTATGGATTTGGCGTTTTGATACATTATTTCTAAAATGAAACCAAACAACGCGATCGCGTTTCTGTACAATTTTTCAGGGGTGGACATGGAGGGGGACAGTTTGCCTTTTTGAGGCGTCTTTATCTCGCGCCGACTGTAGTATGTTTTGCTGTAACTATCTTAACTTTAGTATAAAATTATCGTGGACTTTTCTTTTAGTGGAAAATTAACAGTTTAACAGCATTAGCAAGCACTGCACGCTTTGCCGTGCAAATCAATTGACGTTTCGGACGACAGCACTCCTCCAAGAAAATGCCAGCTGTGACCCCCCGGAGCCCAGAGTAAAAGCATGCAGTTCCTCACTGCCGAAAACGAAAAGAAACCGTGCGGAAAGAGATGTCGCTTCACTGCGCTGCAGATCAGGAGGACGCCGCGTCATGCAGTATGATTTCGACCTCAGATGAAGGACAGCGCAGCAAAGTGGACGATTATAATTCTGGTGATGATATATCAAATTCAACAACGTCAAGACAGAAAAATGAGTACAAGAAGCACGACCAAGACAGGCAGACAGAGGGACACGACCAAAGTAAAAGTGTAGTAGCGACGACCCAAAGGAACAAGAACAAAACCTGTCGAACCCCCAGCACTTGTAGCAACCACACGGATACCACCGAAGGCACACCAAACAGAGTCGCGGCACAACTACATTTGGAAAATAGAAACAAGATCGCAGACAGAAACGCGGCTTTTCAAGCCTTTGTGAATGGTTCCCACTGCGAAGTAGTAGAGCAAGAGTTTTATCAACAGCAAGCGCAGGATTCACTGGGATGCGAGCATGAGGAGCTCCTGTCAGACGAGAAGCGAAAGAATCCTGCTGTCGGTACTGGAACCGCATCACAAGAACCACGGCGACACGACAGTACCGACAAGGGCAGGCGAGCGTCTTTCTGCAGCAACACCGGAGGACGAGGTTCTTTCGCGTACTTGCTCGCTGGCGACAACGAGGGCGCTGCGTCGCATTCCGCTAATTGGAAAGCGCAAGAAACAAGTCCGCTTGAAGAACGGCCATCCGCTACAGCAGAATGGGCAGCTGCACGCGAGACGTCAAGGACAACTGCAGTCGCTTGCTCCCCATCGAACAGGCCGCCACTATCCGTTCCGCCGCTACTTTTTTCTTCGCCCACCCACCAGCAACAAGAGCGCTTTCTTTTCAACAGTTCCTCGGCTACGCAAACTCTCCCGGACGCCGAGTTTCTGCCGCGGGTCAGCGATGACGCGCGACGCCCGGCCGCAACGGCGAGTTCGTCAGATATTAACAGTGGCTTTGAATACTACAACCAGCTGTTGGCACAAGGAGGGGACGACATCAACCGGAACGAGCACAACGCACCGCGCGGTGCAGGAACGAGCGCAACGCGGCACCGTGCCGGTTATTTTCTGGACAGACAAGGGGCAGCACCCGCGACATCAGGGCAGCAGCGTCTATTGCCACTAACGCAAAATAAAGCTGCTTCTAGTTGTACCCAGCCAGCTGGTACTAGAGGACAAAACGCAGAAGTAGTTGTATCAGAGCATGCACCAGGACCAGCTGTTGCCGTGCCACCCCTTCTGTCAGAAAGCAACGACGACAACACCGAAGGAGCCGAATTAAATTCCTTGCGCGACGTCAAGTCGTCGTTTTCGCTCGATGACGGGTCCTTTGTGGTGCAAAATCTGCTCGGCCGGGGGGGCACGGCGGAAGTTTACCGCGTGGTCCGCAACGGGAACTCCTACGCCATGAAGGTCGTGGCGGCCCAGAGCGAAGAGCGGCTGAGGACGTACCAAAAAGAGGTTCTGCTCCTGGAGCAATTGACAAGCGAAAACAGAAAGTCCGGCTACAGCCAGCACGTGGTGCGCTGCTTCGGCTCGCGCTACGAAGCGGACACGTTGCGGCTGTTCATTCTGCTCGAGTTTGCCGATTGCGACTTTCACAGTTATCACAAGGAGTTTTGGTACCTCGTGGAGAGGAGCAAAAATGTTGCGGGGGAAATAAATGGGAACAGGCTTGATGAAGAGGGTAGCGGTTGTGGTCCCGAAGTAGAAGAAGACCAAGTACACGACGACCGCAAGAAGCACCAAGAGCCGCCAAAACTGATTTTCCGCCGCCAGCGACAGGAGTTCTTCATGCCGCTTCGTACCATTCTCGAGTGCTTCCGCCAGATGACCGCGGCGGTGCAGTTTATCCATTCGCAAAAGATTGTACACTTCGACCTGAAGCCGGGGAATTTGCTGATGTTCGAGCAGAAAACGAAGATCAAGGTGTCCGACTTTGGCCTGGCGAAGGCGCTGGAGCAGGACAAAACGCACATTTCCCGCCACGGGCAGTGCGGGACAGCGCTCTTCATGGCGCCGGAGGCCTTTTTCCAGGGGGATCAGTATGAAAGTAGCATGAAGATGAAGCCGGGGACGGACATTTGGTCGCTGGGGATTATCCTGTACGCGATGATCTACGGGAGGCCGCCGCACGCGTACCTGTACAATCAGAGGGGCGGGGGGAACCGCGTCATGTTCTGCATCGTGGATGAAAAAATGGAAATCCAGTATCCAGACCGGTACGAAGTGTACAGAAACTTCCAGGGTGCTACGGAAATTGCACCCGCTTCTGGCAGCCACGAGGAGATGCAGCGGCCTTACGCGGAACAATTAGACGGGTTGAGGTTTGAACACCTGATGTACCTGCTGCAAGCGTGCCTGGAGCGCGAGCCGGAACGGCGGCCGACGGCGGAGTGCTTGCATCGTGAACTGGTAAGTCTCCAGCAGTTGGAAGTGAATCAAAGTGGCCGGCTTGAAACGAATGCTCACATGACTGCTGTTGAGGAGCTGATGAATCATTTTCCGTTCCAGCGTGCACCGATCCGCCCGATCCCGGGAAGCTCCGCCACCGTGTTGCACCGAAAGCACATCGTGAGTGGGAGAAGCAACAAGACGCAAAGCACGGGGCTGTCCGGTAGTTCTCCGGGGCAGGAGGGCGGTGTAGAAGCAGGCGAGACCTCTGTCGTGACGAGCTCTCGCTCGGACCGCGAAAGCGAGACGTCGGCGCTTTTGCAAAGAAACAGAAAAAACGGTGAGAGTCCTCCTGGCTGCACAGTAGATGAACAAGCGAACGAGGTGGATGTATCTTCATCCCATCAAAAAATCGGCGAAACAAATGAACGGCGGACGGCCTGTCCAGAAGTAACTTCCGCTGCGAAAAATGCTGGTGACGACGAGAACCTTGCCCTGGAAGACAACGAAGCTGGTTTTTCGTTTCCTCCCGGACGAGAAGAACAGATGAGACAGAATCAGGAACAGAACCTCGACGAAAGCGATCAGCTGCTGCTAGGAAATAAATCCTCGCTTGGAACGAGATCCTCTCCCCGTGGGTCGTCCACGACATCACCGAAAAAAGTCCGCAACAAAGTCCAAGAGGGCGACCACCACGAACAACAGCAGAGCGACAAATCGCGCACCTGCCTCTCCGCAGTTTGGTCGGTCATCTCGCTGCCCGGCGTGATCCTGGTGCTGGTGGTCCTGGGCGGCGTGGGTATGTCGGTGGGCATCGGCGTGGCCATGGCGAACATGCAACGGAAGAAAAGCTCGCGGCAGTCCCTCACGGTTTCTGGGTTTTTGCCGGGAACGGGGGACGAACAGCATCCAATGGGCGAAGCACACAATAAACCGGTGTGGACGGCAGGAGAATCCGGAAACGGAACCAGTGCCGGCATATCAGGGGGGCCGGGAAACAACCACGGTATCACTGCTGGATCTTCAGACGGCTTTGGAGGTGAAGGTGGTGGGGACTTTCTTCCTTTAGCGCCACTGCAACCTCCGCCGCCGTTCTTCCCGACGACCGGACCAGGGGCGGTAGATGATATAGTCGGCGTTCCGGGTCTTGACATTCCGGAGCCACCAGGAGTCACGGTGGGACCACACGATGCAAGAGCAGGTGGACAAGCGGTTGTTCGGAACGCGCAGCAGCAGGTCAGTCTCGCAGGAACGCGTGGACCAGGACCGCAACCGGGCGTGTCTGCAGCACGGCCACAGGCCTCAGCACCGCCACCGCAGCTGCCGCCACAACTGCCACCACAGCTGCCACCGCAACTGCCACCACAGCCGCAGCAGGTGCAAGCTACTATCCAACTCCCGCAGCCTTTCCTCGCACAGCAGCCCCAAGGAGGGTCTGTGCCGCAGCCGCCAACCAGCGGCCCGAACGTGCAAGTGGGCGGGGGAGAGGCTGGTGCGGTGGGAGCGATCTCCACGCCAGAAGCGAGTACAGGTGTTGGAGAAGAAGATGATGATGGTGAACACCATCAAGACGCGACAGCAGGTGACGAAAGTGGAACGACAACTGGTCCTTCCGCAAAAGCAGGCGCGAAGACGGAGGCACTAGCGAATTTTGATGTAGCACCAGCTGGTGAGTCCGAGTCGAGTAATCCTCCACCTCCGTCCCCAAAAGCGGGCCCGACGCCCGCCCCAAAGCACGAAGCACTCGACGGGCCTACCGAAGCTCCTGCGGAAGCAGGAACAGTGGCGTCGGCGGAGGTACTAGCGGAGGAATCTGGCGTGACGGTGTCTGCAGCTCTGGAAGGGGCATCAGCGGCGTCCAGTGCGGCTGTCCCGTCTCCAGCAGGAGAACTACAACTCCAGGAAAGTGATCAGTTGTCTTCAGCTGTTATCGCAACAAATTTTCCTCCCACTGCAGCACCCGGGAGTCCGGTAGAGGTCGTAGCTTCACCTGGGGACGCAGGGCCGTCTTTATCCAACGACGGAGATGAGGCTTTGACTGCTGACGCTGACCGCGGCGCGGCTAGCACTGGTTCTGGAAACGTTCTTCTTCTCCCGACGACACCTGTTTTACCAATGGGTGAAGAGCGAGGCGACGCTGGGCATACCTCCGCGGTTGTAGATGCGGGTAGTACGGCGCTGGCTACTCCTCCCACTGATCAAACGCCTGACCCGTTTTCTCCGCCCGTGAGCGCACGGCCAGTCACTGAAACGGGCACTCTTGGTCCGCAACCTTCTTCTGCAGCAGCACCTCCGAGCAACGACCTGGCGTCGAGAACCGGTTCTTTGACCCCGGAAGAAGCGGTTTTGTTCTACTTTGGGGACGAGGACGAGCGCGACCTGGAGGAACCTGTAGCGAGGACCGCGGCTGCGGGCAGTGCGGACGATTCATCTTCCGGGCAAGTTCATCCACAGCAGCAAGGGGCATCTTCGGGCAGCGCCGGAAGCGGTCAGGTTGGAAGTGCAGCGGTTGACGTTGATCAGGCCCAGACAAGTCCGGGGGAAGACGGGGAAGAAGAACAACAACACCGGCTGCAGAGGACGCGCGAAGTACTAGACATGCCCTCGTTCTTACCACCGCCGCGCGATCCTCTTTCTGCCATCGAGCTGACGGAACGGGACCTGCGGTGGCGGCGCGTAAGACGGGAAAGAAGCCGCTATTTGCAAGGCTCATGGCTACCACCTACACCCCGCTTGCCAGCAAGTGTGGTCCGCGAAAAGCTGGTGAAAGCAGCAAGGGCGAACGGAAATCAGACGAAGCACGTCGATGTCAACTTTATCAGAGCCGCGGAACGGCGGGAGGCGGAGGAGAGATACCGGCGAGCTAACACGCGGCCGCGTCGGGAACTTTCTCCTGCGCAGGAACTCGCTGATGCGGGTGATATTCCTGATGCAGAGCAGGTGATCACACCAGCGAATCGACAGAATGAGCAATCTTCTGACTTATACGCGCTCTACCCGCGACTGCAGTTTTTCCGGGACATGTTTGAGTTTGAGAGACCGTCGCTACCACAGAGTGAGCCTTGGGGTTGGAGGTTGCGCGGTGAGGAGTGGGAACGGCTCGTAAATGGGGCGCCGTTTGAGTTGCTGATGGGGCACCAGTTGCGCGGCGCCGCGCCGGACCGAGGCGCGCTAGTAGCTGCGCTTCGACATAACGGTGCCCATGGGGGGGAGGGACTACTGCCATCCGGGCAGACGCGAGAACACGACCTACTAGACACTCGTCTCAAGAAGCTCGGGGAGCTTTCCCAGCTCCTGGTGGCAGTCGCGGCACTCCGTTCCGGGGCTCGGGCATTCGGGCTGCACAGCCGCATAGTCGGCGAAAACGCGCGCTCGTTTGAGCGAGAAGGTGAGAATGTGCTACTGCTGTATAGAATGCAGGATCCGGAGGAAGTTCGGGTAGAAGAAGACGACACCGCTCCTGAAGCTGGTGATTTGGTGCCGCGGTCTTTTTTAACAACGTTGCTGGAGGAGATGCGGGACCACCGAAGGATGGCGCACAATCGCGGAACGGCAATACAACTTACTTCCTCCGCGTGGTCCCAGCGGAAACGACGGACACTCGAGGCGCACAGCCAAAATGGACAAAACTTTTCGGAAGCTCCCGCTTCGGAAGCTCGCCGGCTGCCGGAAGCGCTGCGTGCGCTGCTGCGCTTGGTGCGAACGAAGCGCAACGCGCTAGAAGCAGAACAGATCGGTTTGTTGCCGGGAACAGCAGGTCTTCGTTCAGAGGTTGAGCGGCAGAGGGCTGCGTTTGACCGAGCCTACACAGCGGCCTGCGAGTGTGCCGCAGGTTATGTCGCGGAGGTGTTGAAATCGCATTACACGACGAGAGAGCCTTCCACTGCTCAGCAGAGCAGTGACGGTCTTGCTACTGTACTACCAGCGCGTTCTTCTTTGGCTGTCACAGCGGAAAGGGATTGTATTTCGACGTTCCCGAGCCTTTTTGCTACCTTTAGCAGCGCAAGGGTAGTGGACTGGATAAAGGACTTTGCAAGATACGGGAGTGTGACCAGCACACGACCGGAAGATTCTGATTCGTTTATCCAAAGGGAAAATCTCCTCTCCCCATATCAAAAACGAAGTTTCTGATGCTGGATTTGCGTACACAAATCAGGTTTGTCGTGCTGGAGAGGACTGCAGACCCATAGTAAGCCTGAGTAGAGAGGCTTTGGCCTAGGCGCTTAGCATGAAAAACGTCCGCGCTGTAGGCCCAACAGGATGACAAGCCGCCTGCATAATGCGGCGGAGCCTGTGGACTTGCCTCCTTGCAGGACAGACGCGATTTGTGGCCACAAATCAGCATTAGAAGGCGCACCTCTTCGATATTGGGAGGGGGGATTTTTTCTTACGATTTCGTTGGTCGTGCCGTCAGGAGCTACCACTGCGGATCCTGGACGAGCTTCGACGCAGGAACAAAGCAGGTCTCATCTTCCCACAAGCACACTAACTGCATCAGGTGCCCTTGACTATCAAGATCTTTTGGAAACGACAGTTCGGCGCGAGATCTACCGTGATTCGGGAACTACATCATGGTTGCGTGATCTGCAGGACGTACTCACCGCAAACCAGCAACTGGCACTGCGTTCGTACACGCGAACTGTGCTCGCACGCGCAGAGAGGGAAGAGCACGACCTGCGAGACGCTGGTGCAGACCAGTCTGGGCTGATTGATCTTGGATATCGCATTGTGCAAGAGCTAGGAAGGCCGGATGAGGAGTACAGCAGCTACGTGCCAAGAAGAAGAACGCGACCTGGTTATTCTGAGTAAAAACGTCCCCACCCCAATCTACATGCCAAAAAAGTTTCTCATGCGGAGCCCCATGAGAAGCATTTTCTAGTCGTGTTTGGGAATTTTTAATGCTAGAATCAGCATGATATTCTAGATCTGTGATGCTGCTGAACTAGCTAAACAGGACCAGACTACGACGACAAACTTGTCATGCGAAACAACTAAAGCTGGTTGATTTGTCTAGCAGATTTCCCATCTTGACTCTGGTGTGGGGACGTTTTTGCTCAGGATACTGGTGCTCGTGGATCGTCTTCCGCATCTTCAGATGCGAGCCGTGAGGAGGAGCCTACCTCCTGGTGGTCGGTCATCGCTCGGAATTTGTTGAGGTTTAGTCGAAACTACGAGGTTCGAGAATATGATTCTGACCCGCCATCGGGAGCCGAGGGAGATGCTCCTCCACCCTCGCAGCCCAACTCTCCACACGTAGTTCGTCTCCGCACCCTTCCGCTGCAAAATATGCGCTGGTTTCTTGCAGCCTTCAGTACCGAATATGTCGACGGGATCAATGGTAGACGAGTCGTGTTGCAGTTTCGCGGGGTGGACTCATTCGGAGAAGACGCCACGGAAAATAAGTTTTCGCTGGTAAATGTTGCTATCCACTTTTTTTACAAGTGCAGTTCTGAGCCAGAATCTCGGGGTTCCATTAAGATCGAGGACCTGCCGCCTTTAAAAACCGCTTTACAGAAGAATGAAGATTCGCTCTGGGAACTGAGGAAACATGTAAGAATATTCGCGGAAATGGCGCAAAGTTACGGAAGTGAGAACCTCCCGTTTTGGCGTAGCAAGCACGTCGATGACATCCTAAAGGAAAGCGGCCCGCCGACCAAACTCTTCGGAAGGGATTGCGGCCTCGAGGGCGTTCGTAACCAGGCGGCTCAAGGAAACCGTCCGGGATCACCATTCCCATCAACAGGACCCGGGGCGACCCCTACCGAGACAACCTCACCAATCGGTCTGTGGGAAAGGGGTGTTTGTGCGGCTCCGATCGTGATCTGGGATGATTCCACTTCAGACTGAGGCGAACGTGACGTATTTTATAGTGAAGGAACTTCAGACAGAGCCGGCGCTCACCTCCGCGAAACGCAAGGCTGTGTTTTTCTTTTTTATTTTTCAAGCGAATGACTTTTTGTTTTTTCCTTTTTCTAGTTTCCCCTCCCCCCCATCTTCCACTTGCCAGTTTCACTAGCGTGTTATTTTTACAGTGATGTAGGAACCCAAAATAACTTCTTTATTCAACAGTCAAATGTCTATAGTACCCGAAGAACGATTGGATTTACACGCGGCACTCTGACATCCGCTATGTGCACTGCATTCATACATCAACCGTGGAAAATTTATTGTACTAGAAACTGTTTCTGTTTCACCCGTTTCGTTTTTACTTCATGAGAATTCATAATTAAACATACATACATACACACATGTCACAACCTTGACATAGCATGGTTCCCATAGCAAGGATGATATATGGCATTTTTTTTTTTCTGCCTCGCGATGAATCAATCTCGCAGGCGTAGAGATCTTCGAAAAGTGTTTTTATTTGATTGAGGTCGTGACAAGTGAGAAATATGAATACCCCGGATGTATCACGTTGTGGTTCTTCGTTTACCACCCGCCTGAAACGATTCTTTTGGTCTTGGATAGAACTTTTTAAGCTATCTGTTTCTATTTCATTTCTCCGACGAATTTTATTGCACGGTGTGGCTATAACTACGTATTGTTTATTTCTCATGATCATCCGGAATCCACAAAATGATCTCGGGTGAAAACATTTCTGGTCAGCCGAGTTGCAGGATGATATCGAGTAGCTCAAAAATCTTACATTAAATAGATGGATCAACAAGATGAGTTCTGAGAGTGAAGAAAAGAGTTCGGTCTTTCGGTCAGTGATTCTAATCGTGATCTTGCCACATCATTGTGCTCGGTGCAAATTTCGGGATGAAAATGTTAAATTGCACCCTTCCCGAGCACTCTTGTCTGAAATTAATGCTCTTGATCTGTATGAACATGCAAAATTCAAATTGCTTGGATCATACATAGTCGTAGTGGAGAGTCGTTTCTCCGCAGGAAAGATCGAATGAAAAATTGAAATGATGGCCTTGTATTCGTGTGTCAGAAATAAGTCTCACCTTTGAGTCCTCGGTCGACACTTTTCGTTCTCCCTGATTCCTGAAACAACAATCACATCCAGGTGTATAATTGTGACGAAGCGTGGTCTTGCTAGATATTTAACACCTTGAAAGGCGCACGTCCTTCCACGTATTTTTAACCGGAAGAGAAGATAGACCTCTCGTTCTCGATAATCGTGATTGGACAATTTTTACCACCCCGAGTACTTCCTTGTTACTTCTGACTGCGTAGTGGCCTTTGAAGGATTTGGACCCCTGTCTTGAACACGTACGCAAATATTTGAAGTTTTTTTTATATCGTTTGAAGTCTCCATCTCAACTCGTTGAAGTCATTTTTTTCTATACGACGAGGCTCAGATTCTGACTCAACTCTCCGTGTTTGTCTAGCGCGAACACGAGCATAAAATATTTGCTGGTAGCAGCTACAGTAGAAAAAGAAAGGAACTTTTGGAACCTGACCTCGTTTGAACATCCTCATAATCGTGTAGAAAGATCAAGAAGTAAAAGGTTGTAAACCCACCTCAAGTTCGATATGAGTGAAAATCTAGAAGTACAAGCTCCTTTTACTTTTACGAAGACACTGTATGAAATTTTTAATCGTGAAACTAAAAACCGGAAGAAATTATGAACAAAGTTCGTTCGATGGACTTTCGTCAGAAGTAAGAAGTGTATTGATCGGACGAGATGTCCTCTCCGGTGCATCTACTTCCCTTTAATTTTTTAAATCCCCTCACTGGCGAGCAGCACGACTGCGGCTCCTCTTTTCATGAAGAAACAGACGACCCCCGTGACGTCAATGTTAACGCGGGCTTGCTGAAACTAGGCCCCCGACCCCGCCCGACACCCAGAGCTGCCTCGGTGGAAGACGAGAATGAAGTGCGGGACGACGAAGATGCTCTTGTTGAAAAAGAAAATGGTTCCGTATCCCATCTTCAGAACGGAAGATTCCATACTTTTGAACCGAAAAGAAGAACACTAACAGGCAGCCGGAGCAGCTTCATGTCCTCTGTTTCTGCTCTTCCGCCGACTGCTTACGAAGGTAAGAGCTTCCGCCCGTCGGCCTCGACCTTGGAACAAGGAGCAGCTGGAGGTCGTGCACTGAGGATCGGTAGTGGAGGTGGTGGGGATGAAGATTTTTTGGATTCTCAGTCACATCTACTTGCTCTTGAACAAGATGATACGGCTCCCGGGCGGGTGACGACCACAACACTTGCGTGGACGCCGAAAAATCATCCGTATGAGAAACATTTGGAGGTGAAACAGGGTGCGCAAGAGGGTCTTCCTGGACCTCCCAGGTCAGAAGATGAAGAATTATATGGCCAAAACAAGAACGATCATGTTGATGTTGTCGCAAGCGCACCAGCAGTGGTTTTTGCCCACGTGGAGGACGACCCGCAGGCACCAGCAGTGCAGAACATCTCACTTCCACCGGTGCAAAATGCAATAAATGATGAGCAAGCTGCTACTGCACAGCGTCCACACGGAGGACCCCCGCCACCTCCCATAATCGTAGGTCCAAGCGGCCAGCAGCCTCCAATGGCTCGTCCCGATAATGCATCCCATCTGCCGGCAGAACATCATGATCGTCCTAGTTTCTTCCTGGAGAATCATTACCGACGCACGACCGCCAGAAGTAGAACCACGACGACCCGCGTTAGCACTTCCACCTTCGCGCTGGAGGACGGAAAAACCTTCGACATTTATGAGCTGCTCGGCCGCGGCGGGTCGGCGGAGGTGTACCGGGTTCGCCGGGACAAAAAATCCTACGCGATGAAGATTGTGAAGGCGCAGACCTACACGCAGATGGAAAACTACGCAAAGGAAGTGGTCTTATTACAAAACCTCACCGACCAGAACCGGAAAACGAACTACAGCGAGCACGTTGTGCGGTGCTTCGGCAGTCGGTGCGAGCCCGAAACGCTGCAATTGTACATTTTGTTGGAATTTGCGGATTGCGACTTCAAGGCCTTCCACGAGGAATTCTTGCCGAAGTTGTCCTCAAATGCTTCCTCCACCGCGAAGAGGCGACGGGAGATCCTAGAGCGGCGACGGAAATTGTTCAACAACGCAGGAGGCGGGGCAAGTTCCTCTGTGCGGGACGAAATTGGTAAGAACGACTCGAATCACCAACATTTCGCGGACGAGGTGGACTTCATGCCGTTGCCGACCATTCTCCACTGCTTCCGCCAGATGGCTGCGGCGGTGGAATTTATCCACAGTCAGAACATCGTGCATTTCGATCTGAAACCCGCGAACTTCTTGCTGTTTGAGAATCGGACGAAGATCAAGGTGTCCGATTTTGGATTGGCCAGGGTGCTGGAGCAGGACAAAACGCACATTTCCCGCCACGGACAGTGCGGCACCGCGCTGTTCATGGCGCCCGAGGCGTTTTTCCAGGGCGACCAGTACGAAAGCAGCATGAAGATGAAGCCCGGGACGGACATTTGGTCGCTGGGGATCATCCTGTACGCGATGATCTACGGGAAGCCGCCGCACGCCTACCTCTACGCAAACGGGGGGAACCAGAACCGGGTCATGTTCTGCATCGTGGATCCGACTATGGAGATCCAGTACCCAGATCGGTACTACCTGTACGGCGCAGAAGACGTGAAAGAGGTGTACGGGAGTAGTAGCAGTACTACAGGAAAAGACCATAACGGGGCGCTGTTCTTCTCCCCAGAAGATAGCGCAGGACAGAGAACTACAACTCCAGCGGGAGGAACAAGTTCGAGCACCTTCACGTTCGCTGGCTCGGCGGGTCGTGGGAACAAATCGCTGTGGTCCCATGGCGGCTCTACAACTTTTGACGACGGGGGAACAACAATAAATTACGACAGCAGTAGTTGTACGACTACAACAGCACAAGTGGAATTTCTCTCACAAAGTGAGAAAAACCAGCTTCTGTTCCTGAAATTTTCCCACTTGATGCACCTGCTGCAATCCTGCCTGATCCGTGACGCGCAAAAACGGCCGACGGCGGCGTTTCTCCGGGAGGAAGTGCTTTGTCTGGAGCAAGTGGAGAAATCTTTGCAATCTCTTGTCGAGTTTCCGTTTCAGCGCGCGGACATCCGGCCCATCTGGGGGAGTACCGCCACGGTGCTGCACAAAAAGCACATCAGCAAGAGCGGAAGTCTAGTGGAAGACGCGGGGCTGCTGACAGGTATGACGATGAGTGGGGAAGGAGGTGATAGTACTAGTCAGAGCAACGCTACGCCAGAATATATTAAGACCATTCCGGGTGCAGCCGGGACGACACCAGATGAGAACCCGATCGACGGGGTGGAGAAGAATTACACTGCGTCCGCACGCGAACAGTGGACGCAGGTTGCCGAGGCGCTCGCGAAATTGCACGACGACGATAATTTATTTGACGCTGCGGGGAAGGATAGCTTTAGCTCTGTGCAGAGCCCGCCGGACGTAGTACCAGGGGTGGACGCTGGAGCAGGGAACAGCCACGAGAAAGAACAGTCGGAGCTGCAAGGGATGCCTTTGTTGTCGGGCGGACACGAAAGAAGAGGTGAGGACGCCGATTCTACTGTTGCCAAAAGTCAAACCGCTCTGGATCGTAACGCGGAGCAGGATGATATCTACCACGACGAGGAGGACTGTTACGCAGCCGACGGCGGAAAAAGTACGGACCAAGAATCTGCAGGCTCAAACCCTTCTCTCTGGTCCTCGTTTTTCTCCTCGTTGCTCACGTGGAAGGCTTTGCTGGCTTTTGTCCTGGTTGCCGGGACGGTGTCGGCAGCGGCCGGGTTTGCGGTGTACACAGTGGACCAGGAGAGAGCGAAGATGGACACGCAGGACGGGCAAAGTGGCGGCGGAACTACAAAGTTTCTGTTTCCCCCACCTCGCGGTGGCAATGGCGATGGTGGTAGCGGTCTTTCTGGGACGGGGGGCAGTGGCGCTGGCGGTACTGGAAACGGTGGGGGTGATGCTGGTGATGATCACGACATCCAGCTCCAGCCGCAGTCAGGAGTAGCACCTGGGCTTCAACAGAACGAGCCACCGGAATTATTCCCCGGGATCGTGACCAAATCGACGCCGTCCTCGGGAGGTGCTGGGTCGTCCGCTTCAAGTGGTCAGAGTGGCGGACGGTCGCGGTCGCAGACTTCGAAGCCCGGCGGTAAAACGGTTCCGGTTCCGGTTCCCCCACCAAGAAGCCAGGCTAATCCGGGGCTTCCGCTATTGGGGCAGCGACAAGGTGAAACGAATGCTGGCGCGATTCCAGGTGTGTTTGCTGCAACGTCGACGAACGACGCCGCACAGAGCACTGCCGTGGGTGCCGCAGGCACCACAATGGCCTCTATGCCGACGAGTACTAGCGCAACGACGATTTCCATTCCGGGGCCGCTTGCGCCAGTCGGGTCTCAACCTGTGCCTGCTTTCCAGCTGAGCCCGCAGAGAGCAACTGGAGGCGCGACTACACCTAATTATTATAGAGGCACTGTAGTAGCACCAGCAAGCCCCACAGGAGATGGAGCATTCCCCCCAGGAGATGTACCAGAAGCTAGTGCCGCGGCTGCGCTGCATTCGCAAGCAAGCGTACACGGTGCGACAGAGGCAGGAGCCGTCGTTGCGACAGGCGAAAACCTGCCCGACGCTGCGGAAGTAGAAGTGGTCGTTTCTGGTGCGCGAGGTTCTTCGGAAGATTCTGGTAATGATTTTGCGGCTTCGACAACACCTGCGCCTGAAGGTTCCGCGGAGATGGGCCAGACACCGGCAAGTGCGAGTGGGAGTGCCAGCCATCCGATCTCGTCTCCTGCACATCCCAGCCCTCCCGCAGGCGATCTTCTTGCTGGCGCGGGTTATGCAGAGCCACTTTTGCCGTCACCGTTGACGGCTTCGCAGTCTGGGCATCTCGTTAGCGGAGGAGGAGGTAACACAGTCGCCAATATGACGGCTGGAAGCCCGAGTTCGGGTTCGCCAGAATCGTCTCCAACAGCGAGCACACCGGTGCAGCACAGCCCAGGCCTCTCGCCTGTTGCTGCCCCTAGCTCATCGTCTCCTTCAGGCACCACTGCGGGGCCGCTCGTCCCGGTACGGCATCCCGGGGGGCAGCAGCAGCAGGCCTTCGGAGCGGGAGGGTCAGGGTCAAGCTCATCCGCGTCCTCGAGCGCCGTTCAATTAAATCGCTTTGGACAAACAACGGCTGCTGGAACGATTTCACCGCCAACATGGAACTCCGACGACCTGGTTTCTGCAGAGAAGGTGAAGAAGTGGCTGTATCAAAATCTCAATCTTGGAAGAGTTGCACACACCGGTGGAGCGACGCAACACGTGCCAGCAGTCATTCAAAAATGGCACGGCGATATTTTCGACCGACCGCGCGGGAATAACTTTCTGGTCGGGCGGCAAGAGGGTGTTATGTTGAAGGGCTGGGAGTGGAGCAAGTTGATCTACGAGAAACCCTTTTACGTCCTGCACGACGAGCACATTTCGAAAATTGTTGATCCCCAGTTTGGAAACGGAATTGGAATGCAGCAGAGCAGCAGCAGTAGCAACAGCGGGACTTACAGCAGACCCACACTTTTGTCGAATCCACTACAGGACTTACAGCGCGCATCTCAGTTGCTGGTCGCTGTCGAAGCCATACGTAGTGGCGCGCGCGCCTTTCAGCCAGCCTTCGGAGGCAGGAAAAACGACGCAGCAGAAGGTTTGAACTACATTTTAAACGGAGCTGCGGCTGCGGGTGCGCGGGTGATTGAAAGGGAAGGCGACGATATTCTTTTGCTTTACAAAGTGCAAGGGCCGTTCCCGTTCCATTCGGGACGCGTCAGTTCTCGACTGTTGGGCCTCGTCAATGGCCAGCTCACGGACTTTACGTTTGAGGACTTTAGGGATATCCTGGAGGAGGAAAAGGCTCAATGGAACGAATGGCGTGGCGATTCCATCCGTGCGCACAGAGAAATGCTCAAAGCAGAGTGGAACCAGAAAGCTGCGTCGGCGGCGGGCGGCGCGGGGCAGAAGTATGACGACGATCAGGACCTTGCCACTGCATGCGAGTATCCAGAGCTATTGCGGTTTTTTCTACGAGTACTGTGGGTAAAATGGGAACAAACCTTAGACGGGGTGCTGCCCGAAGATGAAGAAACCGCTCGGGTCAGGGTTGACGTGGAAAAAAGCTTCGTGCTTGTAGCTGATCGCGCTACGTTTTACGTCACAGATCTGCTGCGCGAACATTACAGAATGCTGGAACACAGCAAGGGCGACGAATGGAAGAAATCCAAGCTGCGTGCGTTCTTTATTCCTTTCAGTGACATTGATTCCGGTGTCGGGTCGTCGTACTTGAGCTCTCCGGTCGTCAATGATTGGTTGTTGGATTTTGTCCAGCATCCCGGGACCGCATCTACGCCGCCGGAGCAAAGAAACAAGCCACACCGGGACCCTTTGGAGGCTATCGTGCGAAAACAGGTCTATAGAAACGTTGCTGTGGCCCTGCAGGAGGAGGGACCGAGAGCTCGCGGTTACTTTGGCGTCGACCTGCACGGCGACGAGCCGTTTTGTCTGACGCCACCCTGGCACTTTGGGCGGGGAAAGGAGCTGCTTGCGCAAGCCAGGTGGCAGGGTTCGAAGTTTCTTGCGAAACTAACATTCAGAAACAACTACGACCTCGAGCCCGAAGAGCTAAATGACCCAAGCCGGCCGGAGTTTCCTAGTTACGACCACTCGCCGCTGCAGTACGCCCTGGATCGCGCGCGGATAGCCTGCGGAACGGTATTGAACACCTACGCGAGGGAAGGGCGTCGCCGCAAGAAAGAAGCAGAGGGTCAGGTTTCCAGCCCGGATTTCGATCCGTCGAGGATAATCCAGACCGGGTACGCGATCGTGCGTCGCATGGGAGAGGAGAGTCGTAGGTTGGCGAATGAGAGCGACGTGGGTTTTCTGCCTCCAGATGCGGGTACGGATGACGAAGACGGTGGTATTAAAACACAGAGACAGGAGGAGAGTTCCAGTAGTAAACAACCCATGGAACAAGACTGGAAAATTTCCGTCGGGTCCACGCTGTTGGGATTTGTGCGTGGAAACGGAAATAGGTGGGCTTCCGAAGACGAGGGTGACCCAGACGACGAGACTGAGGTTGGTGGACCAGTGTTGCTGGGTACGGGTACTGCTACGCCAAGTCGTGGTGACACAGGAATCAGAGGCGCATCAAAGAAGCAGCTTTTCAAAATTCGGTTTCCGAAGGTTGTCGACCCTGCGCGGCCCCGTCTCGACAAGCATGTGTCCCTGTTAAAGAACATTCCCCTATACAAGGACTGGATTTTGTTCGACGTGCATTGGAATTCCTGGCAAGGGGAGGGGGGCGTCGAAAAAGGGTGCTTGTCGCTCCAATTCCGTGGCGTGGAGCGCCCGTGCGGGGGGAAGAAAGTACAGGACGACCCGTACCTGCGCGAGGGCTCTCGTTTTGGGAAATACAAACGGCCGAGCGATAAGGAGTGCAGTTTGAACGTAGTGGACATAAACTTGCGATTTTATTACGACCGAGTGGGAAGAGCAAACAACCCAGCACCTCATCAGCAGGAGGCTCTGCTGCGCGAAGACGAAAAAGCCACGGAGTCGTTGCAAAACCTGTTGGTCGGAAGCCACAAGTCGGTGTGGCACTTTACGAGACACGTGTCCATCTCTGCGTGCGAGCGGGTGGCGGCGTCACCGATGATAGACAAGACGAACAGCATGGTGCCGCGGGTCGACGACATTCTCCGGTCGGTGACCGGCCCAGACGTTGCGTTCGAGTCGAAGTATTATAATTCCGCCTACGGTGAACTTCCAGCTCCGTGGACCCCCTCGCAAGGGGCACAGGAAAGCGACCTTGGTGAGGAGCAGGCGTTGGGAGAAGCAGGTGGTAGCAGTAGTAGTAGCAGTGATCGGAAGAATATCTTCACGTTGAGCAAGAATAATGGAGCTCCTGCAGCAGCACTGCACGCAACGCAACCAGGTCATGTTGACAAAGTAGATCCACCTTTGCTTTGGACTTCGGTGACCTTCGGCAGGGAAATTATGTTCAAGCAGGACCCGCAGCCCACCGACTTTGAGTCCCCGGGTTTGAAGAGAAGAAAAGAAAGGAAAAACAGCGTTTCTTCCACCGGATCCGACAGTCCTGTTCGTCGTTTGGCGTCCGGAACGGATCCACCCGGTGAGGATTTGGAAGATGTCCACCGCATGCTCGGGTCAGGTCAGGGAAGCACAGCGCCGGGAATGAAAACCTGAAAAGGAAGCGTGGTCGTGGTCGTTCCCCGTGCGAGCTGCAAACACCTAAAACCCACATTCATACTAGTGAACCCCCCCAAGATTGTTTTTCGAAAATGACGAGGTTAGCATATAGATAAGAATCAGATGGTACAAATAGGAGCAAGAAAACACAAACAGATAGCTGGATTTTATTATAGGTGATCGAACTAAGACTAACAATTTTCTCTTCTGAATTTATGAACAGTAGCAGTGCTGATGCTGAATGACGAGAGGCACTAGCTACTGCCAGGCGTGCCACTACACCGGCACGGGCAGCATGGTGGATGGATAATTGCTGCTGAACATGCTCTTAATATATAAGGCCGGAGCTAATCATGGTGTAAGATTTCGTTATTAATGTAATTGTTGTGGTCCCCGAGCAAGCTTTGCCCTACCCCCCTTACCCTTATCTTTCTTCGAGTGGCTGAAATCTTATTGGTGTGATTCTTTTTGTGATAATGGTCTTATTTGAGTATGATGGCATTGCACGTTATTCAGTGCTTACCTCGCTCTACTACTGTGGAAAAGAGGAGTGAGGCGTATCTTGCACAGGTATCTTGCACAGCTACAGATAGTATGATCTTCACATCGACAGCTAGAGGTGTTGCCCAAGCATGCCGAATAAAACGGCCTCACACTACACAAGCTAGTACCACGTACCGACGCAGCACAGCGCAGCTGTAGCGACAAAAGCAGAAGACTACATGCATGTAGTAGTCTCTAGACCATGATGATAATGATGACATAGTCATTTCCCCAAGAACCCCTCGGATACAACGAAAAAATTGTGGAAAACATTTTAGATTCACGTCGAATTTTTCAGAAAACATGATTATCATGAACCCGGTATTGACCCCCCACAGGTGCTGGGGATCTCGATTCGGGCACCCTGATCAGGAGCTGGACGACAGAAATCACTCTGATGGAGTACCATTCGCCAGCTCATACAGTTCTGAACGCGTTTGTTGTTAACTTCCCTGAGAGCTGCGCATCAAATGTCGAGGAGGGAGATTGTTCGTAAAATGTTGAGTTTTTCGTGGTGGACGAGTTTCCGAATGAGTTGTGTTGAGAAAGTTCAGTCATGTTATCTTTACCTTGTCGTGAGAAGTTCGTGAACAAGATCGCTTGTCTCATTCTCGTGCAAGGAGAAAAGTGAGACCGTGACCGTCGAAAAGAAAAGAATGCAACGGTTACAGCCGGTTTTGTATTGTGATTGTAATGTATTGTGTGTTTCGTCCAACGGTGCACTGTCAAGTAAAAGAAGTCCGACAACACCTTCGAAGCAGATCTTTTCGTCCTTACGGGCCTAGCGTCTACGTAGTTGGTACTACATCGTTCTTCAAGAGAGCCTCGTTCGTTACCAGTACCGTTCTTCACGCCCCCCTCGTGGCAAGCCCGCGACCGTACGAAAAGGAGTCTACACGTTCATCCTCGTTGCAGTGTTTTATTACTAGACGTCCGTCGTATATTACGCCCGCCCCATGTAACTGAATGCACCAGGCAACTAGAAAACCCCCGATATTTCTCGCTAAAGATTTTCACTTCACGACAAACGAAAACACTAAACAACGACTTCGCATCAACTGGTACATTATTGCAAAGGAATCAAATAATTTTATCACCATTTTCCGTACATTACATTACTCAATTTTCCACGTACATCTACATTATCAACAACTATTTTCCTGCTCGTTGCACGAGCTTTTTTGAATTTTTCGAAACATAACACACAAAAATTTTGAATTGAAACTATGATCCAGGCGAAAATATTGATGGATCGTTTTTTTTCCGCGACGCTTTTGTTTGTTTTACATCCTGAGTAAAACTCAGTACGCTGTGAAAATGGCGTCAGGATCTACAGCAACCGCACCCAGTAATCGGCCCCCCGGGATATTAAACACATCACACGACCGGGAAGATCGACAAGAAAACTTTTCCTCGAAGCAATCCTTATCCGCGGCTTCAGGCGCCAGCAGGAGTTACGCGCCCACTTCCAGGTCGAACGGGGGCTCGAAGCAGTCCACCGAACAGAACAGACCCCAACGGCAGGAGCGGAACATCAACTATCGTTTCTTTGCGGACCCGGGCGCGAAGCCGGCGTACGGGAGTTTGCGACCGCGAACCGCAGCTCAGAAGAAGAAAGCGAGAAGCAAAAAAGCGAAAGAGAAGGAAGAGTTGTACTTGCATGGCATGCAGGCGCAACCATTTATGTTCACGCCGGAGATGAAACGAAACGTAAACCACGAAGAGAGTGGTCGTGGACGAAGAGAGTGTTGGACGAAGTCCAACAACAAGGCCAATAACAACACGGACAAGCCAGTTAATACGTCAAGCGATGACGCAACCGCGACCGCCGCTCAACGTGGGGCCACTGCTACTCCACCCGCCCAGCTGCACAAGAACCAGCAACCGAAGAAACAACCCTCGTCTCATCTTCAGCCCCATCGGCAGTCCGGGGGCTCCGAGATCCGGCGGGCGCCGGCGAGTGCGCAGCACGTGACCACGAAGTACGACGCGGCGCTCATGCAGGTCCGCCACAAGTTTCCGGACGTGTGCTGGCATTTTCTGCAGGGCAAGTGCACGCACGGCGCGGAGAAGTGCCGGTTCTGGCATCCGGGGGAGTCAGAGGTGGAGGCCTTGGTGGAGGAAGCGAACGATGCGGTGGGAAGTAAGAACGAGTGTTCTACTACTCAAGAGGCGCAGGCTAATTCAGCTTCCATGTTCTACGGGCCGGAGCCGCCGGTGGACCTGATTTACTGTCCGGACGCGATGAACTCTTCCTCCGCCAACGACGCACTTACGTCCCGCTTGGACACGTACAGCACTACCGGTGCGGAGCAGGAGGAGAGCAGTTCCCTGCACTCGGCGGGGGGACACACGTCGCAGCACACCACCTCCGCTGCGTCCGGGCGGAAACGGAGCAAAAGCGGTATTAGCTCTACTTCGGGAGGTGCTGGGAAAACGGCTGTTTCATCGTCTCTCGCGAGCACAACGTCGACAAGTGCTAGTGGGGTCGTCCCCGGGATGGGGCCCCCGATTTTGATGAGCAACGCCAACAGCAATCCATCCAATTCGATGAACACTGCTGGAAATAGTAATTACCGCTACCCAGTCGTGCCGGAAAATCTGCATCCCGTGGCGATAGCCGGGCGGGGCGGCGAGATCCGCGAGTTCAACCACATTCGACGCGACGCGGCGTACCCGGCGAGCCAGGAATATCAAATGCAACAATGTCTGGGTCTGGAAACTTGTAATGCTGTGTTGGAAATAGTGAATGCTTTGTAACGCACAGCCATGCATGAGAAATATCTGCGCTTCTTTGTGTTGCGTTTTTCGCATGAGAAACTGCGTTTTTGCATGACAGGCAAAAGGGTCTCTTCTTGGACACGCATCACAAACTTTTTTGTCATGCCAGACAAGCATGACAAATCTCGCAATCTTCCAGACCCAGACATTTTTGCATTTCATAAGGAAGAGCACGAGGCCATCTTGATGCAGCAAAGGCGACTCTGGTTGGAGCGACACTACTTTCATTTGGCCGCCACAAAGGTCGTGCAGCAGCGGCGGGCAATGCAGGTATGGAGATCTGATTATTATAGCGGTGGATGTTGTAGTTTCTACATAAATGTTGCGCATCAGAGATGAGAATTCTTAATGGCTCTGTATACTGGCTGTTGACTCTGCGCATGAAATAAACAAGCAACTTTGTCGTCGGTTGGCTCTAGATTCACTACAGTTGCTTGCTTACTATACTTAACCTCGCGGGATGATACTACATTCAACACAACTTTTTCCAGGCCCAAGCCGCGCTGGCGATGCACGAGTACTTGCAGCGAGCCGAGGTGGAGCAGTACGACAATGGTGATGGCGCTTCGCAGAATAGTACGTCAAACGCCAGTCCGTCGTTCGAGACGGAACACGATCGGGAGTACTACTACAACGCAAATAATCATCAACACTACCACGGCGGCGTCGAGCCGCCCACTGTTGCTCCCACTGCTGCGGCCCTCGGGACAGCGAGCACCACTGCGAACGGCACGACCAGGATTCCGCCGCTGTTGTCCGGTTCTTCTCCCGCGTATTATCGCGACCCACTGGCAGAACAGATTGCGTGGGAGCGAGCGGCACGGGCTAGTGCATACTCCTCCACTTCTACTGCTGCAACGGCTCCTGGAGCTGGACCAGGGGCACCTTATCTGCAGAAACCCGCTGAAAACGCAACTACTAGTGTTGTTCTTGAACAACAACAATCCCAGCACGACGATCCTGCTTTCCCTCCGGACCGCGCACTATTTGGCTCGGTGTTGCAGACAACTAACAAGAGACCGGCAGTCGTGACGGGCAGCAACCGTCTACCGCAACGGAACGGCACAGGAAGACCTCCTGGAAACAAACTGTTCATTCAGGCCGGGGAGCACGACGGTCAGGACGGCGCGATCATGCACCCGCCAGCAAACGAGGACCACGCGACAACATCGTCGTCCACAGGCGTGACTAGTTATAATCCGCACAATCAACGCACAGGAGCAAATTTTCCGGTACAGCCGCCGTCTCCGCCGGCGTTCCTCCGGCAGCAGTTGGAAGCGCGGTTGCGCGAGCAGATGATGGACAGGAACTATCCGTTGTATGACACGACGAGGACGCAGCAAGGAGCAAAACGGTCTTCTTCACAACTCGCACAGGGAGCAGCTTTTTCGCAGCAACACGATTTTCCACCGACCTATACTGCTTCTTTTCAAAAGAGCAACCTCGTGGTGTACCAGCATCCGACCTCGATGACGACATCTTCTTCGCGCGCAGCTGCAAAGATGAATAAAGCGGTTGTTCTTTCCGCTCCACCGGGGCTCGGGTCCGACTCAGAAGGGGAGGGCGAGGTCGAGCAGCATTATGGTGACCTCGCAGCTGCAGCAGCTTCGGCCACTACACCGACGGACCCCTGGTCTCGCCGAGGGTGAGACTCTTACATTTTCAAACATCAGCTTCGATAGCAGGAATTGCAACAGGCAAAAAATGAAATCACGTAAAATTATTTTCTTGAAAATGTATTATATGCACGACCTGATGGCCGCGTGGTTTTTCTCGTTTCTCAAAATGAAAGCGAGAAACAGAAATCAACTTTCCACTCGAAGAAGCTGCTGTGTGTGTAAAATAAACCGTTCGAATCTATTCCTTATCACGCATTATCATTTCATCCGGTACAGTAGATCGGAGTCTCTCGTCGGTGAATCGACACGTGAGTCTTCGTGATGATTTTGATGATTTCTTGTACATTAAGTTTGTTTTTACCTCTATTTAGTATTCGAAGTCGAAATGCCAAAATTCTCTTGTACATTATTGCTTTATCATCGACAAAAGATTTTGAAAAAAGAACCGACCACACTCTTCCACGTACATTACAACATTCTGCGGGCCGAAAATGTGAACTATTTTAGCGATTTAGAGTGACCCTAGCATGATCTTCTATATCGATAACGATAGTTTTTATTCGCTCCTGATAAGAGTCCGCGTCAGGGAGTTTATTTTCTTAATCCGATTTCAGCAGAGAACGTGGCCTAGTACCGACAGTATTGCGCAGTCGTGCTCGTGCGTGAAAAGAACAACCAGGACGAGGTACTGCAATATCCGGGAAAGTTCACGCTCCTCCTGAAGTTGAGACTTTTGATGGCAATGAAATATGTGTATCAAACTTTTTTTAGAAATAAACCGTGAAAAAAGAACCGACAACTATTCAAATTTTGATTCGTTTTACAACCGATTTTCCTAATATGCATGCCTCGATGTTATACTAAGTATCTAAAGTTTTTTATGATTCCTTTGCAAGTATGAGATAGTTTATTTTAGTAGTACAAAAGTGGTTTTCGTTTCGTTTGTGTATTGTCGGGAAAAAATTTAGCACTACTTCTTTAGCGGGTTCTTTCTTTTGTCAGGTGCGATTTTTTTGTAGATTATGAACAAGGTGCAGAAGTATTCTGGGGAAACTTTAAAGCGACGGCATTATAAGAAGAAAAAGTCCCTTTCTAATACATATCAATTTCAATCGCAAATACTGCAAGAAAAAGAATGAAAAATTCTCACGGGCGCAGTGCAAAGGCGGAAACTCGGAGATGACGTGCGCGGCGGAATTTTGTAGCGTGCTTTTGAAAGTCCAAATTGCTTTAGCTATCGCTATTCTCTGTCCTTTCGCGTCGCGTCTCCTTGTCTCTGTCGTTGTGAGAGCAATTGCACTACGTTTTTTAACCGATTGTAAATTAAGCAAATTTTTCTTTCAGTTTGATTGAGTACTGTTGATGTTACCCTTCCGTACATTATCAGTTCGAGTTTTGACACTCGAGCTAAATTTTCCCTTACCAACTTATTCCCCCCTTCAAGTAGAACATCTGGAAATACTAAGCCGAAGTGAAAATTTCCAATCAAGATTCAAGTACCAGGAGTGCACTCAGTACCGCTTTCGTTATCAACCCCGATGATGTCTTCACACTTTAGCTATAAAGTTCTTTTCTTTTTTGTCCCAAAAACTTAGAGTTATTTTCTCGTGGTGAAGTGAAATGTAAAATGCAGGAGGTGCAGCGACGCTCACCCGCCTAAGAAGTAAGAAGTGGAGAGCATTTTCGTGTAATCATAAAATGAAATTCTAGGTATACCGAGTGGGAATTTTGTGGTTCTTGGGTGATCGATGCGCATAAGCATGACAAAATCAACAATTTTGAACACACACAGCACTGCGGCATGAAACTCTTTGTCTTTGTTTTTAAAGGAATTTAACACTTTCACCTTGCTGCTACGAGTTGTACGGGTGCGTTTATTCGGCATACGAAAAGACCGCTATTTGTCGTTCGTTCTGTTCGGCCCTTTGGTACTGCTGCCGATTGCATGATGAATGTTGCTTCTGATGAGGGTCAGGCACCAAAGACGAATTGTACGAGTGAACAGTTGAGATCAAAAGATGAGAGAAAGTACGATGTTGACGATGATCTGCTTCGCAGCAGGACCGATTATTTGATGCACGGTGTGTGGACGCCGGATATTGATTCACTAGCTGGCTGCAGTCAACAGGAGGATCGTTTGAATTCCTCTGATCTGGTAACCAAATGCGTGCGCGCCGGCCCACGAAGCCGGCGCGCGCGCTCTGCGCGCTTGCGATATTGCTTAGCAAACGCAGCGCGAAGGCAGTTGCCGTTACCATATAGGGCAACCGCCGGGGGGCGTGAAGGTCAGGGAAATGGCCAGAAATGAAGCGGGAGAAGGGAAAAAAAGCGGACCAGATGGGAAAATGGCCAGGAGGTCAAAAATCTCGCAAAAATGGCAGAAACCAAGCGGGAGAAGGTGAAAAAAGAGCATTTCTGCGGTTTGGCCCACTTGATATCTGCAAAAGAGACGGAGTATTTTTTGCTCCGCCCGCTGGCCAGCTGCGTTGGAGCAGCAGGCCCGCGACCTGTCCGGAAGCAGATGGCAAAGAATTGCTTTATAACGTGGGTGGAAGCAATCGTCGGATTTTGTCCAGATCACCCGGGCCACTGGGAAAATGAGAAAAGATGAAAAATTGCGCAAAAGCGCAATCCCTCCGCAGGCTTCAAAACTGCCAGTCAGATGCGGGCGGTGAAAATGTCCAGGTCGCCCGGGCCACTTGGAAAATGAAAAAAGATGAAAAATTGCGCAAAAGCGCAATCCCTCCGCAGGCTTCAAAACTGCCAGTCAGATGCGGGCGGTGAAAATGTCCAGGCCGCCCGGGCCACTTGGAAACCAGAAAAAGATGAAAAATTGCGCGAAAGCGCTATCCCTCCGCAGGCTTCAAAACTGCCAGCCAGATGCGGGCGGCGAAAATGTCCGGAGCCCTTCGGCCGCCTAAAAACCTGAAAAAAGAGCGAAAATTAAAAAAAATCGAGAACCCTCGGCAGGCTTACAAACTGGCCGCCAAGGGCGGTCCGGCGGGCGCGTGGTCGCGCCGTGCCATCGCGATTTTGAAAAAAAAACCGCACTAGAAGCGGGCGGAGGGATGTCACAAAGTCCCCATTTGCCCTGGATTGTGGGCACAAATCCGGAACCTCCGCCGCGTCTGAAATGGCCGATTTTGGTGGCCCGGAAGGGTTCGCGGGTTTTCGGCCTTTCGCGTTCCTTCCTGGTCACGGGGCCAGTTTGTCACGCAGGGGGCTAGAAAGGATGCCCCGCTGCGAACTAGCAGACCGGATTTCGCATTCAATGCTTATCGCAGGAGCCTGCGGGGCGCCGCGGGCGACAGTAGTTGTCCGCGGCCCTTTAGGGCCGCGGGGAAGTGGTGGAGCCCGCGGCGGCCCGCAGGCTCCTGCGATAAGCTTTGAAGGCGAATCCGGAAGCCCCCGATGACCCGGGATAGAAGTGGGATTCTAATTAAAAAGAAATGGTGGCGGCAGTCGTGCGGCGAAAGCGCGGCCCGCTGGGCCGCGCTTTCGCCGCGCGGCTGGTTAGGCTTTCGCGCTGGTTAGATTTTCGCGCACGCATTTGGTTACCAATATCGCCCTCCGGGCGCGACCTTCATAGTGAAAGAACTACTACACAAAGAAAATGAGCCAACAGGCAAGCCTTCCCGGCAGGAATATTTTCACTTCCTGTCCGTCCGCCTCGTCACAGCACGAGCTATGGCAACATAACAATCCACAGCCATCCGCTCGGGGAGCAGGAGACCGCCCGAAGGCGTTGCTGGAGTCGATGCGAGCGCTGTCAGCCCGGGCGGCCGAGCTGTACGGGGCGGAAGCTACTAAGCGAGCAAGCTATTCCACTTGCACTGCAGCGGAGTATGAAAATGACGTCGTCTTTTCGGAACCTGTCCCGGAGTTTGAGCTACCGGATGGTGAGCCAGGGTGTGGTGCGCCGAACCTGCAGCATCAAAAGCATCCACAACAACAGGCTTGTTCTGCTACACCAAAGCCGCATTCCTCCAGCGAATTTGTTGTATCTTCTTCCTTGTCCCTAGTAGAGCACCTGCCCCCAGATGATGGTGGAGCTAGTGTAGCTCTTACAGCAGGTGAGTGCGACGACGACGAAAGCAGCCGTCTTTGGTATAATTCCTATTCACCGCAGAATGAAAAGCATGATCATCATCGACAGCGCATCGAACAGCGAGGGGACGAAGCTGCTCGTCCCAGCGGCGCGGCCGAACAAATGAACGCAGTGTCGCTGGGCTCCCAGTTTGCCTACGAGAGCGAGATCGAGAAGTTGAAACTCGAGCTGGAAACCAAGGACTTTACCATTATTTCGATCCAACGAAATTTGGAAAACCTCGCGATCCTGTCAAAGTCGGAGCGGGCGGAATTGATGGCGACGAAAAAGCTCCTGGTGAGCGAGGTGGAGAAGAACAAAACAATTACCGAGGAGTTGCTGTCTGTAAAGGAAGCGA
Organism: Amoebophrya sp. A120; assembly: GCA_905178155.1. Taxonomy (NCBI): domain Eukaryota; class Dinophyceae; order Syndiniales; family Amoebophryaceae; genus Amoebophrya; species Amoebophrya sp. A120. The sequence continues at coordinate 2,983,582 of CAJINV010000007.1, read as the reverse complement.
ATTTGGTTTTGCAGCAGAAAGTCGTGTATCAAATGCAAAAATGTCAGGGTCTGGCATGTTGCCGGGTTTGTTATGCATATTTTGCATGACCCAGGATGTCTGCAATACACAACCTAGCATCACAGATTTTTAGAGGGCTTCCTGACGCCTCCTCCGCGTGACAAATGCCCTCCCCACGTAGCACAAACTAGACTCCTCGTCTTGCTGGTCATGCAATACAGATTTTTTCAGAGTTCCAAAGTTAGCATCACAAGTTCCAACCTTCCAGACCCAGACATTCTTGCATTTGATATCGTGCGGCTCAGAAGTGAGATTCTCGCGGCGAACAAAAAGTGCTAAATAAGAGCAGGACGAGCTATGCTTCGCCCAATTTGTATGATGGAATGTATAATTACTATCTGCGCTCGCTGTGCTGTTGTGATGATGAAAGTTTCAACATATCTAGAGGCAGCTTTGTAGTAGATGGCTCAAAAAACAACTGACTCTCATCTGTCTTGTCCTTGTGAGGGTAGTTGTTCTGCTGCGAAAGTGGAAAGAAGTAGGATGATAACCTTAAACTTAATGAGCCTCTCGTAGCCCCCGACGTAGACATGTACAAGTCTCATCGTGAACGCCAAGGATCTTCAATGCTGGATCTCGCTCTAACGGTTGTTTCGTCACTAAAGACGTCGATCTAGATAGGATATTATGTACTTCATCGTTCTATCTTAGTTGAAGTGGAAGATCTAGGTACTAGCGTTGTCAACACCGATCTGTTCTGCACCGAAGACCTAGTGCTGTTGCAAAAGGTCCAAGAACCGGCGTCCCGTCCTCCAGAAGATCTATGTAGTGGATGAAGACCAGCAGTTTGATTTTAACTTTAAGTCGAAGTATGAAAATGTAGTGTCAATTTATAACGCGCAGCCCTGGTCGTGATCTTGTACTGTTTCCCTCATGTTTGAGTGCCACCTTTTATCTCATGAACATTATCTACTCTTATCCTTATGCATCTTTTGCCAACTTCGGTCAAAAACAAAAACAAGGGTTGCGTCGTTGCGCATGCATTTCTTTGCATAACTACACCACCACCAGTATTAAGTAGATCATCTCGGCCCGCTCTGGTTGCTCCGACCAGCTTTACAACGCTCGCAACCTCATTATTTCGAATCCGCCTTACTTGTGTACGTGTAGTGTTTTTAGCCCTAGCTGCATCTATGCTAGTGAGTGGGATTCCACTGCTTTTGTCTTCATTTTTACTTTTTGACCATCCTTATATATTACTTATCTATACTTTTCTTGGAAGAAAAATAACTGCAAAAAAAATGAAAATGAGTGTCCTTGCTTGGCCCCAAACTGAAGCAATTCCTGTCCGCCCCCGCTGGCGGGGACGGGTTGCTGGGCTTTTTCTCGCAATTCTGCAGTGGAATTACACGATAGTTTCACTGTTCGGCAAAGCCGTGCTGGGAAGAACACCTGCAACGACACCCAGTACCGAGCAAGCCAAGTGGGAAATGCAAGTCGAGCGCACATTGGACCTGCTGATCGACCCGCACGTCGACCACATGCAGATGTCGCTCGCGGCCCGGGGGCTGCAGAGCGGCCGGAATTTTGGGTGGAGTGACGAAACCGTGTTGGGCTCCCTGTCCCTGGAGGATCATCGCGGCGCGCAGAGCTTATTTCTGGAGATTTTGGAGGAACTGAGGAAGGCCAACCTGAGCGGCCACAGCGCGTTCACGACCCGGTACCCGCCCGCACAGGGGGCGCTGTTCAAGTCCATGGGTTACATCCTGGAAAAAGCTTGGAAGGTCCTCGCGGGGGCGGGCCAAGACGACACAAATCCTGTTCTCCCCCCGATGCACGTGCGGGTCTGCGGACAGGAGGATGAACTGCATAGTACTACGCAGAAGATCGTGAGAAAGTCGTCTGCAGCTACAGCAGCAGCTGACGACAAGAGAGCAACACCAGTCGACGTCGATCGTGCGCCACAAGTAGAGCACGACGCTGCGCGCTCCGCGTCAAAAGTGGACGGGATGACGGAACGCTTGGGGCAGTTCAGCCTTGATGCTGAGGAACAAAGCAGAGCAACGAAGGGCCGCCGCGGCCCGTCAAGTAGAATAACAACGTCTCCACAAGCAGCAGGAGCTCGATGTGCGCTTGTGAACGTACTGGGCGATACGCATGGGCACTTTTTGGACACGTTGCGCATTATCCGAGACATGGACTTGCTGAATCAAACGTCCACCCACATAGTGTTTCTGGGTGATTACGTTGACCGCGGGCCTAAGAGTATTGCGGTGCTTACTTTTTTTTTGTTGTTGGCCCAAGAACATGCTGTCATGCTACGAAATACAAGAAGTCAATGCATAGGAAGATTCGCCGTGTGGCGTCTTTCCATGATGACAGCAGTGCTGGGGGCTCACTTGGTGGTATACTATGCATGACTTGCCTCTTCGTTGCATTGATTTACATTTTGATTTTCCGTAAAATCACAACCGACCTGAGTACCGAACAGGCGATTTATTTTTACCCGCAAATTTTAAAAACCTGCCACCGCACAAATACAGGTGAGTCCCTCGCGATGGTGCTGTTTGTCTTTTACTTGAAAGCGCGGCTTCCCGACCGCGTGACGCTTCTTCGCGGCAACCACGAGCTCCCGGGGTTGAATGGCGCAGACCAGGTGCGGAACGACAACACGTCGAATTTGAAAGAAGACGTCTTTGCGGTGTTGCGGCCGAGCAGCGTTGCAAGTGTACTCGTAGGGAACAATTACAATTCATCTTCCTCTTCCCGAACAGCAGCTTCTGCGGCGCGGAGAAGATCTCCGTACGGACCGGATTCTTGGTTTTATCAAGCAGTTGGGTCGCACCAGCACCTCCGCACCAGCACCACCCGAGGAGGGCTTTTTCATGAGAGCGGCGATAACTACGTTCCCTTCTCCGCCCTCGGCGCGATGACCACTACACCTTTCGGAGGACACGACCACGATGGTGGTCCGCTGAGCGGCGATCTGCAGCGCGTCGAGCTGGCCATATCCCAGAGAAAAAAGCTGGCAGGGCATATTTGTAATTACTACAAGGGTGAACGCGCTCCACTCAGTATGGGTGTAATGCAAAAAGAAATACACGCAAAAATTTGTCATGGGTGGCCCCATAGCATGCTGTTTCGGATTTACAATACAGATTTTTTTGTCTATTTATTTTTGCATTGCAAATATGCCACGCCAGCTTTTTTCTGTGGGATAGGCCACCGTCTTTGTCGAGGAGTTTGTGTATCGAGAACAGATATCAAATGTAAAAATGTCTGGGTCTGGAAGGTTGCAACTTGTGATGCTGTCTTTGGAAGGTAAAAAAATCTGTATTGCATGACCAGGAAGAGGAGTTCAGTTTGTGCTACGCGGAGTGCGCGTTTCTCATGCGGAATACGCATCAGAAGGCCCTTTAAAAATCTGTGATGCTCGGCCAGGCGTTACAGGCGTCATGGGTTGTGCAAAATATGCATGACAAACCTGGCAACCTTCCAGACCCAGACATTTTTACACTTGATAACAGATCAACGGCTTGTTCGGCTATCTCCCCTACGTCGCCACGGTTTTCGACGAGGTACTTCTCGTGCACGCCGGGATTTCCGATTTCATGCCAGAAGTGAAGAACTTAGCGGGTGGGACGCAGGAGCGGGGGCGCGACAGGATCATTATATCCGAGGACGACGAGGACCGGGGTCGTGTTGTAGTTGACGGGGAAAATAAAACCTCTTCCGAAGTTCTTGTGGACAAAGACGATGCCGCTGTTGATGATGTGATGCTGACTTATTCTACTGCCTCGTCGGACGACGTTCCATCTGAGCCGTCCGAGTCTTGTCCTGCGGACGAGAAGGATGAATGCGGAAGGAGTTCTGCGGAGCAGGGAAAAGTATCAGCAGGAGGACCAACATTATCTTCTTCAAAGGCGGACACTTGCGCTGTGACCTCGATGGAGATGGATGTGGAACACGGGCGTGACGCGGAGATGACAGCAAAAGAAGACGTGCAGAAAGAAGAAATTTGCTTGAGTAGCCAGGGACGGCAATTGACCCCGTTAACTCCCTCGATGTTCTCTAGCGCGGCAAGCGCCGCTGATGTCTCCAGTGCAGCAAGCGCTGTTTTTTCGAGTGCAGCCGCAAGTCCTCGTCGGGTTGATGTGTCCGAAGATGAGATCTCGACGACTTCATCCGTAGAAATTCTTGCAAATAAAACGCAGCCCCCGACGGTATCAGCGATGATCCCTTGTGGGGGTCCTTGTGCAGGAGCTTCTTCACGACTCGATACAACTGTCACACCACCACAGGGTCTCCAAGCGTCGTTCCTTTCCACGCAAGTGAAGAAGCCTGGTGCACCAGCTGGAGATGAAGGCGAGTCCCCAGCAAGCGGCGGACTATTCTTGCGCCGATTGGAACTACATCACGACGCAACATCAAAGCCTACACCACATAACCCAAGCGCTAAGACCACAGACCATAATCCTGCGGCGCGAGCGCTGGAGGTGATATCCAGGCCGTGGTTCAAACAGTTCATCGACCGGACACTATTCACCGTTCTTGGACAACAGGACGAAGCTTACTGTTCCACCTACAACGCACAGATGTGGGACCACTGCGTCAAGAGCCGGTGGGACACCATGTTCACCCGCTTTGTGGAGCACTTCGCGAAGGGCTACGTGCAGGCCGAAGAGGAACAGGATGTTGAAAAACGTGCAGATCGCCTTGCCTCGTCATCTTTTCCTCGGCAGGATGAGCGACCCGATGACGGAGAGACCTACGACCGACTGCTCATTCGCGTTTTCCACCGCTTGCTGGAATCCTCGCTGGGCACGGAGTTCGCCCGCACGCGCAAGTTTTTGACCTGCTGCGTGCGCGAAACGTTCCTGTTTGCCGATCCGTGGGAAAATTCCCTCCATCGGGGCAAGTTGCTGCCGAGCAAGCCAAATCACGTCAAGTACGAAAAACAAGGAAATAAGGCGATGGAGCAAAAATCTCTATTGAGCAAGAGTGGATCATCTGTTTCTGGATCGTCACCATCTGTGACTCTATCGACGTCACCGGAACATCAACCACCATCACAGGGCCCGACACCTTCCCCTTCTCGAACCCCAAGGGCGTCCCCCGCAGGACCGCCACAACCGGCCCGGCCAAAGCGGGAATTCATAGACAAGTCAGTGTACATGAGCGAGATCCTCGGGCGAGCCGAGTCGAGCCGCCTGCGCATGATCAATGGCGGCTGGACGAGGGAAGTTACGGAAAAATTTTTGGAAAAGAATCAGCTCAAACTGATCATTCGCGGACACCAGCCTAGCGGTGAGGACAGCATCCATTTCCGGGTGGGACACGACGGGAAACTGATCCACTTGCTTTCCGCACCGGACTACTACAAAACCTGGGCACGGCACTTGGAACCTAGTCTGGCCACGTACATCACACTGCGGAGGAAAAAGTTCTCGAATGAAAGGAATTATTCTGGGTGTAATTTGGACAGTGGTGTAATAAAACCTCCAAAGCCACAAAAAATAGATTCGGCGCATCAACCTCCGGACTCTAGTGCTCCTGGTGCTGCAGGGCGAGAAGCAGCAGAAGTAGGGTACATCATCATGAGCATGGAAAAAGACGCAAACGAAGGGCTTCACCTTGTTGATGTCGATGAGAAATCGCGATTTTCAATTAATGGAGAAAAGAAACAACAACGAGATGTTGGCAAGGTACAACATGACGCAGGAGCGCGTACAACTGCAGTGCACGGACTGCATGGAGCTGCAGATTCAATGGAGGTCGGTCATAGCGCGTTATATTCGAATTTCACGACGCCGGGTCAGGTGCCGGAAGGCAGTGCGGAGGAGGCCGGTCGTGAAGCAGCACGAGACCTGATTGCAGGGACTAAAAAACGGTCCTCCGTGGTCTCATTAGACGACGAGGGCGACGTGGTAATGGGCCTTGAAGCAGAACGAGGCGGATCCGACAGAGAGAAAGGAAAAGAACCTTCCCGGCAAGAACTGGTCGACGCGCGGGTCTATTCGGAGGAAGATTGCCCGTCCGTGGAGAGCTGCGTAGAGGAGTTTCCGAAATTGTCTAAGCACGACCCAGAGTACCTGACCGCCGTGGCGAATAGGGCTGCCCAAGCTAGTTGTCGAAAGAAAAGAGCGGCCGCACCTGCGAAAAGGGCTGATGGTAGCTGCGACGACATCGAAAATGACAGACACCGGGTGTATTTCGAAAGCGAAAGCTTGATGGCGGACGTTTTCCCTAACGTTTCGAAAAGACGTAGAATCTTGGAAAAGTTGGAGGCCTACATGCACCAGCTGCGAAAAATGAACGGTAGGCTCAATGGCGAGAGTGATGAAGATGACGTTGTCAATGCAATAGGAGGGGATCATGTTGATCGTCGTCCAAAGCCTACCGCAGGTTCAGGTTGTCCACAAAGCTTGGAACTAAATCCGGAGCCAGTCAATAAGATCGCCGGAAGAAGTAGCAAGTCGCAGCTTTCTGTTGATCTTTATGTGTACCAGTCGGTCCGCGGAGGTTCCTCTTCCAAGCCGGCAGAAGCGCGGCCGACATGGAGCCGGCAACATTTCGAGAAAGAGATAGGGTTTGACTACGAATTCTGCGAAGAATCGCCATGGGCCCCTCCCTGTTTACAGGACTTTTAGCTCGATTTCATCTTCCCGTGTTATTGGTTCGGAACAGACCGCAACTGGTGCAACTTCTGCAATTTTTTTGTTGTCCGCCGTGATTTTCCCTCTAAATTCGATATAGTTTTCCGTGTGGAAGAACCCTGTAGTGCAATGCAAATGAGCAGCTACGGCAGTAGCCTTATCATTGATTTCAGAAAGTCATTGTCGATGTCACACAGAAGTCTTTTCTATGTGCATTAAAACTAAATAGATGTCGTGATGAATGAATGTGAATGTGCAAATAGTTTATCCAGTCTGATCATGAAAGGACGCTTTATAAGAGGAAACAGCGCCTCCCCGACCGGAAGTGCTTTTGGAAGCTGATGACAAAGAGGTGCCTTGAGGATGTTCTTTCTTCCTGATTCTTGTCGACGAAAAGATCCTTTGTTTCGTTTGGTCTTCTACTTCATCTGCTCTTTGTTCCTCTCCCGAACAAGCTCTAGAGATCACGCACCGATGCTCAGGTTCCCTTGTTATGGAAAAAGACTTTTGCTTCCCTTGTCTCTTAACTGGTTGACTACTTCACCTTGTGATTTAGAAAGTTTATGGTTAAGTTCTTTTTGATGTGGAAGTTGCTTTTTTTTTTGTTGCTTTTTTGCGTTGCCTTTTTTGGCCTCTGTTTGTGGGGGGAGAGAGATAAGTAAGTAGAAAAATTGTAGAAGCTGCTGAGTCAGGTTTTCGTCAGCGTTGTTTCGAACGGACAGGGCAACGAGGAACGACCGGGTTCCACCGAGAGAAAGAAGCTCGAAAATGCAGAACCTGGATTGCCAGGCTGTTGGTGACCACGGGACGACGGTGCCGGAGGGCAATAATTGTGGACCCGGCAAGACGAACCCTGGACTCGCGGGCCGTTCCGACTTTCTGAGCCCGGACCGAAGTAGGCCCGACGAGGGTGCTGGGGCAGCCGGTCGAATGGCTGCTAAATTTGGGCCATCGCTCACAGACACAGACGCGACTTTCACCTCCCCGCCGGTGAGGAATATCTGCAATGGAACAATGATATCAACACCGTCGCAAGAAAAGCTTGACTTTGCATCTACGAATGCCACCTGCACACCGGACCTGGAAGAGGATGTCGATGGTGAGTCCTCTCTACAACATCCTGGAGGCTCGAAACATCAAGTTATAACGGAACATGTTTTTGCAGCAGATTATAGCGGAGCTGATTTTTTGTCCGCAAAAAACGGAGACCGGCCGGCACCCGTCGTGCAAGAGCACAAACAGCCTTTGAACTGCAGCCAAAGTGCGCCAGTGGTCCGACAAACGAATGTATTAGGTGGGAGGAATACAGAAAATCAAGACGAGAGTCAGGCGATACTGGCTCCAACGGTGGTCCTAGCTGGTACCCGCTCCGAAGGCGGAGTGCTTGCGGCGGCGAGAAGTTCGTGTAACAACAACAATGCCAGTGCTCAAGAACTGCATCTTGTTTCGGGGCAACAATCACAGAACTGCGTTGTCGTGCCGGGAGCTTTATTGCCACACAGCAACAGCTTCACCAACATACAACAGCTAGCTCCACCACACAATGACCACGCGCGAGGACAAGGTGGTTATCACATGGCCCCGCAAGTGGAACCCGTAGTACTGGCGACCAGCCAGGCGAGGACCACGCCCGGCGGTTATTCATCCACTAATGCCGCGGCCGTGACATCACGACCATCCCCGAACAGCGACCTGGCACAGCCCCCCGCCGCGCTGGGTACCATGGAACAGCGCGGTGAACAGATGCTAGTAGCACCCTCCCAGGTGGTCGTGCCGGCGCTGCCGGTGCAGCAGAGGGAGAGTAGCTCACACCAGATGAATCTGTTTATGAATACTAGCAGTCAGCTCCTCGTCCCGGGCGGGTCGTGGAGGTCTACTACACCAGAAACAGTTCCACAGCTGCAGCAGACTCAAATAACGGCAGCAGGACAGCAAGAACCGCAAACAATAGTACAACACACGACGAACAAAAATCAAAATGCGCCCTTCATCAATATCGGTAACTCGGTGCCCCTACCCCCTGGCGCTTTAGACGGGCTACAGCAACCTGGCTGGAGGAACCAATTGGATAGCTGTGCGCCAAATAGTAGTGGTACAGCCGCGCAGAACTTTCAGCCGGGCGGGGTGTGTGTTGCTGCCGGGTCTTCAAACGGGCCGCATCAATGCACCCAGCAACAGGAGAATATACAACTACAGCAGCATAGTTGTCCAGAGCAACATTATAACAGTCTTTCCGCGGTAGGAGGTGTACAACTAGGCAACATGCAAAATCAGGCGAGGTCGACGTTTTGTAACCAAATGGAAATGCCAACGGCATCTTCGCAAGTGCAACAAAACCACTTTCATATTCAACAGCAACAGCAGCAGCAGCAGACTCCAAATCTCCAGCACCAACAGATGAATCTGCCACAACAACTTCAAGGTTATGTACAGCAACCCCATGATCACCCGCAACTCCTTTCCCCGCCTACGCAGTCCTCCGAAACACTGCAATCTTTCGTGCAAAAGCTCCGGAAGAGCGGCAACGAGGGCAACGAATACCTGCGCTGGGCGAGAGAGTCCGCGACGCTGGAGAAAGTGGAAAGAATCGCGTTTATGCTGCACCAAGAGGCGTTGAGATTGGGAAAAGTGGACGCCAGCTACAACGGCGTGGTGCGCGACATTGCCCATTTTTTCCAGCGGGACACCTACCGCCAGTTGAACGTCGGGGTGCCACACCAGGTGCCCTTTCTCGCCGAGCTGCTTCGCAAGACGCACGATGTGTCCACCGATTTTTCGTGTTACCAAGAAATCTCTGCGGTGGGCTCGGTGTACGACTTCGTCGAGAAGCTGTGCGCCACGAGAAACTTGAAGAGCTTCGACCAGCTCGGGATCGGCCCCGCCAGCTGCTTCCCGGACTTTGCGCCGTTTTGGAAAACCTTTTCCGGTTTTTCCGCTAGTACCACGCTCCTGGCCCAAACGACGACCAGCTCGAGTTGCAATAGCAACCCGATTATGAGCGGACGGGAGGACATTCCCGTGTTGAAAACCAACGAGATTGTCAAGCAGTTTCTGGACATCCTTTCCACCACGGGGCAGCTGCCGACGGAGGAGCAGTTGCAGGCACGGATTGGGCGGAATCGCGGGCTCATTTTGAACAACGCACTCTTCCCTCAGTTGTCGGAAAAGTTGCAGCGGTCAAGCCTCTTGCGCTTCTGCGCCGTTGAAGAGTACGCAAAGAAGGTGTTGGAAAAGGAAAAGGAAGCAGGACGAGGACCTTCTTGCACCAGCTTTGGGTCTTTGTTGCGCCTTCCGTCGTCGTGTTTGTTTCCAAGAACATCCGAAGATCATCGTGGAGACAAGGAGCAGTCGCCACCTCGTCCGAAAGGACCATCTATCGCAGGAACGAGAACTAGCACCCAAGCCTCCCTTTCCGACGAGCTGGCAGCCGCGCGGGAGAAGCTCGAAGCCCGGCTGCGCTTTGACATCGGCGATCTCTCCTTTGAAGCTGGATTGCAGTACACGATGACGCTGTTGCGACCGCTGTTGCCCCCGTTGGACAATTTGAATTTTAAAACTGAGACGGACGTCCAGCCAGGCGCGAGCTACTTGCGCTCGTCCGTACAAGAAGAGAGGCTCTTGCTCACCCTGGTCTCCTCTCTGGTGGCGGACGTCCAGGACAGGTCAAGAAAGAATAATGAAGATTTTGGTTTTATTCGGGCGACAACTGACGGATGTACCAGACAGGAAATATCAAAAGAACAATTGCTCATCTCGAGCGGTCCACAGGATCAAATTGGGCAGAAAAGTACTTTTGTCGACTGCAGTGGAACAGAATCTCACTCTGCGGTCGAAGAATCGCTGTGCCGAGAAGACAAGTCGCTGCTGATGGATTTCTGCAAGTTGCATTTAGAGGGCGTTTTCGACCGCACGGCGATGAGTTTTGCCGACCTGCATGCCATGGAGCGCTCGGTAGTGAAACGGTACCACGAAGCACAAAGGTTGCGGTCCACAAGTGCTGCAGATGACGCCGATCATGGAAACAAAAATCTGAAGGCGGGGGAGGAAAGTAACATTTGTGGAAATCGTGCAGAAACAAGCAGAAGTGGAAGCGATGGACTTAGAATTGGCTTTTTTGCACGGGCTGGTTACAGAAGTCTGCACGATTTATCTTCGACTTGCACTGTACCATCAGCATCGTTTGAACAGATAGCGAAAGGGCAGTCCTTTTTGTCCTTCCTCGCGGAGCACGGTGAAGAATTGGGTATGGAGCGACCTGAGGACGATACAAGAAAAAGAAGACCTTCACCAGCCGTCGGCTCAAAGGCAGGTCCTCCACTAGCAAACGAGGCGCTGGCCAAAAATCCGTCGAACTTGGCTCTGACATCAAGGCCCGAGCAGCCGGGGTCTTCGCGCGAGGAAATGATGAACGCGGTGGGTTCTTCAAAGAAGAAGAAAAAGCAAAACAAATCCAAGGCGATGAAAGCGATTTCGAACGGTGACAATAGTAACAACGCGACCAAGGCGGGGAAGGGGAAGACAAGTATTGAGCACCAAGACCAACCAGTGAACGAAATAAAGGCAGGAAGTGCTTTGTCTCGCGCGGTGAACTACTACGACGATGAAACAGGAGCTGCGTCTGCACTGGAAGCGATTCTGCATGACGCGTACAATAACCGAACAGATATTTCTTGTTTTAGTACGTCGACGTCGTCGCGCAGTAAGAAAGATGATGCTTGTTGCCCCGGCCGAGCCGATTCGTCGTCAGATTTCCTTCCTCCGGTGTGGTCCGCCGCTCTGCAAGCCCGGTTTCTGACGGAGTTCGGGACCCTGATCAGAAAACTTCTGAGTAGAACAGACATCCAGACTGCTCACGGGAATAAACGAAATTGCTGCCTCTCCCTCCAGCTACTTGGGGACCAGGAACGACTGGAATTCTGCCTCGGTACGGGTCCGAATAGCAGTTTAACTAAGGACACGACTGGGAAAAGTAGTTCAAATTTACCCGCAGCAACGATATCAATCTCGACCGCGTCGAGGAGGTCGACAAAAGAGCCAGAAGATCCAAAGCTTCTGCTTGCAGATGTCGACAAGCAAAAATGCCAAGAACAAGATGAACAAACAGATACAAGAGCGCAACATGACGTCAACGGCGAAAGTTCTTTCGCCGCTTTCGTGAAGAGCGTGCTCCAGACTGAGATTTTTTCGTCGCGAAGTTCATCCCGGTGGGATAAGATGTGGCTGTTTTTACCGGAGCTGGAGTCGATAAAGTTGCTCGAGGCAGAATGTAGTGGTCACCTTCACGACATCAAGGGCGACGACAAGTCCGCGACCACACAATGTGTGCTCCTCGCGCACAGAACGCGCTGCTTGGTATCGCACTTTCGGAGCAGCAGTACTACGGAAACAAGTGCGGAAACGGGCGGTGGCGCAGAACTTGCAGGAGGACGAGAGCAGCAGGAAAGCAGCAATAATGCGCAGAGGAGAACATCAAACACGACGCAACGGCCAACAGAAGGTGGCACATCAGCAACCGTTTACGATGCAGAAGTGGTTTGCTTCATCGGGGGAGGATTAACGACATTCTGTACGGAGGATTCTAGTTCAAGAACATCCCCGGCTGCGGTGACCGCTTCTCTCGCTACGACCCCGCGTACCAGATGTTTTCTCCTGGTGTCTACGAGAAGTGGTAATGAGAGCCTTGGAGGTGGTAATGTAGCAGACGCCGCTCGTGCGAACGGACAGACACCGGGGATAAAGGTATCCGCAACTACTGCTTTTGATCATCGCGAAGATGACCGCATGTCTTTGGCGTGGGAGCTGCAACCGAAGCGCAATTTCGGTTCTAGAACCAACAAGAACGAGCAGTCGAGAGGTTGTGAAGGCGCCGGAAGATCATTTCTTCTGGGGGAAGAAGCGGAAATTATTGCCCGCACGGGCTCAGTGGAACACGCTGGTAGAGCGGAAGTGATCGTGGACGAAACTGCAATAAGTTCTACTGGGATCTTCATCGAGGGCCAGAAATTTGCAGATAATTGTTCGCGGCTGCCAAACAAGTCGACTTCCACTCTATCACTGCTCGATTTTTCATCCTCGTCTGCGGCAGTTGGTAAACGACCACAGCCAAATAAATGTGCAGCGAGTGTCGGTAGTGAAACCAGGACACCACCTCTTCCCCCCTTCGTGTTTCACGTCGGCAGAAGTAGAATAGTGCGCGATGGTAGTTCGGAGAAAAGAAGACACAACGAAGGGGATGGTGAGCCACCTGCTTTTGAACGAAGCTGTGAAAGAGGAGGGGAAGAGCCTAGAGTACCACCGACATGCGTTGATTCCTCGACGTCCACGTATCATTTCGACCGTTTGTTGAAAGTCCTGGCCCACCTGTGCACCGACACCGAGTGGAAGACCATTTGCGCGCCGCGGATCGCGCAACTTCTGAGAGGAGAGCAGGAGGCGGTGGGAGCTACGTGCAGACGTGAAGTGTTGCCTGGGACGAGTTCGAGCGCAGCTGCAGTTCTTTCGCAGCGAGGACATGATCATTTTTGTGGATTTCAGCTCCCGGAGCCCTGGGACTTGGCGGAGCTGCTCGCCGGGGCGCAGGTGAGAGCGGGGTTTGTTTCTACTTGCGGTGGAGTTGGATCGAGAACGAATGTTTCCACTACAAGTCAGGACGAGGGTCGAATTCAGGTGCTACTGGGAGGATCGGACAACGAAGGGCTTTTTGGACATGAGCAAGACCTAGAAACCCTGTCGATTTCGCTGGACATGCGCTCCACGGTGCCGGTTTTGCCACTTTGGAATCAAGTTTCTAAACGCAGCGCAGCTGCTAGTGCGGGCCCATCTGGTTCAACGTCCTCTTCGTGTAGTTCAGCATCTCCGGCTCCGGACAATCGCGGCGACGGGAGCGCTTTCGTGTCCTCGCAAGACGCGATCGCGATTTCTTTGGCAATTACGGTAGCACCTGCCACGGAAGGTGCTGCTTCTGGTCGTCTCGAGGCGGCCGACGGCAACAGAAATTCAGTTTTGACGGCTCAACTCATTACCGCTGCCCTGCCGGAAGAGTTGCTGAAGCTTGCTGGCGTCCAGGGAAGGCTCTGCCTCTGCCGGTCGAAGCGGGAAGAGATCGTGATGGAGCAACTGGGAGTGGAAAAATTCGACTTTGGAATCGTGGAAAAGGTGCTGCAGTTTTTAGAAAGTGGCACAACGAAAAATTGTACGAAGCGTATGAATAAACAGACGGCAAGCGGCGCACTGGACATCAGCACGGAGGAACAGGAACGTCAAGAAGTGGACAAAAGTACCAGTCTTTTCAAAAAAACCCCAGGCTGGGCCGGGGCTTTTCTGTACGCGGTTAGCATATTCGCGGGGGGCAGCCTGGAACAACAAGAAGAGCATGTGTCTTCGTCTTCGACGACGTCACAACTGTTTTTACCGGAAAGCCTCTTGGACCGATTGCGGAAGCTGGATCTGGTTCCCGTCAGGCGTCTGGGCGGCAATTCGTTCTTCTGTAAAGCCACGGCGAACCACTTGAATGGCAATCACGTTGGGGTGTCTTCTTCATCATCCCACAACAACTCGCCCTCGACTTCGTGGCTTCGTTGGGTGGCAGGAAAACATACTACGAGTGAAGAGGAAAAAGATGACCGCGATGCTAAACCAGAACATGAGAAACTGTCAGAGCAGTCTGGGGAGAAATACTGGCGAAGGCAGAAACCGTTGCTGCTTTTTCCCACAGGTGCTAGTGCTGCTGCGACAACTTCCTGCGGCTTGAAAAATTCAGCAAATTCGTCGAATCGTTTTCCTTCTTCCTCCACTTCTACCGCGGCTTCGACGTCCTTTCCTTCAACGACCTACAACTACAGGAATGATTACTATGCCAACAACGTTCTTGGCAGTGGCGGTGAAACAAACATAGACAAGACAAGCTCCTATTCCGCCAATACCTCCGTGAACGAAGATTCGACAAGTCTTTACTTGTACACCGAAGATGCGGCGACGTACGATGCGTCGTCTTCTAACACATACACAGCTTGCAGTTCCTCAAGAACAGCGGCACAAGGTATAATAGCCGGGGTTGACAAGAAGAAGCTTTCGCTCCAGTCTCACCCTTCCACTCATTGGTCTGACTCTTGCACGACGTCGGTACCCAGCTCCTACACGTCGGCGTCGAACGTGGCGCAACCCTTGCCGCACGACTTGGAGTTTAGCAGAGCACGGCAACAACAGTCACGCAATGCTTGTTTCTCCAGGACCGCCGCCACGTCTCTGCTGAGTAACTACGACCAGAGCAGTTGTAGCATCCCAGTCGCGAAGTCGTCTGGTGAACAAACAGAGGATGACCGCGAGGATCATATGTTGACGCTGAGTACGCTGGAAAAGTACGAGTTTGCGCATGCCGTGCTGGTTCTGGACACGGATATTTTCCAGGCTTTCGAGACGAATTCGAATTTGCCATTGCCGGCGACAGAAAATCAAAGTGGTGCTCATGTAGTTGTCCCTCAGCAGGAGACCGACACAAGTGACGCGCGGTCGGCTTTGAAGTCGGTTCTCGCACGAGTGTACGGAGTTCAGGAACTTTCCGTCCCCACAGTTGCGCACTACATTCTCGACGAGTACACGCGTATCACCGAGTATCCAAGAAAAAAAACTGTGTTAGTGTAGGTGTCTTGAGGTGACAGCATTACAAATCTGTTCTGCATGTCAGACAAAGCCTGTCATGCGCAACTAATAAGTGAAAGCACAAATGGAAATGAAATAGGACTTCATGGTTGGCTAGCATGACAAGTGCAACAGGGTCGCACACTTTGCATGACAGACTTACACTTACACAGTTTTTTTCTTGCATACCGAGTACTGCGAGGCGCACAAAGACTCGCACGCCTCCCTGCTTTCGCCCGAAGCGAAATCCTTCATCTTCTTTGAGACAAGCGGAAGTTGTGTTGCAAGTTCGGAGGAACCAACGTACGAAAATGTCTTGGAACTGCATCAGACCACTTTGACTAATTCTTCTGAGTTTGTTCCTTTTCATCCAGGACCACTTCAAGAACATGTTCTGTCGTGGCCCCCGCGCGCCGACCGGGCGTACAAATCGATGCTGAAGTTCCTTCAGAATTTCTCGGATGAGTTAAAGACGCGGGACCCCACGCTCTGGAACGCGCTATTAGAGTCGCTCTGGCTTGTCTGCAAGGGAAACGAGAACGCCATTGCTCCAACGACCGAAATCCGCGATGACGTCCTGGAATACACGAGGAACAACGTGTACCAGCTGCTCTTTAGGGAGGACGAGAGTTGTGATATTTCCGACAGTTCTTGTGTGCCGGTTTCGCTTTTCGACTCCCAGTTTGCCCTGCCCCTCGGCAAAGGGAATCTGATGCTGGTGAAGGCAAGCAGACAGCACCTGCTGGCGATGGCGCCGCACAGTGACGACCGGGTGGCCTTGGACTCGGTTTCCAAAGTAGCGGACAAATTGCCCGTCTGCGTTGTAGATAGTATACTGGTGACTAGTTGTGGTACAACAAATCCTGCAGGTGGGGCCGGGCACGGACACGCAGCGCTTTGCGGGACTGGATATGATGATAAGTCCGACGCGCGTGGTCATAATGTTTGCAACAGGGGGGCTGTTGGGGTCGCCGAACAGCAGCAACAGGAACTCCGGTGGCTGCACGAACATTTGAACGTCCGCAGTCTTTTCTCGCCCGGGTTGACGGTCGCATCTAAGCGGCGGAGCGAGCTTTTTCTCAAAACGATTTTTTCCGAATTAGCCGTCGCCTACAACTTGGCATGTGAAGAAAATGATGACAACGGGGATGATATTGAAAAAGAAAACCAAAGCGCCCTACAAGAACATCATGTCTACGACACGCACTACTGGCAACCAGGGCGTGGTGGAAACATGGGCAGAAATGGAAGCAGAATGTTGACATCTCATCCTGCAGAATCAGAGCAGAAATCTGCGAGAATTCTCTGCGCGATCACGCAGTTCGTGAATTTTTGCGACCGGGAACTGAACCGCCTGCGAGCCGTGGCCTGCAACGACGACTACGTGACGCCGGACTGGTCTGCCATGCAGTCGTACTGGCGGTGTTACGAATTTGTGCAGCACGATTGCGGCGGGCTGTTTCTGGACTGTTTCGGAAACCTAGACCTGTTCTCCTTTCTCCGAACCATGCCTTGGTGCCCAAACGCGGTGGGTAGTTGTAGCCGCCGGCGGGCTTCCAGTAGTCAATCGTCTGTTGTACTTCGGAAGAACAATAGAAGTCGTCGTAGCGCCAGCAGCTGCTTCAGCGGTGCAGTTGCGGACAGGTTCTTGCATTCTCTGCCGGCAGACACCTTTACGAAGAATCGGTTCCTGCCCTTTTCCAACTGCTGTGCCGATTTGGTTCCGGGCTCAGAGGCAAACCGTGGTCTGCTGCTGCTGTCAGAAAATGAGAGGGAATTACGGAAGGGGCAGAAGAAAAGTTACGGTAGCAACAAGCAGATGACCGGATGCTCTAGAAGTTATCCGAGCCAACAAAGCACGAGCAGGAAAGATGCCCAAAAATATGCGGAAGAATCCTTTTCATCTCCAGTGCCTGTCCGGGAATACAAGCACCTCCTGCACCCGGACCTGCCGGAGAAATCCTTGCTCCTTTTCGCCTGCGGACTGCGACACCATTTGTCCTGCGCGGACTTGTGCGGCTACTTGGTGCGGTGGTGTATGACGACCAGCATTAATGGTAGAGGTTGTGCGCCGCCGTCTTCTTCAAGTAGGTCAGCAGCTGCAACTTCTACGTCTGGCATCAAAGGTGCAGCTTCTAAGATTGCAGGACCATGTTCAAAGCCCTGTGCGAGTAACACGAACGAAAACCACGAGGAGTTCACGACAACCGCATCAAACGATGCAACTGACGGGTCGTGTGCAGCAACCTCATTTGGTCGTGGACGAGGAGAAGTGCCGAAGATTGATTTGACGAGCACGGAACTACTATCTTTCTTCAAAAGTAGCGACAACGAGTACTACTACGAAACCACCCCGGGCTGTCGCCCACAGACATTCCGCAACGCGGAGGAAACAACGCCGGGAGGAGTGTATGGTATAACATGTGACCTGCTTGCTGCAGTGGAAAGGCAATGTCAAGGCGAGGAAAGCGGATTAGTTCGCAGCAATAGTAAAGCGGGAGGAGCGCCGGCTCTATCCTCCTCGACTGATTCTGCTTCCTCTGGTGCAGCGACATCCTCGTCGGCCGCGATTTCCTCGGGTCGCGACAGCAGCGATCAAGCTGTTCAAACCAGGACGAGCAGTTCCGCGTGCTGTCTATCATTTTCCTTCCGGCGCATGGTGCCGCAGAGGATGCAGGCCTTTTACCTGCGCTTGCACCAACTCGCGGCGAAAAACAGCGAAAACGCCAAGCTGGTCCACCGCCTTTTCGAACTTTTTCCCGCCATCTGGGTGCCGCTCGAGCGCAACTGGGGCACCAAGGAAAACAAACGGGTGACGGAGACCGTTTTGCTGGGCTCGTGGCACTACGCGCACGAAACCTTTCTCCACCCACCATCGCTTCCAGAAGTTCCTCCGGTTAGGCGGAACAGCCAGGAGGCGGTGGGCAGCAGGGCACCGGCTGGCCAGGACCGACGCCGGAACAACGGGATGAAAGAGTTTTCGATGAACGTCTTCGAACTGTCGATGAGCGGCTACCGTGTCCTTGAGCGCCACTACGACCTGGAGTTGGCGCCCTTTCTGTGCGAGATTGGTGCCAGGAAGGAGCCGGGGTTCCGGGAGATCTTGGAAACCTTCACGCTTTTTCGGCTGCAGAAAAGAAAAGCGCAGCGCGAGCTGCTGTTGGCTGAAAACAGTGGTGCGGGTTTGGGAAGCCTATCAAGCAGTTGTGCAAGTAAGTCTCCGGCGGACCAGCACGTAATATCAAATCCACCAGAGCAGGAAGAGCAGAGTAACCTCAAGCTCACTAGCGTCGATCTATGCGATGGGCACGATGTCAGGAGCCTCACTCAGCTCCCGGGTCGGTCTCGCGACATGTACCTGGACGACCACGGGCCCTACGGAACCCACAGCGTGTACGAAAACTACGCACTGCCGGCTTTTCGCGCCTTCGCACAGCAACACGGGGGTGCCCGGGCTCGGGAACACACTTTGTCAAGTGCTTTGCCCGTGGTCCGGGTGCGGAGCGGGGGGTTTAAGCCGCTACAGAGGGAAAATGAAAAGAAAAGTACGCCTTTTTCGTTGCCCTCGCGCTCTACTTCGTCCACGGGCCGCGTGAAGAGGTTGATATCCAGTGGCGCTGCTAGCGTTTGTGCATCTGCCGAGGAGGTGAACAAGCAACGACCTCCAGCAGCAGGAGAGAACAGCTACTTGCTTGTAGTGAACGACCTCGCCTCCGAGCCGTTCAGTGACAGCAGGAACGATCGTGGCCGCACCTTGTCGACGTCCTGCAATAGTTCTTTGTCTCGATGTAGTTCCTTCTCCTCCTCCGCGACAAGTACGCAGGAACGACGACAGCATGCAGCGTACGGAACTTTAACTTCCCCGTCATTAACTTCAACGTCCGACTTTTCCTCCTCCGAGGAACTCGCCCCGGATCGGATTGTCTTTGTGCCGCACGATATTGCGCAAATGCTGCGCATCCCCCGGCTCACCGAGGTCGCGCGCCCGGTGCTCCGAGTGCCGCCAAGACCGAAGCTTTTGTCCGTCTTCCTGCAGGCGAGCTTCAATCTGATCCTGCTCTGTCTCGAGATGAAGTACGGAAACGAGGTAGAGGACCAACTACAACATCGGAGAAGCCTAGTTGGCGAAAAGCAGGTCCACGGAGAAGGAGAACGAGAAAAGAGCGAACAACATGGTCCACCAAATCCTGCTTGCGAAAATACCGACGAGGATGTTTTTGATGATCCTGCTCATAAATCGCACGGCGCGACGAGCGTCCCCTTGAAGACAACTCGTGCCTCGGGTTCTACTTCTTCTTTCAGAATAAATTTCACGCGTCCCTGTTACGGCGTGGCGCGCTACAGCTACGACTGGCAAGCGAGTTGTACGGGTGTGCAAGGATTAGAAGCAGCAGCTGCAGTTCCTGGTGAACGTAAAAGACCGGGCCTCTTCAAGGAGAAAGAACGTAGACTTGTCCGGATCAATATCGGAGGGAACAAGAATGACCCCTACTTCACCGAGAATGATAGTAGTGCGGCGAGCCGAGACGATTTTCTATCTGTCAGGAGCATTGATGTCTCCTCGCAGAGGCGCAAGCAGCACGCGGCGCAAAATCTATCGTGTGAAAATAAAACTCCGTCACGACAAGACCAGGAACGAAGTTGTGGTCTTCAAAATGTTCCGTTCTTATTTCGGGACGAGGCTCGACGCTCGACCTCCACCCCGCACAGTGTGCGTTTGTTGGAATTTTCGCCGGACTGCGATGAAGATCTTGGTTCAACATCTGAACCAGGTGACCACGAGGATCCTCGTGGCGGCGGCGAAAGGCTTGCTGGGACGAGCAGCCGGTCCGGACGCGGTGATGAAGTTTTGGTCTTTGTGGTTCCGGAGCTTGAGGTTGTTTGTGATTCCGAGAACACAGCACCGACGGCAGCGCGAAAAGGACTCTCTTTAATAGCGGAAGGACGACGTTCTTGTGGTCCTGTCCGGCGCGACGAAGTAGCCGCAGGGTTAGATGTTGACAATGCACCAGTAGGAAATGGAGTGGAGGCTTTGTCTGAAGGAGATGATAGTACAGCAAACCTGTCTTCTAGCACGATGACTGGAGCTAGACCGCTAGTACAGGCGGAGCAAAATAAAGCGTGGCAAGAAAACCAAGAACAGCAACTGTTCCTTGCTGCCGCTAGGCACAGCGAGATTTGGACGCAAGAACTTGCAACGAAGGTGATGGAAAAGGCAATCGAAGTGCACGAGCGCCAGGCCGGCGCACGAGGACGGCGAGTGGTGGCGAATAAAGAAAGCAAAAACTACAATCTTCTGTCCTCCCACACACGGGGGCCGTCGATGTTGCAACTACGAACCGTCTTGCGGCACATGCTGGAATCGAACCCGCCACCCTATTGTATGGCGGTCAGGCGAAAGGCTGGTGGGGGTCCTGGGAATAATAGCGGAATACCAGCAGAACGAGAGCGGCGCCACGTATTGACCCTGTCTGACGACCTGCACCCGTCCACGACCGGAAATTGGTGGACTTGCTACGTGATATGGTTGCAGGAGTTAAAATCCGTCTTGCAAAAACACTTCCCGGAACAGGCAGACTTGTTCGAAAGTCACAGGTACAGCGAGGAGGGAGCGGCGTTCGCACGGAGATTAGTGGGGCCGTTGGTGAGGGACGCAGCGGTGTCTGGGTGTAGTAGAGAAGACAGACAGAAGGAACAATAGACGCAGAGGAAGTTGTGGACTTTCAAGAACAATAGTAGGCACTTTTCATCTTCTTGTTCTTCTTCCTCTCGAAGCGACCACCAGTGTTTGAATTCGAATTTATCGGCTTGCTTTTCTGCATGGTGATGCACTAGCGTCTTTACGCCTCCGCTCCTTGGAGGACTCCCATACAAATCATGACGTCCTCGGCTCAGCTTTGTATACAACTTGGGATCAACTTCAATTTTTGGTCTTGCACATTGTGCTGCAGTACTCAGTGGTTCCACCGCTCGCTGTGATGGCTGAGGTGCTCTTGCTGCTCGACGGCTCGCAGCTGATCGATTTGTTTGCCTGCAGGGAAAAACAAAAAGAAGAAGCTATGTTCGTCTGCTCTTTCTTTCTGATTCTGTAACCAGCACCAGGGCGTTGGGTGTGCAACGAGAGGGAAGAGGTGGGTTTACTCACGAAGGATGAAAAATGATGCAAGTGTTAATTAGTGAAAAAAGAAAAAAGAGAATAAATGCAGCCAGGTCGTGTTTCTTTCTTGCTCTCTCTTTCTTTCTCTTCGTATTAAAGCATAAGTATCAGTATGTCGCTTCGCTCCAAACGTTTTTTGAGGTTAGGTTTCTTCTCCTCTACGTCCTCTTGTAAATTGGTCGTTTTCACCGTCACCTTCCTACCTGGTGTCTCGTCGTCCGCTGCCCGACCAGTAGAGCCAGGTCGCGACGATGACGAAGATGGAGATGCTTCCCCACGGGCGCTTCTGACGGACGCAGAGTGGGCGGCGCACCAGGACTGCTTCCGCGCAGCCCTAGCAGATGAAGTAGGCGGGTACGATCTCTCCGCGTGCTGGCAGGGCGCCCGGCCGTTTGAGACCCAAGGCGACCCGCTGCAGTACAAGTCCTGGCAGGACGTAGTGGACGGCTTTTTGACCCCACAAGAAGCCAACTTCGAGCCCCATTTTGACGGCCACGAGAGTACAAGCGGGTTGCAGGAGGGGGTGCAGCCTGGCCACGCCCGGAGGGCTCCTGTTCGTCCGGCGGCTGTGGGGGATGACCAGCTGGGGAATGATATACAGACGGCAACGCCTACGCCGGCTCCTAGCGCGGCGAACCGTATGACAGCATGGGAGATGCGAACGACCTGCCCCTACTGGCACCGTGGCGTTGCCGTTATTCCGGTCGTCCATCGACCGGCGACTTCTACATCGCCAGAAGAGCAACACGCCTCTGACAGTGCTGCTCGCAGTCGCAGCACACCACAACATCAACATCCCGAGACACATAAAAGCGAAACGGAGTTCCTGTTCCAAGTCCGGGCTCCGTGGAAGTGGGCCTTCGGAGGGTTGATCGACCTGGGAGTCAGCGAGACCGTGGAGATTGACGAGCCGGACGAGGTTGCGGCCCATCGAGCGGTCCAGGAGGAGCTTGGGATCAATTTGCTGAAGGCAGCGACCCTCGACGACGACTTCTATGAGGTCGACCTCGCAGAACAACTACCCGATGCGCGCTCGGTGAAGAGCGACGCAATAAATGTCAGAAATGAAGCAAAATGCAGGCACTCAACAAGGATAATTTCAGAAACGAGCGGAGCCGTTGTGTCCGCGGATGCAGCGGAAGAGAACAGGAGCGACCAAGCCTGTAATTCTGTTCAAAATGCTGACGGCGCGGACACAAGCACGAGTCAGGATTATACGACGTCCAGTAGCACCAATCCTCTCCCGACGTCACCGATGCCGCGACAGTGTTGCCGCTTGGCTTTTTCATGGCGCGGCGTCATGCCCAAGATGCGGCCCTTCTGCGAGAAAACGCTGCTCACGGTTTACACATTGGGGAAAAGACTGGCCACGGACCTGTCCGAGGATGACGAGGTGCACAGTTTTTACTACGCGAATATGACCACGTACCTCGCACTTGCGCGAACGAGGACTGGATTCACGCAATTCGCGCCCTGGGTGCATGCGATATTGGGAAATTGTAAAGAAACCTGTGGGTTTGGATAGAATAGATTTGGGAAAAATGCAATACCGTCTGTCTCAGGAGACACACGAGTGGTTGCTGAACTCTCGATGGATGGTGTAAGCCCTGCACAAACAGGAAGGGAAATGCAAAAGGCAAGGAGTGCTGCAACGTGGCGAGTTCCTCAAGAATGCCACAAGCGGGATCATGAATCAATGATCTTCACATCTACTAGCGGTGGCGCTTCTGAAAGTAACTCGGAGCAATAAGTACATAGCATCGTTTCAATATCATGCGTAGACAAGCACCTTGCAGAGGACGAGAATGTGACGGGCGATGCGCAGTAGACACGGACCGACTCCCGGCAATGCCCCCGCCGATTGCAGTCCCTGTTCGAGGAGATCTGAGGGACGCGGATACAAGTACTGAATCGACTTTGTTTTGAGTACAAAGAAGATGGCGCCGAGGTTCTCGAGTCAGGCGCTCTTGTGGTAGGCACTTACTCGCCGCACCGAAGGTGAAGATCCAGCACTACATTGTTCACCTCGAGATCATCTTCTAGCTTCATCAGGATTGTAGAAGAAGCTTGTATGAAAGCAGTGCCAGTGTGTAAAACAAAATACTAATACTTCCTTCTTGTTTAAGCAGATCAATGAGATAGACATAGAGATCCAGGACCGCTGCTCTCGGTCGAGCTCGAGCAGCGAAAGTTTTTTGATCAACACTTTTAATCGTGCGGAGAAATCTTGGACAGGAAGAAACTCTTCGATATTGATTACCTTTCGCATGGTTCGGCTTCGGTCCCGTACTTCTGCATCACATTGTTTCTCAACTGCGTGAAAAAAAGGATTTTTTTGCCGCTGCCTCTTCAGTTTTCTAATCTACTTTTTTGCAACGAGTAAAGCAAGTCCAAGTGCAGCGCTTGTGTAACACTTTCACTGATTTTGGGAATAGGATTAGCTCGACATAAATGAGAGGAAACATCTTTTCAAATTGCTTGACTTGAATTTGGATTTGCATGCCCACGATCGGATCTCCTTCTCCTTTTTCCGGTTTTGGTCGCAGATATCGCTATTTCTGTCAGCAACGAAGAACTTCACCGAGCTCCTTCTTGTTTCCGAAAATTTCTGCTACACCTTTACCGGCGTACAGGACTAGCGTGCCATCCTGTGGGGAACTTCCTTTAAACCGCTTATCGTTTTCCACCAGAACAACACCACAGGAGGAAAGAATTACAGCTAATCTACTTCCCACCACACTACTTCCTGCGCCGCAACCAGGAGACAACATGCTGGAGGCCGGAGCAGTAGCTTCGTCTGCAGACTACATAGGTGGAGATGAAACTGGTCCGGATATACTTCAAGACAACCCCCTCGGAGTAGAGGATGGTGAAGGGCATTCCGAAGATAAACTGAGGGGTTACACGTTTTTCAAGCAAAATTGTCTCTACAAAGAGATGGACAGCTACTTTTCTCGAAAAAAGCCGGGCGCTGCCACACGTACTAGTTGTACAGGCGCAGAGCCAAACGAGAAACCCGACTTGGCCGTGCCAACTTATGAATACATAGCCGTGGTCGATTTCGAGTGCAACTGCATCCCGAACGGCAACCGAGACCCGGCCTGGGCAGATCCGAAGTGGCAGATTCCGGGCTTCGTAAACGAGGTGATTGAGTTTCCAACGGTGGTACTGCGAAGGAAGCAGGTCGCTGCGACGAAAGCGCAGCATGAGAACGAAGATTGCGAGGATGATTATATCGTGTTTGAGCGCACATCAACGACATCGGAATGTGGAGCAGATTCAGCTGAAGTTTTATCTCCGGAGGGAAAAACGCGAGACATTTTGGAGCCCGTCGCGGAGTTTCACGAATACGTCAGGCCCACCCGGTTTCCGGTGATAACCCCCTTTTGCACGCATCTGACCGGAATCTCGCAAACGCAGGTCGACGCCGCGGACCCCTTTTTGCGAGTGGCCAACCGCTGGCTCGCGGAATTCATGCCCCGGTTTCCGAACTGCTTGCTCCTCACCTGCGGCGACTGGGATTTCCGATCCTGCCTCCCGTCACAGTTGGCCCTCGCGGCGGCAGGCCAGTTTCCGTCGAAAAACAGAGCGCGGAAGGTGATCACACACTGGTGCAACGTGAAAGAAGCCTATCGTACGGCCCTGCAGAAAAGTAGTGCACTGGCTCTGATACCAGAAGACAAGTTCATATAAATTTGTGTGGCTCTACTATTTGCGTCATTAGACAAGAGACAGCCTGCTGTCTTGCAGAATGCAGTTTTTGAATCTGATGCGTCCAAAGTGCTAGCCTTCGGTTCGAGACTCGCAACAAAAAAGCCTGTCATACTGAACGGCCGCAATGACAATGAGCTTAGCTTTTGAAATTGCAAACCGCAGCACATTTTTTCTTGTACGACTGCGGTGAGTGACTTTTCTGCAGCATATACCAGCTCGCGTCGGGGCGCAAGGCCAAGGGCATGACAGAGCTGCTAGACCAACTGAAATTGCCGCTCGTGGGGAAGTATGCATTGCAAAAGCATCGCACTTGCTTGGTCTAAATCGCATGATTGACAAGTTTTCCGAAGAAGATGGAAAAAAAGACTTGTGTCGCGCTGCAGTTTAAAAGGAGGATCTGTCATGCCAGACACTAAGTGCGAGTGCGACATTTTTGCAGACGACAGGGAGCACCACTCGGGGATCGACGATTGCCGCAATTTGGCAAAATGCTGCCAAAAAATGATTGAACTATGCAAGAAAAAAACCGTGTTTGTGTAACTTTGCGTTGCGGGCAATGTACCACAGCTGAACTTGTCATGCTGGATGTGCATCTTCACAGGCTAGATTTCACGTGCTTCTTGCGCGCAATTTTTCTCTGCCATTCGAAAGAACTGTGTGATGTTGCTCATCCAAAAAAGTTACACTGATACACTTTTTCATGGGATAGAAACAATTTGGCAAGGACTGTTTCTTCTGCACATCCACGACAGACGACCGGGAAAAATGAAACGACGACACTGGGGGCGCGGGCGCCACCATGTTCATCTTTCCTTTGATGCGCAGCATGCCGATTCCGTTGCTGTTCATCCCGTTTCATGAGCCTGTTGTCGAATCAATTTGTAGATGTGCCGCAAGTTTCAGTTTTGTTGAATTTGAAGTCCGACTCATGTTGAACCTTTCGAAAATAAAACAAGTTGCCGAGCACGCACTGGCTTTACCGTGCTGCGCAATTGGTGTTGCGGCGAAAGTGCCCGAAACGCTTACGTAAATAAACTGCTCCTGTCCTTCTACTGCGATGGGATCCAGCATCTACTTGTTTTGCTGTGCCGTGTTCGGATTTTCCTGATGCACTGGAACAAATTGAAATTCGATTCTACGTGCAACAAGCCAAAGCCTACTTTTGGGACATACTGGTGTTTTCGAAACCCACCAACGAGAGACCCCGCGTTTTTTTTGTCGTGTCGATGCACAGAAGAAATCAAGATTTGTAATACTGGAGTTTCTACATCTACTTCCCGCCTAAGGCGGCATCGCATTGATCAAGATGGCTCACGTCGCCTCGTTGCTACACACTGCCCCCACTCTCAGTACTGCGGAAGCGGCTAGCGCGGCGAGGTTCACAGCACAGCTGCTTGACCCCTTGTCCGTCCCGGTTGTGAAACCGTCGCAGTTGTCCCACCTCCGTGTTGGCATTGATGGCGAAGGATTTCTGCGGGCGATCCTTGCAGGAGAAGCGGGGGGACGAGATCCCGCTTCGTCAGTGCTACCTAAAAGCCCCTCTTTACTGCTCCAGCTCGCGAAGGCGCTGCATCAAAATTCAACCGCGCTACCAGATTTGCTTCGGCACCTCGCGGCGGAGTTCTCAACAGCAGTTGCTCGGCTGTTGGAAGGGGAAATCGACCTCGTTTTCGTCTTTCCCACGCCCGTCTGGAGCCGGAGCAGACGCTTGGAGGGAAAGCTGCCGAGGAAGGGGAGCTCTTTTGCTTCTCCCGAGAAGAGATGGAAAAATGGTACACCGAATTTTGAAGGTGACACCACTGAACTCGTACAGAGCCGCGCACCGGACCACTATCGTTCAACAAAAACGCCTTCCCTGTCTCCGGACCGCCGTCGAAGGCTTCGTGAGAACCTCCTTGCCAGCGTGGATACCGAGTCGGGAAATGATCTGGAACTCGCCCTGGTGCTGAACACGATCGTGGCGCAGTGGGAGGAGGAGGAAACCGAGCGGCGGCGGACACGCGTGGAGTCCGCACGGAACCGCTTGCAAGAGTGCCTCGACGACCTGTACTTTCGCCTCTTCGACGCCCAGGGCGACGAGGCGGAGAAGAGACAATCGACGCGCGACTTGGCCAACTTCCTCCCCGTTTTGGACCTCCGCGATCTGGCCGAGCAAATTTTCGAAATTTTGGACGAGAAGCGCGTCCCCTGGCACTTGTCCCCGGAGAACCGCGTGGACGCGCAGCTGGCCTGGCTGTACCGCACCGGGCTGGTGGACGTCGTCGCGAGTTTCGGAGGCAGCTCAGTAGGAGCGCGGGACGATATTAACAGTGGATTTAGTTCATCGACGCCCCAGGTTGCACAACTGGTGACCCTCGGCGTTTATGACGTCTTGTACGGCACGAGTGGGAGAAGTCACAGTCACCTTGGTGGTTGCAGCACTCTGCTTGATATTTTGCTGCCTTCAAAAACAGAACAAGAAGATGAAGAATATCAAACACCCACAGCACCGACCCAGTCGGGCGCCCGCTACCTCTCCTTGACCGGCACACCCCTCCCGACGCTCGGCACGCCTGAGTTCACCTGGCGCGACCGGTTGCAGCGTCATCCGCACCTCGAGTTTCGGCGGCTTTTTGAGCCGTGGGCGGACTTCGTCCACCAGGATGCGTACGCACCGCGCGACCGGCCGAAATTCGTCGGCCTCTCCTTTGACGTATACTTACCCTGGCTCCGGGCGGTGTATCTGCTCTGTGTGGACAGAAAGAATTTCTGTGCTGACGACTACGGAGAGGCAGATGTTGAAGCTGAGTCGACATCTGGAGGCAGCAGTGGCTTCTTGACCTCAGCCGTCAACCTGGTGTCCTGTCTCCGGCGAGAGCGCGGTAGCCGGATCCGTGCGAGAGATCTAGCACGGGCGGTGCGCGATCCTTCGTTTCTTGCAAGGCAGAATTACGGAAAAACCGGAAAGATCTTTGAGGGAAAGTCGCCTGGAAGTCGTAGGAAAGAGGCGGCTCCCTTTGCTTCTGAGATGATGCGAGAAGGGGAGCAGCAAAAAGAACGGCTGGGGATTCTATCGCCCAACCGGAAGCAACATCAAGGGGCGCTGTCATCTTCGCCATACAAATCAATCGGCATTGAAGGGGAGGACAGTCCGACGAATTCTGTGGTGCTGGACACCTTGCCGTCGTCCAACGCGGCTAGTAATAGAAGTCCTGTGCGGAACTACTTCCAGAGCAGCAGGCGAAGACGGACTTCTACGGAAGGTGCAAAAGTGGAAGGTGATGATTATCATGACGACGATTCAGCCAACAGTGCTGGGGGAGAGAACGAGAAGGCCTTGAGTCTGAATATTGCAGGAAGTCCGGCAAGAAGCCGCACGACTCGTGCGCCGTCCACCTCAGGCAGTGTTTTTTTATCAACCGCAGCTTTCTCCTCGGCCCCAGGATGGCATAGCGAAACGAAAGATGCGGATTTTGGCGCGACCGCAAAAACAGCTGCTAGAGATACAAGTTGTAGTGCGGAAATTTCCAAACCCGTACTCTATTCCGTCTCCGAGCTGATTCACCGGAGCAGCTTAACATGCTCGCCGAAACGAAGAGCAGAAAACACCAGCATCAAAGCCGGTGACGCGAGGCAGTTCACCGGCAATCAGCTCGCATCTTTGTCTGCGCCTATTGTGTGGCAGAACGAAGTTTCCCCGGAAAATAAAAAAATGGCGACGGTGAAGCTCTATGCGGTGTCTCCGAAGCGGGGTCAACCGACGGAACTCAAAGTGACGAGAGAGGACCTTGAAAAAATGTTCACACCTACAAGTAGAAGCGGGAGCACCGGTGAGCATCAAGATTCTTGGCACGAGCGGGTACAACCCGCACGGGGTGATGAAAAGCAGGTGACGCACGGTGATCTTGGCGAAGACCGAGCTGCGGACCGTGTTTACTATCTCCACCGGGGCAGTTTCGGAAGTGGCACGGATATGTACTACCAAACGACTCCAGTGTTTTCGCGATCCGCCAACGAATGCAACGAGGACCACGACCTTTTCCTCGCCACCCGCCAGGAAAACGTGGACCGCTTGTCGAGTCTGCTGGGCATACCGTCCAGAAATTTGTCCTCGTCGCTGCGCCAAGATCAAGAGTTCCTGTTTCAGGACGACTTGCAAGACGAACAACAGCAAACAGAAACAGACACTGGCAGAAGTAGCTCTGCTTGTCCAGACAAACATCAATCATCCCCCCCTCCCTTCAACATCCACGAGTACCTCAAAGCGGAGGCTGCACTGCTGTTTCAGTCCGTCCACCGCTTCCATGCTACTGGCTCGTACGACTACGATTGCGGGAGACCAAGGGGCGAGGCCGATCGTTGTGCGGGGAAGGGTCACGACAACGACTACGTTCTCGCACCTTTGAGCGACTGCTTTGCCGACAACTGGCGGGAGCTGGTGTGGGGCAGCTTCCTACCCGAGATCCAAGATGTATTTCTGGATCAGAACCTCGATACGAATCGATGACTCATAAAGTTTCGAGAATGTGTATGTCAACAACTTCTACAACTGTGTTGACGTCACGACCTCTTCGGCTTTCTCGTCGACCATCAAGGTTGCACACAAGTTTTGGATGTTTCTGTTTTAAGATTTTGATGAAGCTACTTAGGCTGATTCTTGTTGCAGCCCCTCGGGGCTCCCTTCGCTACGGATCAAATTGTCCGCGGACGACAAGGACGCGGATGCCGTATTTGACAGCATCAGTATGTTCTATTTTCTACTTGTTCCGAGAAATGCATTTTGCTTACACCTTCACATCATTGAAGACTTTTTTTGTGCTTCTCTTGTCAAAAGAAGAACCTGTCTGATTAGAACCGATGCTTCTGCTTGCGCTGCTCTGATTTGATCTAAGAAAATAAATCCTGGTTTGTTATGTTGACAGTGTTTGCAATTACCGGGCGGCTCCCGAGCCATTGTTTTTCGTGCACGCGGAGCAACATCAAAGCACGCGCAAGTGAATGTGAGCAACCTACAAAAATTTATTGAACCATCATGACCAGTGGCAGCACGTCCTTCGCTTCTCGCCATGACGTTCCGGGTGGCATTTACCTTGACCGTTTCAACGTGGGTTTCTACCTAGAAGACGCTCTGTCGCGCGTAGCCACAAATGTAAACAACGCCGCCGGAGCTGCTGGGGGAGCTGCTACAGCATCATCCACCTCCGCAGCCGCAAATGCTTCAACTGACCACTTCGAGGCTTTCGCCGGCGCCGGAAACCCGCTAGCCCACAGCTCGGCATTGCAGCTGGAGCAGCAGCTGCAGACGCTCGCCGACTACTTTGGAAACGTGCTGGACGGGAAAACCATCAGCCACGAACACCACACTATCGCCTACCTGGAGGCCACGCCGTGGAACCGCCGCGCCTTTGTGAGTCACGTTAGGAGTACGGTGTTCGCGCGGCTGCGGCGGGACAAGGGTGCTGTCGTGAACAAAAGTCCACCATCTTCCGCGGTGATGGAAGCGGAAGAAGTAGAACAGCCACGGGAATTAGAAGACCAAAACCTTGGGGAAATGACCGGGCGTGAAGAGCACGCAGAAGACATAGACAACAATGAGGACGACGAATCTACAGCGGCGGATGTTGCACCATCGTCTGCTGACCCCGCTGCCGCTGCTCCGGACGAGGGTTCCGACGATTTGCCAGAAGCCAACACAATAAATCAGGACCCTGCAGCAAAGGCCGGTGTTGCGGCTGTCGTTGGTACGGCGAAAGGCAATGAAGGTCCGCAAGCTGTTGGGAATACCACTTCCGCAGCGGGAGAGCAACAAGAACCCGAGCTGGTTGATTTTCAGTGCACGATGGCGGATTTTCACGCGTTGTTGCAAGCGGTTTGTGCGGATTACCCCGCGGATGCAATGTGGCGCGATGTGCTGGAGTTGCTGCTTGACGAAGTTGCGGACGGCACGGAAGGAGCAGATCACGAGGCTGGAGGTGGTGCAACATGTGGAGATCCTCTTTCGCGCATCGGTGAAGGAAAGTTTTCGACCGCGCCGGAAACTCTGCCCTCAAAGGGCGCGGCGCTGGAAGCCTGGAAGCAGTGCTCCGGTGATGCGTGTTTACGGGCGCCTGTCCGAAGGTATGCTGGGAAAAATAGTTTGTTCTTTGGATGATAGTTTTGGTGCAGATGCAGATTTCATTGTTCAAGTGATCTCCTGCAGTGCGGTATTTCTTCTCGATCATCATAGACAGAAACACCATTCATGTTCCCTCCAGTTTCCGGTTTTCAGAGTTGGATCTTGCCTGGGCGGTTTGCTTTGTCTACCAGGAGTTTGTCCTGGACTTGCGAAACCGGTACCGCCAGACGCACGTGCTAGCGCGGTCCACGGTTTTGGAAATGATCCAGGATGCGCGGAAAAATCAGGGCGAGGCCGTATGTGATGGAATTGTGTCAGAAAGAATCCACGAGTTGTATGTGATTGTACTGGGCAGAGGTAGACGTGGGCCGCAACGCATAGCACGCCCGAAGACGGTGAAGCCCTTTTCTGTCACATCGTACCGGCGCAGCTCTCTTGGTCCGATGCCAACTTTTGCACTAGCGAATGTAAAGCAGACTGGTATGGCATGAACGTGTTTTCGTTTTCAGCATCACACATCGTATCAGATCCTTTCACACCTTCAGTTTGGTTTCTGACACGATTTCCGCCGATACTCCTGGCTGGACTACGATTTTGTGGAGCAGATTTTAGAGGATGGCGCAACGACCATCAACGGACAGGAGGTGGTATACACCTTCAAGGACCTGTTTTGCGGCATATTCATGCCCCAACTCGGCCCGCATTGCGGCCTGGACAGGCAATTTTCCGGCGTGAAGGAACGGGAAACGGCGAGTTTGATGCGACAGCGTCTGCTGGAGACGGCCATGCACGAAGACGAAGAGCGGCGACGGAGAAGCCGGGAGAAAAAAATGTCGAATACCCGAAAGAGGAGAACGCGGCGGAATTAGACAGAGCGCAAGATTTATGATTCTTACCTTCGACGACCCTACTGTATTTGCCCGGAATTCGTTACATTGTCTTCCTACCTTGAGTTCTCATCGCAGGGCCGAAAAGACTGGCTCCAAAGGAAAGATCGATGTGTGCAAAAGTATAAAGCGTCTGAAGATTGGAATCCAGCAGTATGAAAGGGAGATTTTTCTTGTGTACTTCAGAACGTTCGCTCGGCCCTTAACTTCAAAAATCATCAGTCTACCTGTCAGTCTAATAAAGGGAAGTCCGGAGTCGCGTCGGTTGTTGATCAGACAATCAGTTTAATGTCGGTTTTTAGGAGCAGAAAAAAAATGTCTCGTCGTGTTTCTCGTAGCACTTGCATCCAAAAGGTGGCGCTTTCTCTGACCTCGTGCGTCTCGTATTCGTGCCCTCGTATTGTTTTCGGTAGCTGTTCGTTCATCTCCATCCACTTCGTTCTTTTTCTTCTTTCGTGAACATACTGATGATTTACGTCTTCAACACCACATATCCAACGTGCATCACTTTACATACTGCCGTTTTGCAGATTTCAGTTCCCTGCGCCTTCATTGAGCGTTTGCTGAGACCCCGCGATTCCTTCTTTGTTCTAACCCGCACACTGCAATTTATCACTCTTTTTCCTGACTCACACGTATATTTTTGTCACAACATACGCCAGTCACTGCAACGAACCGCTTGTGTCGACATCATCCGTTGTCGTCCCGCCCGAGAAGTCCGCTTCTCTGTAACCTTTGGGATCCGATCGATACAACGAACTGGACTGCGAACTGGCTCCTTCGGAAGACCACTCTGGGTCCACACCACTCGTCACACAAACAAAAAGCACGGCATAGCGTTATCTGTGCCCGCCCCCGGCAGAACCATCGAAGCAGGAGTAGCTCATCACTACCGCAAATGGCGAAAATCGTGTGGAAGACACGTCGTGCAGGGTCAGGCAGCTACGGAGCTCGCCCCCCCGCTATTGCCCTCTTTTCGAATCATCTTTTCATGATCGCGCACTTGGATCATCCGCCTCCTTTTCTCGCAGTTGCTGTCGATGTTGCTCGCAACCGAAATGCAATTCCCGCGGATCGAGAAACGGAAGCGGATCTTTCGCCGGAGCCGGATGGACAAAAAGCGCCTCCGCCGGGACACGTGGCTGGGATGCCACGCGACAGGAACCCGGATCCCCCTTTTCAGCGGTACCCGTCACGCACGGAGTTTGACGACCAAGCCCCTGGGGAGGCGATTGCGATGAGGCAAACCCCGCTTGCGCCCTCCATCCTGCCACCCGATCCGGGCGAGGAGGAGGCCACGGGGGTGGGCAGTGGAGGTCACTCCGTCGGAGCTTTAGCTACGACTGCCACGAACTTTGCAAGCAACAACGATGGCGCACAGGCTTTTTCCTTCGTGCAAGACATGCAGCGCACGTTTACCTTTGCGGCTTCGTGGATGAAAAATCCTGCTGGTTTCGGAGGTGAAAAGTCGAGGAAATTGAAAGTGATCGTGGAGACCCCGGAGGAGAAGGAAGAGCGCAAACGACACCAGTTTCTTGCTTTGGAGGACCCGAATGATTCCTTGCTGCACAAGTGGTTCTTTTCGGAGTATGGTTGTCCCGACGGAGCAGAACAAGAGGGCGTCGAGGGGGCCAGTTGTGTTGGTGGTGCGGATGTGCCGGTGACAGAAGATGTCTTGCTCCCTGCCGCATCAGAGTCTACCTTCACGGAAAAAGCTTCCTCTGCGGTGGCCTCGGGAAACTTCGGGCGTATCGAGGCAGCAACGCAACGTGATGCACGGCAAGGAGAACAACGAGGTGTGGACAACGACGAAGACATTCCAAACGTGCTCGAAGATCAGAAGCGGAGGCGCGTGATGCCAAAGCCGGGAACTTTCATAGAAAAAAATCACGATACAGGCACAGAGACAAACACAAACAGTGAGTCCGTATCGGACACGGAGGGGACGCGGAGAAAGCTATCCGCGACCTCAGAAAGCTCTCTGGAGGGGCCAGATCCTGATGCCCCACCGTCACTGTCGCTGACGCAGATAAGCCCGTGGACCGGTATTGATGACATCATGAGAGTGGTGGCTTGCGTACGAGAGGCGAGGCGAATGAGATATCCCGAGCCAGCTGCTTCATCTTCTCTCTCTGTTAGCCGCGTTTTGCAAGAGTTAGAAAAGCCCAGTACAAGAGTGTGTAGTGAGGAGGTTGGTCCTCAGGAAATGGCAGAATTTCTGCTAAAAGCCGGAGGGTTCTTTGTGGAAGGGCATATTCTTGATCGTAACGACCAAGAGCTACGACAACGATCCGAAACTGCGCTCATTTCCTTCACAAGTTTCTGGGAAATGCTAGTCGCAAGCGACCGCGCCGAATACTTGTTCTGGGGCAATGCCATCGCGACTCGGACGTCTCCGCTCGTGGTGCCCGCCACCGCTCAGATGATGTCGGCAGAAGTTGCTGATTGCCCGGAGGACACCACGACTAAACAGGTGGGGAAGGAGACTCCCACTGTCTGTCGAAGAATAATAAGAAAAACTCCACCAACGGCAGCGAACTGCCATCAAACGACAAATCCAAACCTTGGTATTGCGAAACTTGCGCAGTGTCTCAGATACCGAACTATTCCTAGATCAAGTGAACGCGTGGACAAAAGACCAGGTCATCGCAGAGATAGAAAAGCAACAAAATCAAATTATGGACAAAGAAAAGCGCTCCGACACGACACCGATCCCGATCGAAGACGCGAATATTTGCGCCATTGATTTCGGAAGGTACCCCATCGAGGGTAACGCCTTGAGCTTGACCGTTCACGCTTCCCCTTTATCGGTGTGGGAGATTGTCTGGAACCATGCGCACAAGTTCACGATGGGTAGGGGCACACCCTCGCCGGAAACAGATTCTTGGGATTGGGGCGGCACAGATTTCTTTTGGACTGATCCCAACGCCGCGGGAAACTCCGAAACCAATGACGGAGTCAAGGCAACGGGTTTGCCTGAAAGGACAACGTTGCGCGATCTGATCGGCAAGTATTTTGTTACGTGGCACAAGAAGCGTGACGAGAAGAACGATGGACATGCGGGCGTTCAGGTGGAATCCTGGCCTCTTCGTTTTCATCTTAAACGTAGCGATCTGTTTTTGTCGAAGCCGCAAGAAACTTCTAGTCTCCACCTCAGCGTGGACTTTGACTTCGGCGGAGCTACTGGTGACGATACCTCGTTCTTCGCCGCCCGTGTTTGGATGGAGCCCTCAGGAGAAAACAACAGCCTGGATGATCCTGACGCGAGACGACTGTTCGTGCAGTTGACGGTGCGGGAACATGGAGGTTCTGGTGCGCCAAATTCGGGTTCGTTGGTCGGTGAGTTGAAACTGTGGACGGATGGCGGCGTGGTGAGCCAAGATTCTAGCAGCGATCCTGCACAGGAACACTCGACGATGCTGCCATCTTTTGTGCACAAAGACGTTCCTATTGTTGACTCAAACTCTGGCGTCGAGTCATCGAATGCCAGTCCAAAAAGCTTCGCGGTTGTAATGGATCAGCTCTATTCATCATCCTCCCCCACGTTTCCCGATCCCGATACCGACTTCAAAATCCCAGGTGCTGGCTGCAATGAGGAATTTTTTGAATCTATGAAATCAACTGACATCTCAAAGGGGGACCAGAGCGGGAGCAGTAGCACACCCTCCGAAGGCGAACTTGTTCGGCGCTTCATCAGTTCATATCAACCTGAGAAGCAGCGCGTCGGCCAGCCACCGTCTGAGGACTTGAAGACGTACCTACAGGCCAACCTGACACCGTGGGAGAAGGCGATGCTTCGAAAGCTAGCAACCGACCATCAGTTGCTAGCTTTGATGAAAGCATCACCTTCTACTCCAACTGTGGACGATCGGGATTGGCAGTCTGTTATTGAGGCAGCACGCGCAGCCCTGCGAGCTTATCAAGGCGTCGTTGCTAAGTACTTGGACAACATCTACGGACAGGGACGCGCTGGCACTGGTGCGGCAAAGTGGTGGGGGCAACATATGGAAGAGGAAATAAAAGCAGCCGTAAATCAGGTATTGCCAACAACACACGAGCAAGAAGAAGGCCCCACCACCACCAGCGGTGGCGCGATTGTAGGAGGAAGGGATATCGACAAGATTGTTAAAGCCCTCGTCCCATTATACAGCGGGACGAGATGCACTTACCTAGTGGAGGACGGCGGCAAGAGGGATCTGGCCTCATTTTTGCTTTTTGGGCCGGTTGCAACAGGAACTCCTCGGCCCAGCGTTCGCGAACGATTTTGGACCCTTCTCGCCGACAACACGCGCGTGCAAAATTTTGACGAATCTGCAAATCTCCGCGCTGCCGTTGCGGAAAACGAACTTCAAGTCACCACGATTAGTACGACAGAGATTGGCACAAAGGACGAGGACAACCAGCGGGGGGAAGCTGAACGCGGCCGGGCGTGGGCGGACGCTCTCGGACTCCAAGCGAAACCGGTTGCCATTTTCGATATTGGTGTTTTTCATGGAGCAGAAAGTGATCGTGCTAAACTGCATTGTACGGGAATCGTGACGCAACCTGGCGAATACGAGGTCGCACTCATTGTTGGATTGGCATTCTCAAACACCCAATACGCACCAGATCAATTGTTTCGAGCAGCTGTAGAAAAAGAAGCAAAGGAACATGCTGGTCCGTCTTCCCAAACACAAGCGCGCCCCCTTCGAGACATTTTGACGCGGACGGAAAGAGACCCGAGTGCGATTCCGCACTGTCCCGTGAAACACATAGCTATGCACGATGTGGTGAACGTATCTACACAGTTTATGCTTGCTATTCACAAGGAGCTGATGAAGATGCAGCTGACCGAGGACGAGCTATTAACGACCGAAGGCAGCACTCTTCGTCCATATGAAAGCGAAAGGAATAAGAGGGAGGCGTTCGCGGAAATTCTGACTATCATATCGAAAGACAACAGCGGGGACGAGAAGCTGGATGCTACAGGGATTGGGATCCTCGGAGCGATTATTAAACTGAAAGAGCTTGTGCTGAAGAATGCGCCGAACGTTGTTTCTTCCCAGAATTTGCTGAAGCAAATTAATAACTGGATGAAGTTGAAGGAGGACGAGGATGCGAGCCATGGCGATACCAACCTATGCAAGCTTGACTTGGCTTCTCGCGAACTCAGGTGGACGAGCCTCCCCAGTGAACCTGATGGTACTGACAAGTTCCTCGTCCTGCCTGTGGTCGTTTCTAGCGCTGGCCACGAAGCGCCGCAGGGAAAGTGAATTATTGTCGCCGGAGTGGTGATGAATAAAAAAAAATGCCAAACTGGCGAAATAACAGGCCAGGTCAGCGAAATCACAATCAGATATTGGAAAGTCGAATAAATTTATCGTATACAACACAGCACTTTTCTTTTTTATTTTTTCAACTTCGTTACTTTTGTATGGAGGATGGTCGATGCCGATGTGTTGTGTCCGCGAAATGGGACGTGCGCGTTTTTTTGCTTTTGATTTTACTATCAGGACGAAGAGCAATCTATCAAAGAAATGAGGAAGCTTGCTTTGTTCCGCACGTGTTCCACGGGTTCAGCTGATCATCCTTCTCAAGAGCACTTGTTACTGCAGGAGAAAAGGTTCCCTTCATTTTCACGCCACCGATCTGTACTTTCGATGAAGTAATTGTAATATATAAATTGGAATTGCGTCTTCAGTAAAATGAAATCATGGACGCCATTTGTGGCGCATGCTGGCATATAATCGTTTGAGATCTCTGTCCGTGGTCTTTGCTGCCGCCGATCACTGACCTACTGGTTTCAGATTAATGACACGAGACTTTCATTTCATTATTGTACGACGCAAAACCTATTTACTCATGCTTATATTTGAGTCTTTCTGATTCCATTCTTACTTCTTCAGTATGTGGGGAAGCGGAATTTGTCGGAGTCACAGCGCGATTCATTTCATCCGCAGCGGCATTATAGTCTGCGTCATAATCGCGAAAAACAAAAAGGAGTGAAACCCGGCATGTGGTGTGTGAGGTATTTTATAAGCAATCCCTAAGCATCCCTATTCACGTTCACCTTAAAAATCTCCCCAATTTTTCAGCCCTGTCCAAGAATAATGACGTCCCCCAGTAGCAGTGGCTCGCGGTCTTCTCCTAGTCCGAGCCGGAATAAGTACGTCCCCCCATCGCGGCGCTTTGCCGACGTTGAGCCCCTGCCCCAGGACGACCCGGAGAATTCTCTCGTGGTGATCGACTACGAACTATCAAATGTAAAAATGTCTGGGTCTGGATTCTGACACTTGTCATGCACGTTTTGCATGAGCCATGATGTCTGTGATGCATACCCTAGCAATACAGATTTTTTGAGGGCTTCTTGGTGCGTGTCCCGCATGACAAATGCCTTCTCGGCGTAGCAAAAATTGCATTTCCTTTGGTACTCACGCAATACAGATTTTTTTCGAATCCAAATGCAGCATCACAAGTTGCATTCTTCCAGACCCAGACATTTTTACATTTGATACGAGCCGATCTTCGCCGAAATCCACGCGTACTTCCGCGCGTTTTACACGAACCAGGAGTACTCCGCCCGGGGCCTGCGCCTCTCCGCGGAGGTGATCGAGTGCAACGCCGCGAATTACACCGCCTGGTGGTACCGCAGAAAGTGCCTGGAGAAGCTGCAAAAGGAAAGCGAGAGCAGAACTGGGAAGACGAACAATGGAGCGGCAAATGACGAAGTTGTTCTTGCGGAGCCAAACCTTTACGAGCAGGAGCTCCATGAGTTTTGCCGCGAGTGGCTAGAGCGGTCCACGAAAAACTACCAAGTGTGGTATCACAGGAAGTGGCTGATTGAAAAGTTGTATTTGTTACCGCGGCCAAGCGCCGATGAGAGACGCGGAGGAGATACAGGAGAACAAGAAGACGGGCAAAAAGACGCAAAGACGACCATTCTCCGAACCAATGCCTTGCTCGAGGAGCTGAAGCTGATGCGGTATTTGTTATTGAAAACTTCGGACCACAAGGTCTACAACGTCTGGAGCCACCGGCTGATGATTTTGCGCAACTGGTTTCGGGAGGACCGGGACGTGTTGCAGATGGAGCTGCAGTATTCCGAGGAAATGCTGGACCAGGACGTTTGGAATAACTCGGCGTGGAACCACCGCTGGACGATCAGAGAGGTACTCGCTTTTTGCCATTCGCCGGGGTCAATAGGTCTCCAGTGCGTCCCATTTGCTTAGGGGAAAGTACTGATTGAAGGTTTTTTTCCACTGACGCTCGTTTTCATGTTCTTGTTTCCATATTGTAGATTTTACAAGACAACTGACCTCAACTTTTGACAGATGCTCGCCAGCTGCCCGAGGCAAGCGACACCATCCTCCTCTTCCTCGACGGCGAACGGACAAAGTGAAGCCCGACCTCCTCTAAACCGAGAAGCGGAAGCTTTGCAGGAGTTGCGGTTCGTAAAGTCTCAACTGCTGCTCGCGGACAGGAACGAGGCGGCTTGGAATTACCTCTCTGCGCTGACGGAGGTCTCTTTTCCGGATCTGATCGAACCGGGTGATGGCAAAGAGCCGCGGATCGGCAAGTTCCTGGCCAAGGAAATCATCGACTTTTTCAACGAGAATAAGAATCGTAGCGGTGAGGTGGAAAAAAGTAACCCGGGAGCGACCACGATATCAAATTCAACATCCGAAGGACCAGCGAGCAGTGCGAGACCTGGTGGGCTGGCGCCAAACCTCTTCGCACTGAAATTCGAGGCGCACTTGTACCTGGTTCTCGCCCGGAACGCGATAAGGCTGCAGAAAGAGAAGATAAACGGTGCAGTTGGTGGAGGAGAAGAAGCAACATCAACAAAGCGACAGGGAGTAGAGGAAAATGAGCGACCACCACCCGCAGAGGTGACAAACGGAAAAATAAATGGCCACAGTACTACTTCAACTTCTAAAGCGGAAAGCTGCGAAATGCAAGTACTCCCTGCTTCGCCCACCGGGCAACAACAGCTCAGCCTCGAGTTGAGACTGCAGCAGGGGCTGAATTGGTCTCTCTCGCACTACAAGAATTTGAAAACACTGGATCCGATACGAGAGCACTACTGGCACTGGAAGGCAGAGTGGTTGCAGAAGGAATTTGGGAATTTCGTGGAGTGGCGGGTCCAGGTAGCAGGTGGAGACGGAGGCAGTAGTACTGGACGAGAGGAGGTCCGGCAAAATGGTGGTGAAAACGCGACAAATCTTGTACAATATCAGTGAAAATGATCAACAAAACGAAGACGTCACGTGTAGTTGACGCAAATGCTCACGTGGCTGTGATGTTGTGTTCGAGTGGTTTACGTATTCTGTTTTCGACGCAGTCGCGCTGCATACAAATGAACCAAAAGTATGACATCTATAAAGTGATTGAAAGTTGTAATTCTTGTATGCGCACCAGCCGCAGGCCCAAGCTGGTCCAATGCTGGCTGATGGCCGGGCTTTTGCCGTCCGCAAGACTGGATGCTGTTCTTACGCAAGATCCTAAAATAAAAGTTACAGCTTTTATTCGGTTCTCTTTTTTTTTCGCTGATCGTTTTTTTCGTCGGATTTTCTGCTACCATTCAAATTGTCGCTTCGCGCGGGAAAAAGCAATTTAAGTTTCGCGAGAGTAGAGGTGCAAAGGATATATGAGTGTCCGAGTGCTCGTAGTCGTAGCTGCACATCGCCGTTCTGATAGTCCGAGAGCGACGAGGCAAATTTTTGTTTTCGTTTCTTTCCTCAAAAGCTCGTTTTTTTCGCGTCGTGATCTCCCCTCGAGTTTTTTCGCACAACAAATCGCAATCCTATTCACAACCGACAAATACTGCGCAAGACGCCCGAGCGAGATTAGTGCTTCAAGGAACAAGCAGGCAGCTCTCGCCGGGCGGAGGTATTCAACATCGCGGCTTCGACGCGTCATTCCCTCCCAAATCGAAACAAATAGCTATCAACGTCGAAAAGCCGTTTCCTCGGACTTCTTCCCCGAAAAACTGCAGGAGCACTTGTCGTTATTTCCAACCAAAACGCATCGAAGTTGAAGTGTATCCCGTTAGATAGATTGATAGTTAGAAGCCAACTCGACGTACCTACTACTCGGGAAACACAAACAACCTCACAAATCCATAAGATGATTCTCCGCTGGTCCGTCCCGCTGGCGGCCTGGCTGGTGGTTGTACTGCAACTCCAAGCGCTACTGAAATTCACCCTCGCCGCGGAGTTCGAGTTTCCTATTCGCAATGGACGCAACCAGTTCTCCACCGTAATCGGCGTGGGAACGCCTCCGCAGTTCTTTCCCATGTTGCTCGACAGCGGATCGGAAGAGGTATTAGTTTATTACGTCTGCGAACGAACGCATGTTGTATTTGTAGCACGAAGGTTAAGAGAAATGCATAAAGCCGGACACGAGATGTAATGTACGTAGGGTAGTTATAGTGCTGTGCACCCTCCTCCTGTCATTGCGCAGGAAAATAACCTACCACAGGTCTGGGTCCCAGGTCCGAAATGCCGGGAGTGCGATGAGGATGGTAAATTTTTCAATCCCGCAGACTCCACCACTTTTGGCAACCTTCCCGAAGTGCAAAAATCCGCGGGCTACGCCTCGGGCGAAGTCTGGTACCATGAAGTTTTCGAGAACGTTACCTGTCCGGCGGGATCTCGGCGGGAAGAGACAACGTGCGCGGTGACGACGGGGAAAGTTTCGTTTTTGCAAGGTAACAAAGAGGAGAGCGTTTTTTTGCGCACGTCGATAAATGTTGTTTTACTTTGAGTACGTTTCTGTTCAACTCGGATGTTGCACAGGCATAAATGCTTCTGCCATTGTGTATTAAGCAGCGTCGCCAATTTAAAACAAGTTATTGGGATACTCATATTCGTTGCACCAGTACGCGAAATAATAGTCTAGTGGTGTCTGAGTCGTCTTCCTCTTCTCATGATGTGAAAGAAAAGCATAGTTTATGTGTGCTTGTTACCTCGAAAACCTTCACTGCACCCTCCTCCTCCACCTGCAGGTGGTTCTTCGTCCTGCGTGGGTCTCGCGAAACGCGCCAACGCCACGGCCACGACCGTGCGCCTGCCGATCGGGCTCACGGACCGCGAATCTATCAAATGTAAAAGTGTCTGGGTCTGGAAAAGTGGAACCTGTCATGCATTCCTGGAAAATCTGAATCTGTGTTGCATAAGCAGCAAAAGAGAAGCTTTCTTTGTCATGCAAAAACGCAATTTGTCATGCGAGCTAGGCATCAGAAGGCCTCTCAAAAACTTGCCATGCTTGACTGCCATTGGAAGCGCTTCAATCATGCGCCACCCAGCATCACAAGTTTCCAGACCCAGACATTTTTACAGTTGATAGAATCCCCGGTGTTTCAATCGATGCCCTTTGACGGAATCATCGGCCTGGCGCCTTCCAAGTCGAATTTCGTCGAAGCCTTGTACGAAAGTGGGAATTTGAAGCACCGCCAGCTCGGAATTTCCCTGCTCCCGAACGTCTATCCTCCGGCCCTGCAGAAGTTGTTGCGTCGTTGTTCTCTTGCAATTTTTGCAGGGTAATGCCTTATGTGTACTAGATGAATCCAGTTTTTCGTTGCTGACGCAAATCATAAGCTTTTGTCGTTGTCATGCGATGACTAAGAGAACGACTGCGACACAACTTTTGCAGTGCATAATTTGCAGAAGATGTTTCTCGGTGATATGGGGCCAGAAAAAGCGGCGAAGATGGAATGGATTCCGAACGCAGAACACGATGGGTATATACAATTTAGTACTGATGCCTGCACTTTGGCTTTGCAGCACGACAGAATTTTGATTTCTACTGCATCGTGTGCGTTTTGGAGACCCCTTAATATCTTGCAGTGTACGACGACAATAAATTAACTCTAAAGAGCACGACGCTAAAACTAATTCAAAACAAATTCAAAACGAATTCAAAATCACCGCTTTTTGTGTTTTCAAGATTTTTAGGCGTTGGATTGGTCTATCGTGTCCTTCGTTTTTCTCTTCCGAGGCAGGCGCTCCCTGCGCAGGCAGTACTTACGCGACATGAATTATTTTGGGTGACCGGGCCGCTGTGGAGGTATGCTGTTTGTCCACGGCAAACGCGTCGGCCTCCTATGTGTATGTCCTCCGGGGGGTAATTGATTTGGGGATTGGCGCATTGTCATGGATCAGCCCGCCCTCTGGCGCGTGTAGTGGTCATGAATTCTCCAGGCCGCACAGAGCGACGTCCACTCTACCTGTTGCAAAGATAACTGGCGCCCATGCCTGTGACGCAACACGACGGGCAAAGGGGGGGGGGGCACGGTGCAGCCCTCGCTTCCTGTGCAGAAGCGCTCGCCCTCCTATGCAGCTCGGCGCCCTTGCCGGGATTGCTTTTGGTTCCGCGCACTACGATTGGGAGCGTCGTTCTGCGCGCCCTCTCTCAGGGAGCAGTCGCAAAGATATCGACGGCGCCTGGCGCCATGACTCGCCGCCGGGTCGGGGTTAGGACACTGCCCCTTGTGCATGTTGTGAGTGATCGAGAGCCGCTTCTCTTTGGTATTCGTCAGGTACTTGGAACTTCGGGAGCAAGCTTCAAGGAAAGAGCTTTTTCTTCTCGATTTCAAAAGAAGTTCAAAAATCGTTCAGAATCCGTTTAAAATGCGTCCACCGATGAGGCTATTGGTTTGAACGCATTTTGAACGGATTTTGAGCCGAGTTTTGAATTTCGTTTTGAAATTGAGGAAAGATTTGAATGACGTTTTGAAATTGCCGAGAAAGTTGAAATACGTTTTGAAATTGCCGAGAAAGTTGAAATACGTTTTGAAATTGTGCTACATTTTGAATCATGTTTTGAAATGCGCCTCGTGTGTTGAGCTTGCTTGCGAATGTGGCCGCCAAGCTTGGCGGTTTTGGCGACAACATAAGGCTCACGCCATGACCCCACTCCCTATCTGGTAGCGGCATCGAGAGAGCTCGCGCGTTTGGTTTCAGATAGGCAGGGCCGTGTGGGACCCACGCCTGCCGGCCATGCTTGCGCTTCCAACCGGGAAGAAGGTCGCCCGCAACGCGAGGCGAATCCGCACTCTTTGCAGCGACTGTGTAGACGCAGCCACGCGCCACTTTGCCGCGGGCCATGCATTTTTCCCGGTGTTTCAACGTAAGCAGGGCCTCTGGCTGCACTCCCTGGGGCTTCAGGAATTGGGCTTCAAAGGCGTGCGCGCCGAGGCACCTGCAGACATCTCGCTGTTGCCCTCGCTCTGAGCCCCAAGAGCATTGGACGACCGCCCACAGGTGTTTGCTTCTGTGGTGTTGAATGGGCTGGAAATGTTTTTTGTCAGGGATGTGGTGTTGTGCATCTGGGTGTGTACACGCTACGAAGCCTTGACATTTTGAATTCGTTTTGAATTTGTTTTGTAATGAAATCAGCGTCCGTATACTTTGGATTTAACAATAAACACGAGGAAGCTATTCGCGCCCGTGTGCGGAATCGAAAAAATTCAAGAAAAATTTTCTGCGCCAGGTACTGGTCTGTTCCGAATGTCGCCCTCTCTTACCTGGACGCGAACAACGAAAAACACGACATTCCGGGGGTGTACCGGGTTGTTTTGGATTCTGGCTCGTCCGTGGCGATGATGACGGAAAGCACTCAGCAGATGGTGAAGTCTCTCGTGCCGTGCAAGTCGCAACTGAGTCTCCGCTTTTCCGCCACCTTCCAGCACGCGATCGACGTTTTCGTCCACACCCGCCGGCAGCACAGCAAGGGTTTGGTGCTGGGAGCGGACTGCAACCTGGACGT
The DNA here is from genome assembly GCA_905178155.1 of Amoebophrya sp. A120. Lineage (NCBI taxonomy): Eukaryota > Dinophyceae > Syndiniales > Amoebophryaceae > Amoebophrya > Amoebophrya sp. A120. Next base: position 2,938,690 of record CAJINV010000007.1, on the reverse strand, counting down.
GATGGATCTCTCCGGGTTTCCGGATGACATGCTCATCATGGGCAAAGACTTCTTTGAGCAGGTGGAAACCTGGTTCGACTGGGACAGCGACCGGATCGGCTTCGTTAAGGCGTGAGGTGGACGAGGAGACGAAAGGGAGGCAAGGGGGCAGGATCGTTGCGGGTTTGGAAAGACATTCGATTACTACTTGTTTTGATTTGAGTGATGTGTTTCCTATTGTCGAGTTGGCTGATGTTGTATGCTTTTGTCTTGAAGAAATCGACTATTTTGCAGATCATTTTGCAGTCTATATTCCAGCATTTGTATGATTTTATACCGAATCCGAATGCCACAGTGGCACCTCTTTTCTGTTTACACCCTCGGACTTTTTAATGAACGAAACAACGAATCGGCAGATTGTATAGGCTTGAACGAATCGGCTTGTAGTTGAGCTTGATATTCACTAGTTCTTGTGTCTCACGACCTCCAGAGGAGTTTTGATTAATTTGAGCTAACACTTCTTCTTCTGCGTGCAAATTGTTCGCCGTGTTTCCTATGTTTTTGTTTCCTAGAATCATTCCGACACGGACAGTATTTCCTTTCCGTTTCCGAGGTGTTCCAAAATTAAAATTTAAGCATCCAGTCCACAACGTGTGTAGAAATTCAACTTTGAATTTTCAGCCAATGTCCACCAAAGACAATTTTGAGTTAGCAAGTTTCAGGTTTCTCACTCTATTGTTTCATTGTCTATATCAGCGGTGTCGCTGCAACGAGAACTCCTTTTTGCTACTTGAGTACTTTTGCAGGGAGCATGGACACCACGTTCTGATCTTCGCATCAGAATTTGCGTCTCACACGATCCCTGCATTTGTGATTATTTTCCGTGGCGCCATCATCTTCTCGCCGCTCTTCCTGCGAACTCTTACTTGAATCACTTGACAAACCGCAGCTGCTAAAAAAGTTTCACTCTTTGAAAGCTTCAACGGAATAAAGGAGAGGGGGTACTGGCGCATGATGTGGCCTTCGAGTCGACCTATGCAAAAAATCCGAGATGACTCCTGGTTGATGTTCTTGACTGCGCAATCTCGCGCCGTTTCCAAAAGAGAGTGCGGAAGCGTGAGATGTACGACGCAACTTCTATGTTTTTTGTTGATGCATGTCTGCGCTAGGTAGTTTACGTCGGTCCATTTCGCTGAGACATAACGTCTCCGAGTCGAGGTCGCTTTGCTAGAAACAGCACGTTCGCCAGCGTAAAGCACAAAAAAAAAATTATGTCGTCCCTGAGGACCTCGCCTACTGTGGCAGTGCAGCAAGCATTTCGCATTGTGCAGTACAATGTGCGGCGTTTCCTTACCCCGGCCGGCGACTCGACGGTTTCCCAAATCGCGTCGGCGCTCGCGCCTCTAAAGCCCGACATCGTATGCTTGAACGAGGTGGATCTGCGCAAGGACCCGGACTGTTTGACCTCCTTGGCCAGCCAGCTGAGCACCCTGCAGGGGAATAAAACGCAGTACGAGATTTCCTTCTGGGGCCACGTGAAGGAGCTGTACGGATATCCCACAGAAAAAAGCTGGCAGGTCACATTTGTAATGCAAGAATAAATACACAAAGAAATTGCGTATCGTAAACAGCATGCTATGAGGCCGCCCATGACAGATTTTTCTGTGTATTTATGTTTGCATTACAGATATGCCCTGCCAGCTTTTTTCTGTGGGATAACGGGAACGCGGTGCTCACCGCGCGGGAGACCTTCGCTGTGACCAAAGTGGTGAAGCACCACGTGCCGGGCGGCAGCTGCTTCTCCTTCCCCGCAGGCACAAAAAAGCTGAACGGGGAAATCGCGAAGGAGAACGAGTCGCACCGCATTGCGCGCGGCTTGCTGGAAGTGTGGGTTTCTTTTCGTGAGGAAACAGCTCGTGGTCGACCACGACGAGAGGGGACAGCACGGCCGGGGGACGGAGAATATAGCAGCCCGGAACTACATGAACTGCAGACCGAGCAGCAGAAAACTACAGCAACCGAAAAACCCAATTCCCCTGCGCATCCTGCGACGTCACTCTCTACTTCCAATAATCTTTTCCGGATCTTCGCAACGCATCTAGACCACATCGCAGAGCAGGAACGGGAAACGCAGCTGCGATTTGTTCGGGAGCAACTAGTTTCGCACGAGTCTCCCGCTATTTTGGTGGGCGACCTCAATGCGCTCACCAAGGCGGACTACAGTGAAGCGGAGTGGAGAACCCTGGAAGAGCGACACGCGGAAAAAGGCTGGGCGGCGCCGAGTTCCGGGTGCCTGGACATCGTTCTAAAAGAACAACAACAAAGCACGACGGGGGAAGAAAGCGGGAGCCAGCACGCATTATTTCCGAAGCTGGTGGACACCTTCGCGGCGTACCACAGGTCTCAAATCCAACACCCCCCGGCAGGATCCGTGCAACATGCCCACCAAGCAGATCTGTCCACTCTGCCGGCAGCACAGAAATTTTCGGCGCACGTCGGACACCCACTGTATCGGATCGACTACTGCTTGGCGAGCGAGGATGTTTCAGCCGTGGTTGCTACTGCAGCGGATGGCACAAAGAACGTCCTGCAAGAGAAAGCGGGTCTTGCGGTTCTAGATGGGTGGAGGGTGGACAGGGCGGAAATTCTTTCCAATATCCAACTGAGTGACCACTTTCCTGTTCTGACTGAATTTGTGCGGGATAGAGAACTTGTTTGGGATGATGTAGTGCAATCTGTTGGAGCGTCAGACAAAAAAGAAAAACCAAGTGAGGAATCAGGAAATTTAGAATTGCAGACGTCTAAAATATTTGCGTATCCCCACGCGGACAAGATCCACGACTATCGCGAAAGCTACCCAGGGCGACGTTGTTCTTGCAGAGCAATACGATACGTCTCACACACATGCCTCAGGCATGTGTATGTCGAGCAGATTCTAAATACTATGTGCTGACCCCGCTCGCGACGGTGTGTGGATCTTGTTGCTGATCGATCTTAGTCACGATCTGAGAAAGTGTTTAGTAGATTCCGACGCACGATAGTTTGGTGCGACACATTGGAGATCGACTTTTTTTGTTCCGGCTCCCTTTAGAAAGACGAGAAGCCTCAACCGAGTACTTACATACAATTCTAGTGCGATCTCCTTCAAGCAAAGATCCTCTGAGCATGCTCCAGGTTCTCGAAGCTCTAGCACGAAAATCTAAATTTCATCCTTTCTGCCTGTTGCTCTGATGCTTGCGATCCTGCTATTTTTGGTTCTTTTGCGGATGCGATCAAGATCAACCAGCATTCTAGGTGCACGTTTTGCCTGTTTTTAAAGAATTCCTACACCTGCCATATCGACCACAGGGAGGACCAGAGTTTGGTCAGGTTAACGATCTCGTTGGCCTGTAGCTCTGCGACTAATTCGGTAGGGTCATCATAGCCTCTCAAAAAGAACCTTTAGCTGTTCTTTTGCGACAAAAGAAGTGTCTTTAAATCTTGGATCGCGACAACCACATTACCCCTTTTTTGTCAAGATGGAAAAGTACCGCCGCAAAGCTCCCGTCAAGGAGGAGAAATCCGCCGATGACGAGATCCGGGTAACCGCCAAGGGCCGCACCGCCACCTACGTGTCCTACGCGTCCAAGCTTTTCAACGAAAAGAACATGGACGAGTATAATTCTTGCTGACGACAGAATTTTTTTTCCGGCGTTGCTACTATTTGGAATTAATTTTTGCTCTGTTTGGTTTGAACTTAAAGATATCTGACCTGTTGTTCGCATTGGTAAACAGTCGTTCTTGCGATTTAGATTCCGCAAAGAAGCAGAACTACAAGAACATGACCGAATGAAAAACTAAAATCCTATTTCCACAACATCACAGATTCACCCTGAAGGCTACTGGTGCCGCACTCGCCACGGCCGTTACCGTTGCTGAGGTCGTGAAGCGCCGCTTTAAGGGGCTTCATCAGATCACCAAGCTCGGCTCCGTCGAGGTGGTCGATGAGTGGGAACCGATTGAGGAGGGACTCGACCCGGTAAATAATTTCTTCCAGACATGAATGTTTTTTGTTTGCATCACGAGAGGAGGAATACATACCACCAAAGTAGGCAGTGCCTCTGAAGTCTAAATGACCCTGCTGGTGGTCGCACCTAGTCGCCCACTTTGCACCGTTTTCCAACCGCGCGGTTTTCGTTTTTGTGACAGGAGGTGGAAATGCAAACGACAAAAACATAAAACAGGTTACCAACACGCGTAACGTCAGCTTCATCGAGATTACGTTGTCCAAAAAGGAACTGGACAAGAAGAACATTGGATACCAGGAGCCCATTGACGAGTCCCTCGTTGAGGAAATCGACCCGGAAGAGGTATTTTGTTTTTGTTGTCTCAGCATTCATTAGCTGTATATGTCGGACAGTTACTCGCAGGCCATAAGAGGCGAGCAAAGTGTTGTTCTTGTTGTTGTGGGCCGACATCGACGAGCTCAAGCCATAGAAAATTTTGTGTTGTAGTACCACTCGGCACAGCGGAACTTGATGAGAGTAGAGAGCTTGTGAGAGATGCACGATAGAGCGTAGTTAGACATTCTAAAGATTTGCGCTAGGTGTACACGCAGCCCTGGCAAATTTAGATTGTTACCTTGCTGTTCTCAAACATTATCCCCAATCCCAAAATCCAACAGATGCTCCGTGGCGGCCCGCGTAAGGCTCGTGAGGAAGGCGATGAGGAGGGAAAGAAGACCAAGAAGGGCAAGGGAAAGGGTAAGGGCAAGAAGGGAAGCAAGGGCAAAGGCAAGGGAAAGAAGGGAAAGGGTAAGGGAAAGAAGGGCAAGCGCAGCAAGAGCGCGAATGACGACGAGGCAGAGGAAGAGTAGATGAGAACTGGAGTTGTTGTGCTTCGGAAAATAAAATGATTTTTGGTTTCACCCGACGATACATAGAGAAAAAGCTTTCTACGATCGACAATCCGATTGCAGATCTTGAGTTTGGTGATTTCCTGTCGCTAGGAGAGGCCATCCCATCTTCTAGCGCGGGAGTTATCCCTCGTTTTTCCTAGAATCTTCGACGATCTAAAAAGCATTCTTGTCTCACCGATACTTGATTTTCGACTTCTTTCGAAAATGATTTAAACTCTTGTTCACATAAACGCTTTGTTTTATCAATGACACTGATGTCTCACTCTCACGCACTCTTTGTCGTTTAGAAAGTCAAAACTCTAAAAAATTTGGAAGTTGGTACACATTTTTACTAGAGGAGGGGGGCAATGAGCTAGTTAAATTCTGGTGCATGTCTACTCGTCGTCCGCTTGCAGACCAGTTCTCGATCTGTCAACACCTGTTGCGGATCCACCCGGGGAGAAGCCTTCAACAGCGACGTGCTCCAGAGTTTTCTAGTTCAGAACCAGACTGCTACTTGTGCTTGTGCTACAACTAAATCGAGACGAAACAAACCACACACAAAACGAACTCAAGCGCGATGAGCAGCCAGATTCAAGCGCGAAAGAGTGGTAGTGGCTTGCTATGACAAGTTTAGGATGGTGTAGAAGGATGTTGTTATTGAGTCTCCGACCACACTGCAATTTGCGATCATTGTCAGCAGATATTTAGAAGTCTGAACACTTGTGACCCTACCGAAAATGTATCCGGAGTCCGAGGTGACCAGCTTTATCAACCGCACCTCCCTACCAGGACTGCTGAGTGGTTTTGGAATGTATGCAGTTTATGTCGGGGAAATGCAGCAAGGCGCCTCGAAACTCCTTGTTGCTTTTTTCGTGTAAATGAAGGGGCTGCTACTTTTTGAAATCCCGGTCTGAAAGGTAGACGACGATAAGCTCTCGGAATTCAGTTACTCATCTCACGAGGATTTAGAATTTAAAGATATCGTACGAATCGCAGGAAAGCGGCCGGGAATCGGAGCATCATTCATGTTGTGTCCTTCTACTTTATTTTCTAGTTGTAGTGTGCCCGCTATTGAACCACCTGAACTACACACGAAGAATCTGCGTCTGGCCGCTCTATGGACTGTAACCACAAAAACCACTGGATCATCGGAAAAAGGAAGCAGAGCAGCTCAGATAATGTATCCCTGCCCCGGGTACAGAAGAAGTAGCAGCATTTTACACTTCCAAAAGAAAAAAACGAAACGCCGAAGCTTGTCACGGCACGAGTATGTGGCAGCATTCTTGGAATTTTGGGAATGTTCGCTGCGACTCTTAGGAGCCGATGCGTTGCAATGTTCTTAAGCCAACATGTCCATACGTATTGTCGTGTTCGGCGTCACAAAAGGTCGAGTTGTTTTTGAGTGAACGGGAGTAAGTAAATACCAATAGCAATAACGGGGCTTGGCTTTGCGCGCCCCTCCAGTTGATGTGTGTCTGACCATCCAGCGGATAAGCCGGACGCCTCTAGGTCTAGGCACCATCCATTGTCCTCTGCGATAAAGATCTCTGACACCGATGAAAAAGCACATCAGCTTTTTTCCTGTTAACAGAAGAAGAAGGCCAGTGGAAGATCTTATGAGAACCTTTAAGGGTGGTGCGATTGTTGAAGTAACTTCCTTGGAGGAAAAGTAAGTCCGACGTAGAGAAAGAACATGTTTTCTTCGTTCCCTGCAACTGCCTGCTCGTCGTCTGCGTCTGGAGAGAACAATGGGCGCACCGCAAGTTCTTGTACCAGCACCAAGAGCCGGCTGCGCGACGTGTGGTATAGTATGTGCGACAATGTTAACGACGCCGTGGACGAGCTGGAGAAACGGATGCGCGAGCGCTTGACCGTGGAGAACGCGGTCTTTTCCGTAAAAAAAACCGGCCAGGAGTACGTGCAGTTGTTCAAAAAAGCCGCGGAGCTTGGGGTCGAGGTTTCCGACTATTTGCTCGCGGAGGAGAAGAAGGATGGGGAGACCACAGGAGGTACAGGGCAACGCGAGGAGAACACCAGCTCCAGAAACAGAATACCAGCGGCACCTGCTTGTTTCAGTACTGTCGAGGGGATAACATCTCGGCCTGCTGCTTCGGGCTCTGTGCAGGAACTTGCAACCACGGGCCAAAGTGGTCCTGCTCCACCTGAGCGAGTTGCGGAAGGGACCTTACGACCGTCACTGTCTCCACTTCCTTCAGACGCAGAACCAGCGCCACCGACGGTTCGCGAAAGAAATTCTCAATCGAGCGGACCAGAAAGAAGTTCCTCTGATGTTGCGACCAGCGAGCGACATTTTACCGCAGTATCGCACCATCAAACGATTAAGCCACAGTACTTGCAGGCGAGGCCGAGATCTTCTTCGCGCTCAGCGAGCAAGGAGGAATTCGTACCAGGTTGCAAAGTGCCTAGCTCCGGTCGTGCAGCAGGAGCTGTGGTTTCGGGTGCTAGTAGAACAGGCATTTCACCTTTCGCGCAGCAGCAGTTGACTCCGCCGAGAACCAGTTTGCGGCAACCCCGCCAAAGCTCCTGGTGGAGCGGGCGCAGGGGCAGTGGTGGCGCGGCCGCCGCAGGTGGCTCTGGTTGTACTGCTGCTGCCTCTACTTCAACGTCATCTCTCCGCGCCGCGTCGACACCGCACTACAGTGCAAGTGCTGGCGGATTTTCCTCCGGGGTTAAAACGACCAGCCTGAATCCGACGAAGATAAAGGAAAAGATCGTCGATAACCTTTCCGGAGTGACGCCTTACCAAAGGTAAGACGCACAAACTCGAGCAAGCTTTTGCTGTCCTTTTGTTGTTTTATTTTCAGATAGGAAAATCAAGAGAAAAAGAAAAGCGCTTCTCATCTCGATGATTTAGATTTTGTTTCGAACATTATGCAGATACGCCCTGGAATACGGAATCGGATCACCCGAAGCACTTGCCCAGGCTGCAAAGCAGGTGGAGCAGGCCGACTATTTATCGCGGATTCTGGACGATATGGGGTCTTTGGTCCAGAGAAAGCTGGAAGGCGATAGAAGATCTGGTTCTGCCACAACTTCTCGACATGAGCCTACTAGGAGCTGCGACGGGGGAGCAGAAGCGCCAGATGCGGCAAAGCGAACAGGGATGGTTGCAAGGGCGGAAAGTGGTGACCGAAACATTTTCAAAATTCCTTCGTATTATCGGCGAGAGGAGCAGGCGAGGGAAGAAGAATTTGAGGCAGGGCGGGCATTGTTTCCTGCAGCGCAGGAATGCTCCACAAGAAACAACTCGCTCGCTCGGAGTTGCGGGGCATGATTGCCAGCCAGCGCGCGACTTTGCAGAAAGGAAGATTCGATCATTTGGACTTTTTGTGTAGGAAAACGAAGAGTATAAGAACAATAAACCTAAACCTAATGATTTTTGCAGCCAATCTGCTTTGGCTTTGAGGAAACGAGCATGCGCACGTTGCTGGTTTAATTCGATCAAGACACGATGTTCGGAATTTGATCCCATTTCTTGCAAAGACGCATCTCGTTCTGACTTCTTCCTGATCTGTGGTCGAATCAAAAGTAGTGTTGGATCGCCATGATTTTTTCAAGCCATCTAGATCTAACCGATGCAAAACCAAAACACGGGATCATTTGGATTTCTTTCGTATCGCTTGAATTTTGACAAGGAGCGCAAGCTACCAAAAAACGTTGCAGAATGAAGCAGCTATCGACTATGTCGTCGCGCGCTAGCTCGAGCTCTCGCCGGTTCGTCGTTCCCGGCGCTACTACAACTGCCGACAGAAAACACCTTTCGTGGCGGGTTCTTTTCAGACGGGAGTTTCTTGGCTCACCAGACCACGTAAACGGTTCCTGTCGCGACCTTCGACACGCTGCATCTTCTGCGGCTTCTGGCAGCGTGATGATGTCAACGTGTAGCCGAAAGATCAACACAACTACGGCGATAACACCGACGAAAAAATCTTTCTCCACTACTACTTCAAGAAGATCTTTTTCCTCGCTTTCCTGGCATGACGAAATCGGCTCGCTGAGCTTGAGCGAGCGGCAGGAGGGGTTTCTGCTCTCCAAACTTCCCACACACATCACGGAACAGGATCTCTACCAACTCCTGCGGGGAGAGGGTGTTACCTTGGACGACATCTTTCTGGCCCGCTCCCGACTCGGTCGCAGCACCGGGCGGGCCGTGGTGAGGTGCGAGGAGAACATCCCGCACGTGGCAAAGATGCTCTCTTCGGTCTGGTTCGACGACCGGAATGCTTCTGGTTCTTCTGGCCCACCAGAAGGACACCTTCAAACACCCGCTCTGGCACAACCGCCTGAAGTCTCCTACCGCCCGCTGGATCGGCACGACATCCGGCTCTTCATCGAGCAGGCGGAAGCGCACCTCCGCTACAGCGACGACCTGCACTTCCTCGCACGCCCCGAGCACCTGTTGCGAACGGTCACTCTCCACAACGTTCCGCGCGCCTACGGCCGCCAGGACGTGGCGGCGGTGTTGCTGCAGCACTGCAGTGTGCAGATCCCGCCGGAGCACATCGTTTTCCAGATGAAAAAACACGGCATCCAGGGCGACATGTGTTTCGTGGTCTGCGACAGCGAAAAGCAGGCGAAGCACGTGATGGCGGCGGTGCAGGAGCTGGCGGTGCCCAAGCACGCCAAGTACGAAACGCTGTTCGGCTGCTCCTTTCTGTACGCCGATCGGAGCTGTTTGTTCTGGAACAACGACTAGCAAATGTGAAAAAGTCTGGGTCTGGAAAAAGGCAAGATTTGTGATGCAGGTTTTCCATGACCCATGAGGTCTGGAATGCGAGACCCAGCATGACAGGTTCTTTGAGGTCTCTATCATGCCTTTCCTGCATGAGAAACTCCCTCTCAACTTACTTGGTCAAAAGCGGACAGCTTTTGGCACTCTTGCAACACAGATTTTTGCATCATTTAGATTTAGCATGACAAGTTCTAACCTTCCAGACCCAGACACTTTTGCAATCCATAACGACGGCAGCGAGCAACTCGACTTCGAGCAGGAAAACCGTTACCAGGTGTACACGCAGGGCTGGGACAAAGACCTGTCGGTGGAGGAATTCACGTCCTTTTTAAACCACTTGAAATTCTTCCCGGAACGGGTCAGGAAGCTGCATTCCGTGCTCCCGTTGGCGGGAGGGGAAGAGAGATTGGCAAGAAGACAAAATATGACCGACTCGGAGGATCATCATGTTGGCCATGCTGCAGATCATCTTCATTCGGAGAATAAGCAAAGACCCCTTGGTAGTTGTGCACAAGACCAAGCACTAGACGCGGAGTCCTCATCTCTTTCTCCACATGTTGACGTTGCAGAGGAATTATTTCCCGCTTTCTCCTCCGGCCTCACGATGAAGGATTTCAAGAACGATCAGATAAACAAAAAAAGAGCTCCTGGTGCACAAAAATTCCTTCCCTCCTCCGGGTTCATTCTTGAGTTTTCAAACATGAAGCTCACCAAAGCCTGTTTCACGCGCCTCCGGAGGATGAAGCGGCGCTGGCAAATGCCGGCGAGCACGCTCCTGTACGCGTATCCGCGCACTGTGGACGTTATCACACAGAAAAAAGCGGGCAGGGCATATTTGTATTGCAAAAATAAATACGTAAAAAAATCTGCATTGCGTATCCGAAAAGCATGCTATGGGGCCACACATGACAAATTTTTCTGTCTATTTATTTTTGCATTACAAAGATGCCCTGCCAGCTTTTTTCTCTGGGATAGACGTGCACTGGGCGCACGAGAAGGTGTTTGCGGACGAGAAGGAACAAGACGTCGAATTGGTGGAGCCAGTGGTGTATTAGGCTAGAAGATTGTCTTTACGCTTCTTGTCGAAAGCAAAGCTTTAATTTCAACTTGAGAATAAAGAGTTCCTTACTGACGTCTCTGATTTTATTGCTACAGCGAGTTGTGAGCGAAAGAACAATGTTGATGTTCGTGTTGCGCGCATGACAATGAGTAAGTACAATAGTCTGAGACCGCTGCGATCAGAGTTACTGAAAGCAATCATAGTCTGAGACCGCGGCGATCATAGTCTGAGGCCGCGCAAGCAAGCAACAGGAAAAACTGAAAGTGCAAGTAGGACAACCTGCGAGCAGGCAAATTGTGTCCATCGCTCGAATTTCTATCGGTGTGGTGCCCCAAAAGTCCTTTCCAAAGAGACGGCAGTCGAGAGAGAGAGGATCTGGTCGTGATATCGTACGTATTACCGCCAGCTAGAATAGAACACGAGATGATCAACATCTGACGTAGATCGTCACAAAAATAGGAAGAAACGCAATAGGATTTGCACAAGTTGTAACAAGGCGCGAGCACCACGATTCATTCAGTGTCGAGGAGGATAGAGTTTTGTTGTAACGCTACACGCGCAAAAACGTTTTGAGTGCCCACCAAAACATTCGTCGAAACAAATTTTGACAAAAGACTGAAGAACAGAGTGTCCTCCCATAGTACCCATGATAAGTTACAAGGTCTTGTGCTACCCATGTCTACCTGACTTCACTCCCGCCCAATTTGTTATTCTTGTTCATTGCATTCTGCTCAACATGCGACGTCTTAGCTCGTATAGTCTTCCTCTCGTCCAGCGACCTAGACAGGCAGTTGCATTTTCAATTTCGTAGTAAGAAGTGAGTAGAACGACAGTAGAAGTACGACAGTAATAAAATCCTCCAATGCAACTCCAATTTTCAATTTTCAGAAATCACCTCGAAAACAAGACACGCACGCTTCGCCCAACCGCCAATTTGATGAATTTCTTCTACCAAAAATAGTGAGGAGCCGAACCGATCGAATAATTGGTGAATTACGATGTAACAGTCAGATATTCACTCAACTCATCGGAGAGAATAAGTCCTTCAAGGCTGTGTGATACGTACTTTCATTTGAATCGGAAGAACCATGCCGCCGAAGATGGCTGTCAAGGGCAAGGCGGCTGCCAAGCCCCCGTCGAGAAGCAGCAGTCCTCAAGCCAGTGGGAAAAAAGGCAAAAAACCCATCTCATCTTCACCCGGCAGCGCCAGCATGAAGAAGGCTCCATTACCGGTGAAAAAGAAAAACGAGAAGGCGTCTCCCAGTAGGAAGAACGCCCCGCCAAAGTCCCCCGGAAAAACAACCGCATCATCGTCGTCCTCGTCGTCTACAAAAGCCGCGATGAAAAAGCAGGCGAGTCCGGGAACGCGCGGGAACCCCGGAGGAATTTCATCTAAGAAGAAGGACCACAACAGCAATAAGCAACAGTCATTGAAGGCTATTCCGGAGGACGAAGCTGTGGACGAAAGCGAAGTTCCGGATTTGAACGCGCAGCAGCAGAAGGCACTGAAGAAGCCGATGAAGAAAAAAGGCGACACGACGACCGGTAGCGAGTCCGAAACCGGCGGCAAGAAACACGTGGGGACGAAGTTGCTGCCGCCCCTCGCAGAGTGCTGGTGGGAACCGAAATCCAAGAACTGGGTGGCGCCGCAGTCCAAAGAGGATTTGGATGAGGAGCAGGTCGACCACTGCGTGATGGACGCCTCCTGGGTCATCCAGGAAGTGCCGTCCGGCCGGTCCACCTGCCGACGATGCGGTGAGTTCATCGAAAAGGGGCTGTACCGTGTCGGGTACCCGGTGAAAGACCGACGGGGCGACTACTGGGCCCTGTCGCATTGGCTGCACCTCGGCTGCGCGAGCTACTCCTTTTTTCAGGACCCCAGCCTGTGCGAAACGATCTTCGACAAGGGGAAAAAGGCGATAGTACTACAGATAGCTACTGCTTGCTTTTTTTTTAGGCGTTCAATTATTTTGTGATGCAGAGTCGTTCAGACCGAGAGGGGAAGAATGAATTTGAATTTCTAGACTTGTATTGCATCAGTTGTAGATGGACCTTGTTCTTTTTCGCTACTTATACGGAAACATGATGAATATGATGAAACAACGTGAACGATTTATCAGACGAAGGACCTGTGCACGAGGGAAATGGTGAATTTCGCGGAACTGCCTGCGGCGGAGAAAACCAAAGCCCTTGCGGAGCTGCAACCGAAGGAAGAACAGCAGGAGGACGAGGACGAGGAGGAGGACACCGGCCCCAAGCCGACGATGCAGGTGCAGGGGCTGACCGTTCCGCTGCTCAAGTTTCAGCAGGAAGGGCTGCACTGGCTCGTCGGAAAAGAGAACGACGAGAAGACGAAGGGCGGAATCTTGTCGGACGAGATGGGGATGGGCAAGACGATTCAGATGATCAGCTTGATCCTGAAGCAGCGCAAGTCCCCCACACTGGTCGTCTGTCCGACCGCAGCGGTGTTGCAATGGCGAAACGAGATCCATCGGTTCACGAACGAGATCGAAGTGCGGGTGTACCACGGCGGCGGGAGGTCCGCGTTGCTGGATTTCACAGCGGACGATGTCGGGAAAATCGTGGTAATACTGACCACCTACCAGACTATGGAGTACGACTACCGACAGGTCATCAACGAGCACAAAGTGAAGTGCGAATACTGCGGCAAGGCTTTCCTTCCCGACAAGCTGCAGTTTCACTTGACCTACTTCTGCGGCCCGGACGCGCAGATGACCGAGGCGCAGCAGAAAACCAGCCGCAAGGAAGCGGTGGCGAAGCAGATGAAGATCGGGGGCAAGGATTCCGGCATCAACTTTGACCCGATCCACAGTCTGCGCACCGCAACCATGCAGGCGAACAAGGAAATGTGGAAAAATCTGCGGGAAAACGAGAAAAACAAAAAAGTCGGCTCTGGTGGTGCAGCCGCGTCCTCGTCTTCCAGTAGTACTAAAGCCGCAAATGGAGGTCGGAAGTTGATGATAGGCGGTTACGAAACCAACATCGACTTCGCGCCAGCAGCGAAATCTGCGAAAACGGGGGACAAAAAGGGCGCGGGGAAAAAGATGTTGAATGGAAGCACGACCGGAACTACTACCGCAGCTTCTTCATCAGGAGACAAGTCGATGAATAACAACATGCCCTACCTGCCGTTTCCGATCTCCGCGCTGCCGAAAGAAGCGCAGAACCAAATTCTTGGCAAATCCTCAAACCAGAAGGAATTGGAAGACAAAGCGATGAGTGCGTGGGAAAAAGTAAAGAGTAAGAAGATGAAAACTGGTGGCGGCACTACAACAAAGGAGGCGATGAAAACTAGCACAGGGACAACACCAAATTCTTCCTCCTCGTCTACCAACACCGGTGGCGCGTCCTCCAGTTCGTCGAATGATAACGACAAGAATGACAAGAGCACGAACGCTTTGGAGAGCCTGCAGGTTGTCCAGCCGATGAAAAGATTACGGGGCAAGACCGACATCATGGAAATGTCCGACGTGACGTCGGCCGAGATGGAGCAAGCGAAATTGAAGAGCACGCAGAGCCAAGCGACGCAAGGCTCGCCCTCCGCGAAAAAAGCGAAAAAGAGGAAAACAAGTATCGGATTTGTCTCCTGCTTCTAGTTCTTTTTTGCGGGACCCTATGCCTAATCCTTCGATGTGCGTTCGTTTATGGGTCGCTTGTGCGACGAGAAATTCCTGCATGTCGATAACAAAGTAAAAGAAATCTTACTCTTTTCAATAAACCACAGTTGTCCTCTCCACGAAAGCCGAAAAAGTTGACGGTGAGATGTTGGCCAACCTTCTGAAGAACAAGCCGCAGTACAAGCTAGTCTTTGAACAGCGGGTGGAGAACAAGCAGACCATTCAACTCGGCCCGAAGACTTTTTCGGTGGAGCTTCTCACGTACGCGTTGCAGGAATACGAGAGGGATTTCGCCGAACAGGGGAACAACTTAGCCAAGATTTTGATTAGCAAGCCGCAGTACGTACCCTTGTTTGAGACTCGATTGCAGAAACAAGAGGCTTTGCAGCTGGCCGGAGCGACGTATTCTGTCGAGCTGATCGAGTACGCGATGGAGCAGTTTAGACAAGACGAGGAGACGAAGAAAACTTCTTCTTCAAAAGCGATGAAAAGTAAAAAAGCCGGTGGTGCTGCAGTTCCTTCCGTGAAGGAAGAATTCCTAGTTGCAGACGACGATCAGGATGACGCGGAGGACGAGGGAGGGAAAACCTCCAAAATGAAGGGCGTGCCCACCGCAGCGAGGAGTCGAGGTATTAGACTGATAGTTTTAGATACAGCGAAAGATATGTTGATACAGCAGGGGTTTTGCATGTGCAGCTTGCTTGTTATTTTCTGCAACCGCATGACAAACAAGTAGACCTTCCGTAATAAAGTACATTCGGAATGCAGAAGTGAACCTATTTAATGATCAACTATCTATACAAATCAACCTCAGGCGCCGCCGCGGCCACGGCGAACAATAAACAAACCACAAAGGCCAATGCAACTAACCAAGACACCATTGAGGACGCCGCCCTGCTGTGCGAGCCCGCGGATGACGACGCCATCCGCGGGCCTCCGGGAGCCCAGGAGGACTTTGATTTTACCAAGTCCCCGCTGTTCAACACGGTTTTCGAGCGCGTTATCCTCGACGAAGCGCACCGCATCAAGACCCGCACGACGTCCACGTGCCAAGCCGCATTTGCGTTACAATCCAACACGCGGTGGTGCGTGTCCGGCACGCCGTTGCAGAACCGCGTGGGGGAGTTGTTCTCTCTGGTCCGCTTCATCCGGCTGAAACCCTTCGCCTACCTGTTCTGTCAGAAGAAGGGGTGCGATTGCTGCCTGCTGGACTTCAAGCTGAACGTGGAAGGGGACTACATGTGTACCAAGTGCGGGCACGGGAAGGGACAGCACCGGAACTACTTCCAGCAGCACATCACCCTACCGTTGCAAAAATACGGCAACAATGTCGGACTCGGGAAGAAGGCCATGCTGTTGCTGAAGAACGAGGTGCTCGCCCGGTCGGTGCTGAGAAGAACAAAAGAGGAGCGGAAGGCGGACTTGAACCTCCCGTCGTTGACGATCCAGGTCAGGAGGGATCAAATGTCCAAGGCGGAAAAGGATTTCTACCAGTCGATGTACATGCAGACCAGCACCGAGTTCAACACCTACGTGGATAAGGGAACTTTGCTCCACAACTACGCGCACGTGTTCGATTTGATCATGCGGCTGCGGCAGGCGGTCGACCATCCGTACTTGATTATCCACGGGATGGGGTCGATCGGCCAGGCGAACATGCCGTCCAAGTCGAACAAGAAAGAAAACGACAGTCGCATGGTGTGCACGCTCTGTCAAGACATCTGCCAGAAGCAGGTGATTGCGAAGTGCGGGCACGCGTTCTGCACGGACTGCGTCACCGAATACATCGAAGACGCGCCGGAAATGGAGCAGGGCGGCGTTGGCTGTCCGGCCTGCTTCGCACCACTCACGGTAGATTTGAACCCCGCAAGTAGCAACGACGATGACGATGAGGACGATGAGAACAACAATCCGAGCCCGAGCGAGGAAGAGTCCTCCGACGGGGAAAATAGCTCGGAAGATGCGGGCTTGAAATCTTCACCAGCTGATGCAACAAACGACGAGAACAATAATAAGAAGCCAACTAAACCGGTGAAAAAAACCGCAAAAAAGCAAACTTTCATCGACCAGATCAACATCGAGAACTTCGAATCCAGTACGAAAATTGAGGCTTTGGTTCACGAAATTCAGAACATCCCGGCCGACTCGAAGGCGCTGGTGTTTTCGCAGTTCATCCGGTTTCTCGACCTGATCGAGTTCCGGCTGAAGCGCGAGTGCATCCCCTGTGCGAAACTGAACGGGTCGCAGTCGATCCAGTCGAGAAACAACATCATCGCGGACTTCCACACCAACCCGATCGGGTCGAAGGTGTTGCTCGTCTCCCTGAAGGCCGGCGGCGAGGGGTTGAATTTGCAACGCGCGAACTACATTTACGTGATGGACCCCTGGTGGAATCCGGCGGCGGAATTGCAGGCCATGCAGCGAGCGCACCGGATCGGGCAGACGCGGCCCGTCATTGCCAAGCGGTTCGTATTGAAGGACACGATCGAGGAAAAAATTCTGGAGCTACAGGCGAAAAAGCAGGCTGTGTTTGACGCGACGGTCGGAAAATCCGGGGCCGCCTGGGGAAAACTCAGTGCGGAAGACTTGAAGTATTTGTTTACGCAATGAAGAAATGAACACCGATACTGAAGATTTTTATAGCATCTGACTCTTGTCATGCTCATGAGCATAACCATCCTTCCACGTTGATCATGTGTGCAGCTGTTTTCGATGTTGAATTTTATGGCGACAAGAAATGATGTTAATCCTTTCTCGCACGTCAAACTAACCTAAACAACGAATGAAAAGTGCAAAAAGAATATAGGGCCCCCTTGAGCAGATCAAGTTGAGCTTCTTTTATGATGCTTTGAGTCTTTGGACTTGAAGGAAGCGAATTTTCCATTGTCACTTATGCAATAAAAGCGAAAAGCTAAGCACAGAAGTTTCCGTTTCTGTTTGTGCAGATGATGCAATTTCCCATCGAATTGCATTTTCTTCTCCGTCTTTTAGGAAGTTGCAAAAAGAGTATCGCATTTTTTTCTGACCTCTCACAGTTGCTTCAGAAACCGGGACAATAACCACCAAGTTGTGACGGTAGTACCTTGCTCTGGAGTAGTAGGATTGAAACTATTTGAGGCCACCCGACAACATTTTTCGTCGTGACCTTTTTTAGTCATTCAAAACTTCTACTCCCTAAAAGTTCTGCTTTTAGGACAATGACGTCGACGCTCTACTAAAAATTCCACATCTAAAGTTCGTTCTGACTTAATATTTCTAGTATTCTGTTTTCCGAACTGTATACCCTTTTTGGCTACCAAGAAAATCAAACCTTCCTCCTGCTGCCCACAACACCCTGTCATCTTTCAGCGACCATTGGGAAGAAGACCCAGCAGCATTAGACGACAAAATACGCGACCTTTTATTTGGCGACTTTCCGCTTTTTCGCGACGCAATGAAGATAAGAAAAAAAAGTGAGGAAATTATATTCCGCTTTGGCATCGGCGACCGCGGCCAAAACTTGAACCTGCTATGCTTTGCAAAGTACTTCTTGATTGTTCACCTCGGGAACTAGTATTCGTTTTTGTTTCTTTCAGTCAGCACGCGTTACGTGAGATTCCACGTTGAAGTGGCGCCTGGTATTGTGAAGACCCGTGAATTACGTCTGTGGTGGAAATGCTTCGGATATATGTGGTATGCGCCGTATCATGCGAAAGTCAAAGTGTCTCTGTGTGCGCGTCGATGTCCTCTCTGCAGTGTGTGCATATCACACGTCGGTTTTTCTGGTCGGTCGGTGGTAAAATTCAACCTGTGCTGGCGTCTGTAATGGAAACGGAATTGACATAGATTGTTGTCGTATGCATATATCATGATTACTACTTTGTTCTATTTGGACTTGCAAAATTCGTTGCTACGTATAGATCGAGTACAACTTCCAAACCTGAACCTGAACCTTCTATCTTTGCTCGGGTCCTGACTTCACTGACATTCACCGTCTTTCGTAAATAAGTAGCATCACCCCGCCGGCGCAATTTGCGTGCACGACCGGAGGAAGTATTAAGTAGGTATCCGTACTCGAAAACCGGCAACACGCGATAAATATTACGAACAAGATTGATTAAACCCGACACTAGTACAACCCTATCGTTGTCAATCACCAGGCCCTGAGGCAGAAATCAATCAAGATGCTCCAGCGCGCGTCGACGTTTCTTGTCGGCACGCAGCAGCAGCGCCACAATTATCCAAGGAAAAAAGTGTGTAAGTGTAACTTTTTTGCAGGAACAGCATTACAGATTTGCTCTGCATAACAGAGAAAACCTGTTATGCGTAGCTAGTACGCGAAAACACGTATGAAAATAGCCTCTGATGCACATCCAGCATGACAAGTGTAACTGTATTGCAACGTCTGCAACACAAAGTTACACTTACACAGTTTCTTTCTTGGATAACAATCTCGCCGAGTTCAAAAAGGACGAACGGGAAACCGTGGAAGCGACGTGGCAACGGAAGAAGGATTATCAAATGCAAATGTGTTTGGGTCTGGAAGGAACCTTCTAAACTTGTGATGCTGTCTCTGGATTCTGAAAAAATTTGTATTGCATGACCAGCAAGAGGACTCCAGTTTGTGCTACTTACGCGGAGATGGCGTTTCTCATGCGGTAGAGGTATCACAAAGCGCTCTAAAAATCTGTGATGCTACGGCATGCATCACCGACATCATGGGTCATGGAAAATATGCCTGAAAAATCTAGAAATCTTCCAGACCCAGACATTTTGGCATTTGATAAGGATGTGGCGCTTTGCTTCCAGTCCGAGTCCTACGGGGACATCCACCCGTATGGATGTGTCAGGATCGAAATCGACAAAATCGAAAAAATTGTGACGCATGATAAAATGTAGGGCACTGAAGGCCTGCATCCATTGGGGAGCAGGCAAATAAAACCGATTGCAAGCCTGTTTCGGGGTATACAATGCGCCGCCAAAGTAGCATGACAGGAGCAGTCTTCTTTGCCCAAACAGCATGACAGACTGGCTTTGGGTGCCCAAACAGCATGTCATGCGCCTCTTGGAAACTGAGGCTCCAACTGATATCGATTTTATGCATCACAAGTTTTTCGATTTTGTCAATTTCGATTCTGACACTTCCATAACCCGCAGAAGGTGGCAATGAAGGCCACGTTCGCGGATGCGGTCATCACCACGCCCATGCTGACCGGAGTTATGGACGGAGTGAGTCAGTTGGAAGAATACGGCTACAACCCCATGGACCTTCCGGACGCCCTGTGCCGGGCCTGCGAAGAGCTGGCCTACCAGCAGCTCATGCCCGAGGAGAAAAGTTTGCACAGCAAACCGAAGGAAATGTATTTATAGCAGATCGGAGTCATGTTGGTTCCTACAGGACGAGCTTATTTTGCGAATGCGTTTACAACTTGCTGGTCGCCTCTTGCTTTAGCACAGTTTGTGAAGCAGGTGTGCAGCATGCGAGCGATCCTAGAAGTTAGTACCGACCTACAACAAGCAAAAATAGAAGTGCGACGGCATGTAGTTGATCAAGATGTTGACACTGTTGTACCAGATACAAGGGCCCCGTTTCCCTCCTCACCGACGCGTACGAATCAACTTCCGCCTTGGGCTCGACAACGATAATGCTGTGCGCACTGGACAACATGACGAAGGTGCACGGCAAGACCCACCCCATGATCGCGGTGTTGTCGATAGGAGACTGTGGCATGCTGTTGCTGCGCAGGAGTGCTGTCAACGCACCACTCGAGCGGGTATCTTCTGTACAACTGTTGCGATTGCGAACTTCTTTATGACTCTGCCTGTCATGCACAATGGGCTAGAGAGGACAAGTTCATTGGGGGAGTTTGTTCTTCATGATGCGCAAACCAAATGAACGAAAAGGTCTTCAACACCGATATGCAAAGGATAGGTGGGCACAAGCAAGCGCCTTTGCAGGTGGCGCGCGTCGATGCACGAATAGACGAAGACTTCGACGAGGACATAGCGCTTGAGGTACGATAAGGAGCACAAAGTAGAGGTTTTTGAATTACCAAAAGTAGCCGCCACATTAGTATGAGAAGCCTTTTATCGTAACGCTATTTTTGATGTCTGCCTCGACAAGGGCTCTTGCCTTGGACCTTGCGTTATCAGATCTATCTTCTCTCTTAGATCAGCTCACCTAGCGCATGCAATGCGTTTTTAGGGCAGCTTACTCAACAGCGTTGGTTTGAAAGCGAGGCGAACAACATGAAGTTGAGACAAAGATCCATACATAATCGGACGCATCAGGCTTCTCTGTTTTCTACACTTACTGGCATTTTTGTCTTTGTCGGTACCTCACAGCAGGTCCGATCGACAGTAGCAGCGAAAAAGAAGAAGATCTAGTTGTAACTGGTGCATCACGCCAAAAAAAAGGTCATTCAAGAGGGATCCGCAGTGCATTGCTTCACGGCGCATGAAGGCGACGTAGTGATAATGGGCAGTGGTATTGTTTTCTTGCTTGGCACTGATGAAATGTGTTCTGTTGCATGACAAGCTCTGACTCAACCTACTTCAGCCTCTCATTCTCAATATAGTCGCGTTGAAGTGATATTGTGGGACTGCAATGTGACCCACAGCGATTTTTGTTGAATAAAGACAGCGCTTGCTCGTCTTTGCGACTTGTACCATTTTACACCTAGAAAAATAGGATAGTGCGAAGAACCCCTTCAAATTTCGTCTAAGTTGTAGTATGAATTTCAGTAGTGTAGAAGTTACAGTTTAGAAGTTGCTAACTTTCTTGTTTGTTACTTCTCAGAAATGAAAAGTATCCGGGTTGGACGTGGAAAGAAAGACGCACAGTAGTATATCACTAAGCACGAAAGATATTAAAGCACGGCGAAAACCACGTATAGCGACGACAGCAAAAGTTTTATGCCATAGTGTTTTTCAGTGGTTTTTTGGATTTCAGACTTTCTGATTACATTTTTCGAGAAATACGAAATATTTTCGCGACCGACAAATGATTTTCTTTAACCTCAATCTTTCGAAGTTGTCAACCGCGACTCCTACAGGTTTAGAAAGTTGACAGTGCTGCTGAAAATTGAGGCTATACAGCACCCCTTTCAAGGTCAGCCAGATTCTACGCAGAATAATTATCTACTTTTTTATGCTCCGCCTCGCTCCGCCAGCGCGCAAGGGCAAGGCCTCAAAAGTTGAATGTCAAAGACAACCTTATTCTATCTTTCTTGCATGATTATTACTTAGTTTTACAATTTTCACATTACCAACTTCCATGATTTTCTGTGCGCTTTCTGTGTGCAGGAGATCATTGCAACAATTTTTTACGTGCTAAAGTGACTGGTCACTCGACGTCGCATCAAGTATGATATTGCCGTGACAGGCGGTACGCGATATCGAACCATTACATGATAAATCGATCGCCCTTTGAGAATTGTCTCCAATTATCAAAAAACTATTTCCTACGTCATTCCAAAATTTTTCATCGTGATTGCTCATTTTTTTTTCGTACACAACGTATCGATAATCCATTACTATCGAACGGGTCATCTACGACTCGGATGTAAATATTTTTTTTCCGTTTTGTTTATCGAAACCAAACACCCAAAGCGATTTGTCATGGTGACTCCCACCAGCAACGGTGACGAAACCAAGCCCGCGCGAGAGGGGAAGAGCGGGCTGCTGGAAGGCGCTTTGCATCTTGCAGCGGAACAAGTAGATGATCTTCATGTTGCGGAAGCGAGTTCGAGTTCGTCGACATTTCTGATCAACCAGGAACCGCATGACCGCAGGTTAGATTCTTCAGACCCGCAAGCTAGGACGGGAGCAGCAAGTGCCACGACGACGGGCAATAAGCGGCCCGCTATCGACGGTCACGATGCTCCGGGAAGAGGACCTTCGTCGCCGAAAAGGAGCTGTCAACCTGCTCCAGGCGAACAGGAGCACTTCAGTTCTTCTTCTTTGCTTTTGCACAAGGAAGACGATAATAAACTCGAGTCGTTTCAACATTTTTTCTCCACCGCCCTGTCTACTTGCACTTCACAGGACCACGAGGACCTCGACCAGCCGCTCTCTGAGGATGCGGAAACGACTACAAATGTGCGCGCAAGGAAAACGAAAATCTTGAAAATCGACGGGGCACAAGATGACAGCAGTGTTGGTGCGGAGGGGGCGCGAGATGGTGGTTTGATATTTGGATCCGTGGGTCGTGAAAAGGAAAGTGAAGATGATCCTTCTAGAGACAAAATCATCTCCAGTGTGGCAGTTCCAGTTGCAGCTGTCGTTCCGGGTGCTCAAGACGCGCTGCAAGGGGAACGGGTGGCAGAGATGGAATTGCACTTGGACCGAACAAACTCGTCGGGCGAAAAGGTAGCGATGGATAGCGACGGCGGCGTCCCTGACAATACTTCCAGTGATATCATTGCAGTTGAGACGCAGCAAGAGCGGGAGGATCGCGATGAATCTGTTCTACCTCTTTCCACCGGAGATGAAAATATTACCCCTTTCAAGAACAACAACGTGGAGCAAGGAGAAGCAGCTGCAGTCGAACCTCCTGCTTCACCTCTTTCTCCTGCGCCGGCTCCTATTACTTTTCCTTGTGTGGACGAGGTACCACAAGAGCCCGCTAACCTGAAAGAAGAAAAATCACGAGGCGGAGCTGACAACTCCGACGCGCAGGAGGTGGAGATGATGATGAATTACCCTACCCTGAAACTGAACGGGATAAAGCCGTACGTGGACAAAGCCAGCATCAAATCATGGTTAGGGGACGAAGTTTTGCAGGCGCTGGTCGGCGGTTGGATGCTGGAGGAAGGTAAAAACGAAAAAACAAATCAGAGCCATCTTCCGGAAGATGAGTCCTGCACAAATAAAGGTAAGGGGAAAAAGCACAAAAATAAAAGTACTAGCAAGTACTACAACAAGCGAGACGTGGACAAGAGGCCCCGGAAGATGATCCTAAACAACCACGCTCCTGTCACCCCGGATGACGACCTGGCGGGCACGGATTACCTGATCAAGTTTGACTACGACAACGACTTTTTCCAAATCGCCTTCAGCGATTTAAAAACGTGTTTGAAGACAAAGAGCCTCCTCTGCAATAACGGCAAGCCCTTCGTCGTGATTACCGACGCCGAGAATAAATACTGTTCCCAACGAGGACCCCAGACGAAGATGATGAAGCAGGCGAACAAAAGCTGCAAAACCGCGTCCGAGCGCGCCGCCCGCGTGGTCCAGCGGGAGCTCCCGCAGGCCTCCAGCCGGACGATCTTGCTGGCCATCGAGGTGGACGGGCCGATCTGGTCCCGGACAGGCGAAGACGTGGACCGTAAACTCGTACTGGACGTGATGAGGGAGATCCTCGAGGAAGAGAAGGCAGAAAAAAACAACGACCCGGACGACTGCACGACCGGTGAGGAAAAGCCGCTGCTCTTCCAGAAATTGCAGCAGGTCATCGAACGAGAGGGACTCAACAATAACGGCAAGGGCGAGGAGGTGGAACTACTACAGCAAGGAGAACTACAGTCCTTGCCTGTCGCGGGAAAATCAGTAGAGCAAGACCCCAGCAGCAGGGAAAATCGAATGCAACAACCTACTATGAAGCGCAAAAGCATCGCGGGCAATACCTCTTACCGTGCCGGGTTGGAAGGGGTCGTTACCGGAGTAGAAGTATGCGGTAAAAAAAATGCAGCACCGTGGTCCACCTCCAAGAAGGAGCAGAAGAAGACAGGTTCTGCTTCCAAAAAACAAAAGTCGATGAGGAAGAGCAGCGTTTTACCGGTCCCGTCACCCGTGTTGAAAAGGAACAACGGTGGTAGTTCCTCTAGTACAGCGACGGCGTCTTCTTCTACGGGGGCGGCCACGACGACACATCAGCTACAGGCTGGTGATGCAGCACAAGGAGATCAGCTTCCAGAGGCAGCTATTTCTCCGGGTGCTGTCGTCGCAGCACAGGGAGACGACTACAGCAGCGCTGCCGGTGGTCCGCCTCCGCGCCTCTCGTTCACGGAATGGTACATGATAAATTACGCCTACCAGGATTACCACAACGGGAACAAGTTTAACAGCAACATGAACGACGGGCAATTGCAGATCCCCGAAACCGCCACCGCTCCGTCCGAGGTTAGCCGCTTCAAAGACTGCGAGATCGTCACCACGGGATGGGACGCCACACCGAAAATGCCCGTCACTTCCCTCTCCGGGGATGGCTCTTCGTCGTATGAGCCGAAAAGTGCGGCGGGGACCATGAAGAACTCCGTGAATACCAAAGGTTCATCTTCGCCGGGGCAGCTGCAAGAATCAGCGACCCCAGGCTCGTCCGTAGTTTGCACGCCGTTTATGCTGGGCGCGGAGAGCAGCAGTCCGGAATCTGGGTGGGCGAGTCATGATGAACACAAAGGAACAGATTTCTTGCAAGAGATGCCTACCAGTTCCAGCGGCGCACCAGACGGAGCCGCCGGAAAAAATGGTGGTCCACTGCTCACAGGTGTTGACAAGATAAAGTCCCAGCAGAGCAGTAGTACCACCTCGACGTCGGATAGGATCAACGCTACGGAAACAGAAACGGACAAACTCATCAACGCGGCCTTTGCCAGTGCTCTGACCAATGCGGGCGGCTGTGGGCAAGAAAATGAACAGCAGAGCGGTGTGCGTTCTCACAAGAGCCACGCGATCTCTGCCACAACGTCCTCCCTGCCAGACGGTGCGTCAACAGCGGCTTTATCTGCTGCTACAGCCGCTAGTACAACCTCTAACCTCCTGTCCGAACTAGGTCTAGTACCGCAGACTGGGGGAGGCTCCCACGGCCCGGCCGCAATGTTGCAGTCGCAGGGTGTAGTCGCAAATACAAATGCAAACCTGCAGAACATGACGGCAAGTGAGGAAATTACCCAGCTTTTGTCGATGTGCACCTCGTCGCCGACGTTCGAAGAGCAGGGGCTGGTGATTCCTGCATCGTCCGCACCTCCTGCTCATCAAGCGAATGATCGACCTAGTAACTTCATGGCTGAGGCGGAAAAGCTCATCCTGGCTGCGATCGGGGGGTCAACATCTGCGCCCGGCGAGGAAAACAATGATCTTCACCATTATAAAGCTTCTGGGCCTACTACTTCGTGTTCACCTTCATCTTGTTCACAACTTTTGAATAACCTTAACCTCGACCTCGAAAGCCTGCTCGCAGACACGACCAATGGTCCAACGCCCATCACCACCGCGGCGACGCCGCTGGGCGCTGGATCTACTACCACTTCCAGCGGAGGTTCTTTTTACCCGAACGGCAGTCCGGGTGGTCACCATTGGGATCTTCAAGTTGGCAAGATGATGTCCCCTTCTGTCTCCGCGAGCTACAACAACGGCGACCACTACAAATATCACCAGTACGATTCGTGGGGGAAAGATAAGAATTCTTGGGGCTGTGGTCCTGCGAAGGGAATGAGTGAGAGCTATCACAGCTACATGGCTCCTGCTGCTGGAATGATGTTGAAGGGCGGGAAAAATAAGGACAAGCACAACAACTACAGCAATAATTGGGCGTTTTTCAATAAAGGGCACACCAAAGGCAATTTTCCTCACCAGCCCTCTGACGTTCTTTCGCACCAGCGACAAGTTTTCGGGCCGCCGAGTGATTGGTTTGCGGAGATGGAGAATGATAAGAATGACCGGAATAAACGGAATCAAAAGGGCGGAAACAAGAATGGAAACAATACCCGGAAGAGCAGTCGACACAATTTTGCGCCGATGGCATCGTCGTGTGCATCTAGATCTACTTCTGCGGCCGCCGACGCGAGTGCGAGTGGAAAGCAGAACGGAACAAACGCCAAAAAGGGGCCCAGCAACAACAGCGGCAGAAACAAAAGAAAAATGAACAAGAAGAAGTCTCGTACCGAGTCCGCGTTTACTACTGCATCAAACGCTGCGCCGCCGGAAACTGACGAGAAGGACCACAGTACCAAGGAGATCATGTTGCAGGAGAGTGAAGAGGATGTTGTGAAAATTAATCCAAGCAACACCGAGTTGAAACAGGACAAGCCAGTGGAGCCGCTTCAGAACAGCGAAACTACCGACGTGATGAACACAACTGCAGCTGTTGCTACACCTTCTTGCGAGGTAGAAGACGCAGCTATGAAAATAAACCCTGCAGCTGCTGACGAGGAGGGAACTGCTGGTGGTCCTCACGAGCTAAAACAAGACAGCTCGACGAATGAAATAGGGAGTGTGCTGCAAGATTCGCCCTGCAGCACTAGCCCTGAGGCAAGCTGCTGCAACACCAATAATATGTCATCTTGCGGCAAGAAGAGCGTCGTGGTCCTCCCGGACCATCTTCACAACTCGTCTAGTACCATTGCAGCTGCATGCGAGGACGCAGGACCACGACAAGGTCTCGTTGAGATGGAGGGTGTTTCTGCTGGGAAGGTGGCAGAGCGACCCTTTGCTCCTGCCACGACAGCTTCATCTGCAAAAGAGGAACAACTGCCCGAAGCAGCAGCAGAGGAGGAACAACTGGACAGCACAGAAAAAGCCGTACAACAGCCTGATGATGCAAAAAATTTTGTTGTTGAGGACAGTACTATTGCACCCGACAGTATGAGAACTTTTGCGAATGTGGCTCCTGGTCTTCCTGCTGTTGTCGAAGATGATATTGGTCGTGCTGCAGCTGCTGGTGGTGCTACCGTGGCCACGACCTCTTCTTCCCCTGCAGCTGATGAAACTGGGCCAGCAACCGCGGTTGTTCTACCAGCGGCGAAAGAAACCAGCCTTAGTGGCGATTTTGTGAGTTGCGGTGCCAGCGATCGTTCGCCAGAAGAGGAAGAGCCTGTAGATGACAGCAAGGAGATAAAATTTGAAGACGCAGCGTCGGAAGTCGAGACTCTTTGTTCCGGAGGACGCACAACGACAACTCGTCCTGCGCAAGGCTATGTCGAATTAGGGAACAAGAACACTCCAGAAGATCATGCTGAAAACAAGTCCTCCGCTGAGATGAGCATGTATGACGTCGTTGCCAGCACAAACAGTGCCAGTGTAGCCAGTGCAACAGTGGTCTCTTCTGCCGAAAAAAACAATTCCGACAGGAGCCTTGTGTCTACTAGTAGTACCAGTATCATCGCTACAAGTACAACTACTACCAGTCCGGACGTAAAAAAAGAAGCTTCCCGGGACCAGCAGGTGGACGGACCCACGCCGGGTTCGACGGGTGATGATGACTGCGCTGGTAGTAGTTCTATTGTGATGAAAGCTGAGCAAAAGGAAAACAAGGAGAAGCTGCTGAAAGACGAAGAGTCTGTAGAAGTGGTTGTCAAGGAATTTCATAAAATCGAGCGGGTAATTCTACCAGAGACGCCTGAGCGGGCGGATGTTTCGAGTGTTTCATCGAGTTGGCACCACAAGAAGAGACGTAAGTCGCAATCCGCTCCGAGCCAGGCAATCACCCGCGTGATCATCCCCGACGATGATGACGGGGGGAAGACTTCGCGGCGAATCGGCAATGCCTACACAACGATGCGGGAGGCGGTTTTGAACGGGCAGGACAAACACCTTGCGAAGTGTGCGTTTATTAACCGCAAACGAAGGAAACACACGGAGCATGAGGTGGCTCTTGTTCTTCACAACCAGGAAGCAGGAGCAGCTCCAGGAGGAGATGCAACAACTGCTAGTATTGACGGGGTGGAAATTATCCCACGAAAAAACTGTTTCACTGTGATGATTTTGCAGGATCTGCATCACAAGTTTGCTACACATGACAAAGAAAACTTGGCATGCGTGCTTCCTAAGGGAAAACACGGCGAAAAATCCAATGTCTTGCATGTATAGCAAAACAAACACATTTGCGTTCCCTTCTATGCATCACAAGTTCACAGTGAAACACTTTTTTCTTGCGATAGAAATACTAAAACAAGAACAGGCGAAGCAAAGTTTTGACGAGATGAACCAGGAATTCAGTGCAGCGAGCGGGAGTATTTTTTCCGAACAGGTTATGGATGTGTCAGAGTTGAAATCGACAAAGTTGAAATAACTTGCAATGCATAAAATGGATACCAGTTGGAAGCCCAATTTCTAAGCGGCGCATGACAAATTTCAGTAGAATCGAAATCCAGTCTGTAATGCTGTTTGGGTAAGGAGTACGCCTTTTGTCATGCTACTTTAGCAGCTCTATTTCTACCCCGAAACAGGCTTACAATCTGCCTCGCTTGCCTACTCTGCAAGACAGGCACTCTCTGCGTTGCATTTTATGCGTGACAAACTATTTCAACTTTGACGATTTCGATCCTGACACATCCATACAGGTTGAAAAAAGTGAAGAAGGTATTCCGGTTTCGCGGCTCATGTTGAAAAAGACGGCTAGCCATGATTTTTCATCAGCTTCGACTATCAAATGCAAAAGTGTCTGGGTCTGGAAACTTGTGACGCTGCGTTGGGAATAGTGAATGCTCTGTAATGCCCAGCCGAGCATGAGAAATATCTGCGCTTCGTTGTGTTGCGTTTTTCGCATGACAAACTGCGTTTTTGCATGACAGACAAAAGGGTATCTTCTTGGACACGCATCACAAACTTTTTGGTCATCCCAGACAAGCATCACAAATCTCGCAATCTTCCAGACCCAGACATTTTTGCATTTGATATCGACGTCCTCGATTGTGGGAGTACAAGAACCCGAAGCCAGTGGTAGTGCGATGGACGCGGACGAGGGCAACGTGAATAACAATAAAACCGAAGCTGATGCAGCAGCTGACAGTAGCGACAAGGCTGCTGCTCTCACTTTTGGTGTTGGCCAGGATCAGGAAGTAGAACATGAAAGCTTGTTGACCGGTATTAGTAAGATCATGAGCTGCGAAGATGTTCCTGCGACAGAAGTTGCAGAAAATTGTATCGAGATGAACGCAGATGCAATTTCACGATCTACAACCAGTGGAGCAGTGGAGGAGAAGGACCAGCAATTATCTTCTGCCTCACCGCTACAGAAGGATAGTACCTCCAGTGGCGAAAAAGAAAGACTGCCCGACACGATGGCATCTTCTACTCGGGATGCAGCTGCTGCAGATGAAGATGCGGAGCTCCACCCGAAGACCTCCTCAGAGACAAACAACAAAGGGGACAATTCTAGCAGTAAGAACCACAATCGGCCGTCCTGGAACAAGGGCAAGAACGACCACTGGAAATCCTGTTATAATAATTCGGACCACTTCAACATGAAAGGTAGAAACAACGGTAGAGATCAGGATTGGCACCGCGGCGGCACCACTTATGTTGAAAACAGCAAGAGCAACTACTACTTCCACAAGGGCGGCAATAAACACGGATACAACGACTATCTTCATTGTGGTCAAGGAACAAAGGGAATGAAGCAACATGAAGAAAATGATTCAACATCCCGAGGACGGGGCTACAACTACGGCCACTCGCCGTATTCCAGCTACAAGGGAAACAATTTTCATCATCCGAGCAGCAACTACAAAGGAGGTAAGTCTTTTTCCACACTAGCCAACTTCCCGAACGTTCACTATGGGAGAAAGAGCCCCTCGGGCCCCCCAAAGACGGACCAAGAACAGGAGCCTACCAACACGTCCGGCTACGGAGGGAAAAATAGCGCTCAACAGGGAGAACATCAACACCGTAACTATCGTCCAACCACGACGCCCCGACGAGGGCCGTATGCGCATGCCAAGGACCACTGGGACCATTACCGTGTTTTCGGTGGGAAGAATTACACCTACGACCACAGTTGTAATCATGACGGCTACTACTACAACAACTATCAGTCCGGCCGCAGGGGAACGCCAGAGGACTTCTATTACTGGCAGCGCCACAAAGGTGGAAAGGCGAACCGCGGCAAAGGGGAATTGAATATCTTCAAGGGCGGAGGGCATGAAGATTACCACGGGCAGCTGCAGCCGGGGGCAGACGCAGAATTTGCCGGCGATGGAGGCGCTTGGGGCGGGAAAGGCTCGGGAGAGAAGCAACAAACCGAATATGTGGATAATTACTGGCATACTCAGTACAATATCCACAGTAAATTTACCGTACACGACGACGTACTTATGCGGTTTGCGGTTTCTTTTTCTGCATGGAAAAACTTACCTTCTTCACTTCTGTTTAGAATGACGAGCGGCATGCTGCTCTATCTTGGCGAAATTTGTCATGCATTTTGTATGTGTGCGCGTGCGGGAAACTTGTATTGCATACACTACAACAACCAAGTTGCGGAGAACCAGCCTGACGAGGTACTTTTGGGCTTTCTGCGGCAACAAGTCGACAACTACCAGCACCACACCGGAGCAGGCGTGGCGATGCAAAACGTGGAGCAGCGTGAAGAGCAGCAGCAGACGAGTAGCGACCTGCAGCCTAATATCAGTAGCGCCCAGATGAAACAAGATCATGCCACAGTGCCTCCTCTCGAGCACATTCTGGCCGATGCTTTGACCCAGGCGGGGTTCGGTGCAGGAACGGGTGCTCTTTCCGAGGAGAAAAGCTGTGCTGTAGTGACTGAAACTGTGAACAACACACTTGGCAGCGCTGACAATCTCGCTGGTAGTTCCGTTGGCGTTGCCTCACCGGGAGCTGCTCCCGCGCGCGAGTGGTGGAGGTAGGAAGCAAAGCTACTTAAACCATAAGCAATTTACATGCTCATTCGCAATTATTTTAGAAAAGAACCAGACGTCCAATGTCAAGGCACTGTCTCGGCGTCGATAAGATTCATATCACCGTCAACGCAGACGGTAGTTCTACGAGATAACTACCGGTTTTTACCTTACTACTCAATCCTTATCCAGCACTTCTACGCGAGCCAGTAAAGGCTCTTCCTAATCGTTTCTCTGATACCTTTGCATTTTGAAGACCGCAATAAAAAAAAAGCGACGACGACCCCGCGCGCTTCTTTCGGTTTTCATCGTACTTTACTAAAGTTCTCAAAACAGAAACAAGTACTAAAGTAAAAATGAATGGAACTAGAGCTACTGCATCTGCCACCTTGGTCGAGACGTTCCAAGTGGAATTGCATGTCGCACATTCTACACCACGAAGAAATCAATATACGCAAAGCATTTTTAACAGTAGCAGTTTGTGATATAGAAAAAGACAGTGAAGACAGTGACAGGCAGCAGTCGATTCCGGTGTTGCTTCGCTGTCTACGCTTTTCCTTGGTGCTCTCGATTTTCTTTTAGGAAAAACAGTTTTTCGGAGACCGCCAGTACACGAATGCCGGATTGGATTTAGTGATCAGCAGACTCATATTTTTGTATGCAGTAATTGTGGTCTCCCGCAAGTAGAGTATGTTGATACACTTATTTTTAAACTTCTCTCCAACTACCGATGTAATCAAAATTGAGTTAGTCGAAACGGCGCTAACCGCAATTATAAGTCGAGAAAAAAATCACAAAAAAAAATAATGACCTAGAAAATATCGATAACGCTAGAAAAAAGATCATTTTCACTCCGCTGCAGAAAATCGCAAATTTTCATATCAACATTTTAGACGCCATTTTTTCTCCTGCATTTTGCGCTAACACTAGACACTTCTAACTATTGCAAAAAGGCTATTCAAAAACCTACAAATAAAGCAAGATCAAGCTGCTCGCAACTGAACTCCATAGAGTCAGTCGTGTGCAGATTTGATTGAAAAGTTTTGCATTAAATACTCGCAAAAAAAACAAAAAATGATATAAAAACCTTGAACGTGGTAGTGGTTCTACCCATAGTAGACAGAAATTCTCTCATAGTGTGACGGCATATAATGAAGAGTTCACGTCGTGGTACGTGGTCTATCTTCAGCAACAGCGTTTCACCTTCTTTTTGTTTTTGCTTGCTTTGTTTCGCGAAGCACGCATACTGCGGTCTTTGCTGCGTGTCATAGCATTTTGTGGCTGTTGCTTTCCGTTTGTCCACCTTTATTCGTTCTTTGATCGTCTGTCTCTAGAATCTTCGGAAGGTTCGTAAGGTTTGTTCACCTTCAGGCTTGTGTACAGCAGCGTCCGAAACTGTATAGTAAGAACTACATCATCATCGTCATCCCTAAACCTCTTCAGACGGCGTGTTTGACAACCTCTTTACCGAGGAGATCCTGTCTGCGGTCAACGAAAATTTCGTCACACCCTCGTCCTTATCAACTGCAACTATGTCTGGGTCTGGAAACTTGTGACGCAAGGACGGGAATGGTGAGCACACTGTCATGCGCTTCTAGCATGACAAGTGTTTCCGTGGCTCAGAGTTTTGTACTCCGCATAAGAAACTGCGTTATTGCATGACAGGCAAGCAGAGCTCTTCCTCTTCGAGGGCACGCAATACAGAGTTCAGAGTCATGCAAGACTAGCATGACATTTCTCAGACCCAGACAGATGCACAGTCCATAGTCCTCTTCGTCTGCCTATACCCCGCAGACGTCGGAGACGCTGAAAAAGACCTGCGAGGCCGTCGTGGCTGCAGCTATGGCAAAATGCGACGAGGACGGAAGGGGGTATGACTTTTTTCGTGAGAGGTGGCTTGTCTGTCGAGTCGTGCATCAAGAAGTCTTTTGCAGATAGAAGAACGAACGCAGAGGACAATTTTCGATTTGATAGGAGATACTTAAGACTGTGCGTCGTGCTTGATATGCATTTGCAATGAGTGTTGACCCCGCAGTTCTTGGGTACATCATGATTATGTGCATGAGAAATGAATAAAAATCGGCGCTTTAATATAATTTACAACAAATCTTCACCAGACTGGCACCGACGCCCTTCGGCTACGGTGGCAAGGCGGATGACACGACCTGCGTTATCGGGGAAGTGGTTGCCTACACCAAGTACCATGCCGACCTGATCCATCGCGCCAGGCGGCAGCGGAAGCTCCGGAAGTTTTACGGCTGCGTGCAGACGGCGTGCCTGCCGGTCACCTGTATCGCGACGGTGCCGTGCAAAGTCTGCTGTCCGGCGGGCGAAAGCGGGGGCGGGGGTAGTTGCTCGAAAGTGAAAAAGGAGAAAAAAGACGAACACGGTAAGTCCTCCTCCAGTAGCAGTAGCAGCAGTAGTACGACGGCGGCAGGACGACCTGCTCCTGGAGGGATATTGAGAGGAAAAATCCCCCCTCCCCATACTGAAAAGGCATGTTTCCGAAAATTTGTGTTGCTGATTTGAGGTCACAAATCACATTTGTTTTGCAAGAAGACTAGGGCAGAAGCTTCCGCCCCATTATGGAAGCGATTTGTCATGCTGTTGGGCCTAAAGGGGAGCCGCTTGCCATGCTGAACAACTAGACGCGTGCGCCCCTACCTAGCCTGGGGATCTGACTGCAATTCTTTCCTGCAATACAAAGCTGATTTGTGTACTCAAATGCAGCATCAGAAATTTCGTTTTGATATGGGGAAGGGGGGACTTTTCCTTTTGATAAGGGACTGATACTGTTTCAGACTCGTTTAGTAACCCTCTCGAAGTTTCCTCGTCCTCAACAGCGGGTGAGTACGGATTTGACTACAACAGTTATCAACCATACTCCTACAGCGAGAATCCGTTTCTACCGGCGAGTAGCTCCAGCTACATGATCGGAGGACAGAATTTTTTTGCAGATGATCCTGGAACATCATCTTCAAATGATAAGCGCGAGGCTGCACTTGCGAGCAGCGGGCAAACGGGGCGGGGCTGCTGCAAAAGCCACCCTGGAGCCACGATAGACCAGGCAGAGGAGGTGCTGAGCCAGGCGGCTTCGTCGTATTGTTTTATCGTGGTTGTTTGTGCGTACTACACCTAGTAGTTGTACCTGCATGCATCTACTTCGCACCATGCTGCTGATACTTTCCTTATTGACAAAATATATGATTTGCATGAAATCAACATTAGATAGGTTGACGCAAAAATCAGAGCAACATCGATCTCAAGCTTGTTCACCACAGCCCGCGTTACGAATATGACTTTGGCGACTACCTGGCGCCGAAGAAGGATAGTGACCCCTTTACCTACCAATACACCGATCCGTTTGCAACCTACGTAAACCCCTACGCCTCCTACCGATCGCCACTCGACGATTACGACTGGACCCAACCGGGCCTGCTCCCGGACGGTTTGCGGTCGGGGGTTTCGAGAGTAGACGAAAAGAAGTCGAGCTGTGCGGTGATGTAAATGCTGACGAAGTCGAGACTGAGATCGGAATAGGGAGAGGAAAGTGCGAACAGATTTTGTAGTATGTAGGAGGGCAGCTGTAGACTCTTCGTGTGCGAGTACGCAGCCTGTCTTCATCAATCTGTTAAGATTCCAAATATTTGTCAACATCTACACCAAATAAAAGACATGAAAACCGGAATGGTCGTGTTTCCCGTAAACGAAAATCACAATGCAATGCACTTCACGATAGGCATGAGTCGCAATTGAAACCTCTGTTGCGATTACTAACGTATGAATGTGCTAAAATTTCCTCTTGTAAAATTTCTTGAAGTATTGCCGACGCCGTGAACGTTGCAGAATATTTATCAAACATATATAAAAAAAAAAGAAGAATGCTAAATCCAACTTTCAGATGCACCGTGGCCGTGCCGGTAGACAGAAGCGAGACAAAGTCATGCTTTTTTTTCAAAATGTTTTGTTTGTAGAATATTTGCCGAGTGTTCTCTCCCCTTGCTGGGAATCACTACTACTACTACTACTAGTAGATCAAACGCTCCTCCCTGTATTCAACAACATGCACCATCTCGAATAAACATTATCGACAGAAACAGAAAGCCATTGTGTTTCTTGCCGCCTTATTTGTGACGTTGTTCGCCTTTTCCTAGATCACGGCAACGACTTGAGAAGGATCTCCACGACCACGCATGGTGCCATTCTTTTTTGAAAAAGCTGATCTTTGATTGTTTTGCGCTGTGCCGGGGGTGGCGATTCGCTTGAAATGAACCCGTTGCAGTAGAAGCGCTTCATGTATTCACAAATTAAAAATGCCAGCATCTTCGTCCCTAAATCAAGACTGATAGAGCGACAAAGCAAGAACAGTGCAACAAGGAAATAATCGTAACATGGCGAACAATTCGGATTCGCATGCTTTTCAAAATTTTCTCAACATCTTCAACACAGGTAAAGAAACTACCGACTCGGCCCTTCATAAGTGGAATATAAAAGCGTAACTACTTCGAAAAGATAAAGAGTTGCTTAATATTCGCATCTTCAGGAATAAATCTTGATCTTCACACACGAACTAGCTACACGACTACTACAGGAGTCAATCCTCTGTTTCATTTTGGTCAAGCCCGGGACCAGAGGTACAAGAAGTAAAAGCCAGTACCCCGGACAAAATGGCGGCCGCGCGATTGGAGGACGATACCGACGCCATGAAGCTCGTGTGGGAGCGCGGGGCGGACGGTAAGCTGACGATGGAGGCGAAGTACCAGGTGGAAAAGCTGAACAAAGAGCAAGTGATGCGGGAGAAAAAAAAGACCGGGATCGAAAAGAACCGCGAGGAGGAAGCCTACGTCACACTGGATAGCGATGTGGTCCTCCGAAAGAAGGCGAAAGGTATAGCACAGTGCTCAGTTCGCCTTGCTACAGTGCTCTACTCAAACTTCCCTTTGGGATTTTATTTTTCAATATAGTACAAATTTGTACAGTTCTCGATGTGATAGTGATATTCATGTTTCGATGGAAGACGATGACGAGCATGAACAACAATATCCATCGTACTTTACATGTTGTTTTTACGTAAGATTGTCTTCGTTTATTCGTAGCCTCTGATGAAATGCGCATAATTATGCAGGTAAGCTCTCCTGGCTCCAGAAAGCGTTCCAGGCTATGGAGGACGGGCGATTTACCCACCAGCACATTTTCCGCGTGTACGAAATCCTCGCCGCGCCGACCTTCGGCGACGATTGGCACTTTGCGCAGTCAAAGAAGGCGTTCGAGCTGCTGCAGGACCCGAACAATTTAGGATACTTCACTTACAACCAGCAAAAATTTCTGCAGTCCAACAAATTCAGGATACACAAGGAGCATGCGGTATAATTTTGTTTTTGTTTACTTTTTGTCGCTTGGTTTTCCTTTTCCTGCTCCGCTTTGATTTCGTGTAGAGGCTTTCTTTCCTGGGATTAGTTGGTTTATACCACCGGCGTGGTCGTGCGCATGACCTTCCTACGATGATAATCCTTCCTGTCGTAGCGAATCACCATACCTGAAGTGCACGAACTACCTTGGATGTACAAACTAATCAACTATGGGTTCAGCTTGTACTTATGAAGCGAAAATAAACAAAAAAAAAACAGGTCGTCAACCTGATTTCGTCCGAAGAAGACGAGCCGAATACGTTTGGGCAACCCCAGGGCTCTGACAAGCCCAAGTGGTTGATCCGGAAGGAGCGGCGAGCAAGAGGGTTGCCCTCTGACAGTGACGAGGACCTGCAAAAACCGCTCGTCGATGCGAAGAAACAAAAGGAGGCGGAGGAACGGGCGAAACGCATGCTGGCGGCGAAGCACCCCTTGGACGACCACTACAGCAAATTCCGGATTCGCCCCAAAAAGGAGGAGAAGGAGGAGGAGAAGAAAAAGACGACTAGGGACCGAGACCGCAGCCGGGATCGTCGCAAGGAGCAAAAGAAAACAAACGACAGTAGAAATCGCAGCGGTGGGAGAGGTACAACTACTAGGGACAAAGCTGCAACCACAAACCGTGGAACAACCCGGAATGATTCTCGTTCGCGGTCCCCCGCAGCGAGACGAGGAGAGAACAACTACTACAACTCTCGAAAGAGCAAGAAGGAGGATTCTCGTGGCCGAGCTGCGAACAGGGCCTCGTACAACGAGGATCGCACGAGAGGCCGCAGGAACAACGAGGACTCGCGCGGTCGGCCAGCGAATTATAAACACGACAAAGCGCCGCCAGCCGGAGCCGCTGCTCGCGGCGGCCGTAAAAATGACAGCCGGTCCCGCGGCTCGGAAGTAGAAAAAGAGACCCTGGAAGAGCGCATCCAGAAGCGGGAGAAGGAGCGGGAGGAGAAGAGAAAGCAAGAGCTGATCGAGAAAAAACTCGCGAAGCTGCGGGCCGAAGAGGAGCGAGCGAACCTGCCGAGTTCCTCCAGCGAGGACGAAGACGGAAACGAAAACGACTCGGACGACGACAAAAAAAAGGGGGGCAAGAAGGTGGAGCGAAGAGTCGACCCGGCAGACGACAACATGTACAGCTTGGAAGAATTCTGCGAGGCCTACGGCGGGACCCCGCAGCACCCACCCAGGCTGTGGACGCAACAGCGACACACAGCGTTTTTCTTCGCAAACTGAAGAGAAAATGTGTGTCGTGTATTTAGCAAGCGAATGAACAATACGTATACGGGCAACTTCTACAATCGTTGGCGCTAGCTAAGCTTTCGTCTTCTTCTATTAGAAACCTGAATTCTAT
Source organism: Amoebophrya sp. A120 (assembly GCA_905178155.1). Lineage (NCBI taxonomy): Eukaryota > Dinophyceae > Syndiniales > Amoebophryaceae > Amoebophrya > Amoebophrya sp. A120. The sequence continues at coordinate 2,901,075 of CAJINV010000007.1, read as the reverse complement.
TACAAAAAGCGACTCTCTGACTCATGATAAAATAACCAGGAACTTCTGAGTACTGCCCTCCTGCGCCGAGAAGCCTCTTACATCGGAACATGAGTGACTGGCGGGCTTTCTGTGTTCTCCAGTAGAGTTTCGTAAAAGTAATGAAGACAGTGACAGAACGTGCATGGTCAATAAGTACGCACATCGTAAATAAAAGTCTGTGAAGATCTTTTGCCACAAATAGGAAAAATGCATCGTCTCATGTCGTGAACTTGCCTTCGGTTTTTATCGTGAATAAGGGGAAACAGCTCGCTATCACCAAAGAATCGTCGTCGTGAATCGTCATCGCAAGGAACTCGAAAAATAAACTCGACGTTGGGCTTGTCGTTGTACAACAGACCACTTTCTTTTCTTTCTACTGATCTTACACTTACAAAAAGAATATACGAAATAATGCCCTGCTTTAGCAAAGATAGCAGCTCTCATTTGGGCGCTCTGAAAGTTGTTTCTTGTTTGTCACTTTTTTCCATCGCGCTAGTAAAAGTTGTGCCTCTACTAGTACAACTAGGCTAAGAAAACATGAGGATGCAACAGAAGGCCCATGTTCTTGAGCGCCACAGTGATGACGTTATCCGGTGGAAAAAAGCTTTCTCTCTTTTGACTCGTTGAAGTTGCAGTTGCAGTTGCAAGTAGAGCGAAGCAGACATTGCTTGATGCGCCTTCCAAGGAGATGCATTTTCGAACAGTGTAGTTGGTTCGCCTTCGCAGGCTCCCGTGCAAGAAGAATTATGCCACTGCGTTTGTTACGCTCGACCGACTGCGCTTTCGGCAAAAACTTCTTCAACAACGCGGCTACAATTCTTTAATTTGCATCTACTGCACCGCAAAGGCGATGAACAACAACAAGGCATATGATATAAATATAATTATTATAGCTTCACCTTCGGCAACTTCCAAGGATTTCGATTTGAATGTGTGCAAAAGTTTTTTCCACAGCATAGGTCTCGCCTCGCACGAGGTGGACGCGCAGGGTGACGTGAGCCACCACCTGGAACACACGGATGAGCCGGTGGGGGATGACGGGAGCATGGGGAAGTCGCGGGACGTGACCGACTTCTTCACGGCCGGGGACGTGAAGCCCGTGGATCCGCTGCGCCTCAAAAAGAAAACAGACCACGATGTGGAGTTCGAGGGAGATCTATCAAAATGAAAAATGCCCCCTCCCCATATCAAAACGGAAATTTGTGATGCGGGATCATTTATTGTGTACACAAATCAGATTTGTCTTGCAGTAGAGGACTGCGCGCAGATTGCAAGCCTAGGCTGTAGGGGCCTTTTGGTGTAGGCGCCTCGCATGGCAGACGTCTGCTCTGTAGGCGTTCTTACAGCGTCACAAATCGCCCACATAGAAGCGCGGCGGACTTTCTGAGTTTGCCTCTTTGCGAGACAGACAGGATTGGTGGTCTCAGATCTGCGTCACAAATTTTCAGGCAAATGCTTTTTCAACATGGGGAGGGGGATTTTTCCCCACAATAAGATCGTGAACTGGACTCCGACGAATGCCTCGATGAGGACGGGATCATCCAGAAGAAAGACGCTTACAACGCCGCGAAGCTGCTGCGGGACAACGAGGCGGCGGAAGCGGCCGCACTTGACACCACGACCACCACCACCACGACCGCGAAGAACAGTTTCGGGTCGCTGTCGGGGGGCTCCTGCGGCGTATGAATTGCAAATGTGTAGTCTGGGTCTCCTGGAGAGACGCAACGAATTTTTCTTGCTGAGTATGCATGGCCGACCGATGATGTTTTGTGTGGCGTCTACGCATGACAAGTTTATTTTCGCTTGGTATTTTTGCGAGTTCTAGTAGGTTCGACCGCTTTTTGCATGACAAACTGGTTTCCAGCACGACAAATAATCTGGCCCATCGTATGTAGTGAGGTCACGAACGTTCTATCCTAGCGGTTTTTTTGACATGCAGCACGCAAAACGACCGGCAGTTACTAAGCGGGCGGAAGTGTTTTTGGATATAAAAAATTTTCAATTATCAAGCGGCCGGGGCTTTGCCATCAAACAAGCCCGGTCGAAAGCTATCGATTCCCGCTTGATAAAACGACGCAGGGGAGCCGGCAAAAGAGGCGCCCTTCTCAGGCGCCCACCGCCTTAGTTTCTGGCGATTTGGGGCGCCCAAAAGGGGGCGCCCAAAAAGCAGCACTCCGAAAAAAACAGCGAATCCGCATAGTATGGGCCTCATTTTGGCCCACATTCGGGCCTCGCAAAAGAGGCCACCAAAATCCGCCACTTCAGAGGCGGACTGAAGGCCAGGAGATGCGGCATTTTGCCAAAAAGAAAACAAAAAAACAAAGTCCGCCAAAAAGAAAAAGCCAATCCGCATGCTATGGGCCCGATTTGGGGCTCCCAAGGGGCCGACCCTTGCGGGGGCCCTTGCGGGGCCATAGCATGCGGGGAAGGTTTTTCGATTCGAAACCAAGTGGCGGCCTGTTCTGGACCGACATTTTTAGCGACCGCCGTGCCGTCGTGCGTAACATTACTCACGATGGCATGGTGGGCAGAGAAGTCGTGCCATTTTTTGGCATGAAGACAAAAAAACCGCCATGACCTCAGTACCCCCGCGGACGCGGCTATTATTGGTATTCATGCATTTCAGATCTCGCTGTTCTTCAAATTTCGCATCACAGATCCAGACCCAACCACATTTGCAATGCATACGGCGGCTCCTCCGACGATCTTGCGTCCGAGGATACGGTCCTGGCGAAGAACGCGACTAAATACTCCGACTTGCCGAGTTATCCACTTCAAATATGTCTGGGTCTGGAAACTTGTGATGCATGTCAGTGAATAGAAACAGAAAGCACATGACTGTAATGCATCGCCAAGCATGACAAATGTTTCCGTGGCTTTGTGTTACGTATTTCGCACGAGTTACAGCGTTTTTGCATGACGCCAGATGAGCTCTTGCTGGCCACGCAACACAGAGCTCAGTGTTATGCCAGACTAGCATAGCAAATCTCGCAGTCTTCCAGGCCCAGACATATTTGCTTTTGATACGAGTTACGGTGAGAAGGGTGAACGCGAACTGGAGGACGACGAGTGCCTGGATGACGATGGGATTATCCGCAAGATTTCCGACGTACCAAGTGCAAATGTGTGTGGGTCTGGAAGCGGAAGATTGCAGAGTTTTGTCATGCCGTCTTTGCATCACACAGAAGGTCTGTCGTGCAAGCCCTAAGAAATCCATGCTTTTTCTTTGGGGGGCCGCAAAAAGTGACACGGTTATGCTGGTTGCGCAAGACGATTTTTTGTATCAATCAAGGCCTAGCTACATCACAAGCTTGCGTCCTTCCAGAGCCAGTAGACACATTTGCAATGCATACGACGTCCATGCGTTGTTGGACGAAAACAAGAGTGTCACCGGAACTATCGGGGGCAAAAGTATCGTACTCGAAGTGATGACCACAAAGAAACATGCATGTGATGCTGCTTTTGGCGTGACAAGTTGCCTTTTGCATCTACTTGGAAAAATTACTTTTATGCAAAATGTGCTGGTACTGGTGTGGTGCTAGTACGACTACGACCTTGCTTTTGTAATGCATAGAAACCATCGCGACCACCACCACGACTACTTCTACTATGGCGAGTTACGGGCGCGAGGGCGACTATGGAACTGTCAGGATCGAAATCAACAAAATCGAAATAGTTTGTGATGCATAAAATCGATACCAGTTGGAGCCTCAGTGTCCAAGTGGCGCATGACAAATTTCGGGAGTGCCAAAATCCAGCCTGTCATGGTGCTTGGGCAAAGAAGATTGCTCCTGTCATGGTACTCTGGCAGCACATCCTCTTCCCCTAAACAGCCTGGCAATCGTTACCATTTGCCTGCTCTCCAACGCAGGCCTTACGTGCCCTACATTTTATGCATTACAAATTTTTTGATTTTGTCGTTTTCGATCCTGACACCCCCATAGCGACCGTGAGCTCGACTCTGACGAGTGCCTGGACGATGACGGGATCATCCGTATCCTGAGTAAAAACGTCCCCACACCAGAGTTGTAATGCAGATTTGCAAAGACAGGAAGACTTGTAATGCGCATCCCCATGAGAGCCATTTCCAATCGTGTTTTGGAATTTTTGATGGTGTAAAAAGGATGAGCAGATGAATCTGTGATGCGGCTGCACTTGCTAACCTGCACTACACTGCAGAGTGCAACTTGTCATGCGTGTCAACCGGGGTGGCGGCGTCTTTGGGTTGATCAACTCACCCGAAACACAATGCCATTCCCGCAGTAGCACAGTCTGTTTATGTCATGCGTGACTCACAAAACTCCTAGGTTTGTGTTGCAAAATCTCCATCCTGACTCTGGTGTGGGTACGTTTTTACTCAGGATCATCCGCAAGAAAGCCGATGTCGATGCGGTCAAGGCGTTGCTGCCCCACGGTAATTAGTCATAAGTATTTGATTTAATGATAATGGCTTCGTCTTCCTCTTCTCTCGCATGAGCATGACAGATATTTGTGTGAACCACCGCGCGGATCACGAACTACGACTTATTTAATAAAATGTACTTATCTACCACCAAATGCAGGTAATAGCACCGACGCCTTCCTGAACGACAACCACGGCAACTTGTCCGCTGCGGGTATATTTGCCTTTATCCATTCTATCTAAGAATAAGATATCAGATCTATACCCACATCCAACCAGAAAATCCAGATGCGCCTCGTTTGCGTATGCATATTGGCCACGGTTTCTTTTTTTGGTTCCACCGACGGACAACCGCGTGCTTTAATCATCATTCGCTCCATGTATTCATGAAATTGTTGAACAAAACTTCAACGTGCACCAGGTGAAGCAGACCACGCCAAGGGTTCGATCGGCTTCAATTGGCAGGGCGGTGTGGGGATCGGCGCCGTGGTGGTGCTGTTGTGCCTGTGCTTGGCCTTCATGCTGCGGCGGCGGCGCAGCCGCCCGGCCGCTGGGGCCGCGGGGGAACCGACCGAGGACATCTACACGGCCTACGGTACCGCGACCTTGTATGGATGTGTCAGAGTTGAAATCGACAAAGTTGAGATAATTTGTCATGCATAAAATGGATGCCAGTTGGAACCCAGTTTCCAAGTGGCGCATGACAAATTTCGGTGGTCCCTAAATCCAGTTTGTCATGCTGTTTAGGCAAAGAAGAGCGCTTCTCTCATGCTACTTTAGCAGCTCGAGCTGTAGCCCCAAACAGGCTTACAATCGGCCGCACTTGCCTGCTCTGCAACACACGTGCCGCGGGTCATGCATTTTATGCATTACAAATTATTTCAACTTTGACGATTTCAAACCTGACGCTTCCATACCTTGGGGACCGCGGCGAACGCGGCCGACCGGGACTATCCTGAGTAAAAACGTACCCACACCAGAGTCAGGATGGGGATTTTGCAACACAAACGTAGAAGTTTCGGGACTCATGCATCACAAGTACAAGCCCGTACTGTAGTGCAGGTTAGGATGGGCTAACGCATCACAAATCCATCTGCTTATCCTGGTTACAGCATTACAAATGCCAAAACACGACTAGCAATTCCGCTCATGGAGATGCGCATTACAAATGTGCCTGTCAGTGCAAATCTGCATGACATGGCAAGTTGGCACAGTGTTTGCTGCTGCTGACCTCCGCGCAGATGTTCGCTTCGCTGCCAATGTGGGCCAAGCGCTTGGGGACTTACTTCCCTGCCCCTCCGTGCTCCTTTCGCGTCCCCGAGTCGATGTTGTCGGACTACTACTTACAAGCAACCTGCGTGACGCCGCGGTATGCCGCATTTTGACGAGTATGATTTGGAGATGGCCGGGAAAGGTAAACTTTTATGCTGCCCCGGCCGACAAGGCAGCTCCATCGTTGGCGGCGACCGTCCCGCCTATTGTCGTCCGAAGCAACATTCTCGACCTTGCGGCCAAGGACGTGGGTGTTTCGTGGCCGGTGCGCGACTTCGAGATCCCCTTCGACTTCAAACTGGTCGATGAAAAACTGTCTTTGCAGCATATCCGGAACCGCGTGAATGCGCGGTGTAAGACAATCCTACAGAAAACTACTAGCACTGGCTCACGCACCGGCGGACCCACTCCGTTTGTTGATCCGGCGGCATTAACGACAAACACAGGCGCATTCGATTCTGCACCTGTCTGTCAAGATCCCTCCGCGCGGGTACTCCCGTCAGCCTCTGGTGATGATGCTGGGCGCTTGGCTTCCCTGAAGACCGGTGTCGTCGTCCCTGTGCATGACAGTTCCTTCAGCTACGACCCGGCACTCATTGTCGATTCACAGGTATCGGTAGATGCCGCTCTCTGCGATATGCCTCCATGCGGTTTGGTGCCACCAGTTTCTGCCAAGGGCACGACGAGCGGCGCGACGCCAAAATCCCGGCAACGGGTTCGTGATGGCCGCGAACCTACCGCTGCGGCCGTCGCTACCTCCACCAAACGGAAACTGGTGACCACTGCTGGCGCTGCGTCCGCTACCACCCCCAAGACGCGCAAAAAGGCGAAGACAATGGCTGCGACCCCTGCCCACCCTGAGGAGCTCCCCCTGGCGCCGGCCCGGTCGTGAAGATTGTATTCCTACTCGGGCATGGGCTTTTTTGTGTCCGTGCTGATGATGCCAAAGGCTGTCTGCGACTACAGTCAAATTGGATAATTGTCTTTGAGTAACTTAAACCCAGAATATTCATACATGATTTTGCAGTTCTAGACACAAGCACTATTTTTTTTTGCTTGGTCATTTTGTCGGTACCAAATGTATATTATTCTTTGTTGCACGCGATGACCTGTTGACGATCTAGGACAGTCAGTGTGACTTATTATATGTGCTGGCTCTGGCTGGACAGTTCTACCACAGGCTCTCGTTCGTCCTCGAGCCTTTACAAAGTTCTGCCTGAAGGTGCGTGTCAGCGTGCCTGCTCTTCGATTCCTTTTTACATGCTGAAACTGCAGAGTTGAAAACTCACTTGTGCTGTAATTTGTCGAGACGCCGCAGCTGAGCTATGAGTAGGCGCGTGGGAGGTCGCGTTGTATGTGAGGCCAATGGACTGCACAGGAAAGTCGAGGCGTGACTCGAGTGCGGAGTGCGCCTTTTATCCATTTGTGTACTTTCGTCGTCCGGATTTAGCCAAAGTGAAAAACACCGCAGTGCCACATGATCTTCGACACCATCACAAGCGCAGCCGGCCTGGGCGGTGTCTCGTTCATGATCCCCTGCCCCACCGTGGTGTTCAGCTGATGAACCCTAGCACAAGGCGCTAACGACTTCTGATGGTATATCAAACCTGCTACTACCGCCGTGCCCTCCGTCGACTTCTTGGTGCCCCTACTGGACTTCCAGCTATGCATTCATCGACGTGGAGTAATGTATTTTAAAGTTAGGCACGGACACTGCTATTTATATTGTGGTTTGTCATTCTGTTATTTCTTGCATGCGCTTGATTTGGCTCTTCTTTTTGCCTCTGTCTGTCTCTTTGGTTTCGCCTTCGTCTTCGTCCCCCTTCTCCTGCTGTTTCTTCCCGGCCTACCTTCTTTTGCTTTTTTCCCCTCCTTCTTCTTGCTTTTCTTCTGGTTCGCGCTTCGTTGGCTTTGGCCCTCTCTGTGTCGTTGTGCGCCCTGCGCTCCTTCCCTGTCGTGCGGCCGTGTGGTTTCTCCCTTGCTTTTCGTGGCTGGTCGTCTTGTTCTGCTGTCTTCCTCTGTCGTTCCTTTTCGTAATTTTTGTCTAGCATGACAAACCACTACTATCCAGCAGTGTCTGTGTTATTTTCCACATCATATTATTCCCGGCCCTAGTGTATGAGTTGTTCTACCGCTGACTGCCTGGTGCTGGTTGCTGCAGTTCGTGCTCATCGACCTCGTGCGACCCTTTTCAACACCCTGTTGCAGCTACGCGCGATGTTGGACTGCTTTCTCCTTCTGTACGACCACCTGCGTCAACTGTGCGGATTGCGGGTGCATCGACCCCCACCCGGGAGTGCAGATGGTCCTGGCTTCGACACCACGATGTCGGCCGATCTCACGATAGGTCTGCTCGCGGTGCTTTATCCATTGCCTGCCCTTGTTCCACATTTTGCACTACGCCTGATCCCGATTCTGCTGTGGGTTTGCCGGCGAGGGCTGCTTCCGCGGGGCGACATCAACCTCGTCTACGACCAGTGGGGCTCAACCGACCCGCTCCCCCCTAGTCCAAAAATTCTAAGTGTAATAAAAAAAAAATTATTATTAGTCGTAATCACAGTCTGAGCTTTTACCTTGTGCTGCGTGGCCGACTTTATTTTTATTTACCTTAGCTCGGGGCCGCATCCCTGTTGCTTCCCTTCGCCTATTCTCGTTTTCAAAAAAAAATAAAAGTATTTCTTTCTGTTCTCGCTTGCAGTACATTGACTCACGTGTGGATCTATCTACCATTATTTTGCTGTGGGCCGCACCCCACTACTTATTTTGCCTACCTTCCCTTGCGGGCCGCATCCTGCTATGCTATATGCTTCTTGACCTTTATCGTCGGCGCCGGCACTTTTAGTTAGCTTTTGATTTGTCTCTCATTCGTTGTTCGGGGCCGCATCCCCTCTTTTCGTTCACCTTTAGCCTTTCAGCTTTGGTGCTGGACTTCGGGCCGGGTGTCCCTCGCATTTTCTTTTTTCTATTTCCTATTATTGTATCTATGATTTAACTTTTCTTGAAGGGCCGCATCCCTTCTAGTTATTTTCCTTCACCAGATCTACAGGTAGTTTATGCGTGATCCCTGGTTTTCCGACTGAGCACTGTTTTGCATGCGTCAGGAAAACCGCCTTGGGTGCTGTTGCACTGGAGGACGTGTTATATGTCTCGGGCGCACGTACATACTAGCCTGCAGGGACGGCGGAGCCGGAAAAAAATTGCGAAGTATGGTTGGTGGCGATAACAGAGTTGGAATATAGTGGCCGGGAGATGATGGTGATGGCACTTTGGTGTCCGCCTGACCCACCCTCCCTGCGTCTCAAGCCATCTGCGGCCATGGCACAATGGGGGGGCAAAGTGTGTCGCATTTTGTTTAGCATGACAACTCTGGGGTGGGGACGTTTTTACGCATGATAGGGACTCGACCTTCATCATCGACTCCCCGGTCTCGCAGCAGGGGTGAGCAGATGAACGGAGTCTCGGTGAAGTGAGACAGAGAAGATGAAGGTTGCGGGGTTTCTTGGTCAGGAGAACGTCCGGGGGTTAGGGTTTAGAAAAAGTTGATTGAAAAATAATTGCGTTAGAATGCAAGAGAACGAAGAGCAGAATATTTATAAACGAAGTAAAAGTGGTCCTGCGTCAGGTGACATTGAAGGTATCCCACTGATGTGCCCTTGAAACAACGTATCAATCTTGTTTACTACTACAACAGCAGACGAATTTCATCAGACTTCAACCAGAAAAAGTTGCACACCATTGAGAATTAGCCGTGCTACGAGATGTTTTTGCGCCGGCGTAAAACTAGAAACAGACGAATGGACAAATTAATAACTTTCTGGAGGTACATTTGTTTCTTACGATTATGTTTCACTTTCAGTTTTGTCTTGTTACAGCTATTGTTTGGCAGATTTTATTTGACTTTCACAATTGCATTTTCATTCTTGTACGATTTGTTCTTGTTGCAGAAAAGTTTCAACCAAGTTATATTGTTTTGCTTTACCAGTGTGTTTACCTCTAGCTCTACCTTATCAATTCGAGACAGGTGTCTTCGAGTACCGCTGTATATCACTCACGAGATGGGCAAACTACAAAAAACATCAGGATTTGGATGAAATTCTGCGCAGCTACTGTACACTTCGCAGAAAACAGTGTCTATGATTGTATGCTAAGTGGTGTTAAAAACAAGAATCATTCTAAATTGAATTCTTTGCCTGTTGTTACTCTTTCTCCTCTGTTCGTGTTCGCATCAGTTTTCTTTCCGCATATGACCATGTGCGCAGTTTTTCTGCCTGGAAAATAAAGAAACCAAAACAGAAATAGACCCAAGCAGACCACACGAGAGCATGAATACAAAGCTGCTGAAACCACGACACGACAACGACCTTAAAAATCATGAAGCCCCATGACCCCAGTTTTCCTCGTCGGTCGGGACTAGACTCCCCGTCTTTGCTAAAGAACCAAAAGCAACACTCTGCCTCCCTTCTGTACGGCGACGCTGAGGTGGGTGCGTATGGCGGCAAACCTTCTTCGACGACGGCCCTGGTCGAGGAGAATGACATCGCAGACACCTCTGCAAGCTCAATCGACCGCGCAACTTTGCGGCAGCTAGTGGAGGGTGATATTTTTGCAGAGGTGGTCTTGACTTCCAGTGGTACAACTACCAGCGAACAAAAGAAGCTGCCGTCACTCGTCCAAAGGCATTCGGACGTCGCAAGCAGATTGAGCTACGCGGCCAGAAGGAGAACGCAATTCTCTTGCGATTCCTCGATTCAAATCGCAGAATTCGAACAAGCTGCGACTAACAGCTGCTCGCGGACCAGCAACATGAGTTTAAACCGCTGCAGCAAACTAAACTCTGGCCTGCTATCCGGGAGTGGATTCTCCGTCTCTTTGGCAGCTGGTGCTAGTGGTGGTAATGCGAACCAGCCACAGAAGAATCAGGGCTACCCGGTGGAGCACGCAAAGTACGTCCTGAATCCGCCCAATCAGAAGAATCTCCGCACAAGTCAACAACAGCCGAAATCCTCAAAGATATTGCACCAACAGCATGGTGGTCAGGGAAACAACCACTCAGCATATGGAGATCAACAGCAGGAGTTGTGTGACCCCTCGTGTAGAAGTGCTAGACACGAGAGCAAGGGACATGGTCTTCAACCACGGACTGCTTCTTCATCCAAGAGTTCGTACACGCCCCCGACCGGGTCCCTGTTCTGGGAAAACCTTTCTTTCGCGGTTCCGATTCCGGGTTCGAAAACGAAGAAGAAGTTTCTGTTAAACAACTGCTATGGGGAGCTGATCCCAGGGCAGTTGACCGCGTTGGTCGGCCCATCCGGCGCCGGGAAGTCGACGCTGCTAAACATCTTGGCGGCAAGACAGGGGTGGACTGGGAAAACGGGACGAATCTGTTTCGTTGAAAGTGCTGGTAAGACTACAAATGCCGCTGGTCCTCCTGCTGGTGCAGAGATCATTAACAAGAGAACGAACATCAAGGAAATGGACTTCAACGACTTGCGTTCTACCGTCGCCTACGTGATGCAGGAAGATCATTTGCTACCGACACAGACGGTGAAGGAAACGCTCATGTTCGCTGCCCGGCTGAAATTAACGAAGAAGCAGAAACAGGAACATAATCAAAAAATGTTGACCCCCAGTTCATCTGGAACCAAATCACGAAGAAAAATCTGCAAAAACCTCCTACTCACGGAAGCGGAAATCGAGCAACGAGTCGAGGAAACGCTCACTGATTTAGACCTCCAAGCGGTGAAAGACGTCGCGATTGGCTCTGCGCTGAAAAAGGGTCTTTCCGGCGGCCAGAAGAAGCGTGTTTCCACTGCAATAGAGCTGCTCGGCAGGCCAAAGTTGCTGTTTCTAGACGAGCCGACCAGTGGGTTGGATTCGTTTTCTTCTCTTCGATTGATAACCAAATTGCGGGAAATCGCACAGAGGGACAAAGCGATCATTTGCTGCACGATTCACCATATCAAATGCAAAAATGTCTGGGTCTGGAAGATTAAAACTTGTCATGCTAAATCTGAATGATGCAAAAATCTGTGTTGCGTGAGTACCAAAAGCTGTCCGCTTTTGACCAAGTTGAGTGGTTGTTTCTCATGCAGGAACGGCATGATAAAGACCTCAAAGAATCTGTCATGCTAGGTCTCGCGGCATTCCAGACCTCATGACTCATGCAAAACGTGCATGACAAGTTTCAGAATCTTCCAGACCCAGACATATTTGCATTTGATTCACCAACCCTCCAGTGAGCTTTTCGACAATTTCGACCGCGTGCTTTGTCTCCGCGCGGGGGAGGTGCTTTTGGAAGGGTACAGCGGGAAGCGGGCGGCGGCGTTGCTGAGAGATAATGCGTACACTGCGACGTCGAAGTTCAATTTTCAGTCCACTGAGCTGCAATTATCGCCAACCGCATGTACGAGTCCATTAGTCACCGCGTTCGCGTCTTCTCCGAATGAGTTGAACCGAAAAACGGCGGCTTTGGGAGGGCTAGAAGAGGAAGAACAGCAAATAACTGACGGAACAAATATTAAAGCGGTTGCGTTCTCCATTGAAGGGATGCCGCTGGGTCGGGAACAAGAAGAAGCTTCTACAGTAGAACAGGATCGGGACGGAGGGAATAACAATGTCGAGATGAAAATATTCTCTTCTACTGCTGAGGACGAGGAAGCGAGCAGGGATGTTGAAGCCAATGACCATGTCGAGATGAAGCTCCAACAAGAACATCATCCCAGCAACCTGCTCCACGAACTGGAGCTTTCCCGGGAACAATTCTTCAAAAACATGAACGCAGTGAGACTCCAAACCGTTTCCGGCTTTTTAGAACTCATCGTCGGCCAGCCCATTCCAGAAGGCTACGGCACCTGTGACTGGTTGCTCTACCTCGCGCAGTCTTTTTCCAACGAGGAATTTCTGTTTGTCAGAGAAAACCACAAAGCGCTGTTTCTAGGGCTCCGGGGGAAAAAACACGAAATAGAGCAGTCGTTGGAGGACGAACTACGGAGGTCCTCGAGGGATTTGCTGGAAGAAAGTGTAGAAGTGCAACAACTACAACCAGGCGGACGAGAACAGCACAAAAATGCCGATGAAAGAACACCAGATCTCCTCCATCCTCTTATCACCAACCTGATATTCGTCCAAAATGATGAGCATGACGACCCGCGACCCGTGCGCGTGAGTGCGAAGGTGAACAATCGCGGTAGTGGTGGGAGTTGTAGGAGACGAAAGACAAGACGTTCCTCGACCGAGGACAAAAATGGCGGTGGGGGGAAGAGCAGCGACGGCGCACCGTCCTCCGACTACACTGACGACTCGTCAGACGAGAGCGAAGGGAACGAATCTTCTGTGTGGTCGGATAGTACTTCATTCAGTTCCGACGACGAAACAAACAGAGCGGAAAATAAGCTTTGCCAAGACAGCTCTAGTACTCAAGACATCGCAGAGGAGAAAAAGGCGTTACTCCAAGCTGTAGCGGTAGAAGGGTTTGATGCACAACTACGTCCGGGCTCCTCAGAAGTAGTCTCCACCAGAAGCTCCACCAAAAACGACGAGTCGAACGAGCCAAAAGCAGTGCAGGGCAAGAAACTTCTCGAAAACACCTCCGCAAGAAGCACAGCCTCCGTGGTTCGAGCAAAAAATACAAAGGGCAAACTCTCAACAGGAAAATCGCCAATCACCCGCACCAGCGAATTCAATCTTCTCCTGCACCGCGAGTGGTCGCACAGAACCCGAGACGTGAAGGCGATGGTGAGCAAGATGCTGATCCCTTCCATCTCCGTCATTATCTACAGCTTGGCGTACGCGAATGTTGCCCGGGAGCTCACTTTTGGCATCATGCGGACCTACGCGGACCCGAACAACCCCAATTCCGATTACTACGTGCACGGCGAGGGGGAATTTCGGGCGAAAATCCGGGAGTTGCACGGCCCGCTAGGCTATCAACTGTAAAAATGTCGGGGTCTGGAAGATTGCAGGAGTTTGTCATGCAGCTTTTCCATGACCCATGAGGTCTGGAATGCCGGACCTAGCATGACAGATTCTGTGCGATCTCTCTCATGCCTATCCTGCATGAGAAACTCCCTCCCGACTTGGTCAAGAAAACTGGACGACTTTTGGTAATCATGCAACACAGATTTTTGCATGCTTCAGATTTAGCATGACAAGTTCCAATCTTCCAGACCCAGACATTTTTGCATTTGATATAGGCCAAGTACATCTAGTCGTGCTCATGTCCGCTGCGCAGGCGTTGTTGATGGGAATCGCGGTGGAGCGGCCTATTTTTAACCGGGAGTTCCATTCGCAGCTGTACTCGGTGACGCCGTATGTTATGTCGAAGATCTTCGTGGAGTCGATTCTTATCTTACTTCAGTCCGCGTGGTTGCTGTTTCTCCCCTACGTGTTCTGGGGGCTGTGCGCGAACTTCTTGCTACTGTGGGCGACCATGGCGTTCATGGGATTTTGCGGCATGGCGACGGGGCTGATGCTTGCGACCATGAACGTGAACGCGCCGGAAAGAGCGTTGCTGTGGGGACCGGTGTTTCTGACCGCGATTCCGAGCTGTTTCTCAGGTATTTATCATGGACTGACAAATGTGGTGGTCCTGTGCGAGAATTATATATACCTTTAATTTTACATTCGATCAAGAGACTATATATGAAAAAAAATGTTCATCTTATCAGGTTCGTACCGTCCGCTCGAGGACATGCCGGCGTATCTCTCCTGGATGCAGTGGATCACACCAAGCGGGTATTTGATCAAGCTCATCAGCTATGTGGAGTTCGCGGCTATTTCGAATTCGATGGCGAAGCTGGTCGAGAGTAGTTCTAGCGAAACAAGATCGGATTTTCTCCCATCAAACGCTCCGTACACTATGGCGGAGATTCAGGATATGTACACCGGCGCGTTGAGACGGTATTGGGCGGGTATGGAAGTGACGGACGATTTGAATTTTGTCATCTTCAACTGGGTCTTTTGCTTCGTGCTGCTGTTGGCGTTTTTGGTTTCCTCTGTTCTGTTTCTGAAAGTCAACAGCAGGACGCTATACTGATCGACGAGAAATTTTGCTTTTTCATTTAGGCTACTTGAATTTTCCGACTCCGACAAGTATGGCTACACTAACCATTATTTGCTACGAAAATTATACAGCGCCGATTTCGTTTTCGATTTCGATGTGATTTTCGCTAAAAAAAAACTCATGTAATGTTGAACACCAATTGTCGATATTTTTGTCAAACGCAAAGAAGATAATTCACACGATTACATGACACAGATTGTCGATTGCCAAACACAATGAACGTGCTGCAGTAGTTTCGCATCCTCCTCAGCGCATCCTCCTACATAAAGAGGCTTTGTCTCTTCATCAATGATTTCCACGTTTCCAAAATGCAAGGCGAACTGGTAAACTTCTTCCCGGTTTGAGAACCGCCTTTGGCCAGTATTCCAATGAAACTCAAAGAACATTTTCTTTCCCATGCTATTCTACTGCAGAAATTCCTTCGGTTTATTGTCTGCTTGGCTTTGGCCAATGTGTTGTCTTTTGTTCAGCGTTTTTTGTACTCGTTTTTTCCCGTGAGGTTCGGCTTAATTTCTTCTTTTTTTTGCATCGACGGGCAGTCTTGAGTGACACGTGAGCTGTATCGAGTATATTTTTTTGCTTCCGTGACCACTGCTTTTTAATTTTTTCTTGTCGATGACCCTTCCGCTTCCCCAAAACAGCATATGCTCTGCACTCCTCAAAAGGAAAATTTTCAATTTCAGTTCAGCAGGAACCCTCTGACAAGACCAATACGGTACGATAACAAACAAAGCAGAAAACTCGGGGGAACGACTTCGATTCTCTCTACTTCTGCCAAGTACAACTGAACCTATTTTCTGTCCTAAAAGAAGACGCTGCTGTTGGCCCACCTCAGGTCAACATTGAAGAACAAGTAAACGGGAACTCGAACTACAGATCAAAAACCTCCGTAGCGCAAAAATAATGGCCACCCAGTCGCAAAACCTCAAAGCGGGTTTTATGGATGTGTCAGAGTTGAAATCGACAAAGTTGAAATAATTTGTCATGCATAAAATGGATGCCAGTTGGAACCCAGTTTTCAAGTGGCGCATGACAAATTTCGGTGGTCCCTAAATCCAGTTTGTCATGCTGCTTAGGCAAAGAAGAGCGATTTTCTCATGCTACTTTAGCAGCTCGAGCTGTAACCCCAAACAGGCTTACAATCGGCCTCACTTGCCTGCTCTGCAACACACGCGCCTCGGGTCATGCATCTTATGCATTGCAAATTATTTCAACTTTGACGATTTCAAACCTGACGCTTCCATAGGTTTTAACCGCCGCCGGTCTTCCTGTAGCGAAGACAACTGGGCACGGTTTCGTGTCCTCTACTCGCATATCAACTGCAAAAATGTCTGGGTCTGGAAGAANTAACCGCCGCCGGTCTTCCTGTAGCGAAGACAACTGGGCACGGTTTCGTGTCCTCTACTCGCATATCAACTGCAAAAATGTCTGGGTCTGGAAGAATGCATGTTTGTCATGCTTGTCTGGCATGACTCTTAAATCTGTCATGCACGTTACCCAAGAGCTCCATTTTTCTGTGATGCAGAAACGCAGTTTGTCATGCAGAATAGGCAACACCTAGAAGCTCAGAAACTTGTCATGCTGAGCCAGCACTTGTGGCCTCATCATGAGACGCCCCCCAGCATCACAAGTTTCCAGACCCAGACACTTTTACATTTGATATCGCAAGAGCAGCTGGACAGGCTGTCGTTTGTTTTCGGTGAGTTGGAAGCTGAGGATAAGCTGGAAAACTTCATCAAAGTGGACTCCCGGTATGATAGGACGTTGGCATGAGAGGATTCATCTTTTCACTCCACACATTTTATTGCTGCAGCGCTGGTTTCTGTTTTCATGCAAAATTTCATTTGCATGCGTTCACAAAAGGATTACATTGTTGGAGCGCATGACACCAGAAATGGTCCAGCAGAACCAGATGCTGTACTAAACGTCGCATGTTGAAAAAAAATATCAGGTTGCAAATGATTGGTGAGCGGTTTTTTGGCCAGGATCTGGTCCGCGACATGACCCGTGAAATGGTGGACGCCGTGCACAAAAAGACCGCGCAACAAATGGGGCTGAAGGTACATAGCAGTTTCGTGTATCACAGAGATGATTTTTTCATCGCATGCATGCTGCAAGAGGACCCACCAGTATGCTGAATTCAAACAGGCTGCATAACTGAATGATCATATGATCTCGTCGACTTGCTCTCAGCATGACAAACTCTACTTCTTTCAGATGGACGGCAGCGAGGAGCAGATCTCCTTTGAAAATTTCCTCTCCTTCGTCCACCTTTTTACGAAGAACATGCAAGACGCGCACCCCTGGAGGGGCTACGCGAACACCTTCGCACTGAAAGTGCAGGGCGCCATGAAGGAGCGGGGCGCGCAGCCGGTTTCCAGCATCTCGGAACTGTCCGAGAAGAATCCGGAGGCAAACGAAGACTCGGATGACGATGCGGATTTCGATAAAGTCGCGGAACTTTCCAAGTCCCGGGCCATGCAGCGGGCCGCGAGGAAAGACGGTAGCGAGATTGCGGTCAAGACCAGTGCGTTGTTCAAGGTATGTGATTTTTTTTCCTTTTTACGACAAGTTTTGATCCAATTTTGCAATGAATTTTCGCGTGGAACATGCTGCTATTAAGCCCATCACAACTTCTGGCAAATTGAAATTCCACAACAAGAATGCATTGGTCACACGTACACCAGGTTCTGAAAGACCTCGGCGTTGACACCAACGAGAACCAGAAGTGGCTGCTCCGGGAGATGCAGAAAATTGACGCTGACGAAACGGGCTGGTTCACGGCGGATCAGATGCTCTCGCTCTTCCGCGAAATGGATGCGTACTGGGAATCCACGGAGCGCCGCCAGCAGGTCGCCATTATCGACGAGACGGGCTATCTGGAGCGGGATGTGGACAACCTGAAGGCAATTTTCAACGAGTACGCCAAGGTTGAGGGGGAAAGCAAACCCCAGCTGGGCGTCGGTACTGAGGGTTCTTGAGGTTTTGCATGCTGTCGTGATGTGTGGTATGCATGACACAGACGGATTCCGAATGACAATGTTGTAATGGAGAAATGAAATACAAAACAACTATGTCATCTATCACAGCCGAGTTCCGTGAGTTTTTCCGCGCTTTGCAGATGACGCTGCAGAAGAAGGAAACGGCCCGGCTGAAGGACATGATGCACCAGTGCGCCCGCGAGGGGAACGACACCGACCGGATCGACTTTCCGGCCTTCTGTCTGTGCATGAAGAAGTTGGAAGCGGAGGATTTTTGTGGGTTGAAAAGCATCATGGGCCGGAAGGACGAGGTGGAGACGGATTTGTCGATCGCGACGCGGCAACTGTCCTACTTTGAGCGGAAGGCGCAGACCACCCGCGCAAGGGGGTCCCCCGCGAAGTAAGTCGTAGGAACTCTATGGTATTATTGCTTGGGGACGTGATGTTGATGACGGTACAACTTGTGTTCGAGTTTACGTATGCTTCTGATGTATGTAGTCCTACAATCCAGTTTGAGGTTCATGCGTCATTCACATGAAAAAAGTTTTAAGTTTCGGTTTGTACTTCTTGTAGATACGTCGTGGTCTATTTTGAAAACGATTGCATAGTGATGGATCAGACATAGGCAAATGTAAAGGAATCAGTTGTCCGAAAGAAAATTGGCATGAAGAAATCGCGATTGAAAATATTTTTTTAGTTGATTTTGCTTGTAAAATATGTAGGATAAGAATGTGATTCGCACAGTCAAAAATGTTGCGAGACACGTTACTAGATAGAATTGTATACTCTAGGATGAAATCTAGTGAAGGTCATCGATGTCGATCGTTGGTGAATTGCCAAATTTAAATTTTGACTACAAGATAGAATGAAATTCTTGCAAAAAGAAACATAGAAGATTCCATTGGTCCATGTAAAAAACAAGGGAACATCAACGCGCAATAGTAAATCAATTTCGATGCTGGTACAATCTCCGAAATTGTTACCTTGAGAACTTGTTGATAATGAGCGTGTTACAACAATCGTCCCACATTTAGGTCATTGTGCCTTCCGTCGTTCGTGGTTTTTATGGTCAGGTTTCTTCGTTCAAGGAATTTACGTCGTGGACTAAGTAATCGTGATTTGTTTCATATTCTGATCGTGTTATTTTTCGTCCATATCATGATCGTGCGTTCAACTTCAATGTGATGTCGTATCAAAAAACATCGGTGCTTACGTAGAATTGGTTGTTTCGTCGAGCACAAAAGTTTTCCCGTTTTCTCAATACAATCGTCACAGCATGTCCACCGCCCACAATGATGCTCTCCGTGGATTTCAACCTGTTTTTTCCTTTAAGATAAGCGAAGTTGTTTGCATGATCACCATTGTCTTTATGTGAAAGCATACACGAGCATATTCCACCATATTGCACTTTTTACACTCGTCTACTCCTCACAATTATGTCCGCCCCAGCCGAGGACCCAAACAAGGAAAAGTCCGCTGCGGACGCACTCGGCGGTGGCGAGGAGGGCATCGAGCTTACGCCCGCCCAGAAGGCCGCCCAGGAGATATCCAAAGGAAAAATCCCCCCTCCCCATATCGAAAAGGTATGTTTCCGAAAATTTGTGTTGCTGATTTGAGGCCACAGATCACATTTGTCTTGCAAGAAGACAAGGGCAGAACCTTCCGCCCCATTACGGAAGCGATTTGTCATGCTGTTGGGCCTAAAAGTGAGCCGTTTGTCGTGCTGAACAACTAGACCCATACGCCCCTACCTAGCCTGAGATTCTGGCCGCAGTGCCTCTCTGCAATACAGACCTGATTTGTGTACACAAATCCAGCATCAGAAATTGCGTTTTGATATGGGGAGGGGGGATTTTTCCTCTCAATAGGAGAAGGCGGAGAAGGAGAGGAAGATCAAGGAGAAGACGCGGACCGCGGTCTCCGACACGATAGACGACATTATGGAGGGGGTCGCGGAGATCTACCGGGGCGTAAACTACGTGATCAGTGAGGTACAGAAGTGTGTGAGCGGGACGGTGTACCCGGTTAAAGAGTTCTTTGTGGGAGACAAACACGAACGTTTCCGGGCCGAAGCGGATAACGGCGTCATAGACGAAGCTACTTTTGAGATGGCATAGTAGAACGAGTCTATCTCCATTGTTCTGTTACTTTTCAAAGTCGTGAAAGATTATGATCGTGTTGAAATAAAATCAACGGTCGAGCTTAGGAATTCCTTGACAGTATCGAAAAGGCGAGGCTTATTGTCGTCCTCCTCGTCCAGTATTTCCTCGTGATTCGAGTTTTCTCGCTTTTTGTTCGACCCGGCTTCTTTGAGTTCGCATCAGTCTATTCAGGTAACTGGCTGATCTTCCGGAGGAGAAGACCGGGGCTAGCTACTGGAGAAGAAAACGTAAAATGCAAAGGCCGTTTGTGGCCGTCGAGTGTTTCTTTGAGTCGCCATCTGAAGATCACGGAGCCTGTACTTCGTTCAACCATGAGAGAGAGTAATCTTGTCACGAGCAAATATAACCTCTCAAGAATAGGTACTGATGAAGTAAGCTATGTGTAGAAGTTTTTGCACTGGCACCCCTAATCTAAATCTATCCCGGCTTTGACTTTTTGAGATACATACTAGCTTCTAGAAGTTCTAGGCACCAGTACAAAAAATGTCTTCCTCCGCCGATCGAAATTGGTGGTACGCAATTATCATCTCCCTGTCCTCGGCCTTCCTGACCAACACGGGCTTGATCATTCAAAAATGGTCCTTATTGCAGAACCGGGGGCAGGAGTTCAAAAAGCAGCCAATATGGTTTCTCGGTCTTGCGATGTTTCTTTTGGGTCAAATAGGCCACTCCGTCGCGTTCGCGATCGGTCCGCAGTCGATTTTGGGGGCCCTGGCGCCGTTCTGCTTGGTTACAAATTTTTTCGTGGCGCCGCCGCTGCTGGGCGAGAAGGTGACAAGGTAAGCAGAGAACTCGATATTAGTTGATTGGCACCAGCACTTTTAGATACTACTCCGCGTTTGCTTCGTTCGGTGCTTACGAACAGATGCGAAATAATTTAATACGCACGACATGAGAAAAATCAAGCCTTCTTTATGTCGCCCACACGTCGTTTTTACAGGCTCCACTATGTTTCTGCCTTCTTCATCATGTCGGCGGTGGTTATCATCTGCAGTTTCAGCATCGAGCCCCGGAACAAAGACCAAAGATTCAACAATGCTCTGGTGATGCACAACGTGTCGCAGATCCCATTTCTCATCCTTTTTGCGTTCAGTATCACCACGGTTGTGCTGAAGGGGTCCCAGATCCGAAGGGTCCTGCAGGAAGACCAGAAAAGAAGAAAGGAAATTTTGGACGCTGAAAATAACGGGAATGAAGACGCTGGTAGAGCTCCTGCAGGCAGTACAACTAGTGGAAGTGCGATAGAAATTCCAAGCAAATCCTCGTCGTCCTGGGAGCTGCGCGCACCGGTCGATGATGACCATTTCGTGAAAACAGGTGCAGCCGGCCGAGCAAGCGGGCGCGGGCTCTTGAGCGCCGGCCAAGAAAACGGCATCAAAGGCGATGGGCTTGTCGACTCTGTTGACCACAGTGCTGCGGCTGTACAACAGCCAGCATCCTCTTCGGACATGAGAATGGACAGCCTGCATCATTCGCGATCTACATCGTCAAATAATAAAGCATCCAACGCACGGTCTCCGTTTCGGAACAGTATGACGAATGCGGCGAATCACGAGAACACTAGTGAAGATAGAACACGATTCTCGAAGATAGAAAGCTTAGTCGGGAAACAGTTTCTCACGGAGTCCCCGCCGTCCACCCGAGCCTCGTCCACGACGAGTATGAGCAGTGAGAGTTTCATGGCGGAGATCGAGCATCAAGACCCGTCGGCTACAACTTCTGCTACGTGTTTTCAAGTGGAGGCGAATAGAGGAAACGCGGTCAAAGATCTATCCGATTATAGCAGTACTACAACAGGCTCAGGCACAACTACAACCGGTACCGGAGGATTTTCGCAGCACAGCACATCAAGTAGTATCGCGACAGGCACCAGCACAACAGCCGCCGGCAGTTCTTCCTCTGTTGTAGGACCGCCCGATCCAGACCCGTCTGCTGCAAGAGCAGGCTCAACAACCACATCCAACAACTGCCCTGGGCTTCCAGGAATCAGCAACCTGCAATTTTCCATCGTGGCGGCACTTTTCAGCGGGATGTCCGTGACTTCTGCGAAGTTGATGTTTGGGCTTCTCGCATACATCATCGAAGACTTCGCGGCCAGGAATAGCAGAAGTCACGACCACGACCCATCGGGTTCTTCACCTTCTCACGGTACTGGCACAGGAAATGGAGAAAACACAATACCAATGTACCAGCAAGAGAACAACAACAGCAAAAATAACTTCTTTGTTCTCATCGGCACGGATTTGAAATTTCCCCCCGAGGTGTTCACGATCATGCCCGCCTTCGCGATGTTCCTGTTCTGTGGCATTGTGTGCACGGCGATGCAAAATCTGGGCGTTTTCTACTACGGCGCGTTGCAATCCTGTCCGGCGTTCTACGGCTGCACGTTCGTTGCCGAGTGTACGTACGGTTTGGTCTTCTGGCAGGAGTACCGGTTCTATGGGGCTCGAAACATGTGCGGGGTTGGGCTGGGGTACTGTCTGAACGTGATCGGGATTTTGATGTTGACGCAGATCACCGCGGTGGGACGGGGAGAGGAAAAGGATGATGATCCCGTGGTGGACGAGAGGAAACAGTCGAAATTGGAAGTGCTGGTGGACAAGGTAAAAATATTTTTTCATTTTGTGGAAGTCGCTCGCGCTTGTTGATTGACGCGCAATCGGATTTGTTCTTCTGTATCTATCTGTCCAACCGGCTCATTTTTGCATGACGAAGTTGAGTCGTGCAGCATACGCTTTGGCATTGGCTTTGCAAACCGCTACGTTGCAAGATGAACATATTTTTTATTTTTTCACAACATCATCAACATGATCAGGCCGTCGACTGGCTCTGCTCTTCTATGCGGCACCGGAGGTATCTTGCAGCCCGGGAACGAGAGCTGTTGATGAGTGGGGAGGGGATCGACGATCTACATTTGTGCTCCTCACCGCCAGCCCCGGTACATCGATCGGCGACAGTGTGATAAAGACGTTTAAATGAAAGAGCAAAAACGAATCGGTTGAGTGAGAGCAGTACTCGCTGTCTCACGACTTCTACAGCGGCTTTTACTTTGAATATATGTGTCTGCGTCACTCAATGTCAGTGGGTGCTTCTTGGAGGCGACTTTCATTCTCTGCGTATGCTGTTATTCGTCTCACAGTATATTCCTGTATAGTATGCAGCTAAGTGTTGATATTCATGCAAACCAGGAGACGGAGAATGGTGTTGATATTCATGCAAACCAGGCACAATCAACATGGTCATGGACAGAATAATGAGCTGTCAACTTTTCCGGTCGAAAACGAAATTATGATTTCATCGTAAACAAACTTTTCTCATGCGAAGCGCAAGCGCGTTCTTTTGAAATCCCCTCTCCTCGCTTGTTGGTTTACCACCAACACCATCAAGAGTGATGCGCGTGCTGTTCGTAATCTCGTTCTTCGACAATAGAGAGAGAGATGGAGTGGCAAAATCCCACACTACTCGTAGGGGCTTAGGAATGTGTTTATGGATATTAACAACATAGGCAGTCAACAAGAATAAAAGGTTGTTCTTGATGCAACGGTTTTCTCGCCCTCGAACAGTCGTCTCTTGCAGGTCTCCTTCTTTTTGAGGGGTTCGCTGTTGATCAATAACATTATCTTCGTAACAAGAACTATGCCGAGACTTTCACCCAAGCTTGAAAATTTTTTTCATCCGAAGTTAATATATTGAGCTTGAATGAAGTTGAACTATCAATCACGCACATGGTTTTATTCGACTAGTGGTAGCGACGAAAGAACGCAACGTGCGAGCTACTTGGGCGGCTCCTCCGGAGGCGAGCCGCGGGCTAGATAACCACCACTTCCTCGCGGAGTGCGTCTCTTCTCCCGACGGTGCGGTGGACACATACGCTACGACACCTTCCTCCCCATCCTCTTTGCAGTGCCATCGGTTTTCCAGATCCAGACTCTACCATCACCAACTTTGTGCCGATTTCCATCTTCTCAGACACAGGCGGGCTTACGCCCTTACTCAGATTTCAGGCTGCTATTATATAGTTTGCACTTCCAATAGGGAGGCGTCTCTCACTGCTCTTTATCATTGCAGCGTGATCTGTATGCTGATGGAAATGCATCACAAATGCGGTTCTCCGGGCGCGACGATGAAGATCTTCGATGAAGTGACTGCTCTACCCGGAAGGGAAAAAAAATTAGTTCTAAAAAATTTAGCTTATGCGATCAACAGGCTCGAAGATTCGTCTTCGGAAGTCAATTTCAGCACGCCTTTCATTAAGTCCCCTAGGGTCTGGTCTTCTAATCCAGGCGGTAGAAAACATTTCGTGCTTGGCTTCTAAACGAGTTTTCTTGCCTCTCGGCGGTAGTCCGTCTAATAAATAGTCCCAATTACTAGGTGGCGCCGCTTGTGGCTGTCACGAGGTGGCTCGCACCTCCCCGGAGTGAGAGAGGGTTCGTTACCGGGTTTCAGTACCTTCCGTCTGGCCTGGGCTCCTGGTGGCTGCTTCCACCGTCGGGGAGCATAAAAACACTAAACATAAGTCATTGGCCACTGGGTCTCTGTGACGCCGTGCCTGCGCGCACCATCAGAAGTGCGTTGGTGCCAATCGTGTTTCCACGTGTGCCATCAGAAGTGCACCGAATCACGAGGGTACTACTACTACTACTACATTTATTTTGTAGCCTATCTATGCAGTTGTAGTTCTTGTTCTCCCCCAGCCATCCTGGCAAGAAGTGAGTAAAATGTCCGCCGAAGCCACCAGTTCGAACAACAATTGGCTCTACGCCATTTTCCTCTCCCTCTGCGGGTCCTTTTTGACAAATCTGGGGCTGGTCCTGCAGAAATGGAGCCTCTTGAACCGCGAAGGAAATAACGCGGTACCAAGCCGTGCGGCACCGGATGAAGTAGCGAAAAATGCACAAGGAAATATTAAGAACACGGACTTACATGGCAAAGCAGATAGCGTTCTCGAACAGGACTTGAAGCGGCAGGCGAGCAGCATTCTGAAACAGCCGGTATGGCTCCTTGGTTTGGCGATTTTTCTTTCCGGCCAGGGCCTGCACGGAGTCGCGTTTGCCATCGGACCGCAGTCGATCTTGGGGGCGCTGGCACCGTTTTCTCTCCTGACCAACTTCGTCCTCGCGCCGTGCATTTTAGGGGAAACACTGGTATTGATACTGCATAATTTCATGATGTTCCACCTGTTTTGCCTGCTCGTTTGGCTTCATCACTGAGTGATGCTTGTCGCGTGCTACATCCCTTCTCAACGCGGACAGCACTTCTTACGTGAACACCACACCATGATAATCTATCAGATCCGCCTCCATTTCTTCGTCGCTGTCTTCCTAATTTCCGCCACCGCGCTGATCTCGCTGCACAGTATTGAGCCACCGGATGAACACGCGCGCAACGTGGACGCGACGCAGCTGGCGGAGAATTTCCTACACCCCCTCTTCCTCAGTCTCTTTCTCGCCTGCGTCGTGTTGATTGCAACCGTTGGTGTGCGGGTGTTTCGAGAGGTTCTCAACAAGGAAAGTGGTCGTGTGCAGCCGCAGGCTGCTACGGTAGTGGGGGAGGAGAAGTTCTCGCCACCGGTTGTAACAGTGCTTGTTCCTGTGGAAAAGAATATCAGTGAACAAAACGCGACGCAGCAGGATTTAGGAACGCCTGAGCACGTGACAACATTGGGCCTGCCAGCGTCGGCCATGCGGATCAAGAGCAAAGGCGAAGTAGAGGACTACACGCCGGACAAAGTAGTTTTACGAAGCACTTGCGATTTCCTAGGCGGAGTCGCGACGGCGTACACCTCCCCGGACCACTGGGTTGCGAATTCTTTCAGAACAAGGACCACAGCACACGCAGCCAGGGCGGAAGAAAGTTATCTCGGCGGAGGTTCTACATCTACTAGCATGTTGGCAGAGCTGCATGACGAGAAAGACAACAGCAGTTCAAAGACAGCTGCAGTACAACACAAACATCACAGCAGCTCGTCCAATTTCCTGACAAGAAATTTTCATGCTTCACACGGGGGAAAAGAACTGAACAGCCACTGCTCGTGGTACATGAAAAGTATCGTGGAGACAGTTCCAGTGGAAGCAGTACGCGCTCGGGCGCATCGTTGTTGTCAGATACAGAAGATGCGGAGGAAAACTACCACCAGGAAGGCAATAGACAAGTAGAAGGAGAAGCTGAGCAGCACGCAGGACCCGCAGCAGCAATAGCAACAAAGGACGACGCTGGTACAACGACACCTGTCCCTTCGTGCCGCGCAGCGCGCGACGAGTACGGATTTCATCTCGGCACTCGCGTAGATGTACTACCGGGCGTTCGAAGTCTGGCAACACAAAACCCTGTTCGTGATGAAGTCGACGGCGATCTAATGTTTCCTGTGACACCGGGGGCGCCAAAAACGAGCGCTGCAACAGCTAGTGCTTCATCAATGGTCTCAACTGAGCTTTTTTCTGCACGCGGAATAAAACCGGAACCGGTTCTTGCCAAATCTGAAACAACGTTCTCTAGCACTGCTCTTCTCGGCCCGCAAACGTCGGTCGATGCGCACCCAGGGCTGGGCAAGATCTCCTGCGTCCAATTCAACTTCATTGCCGGTCTGCTCTCCGGCTGGAGCGTGACCAGTGCCAAGGCGGTTTTCAGCCTGTTAGCAACCCTGGTGCGGGCGGAGCAGCTGTTTCGCTTCAGTGACAGTACCACCAGTGCCAATGGTGGCGCAACTCCAACTGCAAGCGCAACCGAGAACAACCTTGCGTTTTTGCTCGTGACCGTCACCTTCCTCTTCGCGGCCGTTTCCTGTACACTGATGCAGAACCTAGGGATCTTTTACTTCGGCGCGTTGCAATCGTTGCCATCTTTCCACGGCTGCAGCATTCTGTTCGAGTGCAGCTACGGGCTGGTGTTCTGGCAGGAATACGGGTTCTACGAAGCGCGGAACATTGTCGGGGTTTTCGCCGGGTTTTGTCTGAACTTCGTCGGAATTTACCTGCTGTCGCGCATACAGATTCCGGTGAAAAGTGAGGAGCGCTCTTCTGGCTTTTCGGCATCCTCTTGTGGCGACGAGGCGACCAACAGGAAAAACAGAAGCCGAGGAGAGGAAATAGAAGATCAAGTGTAGGACAGCAACTGCGAGTTCGTCTCGAAAGTGAGTGACTACTTCTCCATCTTGTTCTAAACGCTCCCCGTCTATCCGTCCACGGGCCCTGTGAATCTGTCCTACAACAAGCACAACCATGATTTTGAAGATTTGGATTTTCGGGTACAGTCCAGCCGCAACCAGGGAGCCCCTGACCTTTTCGCTGAGGAGTATCTTTGCCCAGCTGGCGACTCCGCTTTCCGCTCGCACTGCCCGGTTTTCAGATTTTAGAAGGCTAAGTACGTCTTTCATATTCGAGATGGTTGGCGAAGCAGCTACCTGGCTCGCCAGTAAACCGCGAATAAATTTAAAATAACAAAAACGAGCCTCGTTTTGGTTATCCTATCGACATTCATATCATACTTCTTTTATCTTCCCAACGGGGTTTTGGTGCGACATGGGTCATATTCGTAATGAAGTTGTCAACACAACGAGGAAAGTAGTCAGAGATTGTCCTCGTTCTTTAGTCAGCGTGGAATTTATCTTTTTGTGGGTTCTTCATCTTCTCGACCGGGAAACTAATGAGAGATCAGCGACAGAAGTGTCACTGCGGTTGATTTTCCAGGAAATGAAGATTTTGCCGTCGTACATGGTCACGATATAATCGGAACTGATAGCACTCAGACCGGCTGATGGGCGTCTACGCTTCTTTAAATTTTTTGATTGAGAAGTTGCCGGGTGTACTATACCATTGCTGTGCGAGCTACATAACATTAACAGGTATGTGACAATATTTTTATCACAAGTTCTTGTACAAGCAAGTAACGAATGATTTAGAAGAGATCACGATAATTTTTGGGATTCGGGAGAAATAACTGCTTTATAATAACACAGATATCTTGGCTTTCGTTACCTTGAAAGCGGGATGCAAATCTTATGTGGGCATTGTCCAAAGTACCAGCTCATTTAAAGATTGGACGCTCCCAGCAAAGCGTTCGCCGAAGTACGAAGGAAAAAAGCATCCGAGTTTCATGTTCAGGCGTTGGCAACATTTACTGTTTGTGTTTCCGGTGACGTTTGTTCTTTTGTCTCGTTTTTTCGTTGTTCAACCTGGTTTACGTGTTGTCCTGTGTTTTGTGTGCGCGTCGTGACTTTTTATGTCCCGGGAGAAAAATCTAAATTGCGGTCCTGAGCGGTATGCCGACGAACGCCCCTTTACCAATTTCTTCTTGTGTCTCACTAATTTTTACGCCGCAGAGTGAAGATAGGTCAAGATTTTGTTCGAAGGAATTCATTGCACAGAATGACGACAACGACGGTCACGGCAGCGCCGGTCAGTTTTGGCGGCGACCCGGTGATAGAGTATACGAAATGGAAAGAGCCGGTATGGATCGCGCTTCCGGGCACCATCGCCGGGGCGCTGGCGCTGGTTTTCATCGCGTTTCTGCAAATGACGATAAAGGGCCAAAAGATTGGCGCCGACATCGGCGTGCCAAAGTTGGACAAGCTGGCGGCACAGGTACGGGATTGACTTTACGAGTCAGCGTTTTCGTGATAACCGTCTGTAATTTAGTTTTATTTTTTTGCTTCTAACCGGCTTCGTTGTTCTTGATTCCGCTGGCTCCAACATCGATGCGCTTGCTGGACATCAAAATCAAATCGAACGAAGATGTAAAATGAACGCACAACTGAAGGTGAAAAGCGGCTCCAAGGCGTTTCTGATGATCGAGTACAAATTTCTCGCCGTCTTTGTCTTCATCCTGGGTATGGTCCTGCTGGCCCTTTTCTGGGCGGAGCCCATCTCTGATAGCTCCGGTCTTATGGCCCAGAAGAACCCCGGAACGGACGGCGTGCGTGTGATGGGTGCCTTTTTTGTCGGGGCAATCCTTTCCGGAGCGGCTGGCTGGCTGGGAATGACTGTCGCCACTGACGGGAACGTGCGCACCGCCGCGGCTTGCGCGTCTGGTTCCATGAACGACGGATTGAGAACCGCCTTTACGGCAGGTTCTGTTATGGGCTTCACCGTCGTCGGCCTGGGACTCTCCGGGTTGAGCCTCATGTTCTGGGTGCAGACGCTCGACCGTGATCCGGTGGTGGTGATGGAGATTCTCGCGGGGTTTGGGGTCGGTGCAAGCTCTATCGCATTGTTTGCGCGTGTGGCCGGCGGAATCTACACCAAGGCGGCGGACGTCGGGGCCGATTTGGTATCATGTGTGAATAGTAAAGAGGAATGGAAGTGTGGACAGGCTTTTTCCGGAGAGAAGGAGATTGTGCAAATTCTACATGATGTAGGTTAAGGTTTTCGGTTGTACTTTGTTGAAATAATGCATGTCGTCTTTACATAAAAAGTTCGCGAATAAGGACGAGTGTTGACAACATGAATTTCCTCAGGTCGGCAAAGTCGAGGCCGGTATCGATGAAGACGATCCACACAACCCAGCAGTGATCGCAGACAATGTGGGCGACAACGTGGGTGATGTGGCCGGTATGGGCGCGGACTTGTTTGAGTCCTACGTGGGGAGCATCATTGCCGCGGCTACGCTGGCCGGAGACACTCCAGTTCTGATGGCTCTGCCCTTCGTCCTCGCGTCCGTTGGCATTTTCTGCTCGTTCGCCGGTTACTTCATGGTAGGGACCAAAGAGGAAGGAAAGGGCTGGGACGTGCATCTCGGAACTCTCATGTGGGCACTGGAAAAGGGTACAAACACAAATCATATTTTTTAGATTAGCTGGGTTGGTGTAGTTGTTCCTGTCTGCATGTAAACAAGTGGGCCGCGTGTTTATTTGGCAAAAAATATAAGAAGAACGAATCCGTGAGATAGAAACTGTGAACCATTTTTCGTTGCAGCAGATTTGGGTCCAAACATTTAGATTTTGTGCGTCGCCAACAAATCTCTAGGTATGTACACTGCGGGCTTTTTATTCATCGGGCTCGCCGCCGTAGCGATCTTCTTGATGTTCGACAATGCGGAGCAGGGCTGGAGGCTATACGGTTGCATCTTGATTGGCTTGTTCTCCGGGATTCTCATCGGTAAGGTCACCGAGTACTTCACGAGCTTCGACTTCTCCCCGACCATCTCCATCAAAAACGCCGGCAGGACCGGGCCAGCAACGGTTGTCATTCAAGGTATTTAATGGTACTCAAGGTGTTCTGTTTTTTGTTCTTGCATACGTCTGACGTTCAGAGATACTTTCAGAATAAAGGCGCGCAAGCACCACCAAGCCGCCGTTTAGGGCTTGACTTGTCGATTTAGTTCCCGATGCGCAAATGATTTGCATGAAGCTCGTGCCGTGCCAGCGAAAAAAAATTCTTTATATCATTGACTTCTACAACGTTCTTGCAGGTATCGGCGTTGGTATGATTTCCTGCGGTCCGCCCACGGTCATTCTGGTGGCGACGATTCTGTCCTGCGCCGAACTGACCCCGGATGGAGTCGACCCTGCCTACGGCGTGTCGATTGCCGCGGTGGGTATGCTCTCCACCCTCGGTATCACCCTGGCCACGGACGCCTATGGCCCGGTCGCCGATAACGCGGGCGGCCTCGTCGAGATGGCGGGATTAGACTCCTCCGTCCGCGCAAAGACAGACTCGCTCGACGCGCTGGGCAACACCACCGCTGCCACCGGAAAAGGGTTTGCCATCGGTTCCGCCGTGCTCACCGCCCTGTCGCTCATGGCTGCCTTCATATCGCATTAGAAAAAGGTTTCACTGTGGCGATTTTGCGTGCAGGAAATTGTGTCGCCTATGCGCTGTGTTGGGATTTGGGTTGTGGAATTTGCATCATTGAAGCAGTCCTCGTGCATGAATTTAGTACTACCCATACGCGCTTCCGAACGGAAGACAGTAAATAAACTGTGCATCACAAGTTCATCACACAGTGAAAGATTTTTTTTCGCGATATGTGAAGCAGAAAGTTCAGGGCAACACGATAATCATTTTTGATATCAGCGATGCGTCCACCATGGCGGGCTGCTTGTTCGGCGCGATGCTTCCATACCTGTTCGGCGCGCTGACCATGATCTCCGTCGGTAAAGCCGCGGCAGAAATTATCGAGGAGGTAAGAAGGCAGTTCCGGGAGATCCCGGGCCTGAGAAACGCCATCGAAAGAGCAAGCCGTGGCGAAGAAATCCCGCCGGAGGAAGACGTCGAGCCGGACAGCGACCGCTGCGTCGCGATCTCCACTGCGTCCTCCGTGAAGGAAATGATCGCCCCAGGCGCCTACGCAGTCTTGGCCCCGTTGTTTGTCGGCTTCACAATCGGACCGAAGTGCTTGATGGGAATGTTGGCAGGTAGAAGATTTGAATATCAACTTGTGTTGAGTAGATGTTTGATTTTACTAGAATTTTCAAATC
Organism: Amoebophrya sp. A120; assembly: GCA_905178155.1. NCBI lineage: Eukaryota > Dinophyceae > Syndiniales > Amoebophryaceae > Amoebophrya > Amoebophrya sp. A120. Next base: position 2,869,763 of record CAJINV010000007.1, on the reverse strand, counting down.
GCGTCTGTTGAGTTTAGAATCCTTTACTGCAATTGCGAATCACACCCAGTTGCAGCAGATGCCTTCCGCACTGTTGAGTGTGCCGCAGACACATGAAGGTTCCTCTAGTGCTACTTCGTACAGCACCTAGCTGACCATGATGATATCGTAAATCCAAACTACAGGCAGCATCGTTTCCGGGGCCATGATTGCCATCATGATGTCGAACGCCGGCGGCGCGTGGGACAACTCAAAGAAGCTGTGTGAGAAGCTGAAGATCAAAAAGACAGAGCAAGGAAAGGCCTGCGTGATTGGCGACACCGTCGGGGACCCCTTCAAGGACACCAGTGGGCCGGCACTGAATATCCTGATCAAATTGATGTCCATGGTCAGTTTGCTCATCGCCCCAATCATCAAGGACAACAAAGATTACGAGGACTGGTATATGGTTTTGTTTTGCTACCTTCTAATCTAGAGAGGGACACAATCGCAGAGTGTAGATCTTCTTGACGAACCGGAATTGACGGCAAATTATTAAAAAAAATTAAAAAATTAAAAAACCTACTCTCAGGTGGCTGGGCATGGTGCCCCTGGGTGTCTTCGTGATCATCACGGCTGTGCTCATTTTGCAAGGTGTGCTTTCCTTCAAGGATCCGCTCGAGTTTGCCCCGCCATCCGCCCCGCCCACCCCGACCGCGGAAGGCGTTCCAGTGGAGGGCAAAACCGCGGAATCTGTTCCGGTAGTTGTTGGCTCCACTAGTCCTAAGAACAGTCCGGCAAATGCCTTGTGATAAGTCCTTTTTTTCTGTGTCGGATTAGATTTTTTCATGATGCTGATACAGAGGCGAGAACGTGGTTTTAGATTCATTCCACGCGGCCCTGACGAGAGGGAAGAGTGTTTTGCTACAATGAGGAGGCGAGTTTATAAATTCGAGCCCAAGACGATGACGTTACGTACGCTTCTTGGCGTTGTGTATGAAAGTGTAAGGTTAGGTTACAATTCAATTTTTAGTACGAGAGAATTTCATCGGAATACCGGTCGGAAAAAGTGAGGAATTATAGTATTTAGAGCGACAGAGAATTATCCGCCCGCACAATCGATCGGGAAATGCAGCTACGCCATACGTAGTACAAGATCCAATTTATGTCTGCGACTGATATTATGAAAGATCCGACATTGTCGAAGATGCGTAAATACCTGGGAACTGGTGCCAAATTTGAGCGCCGAAAAATAGCGCTTCATTTAGAAAATGTACCGAAGGATAAGCCCGTGCACAGATGATTGATTTAGACGCCGCAGATTCAAAGAATTACGGCTAAGCAGCGTCGCTCTCCCTGCGGAACGCACAATGATTCCTTTACCTCAGCGTCACGTGAATACAGTCGGGCGTTGTGCAGTTTAAAATCAAATCCTGTACTGAAATTCGTTTCACTTCAGGGCTCAGCTGTCACATGCGACAAATACAAAGCACGCCGCGCGCCGTCTTTGCTTTTGTAGGTCAGTCAGTGGCTTATTGCGTTTTGCGTACTGCGATTATGTTCTATGAGGTGCGTTTGGGTGTTGGGGGGAAGAACGAGAGCGTGCGAGATGATCAGAGTGTATGTACTTCATTGTAAACGCACACGTCTACGATTAAGGAAAGATGCCACACGATTTCATCGTCAAATAATAGGTTGTCGAAACCCCCGCTGCACCCGCTGAGGGTGATGCCGTCGCAGCTGACAAGGTTGAAGTGCAAGTGCCGGCAGGAGGCGACGAGGGGAGTCCAAATCAGAGTCAGGAAGCGTAGGGCAACATTGTTCGTTGTCTGGAAGGTTGGTGGATTTGGTTGTCGTTTCAACTTTTAGTTTCCGTAGTTCTCTTGTTACCAAAGTTCTTGTATTTTCTTTGTATGAGCCGCTGGCCGCTTGGTAGCGGCCCTCACCTCGTGTGTATGAAAACTTTTTCATTGCGTGTTAGATGCAGTAGTACCAGGTGGAAAGATTTTGAGTCCTTCGTAGTTGGGTCCGAGTTTGTGTTGGAGAGCAGTACGAATTATTCTGCAAGGGTGCCACACTGCAGCTCGTTCTCAAAGCATCATCATCAAAAGTTTAAGACTATGCGAAAATTTCAGTATGTTGTAGATCATCGTGTGTCATCTTGTAGGCGCATGCAGCTCTTTCCGATACGTCGTTCAACACCGGCTAGCCAAAGGCGCAGTCGCGAATCTCACTCAAGTTTTCAAAGTTCTGAGAAACAAAAAACCGTTTCGCACGTTGCAAATGAAAATGTACATAGGTAAACGAAAAGCAATATTTGTGGCAAACACAATTTGAAGATCTGCGGAAGGGGACGAGAAATGAAGACAAGCTGCTCGAAGAAATAGGATTAAGATGCTGGCACAGATTTGTTGCGCTCCAAGCCTGTGCTCAGCAGCGTTCTTTTGTTCTGTTAAGTGAAAGGAGTCGTGTTGATTTAATGAGTGCGAGGGGAACTTCATCTTCATCCTATCTTCTGTCATGAGATAGATGACGAGGTGGGCGAATCCAAATGAGACAGTAGACCTTAACCTGCAGCGCCGAAATACGAGGGTACTCTGCCGCCCACGTCTCATCAGGGTATTTGGTTTGTCTTCGGCGTCGTGCGCCTTTGATCCATTGGATGGAGGTTTAGCTCCTGCGACTTCTGGTCAAAAAAACTGAAACAAAGCCACGAATGAGCGATCTCCTCTCATCCTTGCTCCGGCGTACTGGCCGAGAGCGACCCGCCCCGATTGTAACTGCACACGTGAAAGAGACTAGTACGCCCGGTGGAGGACCTGCGGAAAGCACGAAGCTGAAATCTCGAAAAGACCGGATCGAGGCCTTTGTGGAGGCCCAGCGCGGGGTTCTGTTCAACGAGGACGACGCGAAGGAGGTGGAGCAGCATTTGATCGAGGGAAAGCGTACAACTCGTTTTGCACTTTTGCAGGGCAAGCTGTTCCATTTCTAGCAGGGTCGTCACGTACATGTTGACAGGCATATATCTGCTGCCTGATGCTGACTAACTCTTCTTCCGTTGTTTACTTCTAGTTCTACACAATTTATTATCAGCTGTCGACGCTCGACACTTGGTGATTTCGCAGCCGCTCGGGATTTCGTCACAGAGACTCCGGAGGTTCGACATCACGGCGTCAACTTCTCCTGTGAATGTCAATGCGTCCACATCTGAAAAACGGTCTTCTATGTCCATTGCCCTGGCGAAAGCGGTGGAGGAAACACGACGCGAACGGGCGGGAAGAATGGGCGCGGACGTTGAAGACGAAGAAGGTCATACGAGGAAAATGAATAGTGGTACTAGTGGTACGTGTGATCCTACTTCTGCCACGGGTGGTCCAACACTTCTGCAGGATGACATTACCACGAACAGACATCCGCATGGTGGGACAACTACATCTCCAACGCAGCAGCTCTTTAGTAGTACGGTGCGGAAAAGCCGGAACAGTTTGTTTTGCCCAGCCCCCGTCGCTGAGGAAGAGACTGGGGCCAGTTCTAGCCGTCGCGGATCCAGTGCAGTCTCAACACCTGCTGGCGCGACATCGACATCGGCAGGACGACGGGTCTCATCGATGAACAAACCATCTTTGGCCGCACCGGGTGCTCCACCACCGCCGCGCATGACGCTACCCGCCCCGTCCCCGCACGGGGGACAGCCGGAGTTGCACTCAGCAAACCTCCCGGAAAGCGTGTGGAGTATGTCACGACGCTTGTCCCAAGTGGTATTGTCTACGAAGCGGCCTAGCATGATTGTACCGAGGCGCAAATCGCAACTTCCGGTGAACGTTAATGGTTCATCAGAGGAAATTTTTCAACAAGCGGATCAACATCAAGCAGCAACGGGTTGTAGTAGCAGCCGTCCGGGAAAAATGAATAAAAACGTGTTCCAGGTCGTCGACAACAGCAGCAAACCATCGAAGATAGAACTAGGCCCGTCGGAAAGGGCCACCGCTGCTTCTACCTATTCCGGATCTACTTGGCAGCCAGGACCGCATGCTGTGAACAACTCTGTTGAAAGCAAACTGCGGCGACCCAGTTCCATCTTGAAAACCTCCACCTCCAAAAGAACCACGATCGCGGGCGGGCCAGGTTTCTTTGCGGAAAAATTCGCACTCGACAGCAACGCTTCTGTCGAGGGCTCCATTGACGAAAACACGGCAAGAAACAGTGGGAATAGAGGCGGAATACTGGCTGGTGGGGTTTCCTCGTCATTTAGTGGAGGTGGAGAGATACAACACAGCACAAGTACAACAACTTCTAATGCTGACAAAACAAAGCCGCCAGGAACTACAACTACTGCGAGCAAGAAAGTGCGCGCGAGCTTCGCAGTTCCCGAGCAGATCCCGGGTTTCAACAACAGATCGAAACGAAAAATCTCTTTGCTACCGCAAAACACAAAAAGCCAGCTCGACCCGAGCACGAGACGGACCATTGCCGTCGCGCCAGACCACGCAACCTTGCTGAGACACGCACAAGCGACGAAAAACGAAAACGCGATTTTCCAACTCGGGTTAGCAAGCTTCCGGGAAAGTTTGCCCGAGGGGTCCTCGCTTGGAGAAGAGGAGGACAAATTGACGTCGAAATTATTCATCTCCCCAGAGCAAAATAACCAGCAGAACAACAACTCGGTTCTTTCCAGCCCCGCACCAAGCACCCCGCAGTCCGGCGTCCGATTATCCGTTTTGCTCGACGGGGTCTTGAAAAGCAAGGAGCAGAAGGACGGAAATAAAGTGCGGAAGTCCGTCGCGATTCTGCCCGGACACAGCGAGGAGGGGGACGAGAACGGTGGTGGTGGAGCATCGTCTTCGAATACTAAGCGGAATTTCCTGCTCGCTGGCGGAGATATGAAAAAAGGCAACAATCTTCGCGGGCGCGCGATGCCGCGCCTGTCGATTTTTGCGGAGTTTAAGGCGGACAACACGGTCATGTCGGCGGTTCGAAAGAAGAGTTTGTTATCCGGGATCAACATCAATGCAAATACCGCGGGGGCCCTCGGATCTGCCGGACCGGCCGCGGGAACGGGTGCTATCGGGATGAACCACGGCTTGAAATCGGCGTTGAAAAACAAGGGTTTTAACCGCTCCATGTCCATTTCCATCAAGGACGAGGAGGACGCGCGGCAGCAGAAGGTAAAAGCGGAGTGCAGCAAGGCGGCGCTGGCGCAGATGAAGCGGTGGCTGTTGAACAGCATGAACCGAACGTTCGTGCAGGACATCTGGCAGGGGTGCAAATTGCTGAATCCCTTGGACAAGACTCTGATCATCCAAGAACGCTCGAAGAAGATCAAAAAAGTGACCGAGAAGCGCGTCGCACCCTTGCGGTCGAGTTTGAAGAAGGATAATTCTCTAGGCAGTCGGGCGAGTGCGAATATCAACGGCGGGACGAGTAGTGCTGCTGGTGCCACGTCGAATGCAGGTGGGAGTCTTGTTTCATCCGCAGCGAACAGGAACAGCAGCACAGGTGGTCTATTGAATTCGAATTCGAACAACAGCTCGAATCTTCCGTCGCCGACGTCGAACTCGCAGTATTACCTGCAGAATAAGTTCACTTCCTCAGCAACTTTGTCGAATAACAGCACGCCGACGTCTGCCATGCTGTCTACGAGATGGATGAACGGGCATGGTACGAATGGTACCCGAAGGAGCAGCAACATGACAAATTCCAGTATCGGATCATTCGGCGGGGGGAAGGGGGCGGTCCCTGGGAGCAGCGGCTTCGCGGGGCTGGTGCCGGGGTGAGAAAGGTGGAAGCAGATGTTAAGAATCTCGTAGAAACAAGTTTCTGTTGTCACATGTAAAATGCTAGCTACTTGTACTTGCTCAGGCTCTTGATCAAATTTGTTTACCGACGCGGTAATGCTGGAAAAGCACATACTCTGCGTAGTGATAATTAAGAAGTGTCATAGTACTGCGTCGGCGAAGACGAGGACGGACTCACTGCTGTTATTTCTTTGGCGTGCGTTGCTGTCACATGCTTCCTTGTATGATAGAGATACCACAAAGACAAACTCAGCTGCAAGGGCTTCTCGAAAATTTGGCATCTCTCCAATTATACCGTAGTATACCATAGTAATAGTTTTGTTGCATCGCAGCCTTGAAAATAGTCACTTCGTAAGTGGTGATGACGTGGGCGCCTTGCGTAATCTGATCCGCTCGCTCTGTTCTTCTGAGCGAGGGACTCACTAAATCTGTGCTCGTGGTTGATATTATTTTTTGCTCTTGCTTTCAGTGAGCGTAGGCCCGGCGAGTGAGAGAAACGAGACAGGAAGGCGCGTCGTGTTTCGGTTTGCGTGCGCCCCGCGGAGCACGCAGGCCAGGCCGCAGCCGCGCGCGTGTCGTGTCTTTTCGCGCGCAGCCGAGCCGCGGCGCGCGGCGTTGCGCAGGCGAACCCCGCCATGCTTCCGGGGGCGTGCGGTGGTGCAGCTCAACCCCGGAATCGATAACATCTTGCCGGCCGAAAGACCCAAGCGGGTGGGCGCCCTCGATCGGTATCGTCGGAGAAGCCTCAACAGCGTGCGCAGTTCGTGGCAGCCGTCGCGCGGGCCCGTGTCCTTTCTCAGTTTCCGGCGCCCCAGTCGCGCCCTCTCTCGGTTTCCGGGGCCCGCCCCGCCCGGCGGCGCCTTCGTGCGCGGCGGCGGGCCGAGCCTCCCCCTTCGTGGCGCTGCGTTTTCATTCCCCTGCGCAGTTGGCTGTATTGGCCTGGCGCCCCCCCGCCCGATGGGGCGGTCGGTGCGTCGTCGCTTCAGCACACAGACGTGGGCGCCAACGCCTCGCCGGAACGGGACCGTAGCGCCGCCCCATTGGCCACCAGCTTAGGCCAGCCACTCAAGCAGCCCCGCGCCCCCCACATGGGTTGTTTCTCCCCGGAACCCGGGTGTGTCTGTTTCGTGTGGCCGGCTGGCCGAGCGGCGCCAGCGGGTGTGGGCATGGGTGGCAGCCTTCCCTTGCCGGCTGCTTGTGTGTCTGCAGACATTGGTCGGCCGGGTACTAAATTTTCAACTGGGTCAGAAGGCCACGCGGCAAACGTTTCATTCTGAGTGAATTTTGCGTAGTCTCGTTTGGTAGCTGAGCAGCGGCCGGCAGGGTGTGCTGTCGCACAGTGGTGTTCGTGTATGGTGCCGTCGCAGGCATAAGGATTTGGGGCACGACCCCGAGGAGGTCTTCCGTGTTCCAGTTACACTAAAAGCCAGGTACGCAACACATAAGACGAAGGAGCACGGTCTAGGTGTCTTTTTCAAGGGTGGACAAGTGGTCTCTTTCGAATAGCATTCAGTGCTTTCGTCGCGGCTGTACACTTCTAAGTAAACTTCGCCCTACCTTCTGACCATGACAACCCCTCCCAAATCTCCCTTTGAGGGAACCGCAAACCCGAAGCGAAACAACACCCGGAGTCCGCGGCAGCCTGATGACGATGTCGTGCAGCGCATGTTGCGGCAGGAGCAGACAAACACCTTGCAGCACCAGGCGGCAGGAGGAGCACAACAAGTCGCAAGGCATGTTCCCGTGTCACTGCAAGGAGATCGTATAGAAGTAGATGCCGCCGCTAGTATTTCCCCGACGTTGCTGCACGAGGACAGCCATAAAAATTCTACCAAGCACAATGTCACCTCCGCAACAGTACAGACAGCGACAATTCCCCACGCGAGCTGCAAACCGAAAACCACGACCGCCGTCTCCTTTATCCAGAGAATCAAGCAAACCGCTTTCCCCCTACCAAGACGAGGCCACGCCCGGTCGCCACCGGCACAACCAGGATCGTCTTCAAGATCGCCCTCGCCTCCGTTTTCTTCTCCGAAGACGAAGAAAGCGAAGCGTAGTGGTTCACCTTCACCAAAGGCCGCGACGGGGTATGTCAGCAGCACGAACGACGAGGTGGACGACAGCGACGCGAGCAACTTCCTCGATAACGACAGCGAGGATGAGGATAACGTCGTCGCGCCGGAGACGGCCAGGTGGGTGGTGGAAAAGTACCTGATGCCGCTGTTCGAAAGAATCGGCTTGTTTCAATCGGTTTACAGTGGGAAAAATCTTTCAGGCGGGGGCCTTGCTGGACCGGCTGGTACCAGTGGCGGACCAGGAAAGACTGCTGGTGGTGGTGGTGCACCATCGTCAACTACATCTCCCACGAAAATAAGCAGTGCCGGTGGAAATACGAAGAACTTAAAAACCGCTACTACATCTACTTCAACTTCCGGCGTTCCTTTACTCGACGAACTTCGCCTCTCCGACCGGCTGTTGCACAAACTGCAAGAGTACCGGAAGAAAGTGGCGGTTGAGACAAACTACTGCGCGGCGCAGGAGCGGGAAAAGGAACAGCAGATGGAAGAGGTACAAGCGCTGCAGAAAGAGTTGAAACAACTCCAACACTGGGTCGCGATGGACGGCTACCGGCGGAAAGCGGAGATGGAAAGAAATTTGTGGGAGAAAAGGGGTTGCGAGGAAAAGGAGATCCAGTTGGGCGAACTGTCGGAGTCGTTGGCTGCGAGGGTCAAGGAGAACAAAAAGTTACATTTTCTCGTCGACCAGCAGGAGCGGATCGTCTCGCAGCAAAGATTTGTCGTGGCGAAACACCTGCGGGCGGCCAGTTTGGCGAAACTGAAAAACGACGTGTTGGAGGGGGAGGTGCGATTTTTTGTGCGTGTTTTGTTTGGATGCTTCTCATGTTTTATTGACTTCCGTATCCGTAGGTCGCCTTGTTTGCTTGTCTGATGGATGGGTCGTGTGATGTGTATCATGTGTAAACATTCGGTGCATTTACATCAAACACAGATCCGGCTGCTTCGAAATTTCAAATCGAGCAATGCGGCTGCCGGCGGGTCAGCTGCTACAGGACACGGCACCACGACAGCAGGCGTGGTCGCCGCAGAGGGGGCTTCAACTTCAGGCGGCACAGGCATCCGCAATAGTACCGCGTCTGGCGCCGTTGCAACCGCTTTGGGACGAGGAAGCAGCAGGATTTCCGGCTCCGCTAGGGATTCCACCACAGGTATCAAAAGGAAAAATCTCCCCTCCCCATATCGAAAAGGAAGTCTGTGATGCTGTATTTGCGTACACAAATCAGCTTTGTCTTGCAGTGGAGCACTGCAGGCAGATACAGAGCCCGGAAAGGGGTGGCCTGAGGTAGACACTTAGCATGGCAGACGTCTGCTCCATTGGCGCAGCAGCATTACAAATCGCCTGCGAAATGCGGCGGAGGCTCTGGCTTTGCTCTCTTGCAAGACAGACTCGATTTGTGACCACAAAGCAGCATCACAAATTTTGAAAAGCACGCCTTTTCGATATGGGGCGGGGGGATTTTTCCTCACAATAACAGGAACATCAACTCCTGCTGCTCACTTCTCCTCGAGCCTCGTTCCCCACATCACGGACGCAGACTTGGAGAAGCAGCAGAAAAAGTTCGCCCAGCAGCTGTCCGACCAGTTTCAGGCGCAGGACGAGATCGAGCTGAAGTTGAGCACGCTCGTGTCCGACAAAAACAATTTAGAAGCCGGCAGAACCGCGCTGATGAAGAGAAACGAGGAGCTCTTACTGGAGAAAGATTCCCTCCTCGAGGAGGAAACCGAGCTGCGGATCGCTTTGAAAGAGCAGTTGAAAGAGGCGCTGAACGAGAAGGACACCATGCGGAAGGAGCGCGACAAGCTGGAGATGAAGGTGAAAGACCTTTCCGCCGACCGGGACACGTTGAAGCAAAGGCTGAAAAAATACCGCAGATTGAAGGTGGACGAACACAAAACCTGCAAAAACTGCAACAAGGAGTACTTATCAAATGCAAAAATGTCTGGGTCTGGAAGAGTGCAAGGTTTGTCATGCACATTTTACCTGACTCCTGATGTCTGTGATGCATGCTCTAGCATCACAGATTTTGCGAGGGCTTCCTGATGCCTATACTGCATGAGAAATGCTCTCTCGCCGTGGCAAAAACTGGACCTCTTTTGCTGTTCATGCAATACAGATTTATTGCGGAATCCAAATCCAGCATGACAAGTTCCAACCTTCCCGACCCAGACATTTTTGCAATTGATAGTACTCGGAGCAGGACAATTTCAACTGGTCCTGCCGCACCCACTCCAGCGAGTACGGGGGGGAGATGTGGTGGTGCTGCGGGAAGTTGGGGAAGGACGCGATTGGGTGCAAATTCTCGAAGCACGAGTCGAAAGACGAGGATGACGACTTGGACGAGCAGGATCGGGCGGAGCGCGAGGAGCGGGAGAACAAGACGCGGAACGCGAAGATTAAGTGCTACAGCTGTAAGGAAACGGGGCACATCGCGAAAAACTGCCCCAAGGATCCGAATTTGCGAACGCTGTACGACCCCGTGCCGGATCTGAACCGGATCGAAGTGCTGGCGTTGAGTCAGCAGTTACGCGGGAAGAAGAAGAAAGGAACTACAATGGGCAGTACTAGTAGTTCGGCTAGTGGGACCACGAGTGGCAGCAGTACTTCGACACAGGACGACGACGCGAGCAGACAGTTGAAGTTATCGGAGATCGTGACGAAGATCGACAGCAAGCTCGGGTTTGTGAGTACGATGAACGAGGAGGACCTAATCATCGACGACGCAGTTCTGGACGACGTCGTGGACCTGTGCGCGAAGGCGCGGGAGAAGTTTTACGCGCAGTTTCTTTTGGAGGAGGAGGCGAAGCTGATGAAAAATCACAGTGAGGAATACTTCAGCTCCAGCGAAGAGGACGAGGAGGAGTCCTCGGAGTCGGAATCAGAGTCGGAGAGTAATTCGGAAGCAGACGAGGACTCTGAAGATGAGGACGGGAGTGGCTCGGAGCACGGGGACGGCGGAAAAGTGAATCAATCAGGAAAAGTGAAACAGAACAATTCCGGTTCGGATAACGATTCGGAGAAAAACGATTCGTCTTCTGGCGGTGAGGACTCGTCGAAATTGGACGGGGGGGATTCCAGACGGTCATCAAAATCCGAAAACGGGAAAAATTGATGAAAGTGAATGCGAAAAAATCCTAGCAGCTTGCACAGGAAGGGTTTTGCAATTCTTGGTACAGCGCATAAGAAAAGAGCACGAAGAAAAAACATAGAGTTAACAACGACATTTGAGTGAAGTATCCTTTACTGTTTCGTAAGACGAACGCCCGGCCTTGTAAAAAGATCTGAGCAGAAAATTGTAATAAAGTACGATGGGAACAACATGCGGATTTGTATTCCGAGATACCCTTGTTGAGCAGCGCAGCCGCCGCATACCAAAAACGCAAAGAAAAGTGTTCCGCACTGGTGGCTACGAGATGTTGGAAGAAGATCTGCAAAGCTATCCGACATGAAAGAAGATCCATTTTGAAGAAAATTCATTTTGCTAGCTGCCGTAAAGAAGTACATACATGTTCCACGCCAACACATAGAAGAAGTTTCAATCGAATACGTTTCTCTTCACCTGCAGTTATTTGAAAAAAACAACGTAAAGACTTTCCCACTAGTCCTGTAGTCGCAGAGGCCGCTTGTATGACGATGTGACTCTTCAGCAAACTTTTAGTTTTTTGCTAGGTAAAAAGTGGCAGTCGTAGCTTGATCATTTTTGTCAACATTTTTCTTCGAAGCTTACAGGAGCAAGTCAAGAAAACTAAACTACAAGATGATCCACTTTGCCCTGCTGATCAGTCGGCAGGGCAAAACCCGGATGAAGAAGTTTTTTTCGCCGGTCTCGGAAAAAGAGCAGCTGAGCATGATAAAGGACATCAGGAATCTCGTCCTCTCAAGGCCACCGAAACTCTGCAACTTCCTCGAATGGAGAGAATACAAGATTTGCTACAAAAGGTATAAAATCTATCGACGACTTCTACTTCACAGATGAGCAGTAGAACTACAACACGCACCACAAAAATCACGTTACAGCGTTGATGATGTTGTAGTGCATGATAGTAAGTAGATGCTTTTATCCATCAGGTACGCAAGTCTGTACTTCATTTTCGCTGTGGATCCGGAAGATAATGAGCTCCTGGTGCTGGAGGTCATACACCATTTCGTCGAGTGCCTGGACCGATATTTCGGCAACGTCTGCGAATTGGATCTGATATTCAACTTTCACAAGGTATAAATATGCGATGTGTTTCCTATGTTTCTTTTTCGCCCGCCAAAAAGGGGCACGGTTAACAATTTCTCGCTTTTTTTCAGCCGCCGAAATGAAATGGGAACTTGATGCACGGGAATGCTGGTACGATGAAACGACTCTAAAATTAGCACGCAAAAAAATCAGGCCTACTACATATTCGACGAACTGTTCATAAACGGGGAGCTGCAAGAGACGAGTAAGAAGCAAGTTTTAAGGCTAATTGCCGAGCAAGACGCCATGATGGAAGACAAAAAGGATCAAAAGAAGCAAACCTCAGTATTTGGGATTCGATAGCACATGAAGACCCCACGGCGTGTGTTGCCATACTGAGCATGATGATTGATGCTCCTCCCCCCACCCATGTCAGCGACAAGGAAGCCCCAGAAACAACATTCATCACACAGCGACAACCTAGAACATGTTTGGGAATAGTTCTCATCTAGTCTACTACGCGACAAGGACAAAGAAAACGTGGTGACGTGTGCCGAGGAGGGCGGCGTGTTCTACCGCAACTTCTTACACTTGCGGTCCGAGGTCTGCTCGTGCCAGCCGAGGATGTGGATTTCTTCCCAACTTGTCAGACTCTGGCAGGCGGAATAAAGATCTTGATCTGTGCAGGTTTTCGTTTTCGTTGAAGGGTCGACCTCCACACGATTTCGTCCAATACATTGTTATGCTTATGGAACTATTGTCGTCTTCGTGCATCATGTGTTTATTTCAAAACTGCGTGTAGTTGTGCTTCGTTTGTCTTCGTGGCAAGAATAAAACGCGCTTTCCCGCGTAGATCGTACCACATTTCAGATTCGTGTTGATCTCGTGTCGTTCTCCGGTTCATTGTAGTTTGCGTCCGAGTCCTCTGTGTTAGCATCACAATTGTCGTGAAGAGTACAGTCCTTGTGGCCACGGTATTACTAGATCAACTTGACGAACAAGTTTCTTTACACGCTTTTGCTGCAGATTCTGGCTTCCCCTCTTCCCGCCCTACTGAGCACATTATCCCTGACCCTATACCCACTCACTGTAACCGTTTTACATTTACTTTATTTGCCCTCTTGTAATCGCCCCCAAGGCCTTACGGAGTTTGGGGGCGTCCCAGGCCCTCCTCTCCGATAGCATCTCTAGTATGAAATCACCCTTACAAGTTTTCCCTAATATCGAAAACAGTTCACATCGCTCGTCCTTTTTCTCAGAACGTCGATGTGAATCATGAGTAGAGCTTAATCTGAACCGAATCAAGATGGAGCGAAAAATCGGTGTTGGTTTATTTGCCGTGTTGCTTGCAGCGCCGCCATAAACTCTGCTTTGCAACCAGGCGGTTTCTGTATTTGCTGTCAAAACTGCGGGAAATAACAAGATGCAGGGGCAACTTGCAGGCGCAGGGACGAAGTTTCCGTTCGGATCTTCGGCAACGGCGCTGTGCAGGAGAACATCTGTGCTGGTTTTTCTTGCTACAGCTTTTGTTCTGTACGTCGAAGATCCAGCGGTACTGGCGTTTTTAGGGAAGAATGGAAAGACCGGGCGGGACCTATCGCCTCGTGCAGCGCAAGAGCAGGACGACAATAACAGTGCTGTCGCGACAGATGATGTGAGGCGCAGCGAAGATCAACTTGTTCTTCCCAGCAAGAGACCGCTGCTGCGGAGAAGAGGACGGAGTACGGGAATGTTCCAGAAGACGGCTGCACCGATTTTTAGAGACGAACTGTCCGAAGAGCACAACTCGCTGGGCGGAGCTCCGGACTATCAGACTGCCCCAGCAGCAATCTCTACTGCAGATCCAATCTCACCGTTGCCTCTATCCAGTTTTCTCAGAAGCAAAAAGAAAAAGAAGCGTGTGCACCGACGTGTAGGGATAGAAGCAACAATAAAATCTTCGAACGCGGCGGATGAAGGAGATGCAAGTGTTCTCGTGAATCCAGCATCATCTTCAACACGAAAAACCGCAGAAACAGCACGACATGAGGACAGGAAAACGGTCACACCGTTCTCGGCGGAACAAGTAGAGACCAAAAATGGATCGCGGAATTATGTCAACAATAAGCAAGAGACACATCAGACATCAGACAAGAAGAGCCAACTGGAACTACATGTGACGACTCCAGAACAAGAAGACATTTCTGACATTGCCGAAAGCAACGTAGCAGCACGACCGGAGGCCAAGCCGGGAGGCACGTGGGAGTGGAGGCCAGCACCAGAGGAGGACCACGATTCTGCTCTAGGTGAAGAACAAAAACTAGAACAAGTTGGCGCAACGACAAACGAGTGGAATGACGAAGTAGTTTCGACTCGCAGGGACGAAGATGAGGACAAAAAGAAGGAGGAGCATATGACGTTTTGGGAAAAGCTGAAGGTGAACTGGATGACCTGGCTGTTTTGGTGCGTACCCTTCGTCATCTGCCTTGTCTTTGCCGGCTTCCTTGCCAAGGTCGACGACGACGACGAGAAAACCCTGGACGACGAACTCAAAGACGCAACGCGGCCTGCGCCAGTCCACTTCCACAACACTTTCGTCGATGGTAATGATAGTACAGCGGCCCCCGGAGGACCACCTCCCGGTGCTGCAGCTTTAGCTGCCGCCGGGTCGACAGCAACAGCATCCCTCGGTCGTGGATTCGATCTGGCGCGGCTCGGGGGAGCAGCTCTGGGGGCCGAAGGTGGTCCACCTTTCTTGGGAGATTATGCAGTGCAAGCCGACGGAATTATCTCGGATAAAGACCGCGAGGAACAACGGTGGTCTACGCGCACGTCAGGTGGTTTCGGGGAAGAGGGCAGCGAGGCTGAGGCTTTTATTAAGGACGACGACGAAATAGGAATTGTACAGGGCGACGCGGTCGACGATGCGAGGCTGATGTCCTTCGCTGTAGGTGCCTTCGCGGACGACGACCAGCAAAAGGAGAAGACGGGGAAGAAGCCTATGAAGAAGGTTGTAAAGTTGAAAAATCGTGCTGCTTCCCCTGCGACGGCTGCTGTTGCAGAACAACACGATAGTAAAAATACCGCGTCTGCTGGGTCAAGTAGTACTGCTCCAATCGTCCCGCATTTCCGGCCCAGATCGTCTGAAGCCGACGATAGAAGGGTTGTACTATCGCAGGGCAGTTCATCGGGTAATGTCGTGAGAGCGTCGATTTCTAGTGCTGACAGTACAACTTCTACTTCTTCTGGGAAGAAGAAGAAGATCTTGCTGAACAAACAAGAACAGCAGGCAGCAGTGCAACAACCCACCAGCATTGGGAAAAGATCTAGTAAGAATAGCGCTTCCACAATGTCGACGGAGACGGGAATATCAACTTCTGGCGGAGCTGCATCATCAACATCAACACGGGCCGCCTCTAAGGTATAGGACGACGGTGCGGGGGCCCCGCGCTACCACGCGTCAAAAATGTCCAATGACAGTGGCGGGACATCAACGCGGCTCGCGTCCAAAGTCTCCAACGACAGTGGCGGGACAATTCGGCTCGCGTCCAAAATGTCCAATGACAGTGCTGGCGGGGTCGCGCGGTTGGCCTCCACGACCTCGACAGACAGTGCAGGTGGGGTCGTAGCGCAAACCGGTAGCACGCGTTTTTTGTCGACGATTTCGGAAGACACAGCAGCCAGGATGTCTACCGCCTCAAAAGCCAGCAACGATAGTGTGGGTGGTGGTGCTGCTGGGATGACCACGCCGAAGGTTCCGAAGGGAGCTGCGAAGAAACAGCACCAGCTGCCCAAGATCTCGGAAAACAGTGTGCCCTCTGGAGTGTTGCCTTCCGCGGCATTGTTGAGAAGTAGTACTATGAGTAGTACTAGTAGTACTGGCGCGACGGTGGAAAATAAAGAAAAACGAAAACGGGCGGTTTCCAAGGAAAGGCCGAAGAGACAAAAAACGCCTGAACAGGTGGGACCTCTTGCCTCACCGGGCGCCAAAGCCGCTACAAAAAATGTAATGCCAAAGTAAGGGACGACGAGGACGAAGATCTATCTGTATCTTCACAGAGACATGATAGATAGACGTGCGTGTCTGTTACCCACCAGAGGTGGCGTCGTATGCACGTGCCGCATGGAGCGGCAAAAATCTTACGAACTACCCCGAGATTTTTCGTTCTCCTTCCTTTTTGATGCACCTTGATTCATCATGCTCATGCAGACTCTCTTGATTTTGATGAGGCGGAGGCCAGTCCCGTTGTCAGCCGGGTTCGGTTCCCGGCCTCTATCGAAAGTGTGTGTTAGTGTTTGTGTTTGAATCACTAGCGAAAGTTTGTGAATTGAACCGGAAAATAAAGACAAGCTGCAAAAAAATCTCTGAAAAACGAGGGTCGTGAGAGATAGAGGAGTGAGAGTTTTTGTTTGCGTTGAACCTGAGGGAGTGACGTGCAAAGTGAGTGAATGGGTCACAAAGGAATGAGTGAGCGCAAGCGAGATGTTCTATGAGAAGGAATTTGAGGCTCTACTTGTCAAGTGGTATCATAAGGTTTCTCGCACTCGGCGGAGATCGTACGATCACGAATTGGCTTTGCATGACGCAACTAGAATAACCGCTCAGCGTGCTGAAGTTGGTTTCTTTTTTTCCTTTTTTTCGGACGACCACTGAGGTTTAAGTAATGCTAGATGTATTTCAAGAAGCGATCTTCCTCTTCGCACAACCGACATCCCACTCAAACGACAGGCAACGAAATTAATTTACGAAGGGTTTTCGCGGTTTGTTCTCTGCTTCTCGTTTTCTGCCTTATGATTTCTTGAGTTGTTCCGAGTTTTGCTCGACCTGCTTTTAATTCATGTATGTATGTAAGATGTTTTTTTCAATATCAAAAGACAAGTTGGTTTTGATATGGATGATGAGCACCATCAGCGACGCGGTCGGACGCTCGGTGACTACTCTGGAAGCAAGTGACGCTTTTTGCCAACAACTCTTCGGCGCCTGGCGCGACTAGCAGGTCGTCTTTTCGGAGCGCGGCAAAAACCCGGGAGAATTGAGTTTTGCACATCTTACGGGAAGATATTATTCAACCGAGCGCGGTACAACGAACTACCACACCAGCACTCCGTGCAGCCACGACGAGCAAGATCGCAAGAGACCATGACCAAAATAACCGCATTGACAGCTTCACTGCATTTTTCAACATGACCGCATCTTCTTCTACTCCTTCAAATTATAGTACTGCCGGCCACGCGCACGCCACACCCACCTCCTACAGTGGCGTCCCGTCCGACCTGAAAGTGAAAGATCCGCAGTCCTGGAGCGGAAGCGACGTCGCTTGTTGGTTGCAATGGCTGGGCTTCGGTGTCGGGACCATTCCGAGGCATCTGGACGGGCCAGGGTAAGACATTAAGTGTTTTTTTTCTCGTCATGCAGTCGCTCGATGCAGTTGCAGTACTTGTTTTCTACTACTTCCGTCTGAAATGTATCATGTATTTGCATGTTCCTATCGCTTCTGACATTGCAATTTTTTTTGATGAAACTTCTGCAGTCTCCTGCGCCTAGTAACCTCCGACGGCCGCGGCGAGAACGGTCGTGGCGACGCCTTCTGGTCTCGGCTGAACGGGCGGGAGAAATCGATGCTGCGCAGCGCCATTGCGCCGCTCTTGATGCAACAGGAGGTTGAAGTAGACCAGGGACAAGTAGACGACGTGGAGGCTGGTGCGGCAACGAATAGCCCAGCAATGATGAACCGCGGGGGGCATCGACGTGTGGAGAACAAGCGCGATCTTGGTCCACGACCTCGGGGAACCACTACGGGTACAACCACAGAAACTACAGCTTCAGCCGGATCAGAGACCGATAGCGCGACAGGTCAACATGGTCGTTCAGGCGACCACGACGACCCAGAACGAATAGAACAACACATGAGTCATTTTTCGACGAAGAACTTGGCAGGAGGATCTCGATCTTCAGGCTCCAGAGCAGCTGGCGCCCCCGGCGATTCGAGTGCTCTTAAAAACCTGTCAAGTAGTCCAAAGCGAAGTAGGAACAATGTTAATCAGAACCAGCAGGGCCTACTTTCAGCGACTCCTTTATCCTCTGCAAAGAAGAGCCGAACCAAGAAAAAGCTGTCGCACTCCCCCGACGCGAAACTTTTCCGGAACGATGGGACCGCGACGGGGCACAGGACTAACACCAGCGTGGCGGCGCTGCAAATCCAAGCCACGAACCCGGACTCTTTGCTGCTCCGGGCCATCGAGGGGCCGTTGGTGGGAGATGGCCAGAACAGTAGTAAAGACTGCTCTGTTCGGCTTTATAGCGAGCGGATGCGGCAGCAGTTGTTGGCTCATCAAGAAGGAACTACAACATCGTCAAGAGCAAATCTGAAAAGCTCGATCACAGCGGGCCGACACTCCGGGCAGAATGAGCTGGTGATTCCAGAGTCTTTTGTCAGCCGGAAGCACTTCCGTGTGTTGCACCAAGACAGCGGCCTGGCGGACGAGGAGGTTACTTCTACAACTAGCCCCTTGATCTCCTCCTGCGTAGACCCGCTGGACGGCCACGACGATTTGCAAGATCCCACCCATTCCTGCTTCTCCCCTTGGCGCGTGCAGGATCTGGGGTCGACGACCGGTACCTTTTTGATGATCCGGGACCAGATTTTCCTCAAGGAAGGCATGACGATTCAGATCGGCGCTACGGAGCTGCAGATTTTTTTCGTGCCGAAATGCGAACTGGAAGAAATCTTCGGCAGGCTGGAGGACGGAGAGTTGACGGAGGAAGAGGAACTGCAAATCTTCGAGTCCGCCTTGCGGGGAGGCGGGGGCAAGAATCGTACAACAAGCAGTGAACAATTTACTCCTGGCGGATCACGAGATCAACCGCGTGACCACGTTGAGGACGAGTTGACGCTTCTTTGCTTTGTGCAGTCCAGCACAGCGGAGAACTTCAGCATTGCCAGTTCCTTCCGACTCGCCGACTCCGACTCGGTTGTTGAGCTATCCGTTGCGGGATCTTCTTCTTTCTCGTCTGGTGGGAGTAGTGTAGCATTATCCACCCTCCACGGTGGGGATGAAAGGCAAAGAGGAAGCAGAAACTGCAAAAGAACCGTCGAAATCGTGCCCAGTCGCACGCTGTACTTGACCAATGCGAGGAAGAATCGGGAGAGGGTGATCACGATCGGGCGCGACCCAACCAACGTTTTGGCAATCCAGGACAAGCAGCTCAGCACGTTTCACGCAAATGTCCATTTGGTGGTCGGAGGGAATACGAGTACAGAACGTGCGACGCGAGCGAAGACGAGGGAGACCGTGGAAGGGAGAGGTACGTTAGTTTCTCTTTTCGTTTGTTCGTTCTGCCGTGGTGTGCAAGTGCTGTGTATGTGTTTGACTGCGACACGCAGCGGCTCATTGAAGTAGGTAGCTGTCATGCTTTATTTTCACGCAGAACAAAACGAAGACACAATAGCACACGCACGACATATTAGTAGACAAGTCACAGAGGAATTTTTCACATACGATTTCTTTCTTTTCCCCAGGTTCTTCACCAACCCCGTCGACCCGATTCATGCTTACGGATCGCTACTCCACGAACCGCACCTGGTTGCGGTTGTCCGAGGACGGACAGGTGTCCGACCCGTTCGTTTTCCGAGTGGGAGACGTGCTGAAAGTCGGCAGCTCGCTCTTCATGCCCTTCGATCCGGACCACCTCGTGCAAGAAGATAATTTCGGTGCTAGTATTAACGAAGGACAACGTGAACTTACGGATAGGGTACTACTTCTAGATGGTCGTCGTGAAAACAACAACAAATCCTCGTCCTCTTCCTCCTTTCTTCACGATTTGGTGTTGGAGAGCGAACGGGAGCTGCAGGCGAAAAACGACGAAGATTTGGACTTTTTCTACACGCGCAGAATGGAAGACGAGCGTGGGGAACTGCGGGAGTGGAGCAGATTGGGGGAGAAGGACGAGCACGCTGTGCTAAACAGCAATAATGGGAAGAGTAGTGCTGACATGAACGCAATATTGAACGCGAGGACCGGTGGGGGAGGCGGCTCGAGTTCTAGTTCTAGCTCGTCGTCTTCCAGCACGACGCGCACAGGGCCACTGGATCAGCAAATTCATGATGGTAGAGCAAATTATCCGTCAAGTAGTTCGAGCTCGTCCTCTTCATCAGCAACTACAGGGTCAGGCGAGAGACCCCAGCACGGGAATGACAATGAGCCACAGCAAGAACCACAACCACAACACCCGCCCTACGCAGCTTCTTCATCGGCTGCCGCCACCTTCAACAGTCGCGTGTCCTTCGCAATCACCTCGGAGCAGTGGCATCTGGAGCAGGAGTCACGGGAACAGCAACGCCTTTGGGACGAGGCGAAGCGCCGGGCCCTGTTTGACGGGATGCAAGAGGAAGAAAATTTGCGCGATGTCGTGCTGGGAGACGAACGAACTACAAATAATGGTGCTACTACAACCTCCGCGTCAGCAGCACCATCGTCTGTTCCTGCAGGAGACGGTCCTCCGCGGCCTTCGAGACCAGGAGAAACGGATGCGATTGGGACAATCAATGTTCCGTCGGGGGTCGTCCATCCCCTCCCCCCGACTGGAGCGATAGCTTCCTCCTCTACAACTACCTCAGGCACCTCCGCAGCTGCGCTGGGTGCGAGCCCGAGCCGCCCGCGCAGGAACAACAATTACGGAAATAACAACGGCCAGGAGAATGCGGTGAACATTCTGCGAGGAGTCTTGCCCGACGTGATTCTCCCGCCCGACGACTACGCCGACAAGCTACGGAGGTCCCGGATCGGGCAGCGCAGAAACATCCCGCCCGACGACGTAGCCAGAATCGAACGAAATCAGATGAATAGTAGAGGTGCAGGAGCAACGCCGGCCTCGGCCAGTGGTCGTGCTAGTGCTTCCTCTTCGCGAGGAGGTGGCGGCAACAATTTTCTGACGCAGTTTCAGCAGGATTTAGAGGAGGACGCGAACCGAAGGCGTCAGGAGGAAAATCAGCGCCGAATCGAGGAGGAAAGGGTTCGCCGAAGTACTTCTAGAGCAGGAATCAACAACGCGTCGTGGTCAACCTCGAGTGCCGGAACTACTACACAACTGGCTGAGGAGAATTATCGCCACGAGGATTCTTCAACAGCGCGGAACGCGCATCAGCTGCACGAGGATCGTGATTCCGCGTGGACAGGAACAACTGCACACGGAGGAGGTGGAGGACCACGAGAGGTGCAACATGATGCAACCCCGACAGTTGCAGCTACTGCGAACACGGCCCAAGTAGAACAAGAGCCCCCGCCACCACAACCCCTTCCGGAAGATGATCCCAACCGTATCGTAAGGAAAAATCCCCCCTCCCCATATCGAAAAGGCACGCCCCAGAAAATTTGTCATGCTAATTTGTGACCTCAAATCGTCTCTGTCTTGCAAGAACGCAACCGCACAGGCTCTGCCGCACTCTGTTGGCGGTTTGTGATGCTGTTGGGCCTACAGACTACACGTTTGCCATGCTCAGCGCCTAGCTCAAAACTTCCCAGCTCGGGCTTGGTATAAGCCTGCCGTCCTCTCCAGCAAGACAAATCTGATTTGTGTACGCAAATCCAGCATCAGAAACTTCGTTTTGATATGGGGAGGGGGGATTTTTCCTTTTGATAAACCGCCTAGACCGGCTTCAGCAGCGGGAGGATGAGAATTTGTGCAAGATTTGTTTCGATGGCGAGCTGAATTGCTGTTTGTATCCGTGTGGGCACGTGGTTTGCTGTCAGAAATGCAGCAAGCAAATCACAGAATGCCCGGTTTGCCGGTACACCATCTCCGAAGTGATAAAATTGTTTCGAGTGTAGGATCATCAGTTTGAGTCTGATAAGTTTCATCTCTGAATTCAAAAATGTTTGAGCAGTTGCTATTGCAATTGGTCGTGTGTTTCGCTTTTTGTAGAGCAAAAGCGGAAGAAATTATCTATTGCATAATTTTCGTTGGGCCGAAACAGCGTTAGGGTAGCTTCCCCGGAGACGGAAGGTTTTGTTCGTATAGCTTTCTCTTTTGTTGCGCTAAAAGGTGTTTTGAAGAATTAAAAAGCGGGTCTGTGCTTGGCCCGTATGGATCATCGCCGAGGCGACGATGACGCTGGTAACGATCACCAACATGATCTTCAAAGAGTAAGGAATTTCGACTAATTTTTGTGCATCGCAGAAGCAACGCGGACGTGCGGCTTCTCAGATCTGGTTTCGGGTGACGGATCCACCAGATCTTGTTTTTGGTTCTCGAGTCATCTGGTGGCGAAGGGTCATGTGTGTGCGACGTACTTGCTTAGTTTAGGAACCGAGAGTGTCTCGGCTGACGCAGATCTGCAGAAGGCTGCATCAAGTCCTGCACACAGGATCGAGGCGATCAAGTATAATAAGTAGGCCCAGTCGGCCGAGGTCCACACCCTAGTGATTGATGCAATGACTCTACTAAATCCGTATTTTTGTACAGCGAAAGTTCTTAGAATTTACGACATATGAAAGAATACGTGCAATATGCGTACGCATCTGCGCTTGTTGGTGGTGTTAGTGTGCTCCTGGTGTGAGCGTGACTTGCTTTTTTGGACGAGCAATCAGCTGCTAACGGCAGTGCGAGCGGATCTTGACCGCGGCGATGATTGGTTAACTTCGCTTTCGTCTGTGTTTACCGAAGGCGGCGGGCTGGACGAGGATGAGACTGCCACAGATACGGTCCAAAGGAGCGCGCCATTGGCCGACGAGGCTGAAATAAAAAGTGGCGAGAACTCTAACACTCACACCCAGAGAGTACACGAGTCAGCATCACAACTCGAAGTGCAGCAAGCAAAGCGGGGACGAGAAGATAAGGGCTCAGCGATCGCACGAGAGGGTGCTGTTTTTTCATCCGCGCAGCCGGTCGTTGCCACCTCGCAGGTGGTACAAAAAAGCGCAGCACGACCAGGAGCTTCTGCCTCTCCCCGAGGATACGACCCTCCACCTGCACGGTCTATGCCTGAGTTGGTGTCCTCCGCGCCCGTGCTCGGTGATGACGATTTTGGCGCTGCGCTGTTGGATGTCTTTCAAGCCGGTGGAGACGATTTGTATGCGGGATCGGACGATGAGGAGGTTGATGCGGAGGGTGCGGCTCCGGCTGCGGACCACGAAGTCGTTTCTGTGGTATCTCAACAAGATGCTGCATCAATAACTCCAAGCACCGCGGAGAAACGGATGGAGGCAGCCGCGGATCATCGGGCAGCGCAGAGTAGTCGTGGTTCGAAACAAGAGTCACCTGCTACTCCCGGTGTTGCGGGGGCGCCGGTGTCCTCGGCTCCGGAAGCAAGAGGAGCTGCCTCGTCGGAATCGAGCGGAGGTGGCGGGCCCGCGAGTCGGACAGAGGAAAAGCTTTCCGGCGTTGCCAGCACTTCTGTTACAAAAGAAGCGGCAACAGCAAGAAGCAAAGATACCATCGTGAAGGTGAAAGGTACAACACTTACAGCTGCACCTTCTGGAGCATCTCCCTCCGCCGGAGCTGCAGCTCAACCGAAGGGATCAAAATCCTCATCCACTGCTAGCACTGTACAAGTGGCGCAGAAGGAGCGAACCACCATTAGTACTACACAGCGCCAGCAGCTGCGGGAAAATCACGGAAAGAACAAAGCCACCCCGAACGCGCAGCCAAACACAAACGCAATCATTTTTCTGCCCACAGCCGATATCAAGCTGATCGAGGAACAGGGCAAGGAACTTGCGAAAACCGACAAGGAATTAACGCCGGCCTACGCCTGGTTGGTCGACGAAGTACTAAAGAAAACGACGACGCTGAGTCCGGACGCGGCTTCGTTGGTGAACGACTACGACAAATTGATTGCCTCCAACGACAAGCTGGAAATTGCGACGGGGAACTTGCTGGTGCAAAAAGTGCTGCAGCACGAGGAAATTGTGAAGCGGAAGGACCAGCTGATCAACCTGGCGGCACTTTACCAACCGCTGGTCGATGACTATCCGAACGGTTTCTGGCAGGGAGCGGGTGCCACTGCGGGTGCGGCCGCTGTGTCTACTTCCGGCGGTGAAGGAGATTCGCTCGTCAATTCTCCAGAGTTGAGGAAGGTCGTGCAAAATTTCGCGGAAGAGCTGCTGAAAGACTTGAGAAAAATAAACGCTGGGACAAGTGAAGATCTTGGTAAGAATTCGGCAGCAGGACGAGCCTCCTCTTCATCCTCTGCACTGCAAGAAGGATTGCATCACAAAAAGCACCATGAACTACTACATCAGAAGAGGAAGCTCCATAAGCAGAAGCGGCGCCTGTCGCTGGCAAAGGTGATGCGCAGAGATTTGAAAACAGAGCTCGCCACCCCGACGATCGGGCAGCAGCGGTCCAGGCTGAAGGAGGTGTTTGCCTCGAATATCGCGAATCCCGTCTCGACGTCCGAGTTCATCAAGAAATTTCAGACTTCCGAAAAGCTCCGGGCCGTCTTCGAACAGGAATTCGAGTCCGATAAAGAGAACGCGCAGGACCTCGAAGATTCCTCGCCCGGCAGCGGGAAAAAGTTGCTGGACCCCCTGCGGCAGAACAAATCCAACATGCTGATTTTGTCCCTAATGCTGGACTTGATCGACGGCCTGGATACGACAGCCCCAGGAGGTCTGATCGACGAGAAGAGCAAGCAAATTCTGAAATTCGCGGTGATGCGGGTCTTGTACGGGCTGTGGGCGACGGTGTTGTTCGCCATTTTTGACAAGTCCACGGCGATGCCGCTGCGGACGAAGCGGGTCTTCTGGATTGCATATCTGTGCCGCTTCAAGAACATGCCGGACTCCAGCGACGCCTGGCGGTTTCTGCGCTGGGTCACGCGCATCCCGTACCTAGGTGTGGAGGAGCGGAGTGAGGGAAAGGATATGAAGGACATGTTGGCCGGGCTGGCAATCGGGTCGGGAACTGGTGCTAGTTCGGCGAGCTCGTCTGCTTTGCAAGAAGCGGTACTAGCTCACGGGACCGAAGAGGCGAGAACGGCAGATTCATCTTCAGGGTGGGGACACGATCACATCAGCAACCCGCACACGAGAGACGACCACATCAGCAACCAACACAAGCAACAGAGGCACGAAATAAATCAAGTGCACCAGCACCACCACGATCCGAAGCACGACTCGTATGAGGAGCTTGCGGAATCGTTTCTTTTGAAGCGGCAGCACAAGGAAAGCGAATATGTCGGAGGTAATTATGATCCGGAGCTCGCAAGTAGAACTCCATCTCCAACACAAATTTCCTCCTCTTTCGTCGAACAACACCATCATAAAACCACGAACAAGCGGCTTGCTTCCTTCGCAGATGACGGTCCAAAGCGCACCGATCCGGTGCAGCGCTGCGGTGCGAACTGCCACTCGACCGACGTAAGCGAAACGCCGGAGGACATCAGGGAGCACAGCGCCCACGCGTTGTTGCTACAGCTGAAGCCCGTCACGAACTGCGAGTTGGACGAAGGGCAGACTGATGATGGGTCATCTAACGAGAATGTTTTTTACGCGGGCGACGGGGACGACTTCACCAACAGGGTGTTTTACTACACGGAGCTGTTGAAGAAAATTGCAGCAGGAAATGGCAAAAGTAAAAAGCAGCAGCTCCCCCTCTTCCCGAAGAGCAGAACTACTGCATCTTCAGGGGGGATAAATAGCCCAATAAATAACTTCGATAAACAAGGATTCGACGCAAATGCCCTCGCGTCGCAGTTGTCCACCGCCTTCACGTTGTTGCCGGAAGAAACGCGAACGCAGCTGCACGCGAAGCTGGAACAGAACGCGTTCTCGTCGGAGAACGCCCCGAATGGGCAGCGCGAGGTGGACAAAATTTTTCCGTACGCGATCGAGCTCTGTTTGCACGATGATAGCGAGATGGCCAGTTTGAAGGAAGTTTTGGAGACAAAGCGCGCGGAACTGCTCTCCGGGGAGCAATTGGATAAAAATAACGCCAGTGCCTCTAGTACAACGCGGACTTTCCGGCCGGGTGACGCCGTGCTGATGTGCGGAATTCCGACGGAGAAGGCGAGCTACGCGTCCGAGGAGAACCAGAGGGCGGGGAGCAAACTGAATAACAACCAAGCACAGCTCCGGATATCAAATGTAAAAATGTCTGGGTCTGGAAGAACGCAACTTGTCATGCTAAATCTGAAGCATGCAAAAATCTGTGTTGCATGATTACCAAAAGTCGTCCAGTTTTGACCAAGTCGGGAGGCAGTTTCTGATGCAGGATAGGCATGAGAAAGATCGCACAGAATCTGTCATGTTAGGTCCTGCATTCCAGACCTCATGGGTCATGGAAAAGCTGCATGACAAGTCGCGCATTCTTCCAGACCCAGACATTTTTACATTTGATACCGGAGGTGGAACGACAAAGAAGGGGAAGATGGGATGTGGGAGGTAGCCGTGGCTGCGGGGAGCGACGCCGGAGGGAAAACAGGCGACAGTGGAGACGAAACGGGGTTACTCCCTTTGTCCTCCTCTTCTTTCGCCGAAGAATCTTCACTCTTGGATGCAAGTACAAGAACGTCGAAGAAGAACAAGCTGGACCATTATCTGGTTCTCCCCGATTTTTTATACTCCGTCACTCCGGAATTGGAGCACGACTTCGCGGACCCCTGCGCGGTCGTGGACCCTGCCAGGGGGTTTTCGGAGTTGCAGATCCAACAGCAAGAAAATCTACAAGGTTCTGCTGGAGAGAAGCCGGACGAGGATAAAAAGGCCGATGAAAAGGAAGATCAAAAGAACAGACAAAGCGGTTCGTCGGCTGATAGCGTGCAAAACCCTTCCCCGGTAAAGTACTCCCCGACAGATTCAGACGCGGAGAAGCTGGAGAAGGCGGAGCAGGAGATCACTCACTTGAAGAACGCTCACGCGCGGGAGCTGAAAAGGATTTACGACGACCAGAAAGACCAGGCCGGCGCTGGAGGTGCATCATCTTCTGCGTTCGGTGGTACTTATAGCGGAGGTGGCTCGAAGAACCCGGCGGTGAAATTTGATCCCACTACCGGCGACGTGAACGAGGGCAATTGCCAGCCGCCGACGAAGGATTACGAGTCGTACGCGCAAGACGTGGAGACGACGCTGGAAACCGGGGCAAAAAAGGCGATCGAGGCGCTGGAGACGATGGATATCAAATGTAAAAATGTCTGGGTCTGGATTAAGAATGCAACTTGTCATGCTAAATCTGAAGCATGCAAAAATCTGTGTTGCATGATTACCAAAAGTCGTCTAGTTTTGACCAAGTCGGGAGGGAGTTTCTCATGCAGGATAGGCATGAGAGAGATCGCACAGAATCTGTCATGCTAGGTCCTGCATTCCAGGCCTCATGGGTCATGGAAAAGCTGCATGACAAATCGCGCACTCTTCCAGACCCAGACACTTTTGCATTTGAAGATAATGGAGGATTTGATGCGAAAGTTTCAACACTTCGCGGACCAGCTGGCGGAGGAGGAGAAGAAGGCGCGGCTGGACATGCTGAATCCAAAGGGGGAAAAGCAATCCACCAAGTCGGCGGCCGCGTTCGCGAAGAAACAGATCGCGAGCATGCGGCAGATATCAAATGTAAAAATGTCTGGGTCTGGAAGATTGCCAGGTTTGTCATGCACATTTTGCATGACTCCTGCTGTCTGTGATGCTTGCCCTAGCATCACAGACTTCGTGAGGGCTTCCTGAGGCCTATACCGCACGACAAATGCTCTGTCCGTCTAGCAAAACTTGGACTCTCTTTGCTGCTCATGCAATACAGATTTTTTTAGAATCCAAAATCAGCATGACAATGTGGATTCTTCCAGACCCAGACATTTTTACAGTTGATAGCAGAGCCTCATTTTCGAACCCGAACTAGCGGTCACGCCGGACGAGCAAAGTAGCGCGATGCTCGAAGTCCTTTCGAACACCGACGAGCTGCAGCAGCCGGCGCTGCTGGACGGATACGAAAACGATTTGCTTTATTTGTGAAGAAGAGATAACTTGATAGCTAAAGCTAATAGGCCACAGCGCATGAAATGCGAATTGCTACACGTATGAAATATTTCAGTGGCGCAGGAACATTAACTACACAAGCAGGGCAGGCATCTTTTCCGACTACCAGATGCCCATGGCGGTGTTCTGGTAAGATGGACAAGATCAAAATTTGCATTCTGGGATCTTTACTCCAAAACCGAATTCATGGCGGAAAATGGAGGTCCAATCGATCTGAAGATGCTCTTTGAAGAAATAGAGTTCACCATGTCGATGATCCCCTCAGTTCTCTCTGATCTTGTGATCTTGAAGATCAAACCAGAATGAATGATCTCTCGTATCATGTGAGCATTTATTTCCCACCACAGGTCCACACCCAGCGACATCAAAATTTTTCGTCAAGATTCGGAAGCGCCAGTGAGACTCAGCGAGGAATACATGACCCCTTGAGGCAACCTGTATTTTCTCATATGCTCCGTCGGCTGGTGTCTTCGCGGTAGAAATCTTGTTTTAGTCTTTCCGCCCTTCTCGATCGCAATTTTTACGAAAAAGCATCCCCGTGGTCAATCATGCCTACCGCCGCGGATGTAAGCTCTGGAGTGGGCGTGGTTACCAGCACGACTCCGTCTGCGTCTTCAGCCGCGAAAACGCTCGACACAAGTGTGACTAAACGACCAACCAGTGAAGAGGCGGAGGACCAAGAAGAACACGTCCTGACCGCGACCCCGCCCACCCCTCCGACAGACGCAATGGACGAACAAGCGACTAGGAAAGCTTCCTCGGAGATGAAAGAGGAGGATAAAGATGAAAAAGGATCACGACCACGACAAGCATCCGCGTCTGTCCCTGACAATCCTCCTGTGAAGAACACGAGACCTTCTGTAGTTGCACCAGCTAGAAGTAGTACAACTTCACCGCAGCAGCGCTTGGAAATCTTGAAAGCGTGGCTGGCCGAGAAGAAATGCGAGTTGCCGAATTACCTGGAAGTCGCGTTCACAAAAGAAAAGGGGATGCACATTCGGGTGAGGGAAGACTTGGGGAAGTTTTGTGATCCTGCTTCAACCACCTCCTTCGAGACCGACAGCCCTTTCTTTGCGAAGATTCCGGCAAATGCGATTCTGTCGTGCAATGACCTCCCAGAGTGCTGCCGGAAGCAGCCGCCAAAGGAGCTGGAGAATTGGTCGGGCGTGCAGGACCTGTGGGTCTTTCTGGTCATGGTAAAGACCGGACGGCTGGAATCAAGAGAATACGGCGGGTACATCCAGAGTCTGCCGCCGATTGTTTACGGGGCAGAAGGGAGAAAAGAAGGTTTTTCGGGCGAAGAGGAGTTGAGTAAAAACAAGCAAGGAAAAGTCCATCACGACGACATGCAGCCGGAGGCGAAGGTTCGAAAGATTTGCACTGCAGCGTCTGGAGGAGCAGGAGCACCATCACCACCACCACCTTCTGAGGACCGCGATGGCGCGACTGGCATGGCTAAAAATCCCACGCCCGCTGGTTCCTCTTCTACCAGCAGCACCTGTGACTACGAACAAAGTGCAAAACCGCAGATAAACGACCACGACCCTGACTCCGATTTCGGCCCCGACGACCCTACGCACTGGAGCACGGAGGATTTGCACCAGTTTCTGCCGCAGACGAACTTGCTACTGGAAACCACCCGGCTGGTCGAAATCTTGAAGTGCCAGGTCGACACCTTCGCTTTTCCCCAGTATGGGATTTGCCTCGAGGAGTGGAAGTGGGCACGGTCGGTCTACACGTCGCGCGCGTTTACGGCGGCTTTGAAGAAGAATTCAACTTGCCCGGTCATGCTCCCCCTGATCGATGTTTTTAACCACAAGGCGGTGGATAACCCTGTTGAGGTCTGTCGCTATTTCGAGAACAAGGCAAAAGAACTGCAAGCATCGACGACGGGCGCCGGGCATCAAGAAGACCAAAATCAGGCAGCTGAGATTTCGCCCGCGGTGCTGCAAGAACTGGAGCAACCGTCTTCCTCGCAAAGGAAGAAACGGACTCTGATGGGGTGTTTATTCGACGAGGATGTTGTAAGTGGGGATAAAAAAAGAAACGAACAAAGTAGTACGGTGGAAGCAAGTGGTCGAAACACAGTCCTATCAGCCAAAACTACTACAGAAGACGCGGACGTGGTTCTGTGTGTGAAGCCTGAGCAAGCCGATACTTTCGAGCTGGAGCTCCAGCCGGGCCAGGAAGTTTTCAACAACTACGGACCGAAGGGAAATGAGGAGCTCTTGCTCGGGTTCGGCTTTACAATTGAGAATAATTGTTTCGACTGCATGCAGCTACGCGTCACCGTAGAGGTGAAGGAGAAGGCGAAATTCGACCAGATTCTGCGCAAATTTCCGAAAGCTTACTGTCTGTCCGAGGAAGGTGAAACGCAAACGACGGACGAACGGACTGGAACTGCAAGGAACGACACCCGCAGCGATTCCAGTAAGTCGAGCACCTATGACGGGTCGAAAAGTTCGCAGAGACCCAAAATCCTGAAGGTGGAATACCCGCGAATTTCCGTCGGGCCGTTCTTCTTGAAGAAAAGTTGTGGGCGGAAGATGGAAGCAGGTAATCGTGGTGAGAACAACGACTTGCCACGACAGGCGAACGCAGGGAGACTTGCGGGAGAACAACCGGCGGAAGGAGGAGCGAGCACTGCGATGCAGGCTTCTGCGATTATCGACATCGCACGGCGAGCAGCGGAATTTTGGATGTTCTCGAAGGAAGAAGGCGTAGAAGCGTCCCCGGCTTCGTCAGAAGGAAATGTCGTAAAAAGTGCTGCAGATGACGACATTCAGAAACATCAAGTCCAGCATCCCGATACATTTGTGCTTCCCGTTCAGACAAACTCACGCGCATCAAAAGCGACGGCTTCATCTTCCTCATGTGATACCACCCGAGAAATCCCCCTCGCCCTCCTCGCTCTTTTTCTCCATGTGCACTACGACAAAACGCCCAGCGACGGCGAAGGCTGTCCCGTTGGGGAGGCGATTTTCCACGCCTTCGAGCAGCTGGCCCAGTGCTTCTACGAGAAAACAAAGAAGCTGCCGTGCTTTGATGAGGCAAAAACAGCGCAGGCAGAAGAGACGCTTGTTCATTCGAGCGAGGAGTTCGTTCTGCGACGGCGGACGGGAAACTACGTCGAGTTTCTGAATAGCAGTCCGAGCGGTGGAGAAGCTTTTAACGCAGAGGGAAAAGATCATAATTTGGATCTCAACACAACAAAAATGGCGAAAACAATAACCGCGAAGAGAAGGCGACGGGCGGAATTCGCCTCGACGTATGTGCACGGGCAATGGGAGTTGGGGTTTGGCGTAGTCGAGGAGTTGAAGACTGTCGGCAATATTTTGGAAGAGTTCTATCTGGAACAGGATGGGGCAACACCGAGCCAGGTTTGTCAGCTGTTTGAAAACGCGTTCGGAGGTGATGCTCGGTAAGAGCCGCAGAAGCCGCTCCTACCAAAGGACAAGTTTCTTCACAGTCATGCCGTCCTAGATTTATTCTCTTTCTCGATAGCGACAAAGAAAAACGACCAGAAAGAGAAAGTGCTGAATGTAAGCTACTGTGCTGCGGGAAGCGACTAAAGTCAATAAATTTATGTGTACGACTGATTTTAAGACTCGTGCAAAACTTTTGTGTTCAAGAGGCTTAGACACAAAGAAGTAACTGAAGATCGAGGAGAAGGTGGAAGATCCGCTAAAAGAAGTAAAGGTCAGTTGCGATGAGTCCGTGATCCGGAGGTGGACAGTTGATGTATACTTGAAGGCGTCTTCGTACTTGAAGTTGAAGGCGATCAGAGGCTGCCAACACCGTGGCTTTCCGTGCGGTTCGTTGAAGGCATCGGCAGGACGATCAAAGTGATCCGTTCAAGTACTTTGCCTATAGCGTAAATTTCAAACTCTGGCATGTTAGAGTATTATCTTCGGCATAGCCTTAGCTTTCGTACGAGCTGTTTGTAGTTTTTCCAACTAGTAATATGCGTCTCTAGTACAGAAAGAGAAACAGTTCTACTACAGAAGCAAAGTTTTCTCAAGCAAGTTGCAGTTGATGTTTTACCACAGCAATCATCCCAAAAAGAGTCTTTCCTGTCTCCGGTTTATTGGCTTACCATTTTACAACAATCTGCACACGAACACCGCACAGCTTTTCCCAAATTTCATTTTGAAACCTGCTTCATCAATCCCAAAAATGGCTGTCGAGCACCATCCGGCGTCCCTCCGCAACCGCGGACCGATTTGGGAGAAGCTCGAGCCCTATTTTGTGGAGTTGCTTTCCTCAAAAACAGAAAGAGCTTGTTTGCCTCTTCGTGTTCTCGAAGTTGCTGCCGGCACGGGGGCGCACGCGGAGCTTTTTGCGGAGAAATGCCACGAGATTGTTGCGAAAGCGGAACCGCGCAGCACGCCAGCAACAGCTGCAGGCCAAACCGCAATGGTATTGTATCAGCAGACCGAAAAGGACGAGGGAATGGTCGCCAGGATCTTTGCACCTCCGCCAAGTGCGGGATTTAAAGAAGACGGGTCAACATCAACTACTTCCGTAGCCAAGGGCAATGTGGTGGTCGCGGAGCCAAAGGTGTTGGATCTGTTACAAGTGGAAAGCTCCTCACTGTTTGGAAGTGGCGCAACTGCAACAACACAGGGAGATGACAGTGCCCTCACAAGTATGGCGCACCCGTATGACATCCTCTTCGCGTGCAATTTCACGCATATCAGTGAATGGGAGGCGACGGAAAACTTTTGGAAGAAGGTTGTGCCAAAAACGATGCTGAAAGAGGGCGGGGGATCAAATAGTGCCTCTGTTCTTGCGGCGGGAGAATCCTCCAAAGTGGTTCTCATCTACGGGCCGTTTCGACGCAATAATGCCTTCACGACAGAATCTAACCGGGATTTTGATGCGGATTTGCGGCAGAGGAACCCCAGCTGGGGCTATCGCGATGTGGAGGACGTGGAGAAATTGGCGAACGGAGCCGGGTTTCTGATGGAAAAAATCCACGAAATGCCCGCGAATAACTTTTTGCTGGTTTTTCAAAGGGGCTTTGCGGGTGCGCCCAATGATGTGCGGGTGAAACTCTAGGGATGGAGTACCCCTCGAAAACAAAAATGGAAGATGTCGCGACAAGAACGAATAAGTACAGAATGACGGAAATCTATGTTGTGGAAGAAACTACAGAACCAGGGTCGCTCCTCGTTGATCTATGCGCCTAATTTGGTTCTCCAGGAGCAGCTAGTGTTTCAACTTCCATCTGATTTCTCTCGACGTTGAAATGACTGTTCAACGAATGTTTTGCCTCGGGCGTACTGCCTCGTGAATTATTGCACATCGTCTTCAGAAGTTGTTTTTGAAGATATCCAAAAGAGCGCGGTGTTTTCTAGCGTTTATTGTCGTCCGCTTCAACGAAAGCAGTTCCAGTTGCAGTACATAAGTTCCACCCACTGCTGGCGATGCCATCACAGTAGAGCTGCGATGAAACATGTACGTGACAATGTTGGGCCCAGCATCCAGCACAAGGATGACCTCCACGTCCGTCCGCCGGGCCTGCTTCTCTTCATGGACACGGGCTGCGAAGCGGCGTCCACGGGTCGCGCAGACGAACGACTACCAATTTCCTGCTGACGGAACAACCGGAAGTGGCGTTGATGCAGGAGAAGTGGCAGCTTGTATAGCTAGGGAAACCAGCACCGCTGATGAAGATTTGCACAGCTACAGGAGGGCTCCGGTGGACGACAGCGACCACAGCATTTTTGACCAGGATAGTCCGCGCTTATGCGCTAGACCGAATGATGCGAACGAGGAACGACAGCCACAAGGATATAATGGGGAGGTATCCTCAGCTCCGTTGGAGAATGGACAAGGCAGCACGTCGTCACTTCCTTTCACTTTACCCGCCACCCCCTCTGTTGGCTCCACTGCTGACCCCCGGCGCGCCTTTTGGCGGAACAGCGTTCAGACTGCACCAGCGGGTCCAACAATATCTCTTCCTGCTCCAAACAATTTACCGATGAAGAGGCACAAGCAAGTGAGTCCCCTGTTCACCATCCAGTCCCAGGACCATCAAGTGTTCGATCAAAACGGGCAACCACGACAAGCCGGACCCGATCTCCCCGTCGACTTTGAAGACCCGTTCTACTCCACCAAACCGGTGTCCTACTGCACGCTGGGCGGCGCCGCGTGGGTCGGGCACCGGGCGCTGCCGTTTCTGCTGGAGCGGCTCTCGAAGCACGGGCCCTTCGACGAGGTGTCCTGGCAGAAGGTTTTGAACCGCGCTTTCATGATCCTGGACTCCTTCACCGCGCGGGACACGATTCTGCTCTTGAACGTCTTGCTTCCCTCCAGTTCGTTCATGCTCGGCTGTAGAAATGTGGAACAGGTGGAGACGATGTTCGCGAGAAATCTCGAGGGCTCAACAGCATGGACAACACCTACTTCGCAAGGTGGACAGCAGATGGTTGGGGATGCAGCAGAACCGCGACGCCGCGACCAGGGTGCCGCCGCCACTGACTTGCAGTTTCTCCCCCGGCTGCGCGCCCGGGTGCAGAAGTTGGCGAGGCCAGAGACCAGAACGGCGAAGCTCTGTGGGTCGAGCGACCAGCTGATCGCGAAGTTGTTGTTTGTACACTTGGAAAAGTGTGTATTGCCAGCGGCTTTTCTAAATGGAAGAGAGTTGCCGCAGATGTACTACGAGGATAAAGCTGTTGCCCCCGTTGGCGAGACAAATTCTCGCAGCACGAGAAAACCGCCGCGAAATAGTGTTGACCTTCACGACGATGTCCTCGCGAGAGCAAGGGTCCTCGACGCGCAGCGACGGCGAATGCGTGACTTGGTTGGGATCGTGGAGGGAGTAGAGGTGTTTTGCTTTTTGCACAAGAGAAGAAAAGCGGTTTTTCAGCAGAGAGGAGCTTCTAGTAGAAATCTCTACGCTCATCTCGATGATTATCCCGGAGATGCTATCGCAAAAGACGAAACGGACGAAAGATTCGAAGCCCTTGCCTTTCAATTACAAAAGGCTGTGCTGCTACATCGCCATAGCCTGGACCCCACGCAGCGCAGTTTCCTGCTCCGACCCGGGGGCTTGTTTCTGGTAGCAGAAGTTGGATCTTCATTGTCGTCAGCAGCGTTCTTGACAAGGAAATGGCAAAACTTCGAAACCACCATGCGACTTTTCGAGGCCGTGTTTCTTGCTGGCGGAAAGAACAGAGCCAGGAATGCTACAACAACTGGTTGCACTTCTGAAATGGGACGAGCTTTATCAAGTACACAGAACCCTGTGCAAGGCCGCACCGCCGAGGAGGTTGCGCAACTGCTCAATTGCTGCGCTTCCTTCGTTGAGTGGAGTTTCGCGAGCTGTGACGTTTGTCTACCAAACCACCACAACCTACAGACTTTAGTGCAACGGTGTCTAAACTCAGTTGATTTCTCGAAGATCGGAATTCATCTTGCGGACTTTCCTGCATCTTCCGGAATACTAGATACTGACAGCTCTTGTTCCCCCACTTTGCTCTCCCCACTGGCAAAGAGCATCAATGCCCTTAGCCGGCTTTTCCTCGCCGCGAGCAACGATGGAAGGGAGCAAACGGAGTTGGCAGCGACAATCCTCACGATGCATGCCTCGCCGCTTTTGGACAGGCTTGCGGACACGGTGGAATCGTTGACTTCCCGTTCCCGAACAACTCCGACAGAGAACCTGAAACGGGCAGTGAACACGAAAACGCTAGCGACCCTGTTCCGGGGAGCCAGGATTTTTCTAGGCGGAACTTCTGGGAAGCCCCCAGAGCGCCCACGGTGTGCTGAACTCAGTGGTTCTGCGTCTCCGTCAGAGCAGGACAAGGATGTTATTGACACTATTGTCACCGCTAGGCGTACTCCTCGTGAAGCTGGAGCACAGCGGCTGCGAGTCCAGAAAGCCTTACTGCAATGCCTGCACGCATGTGACTTGCGGTACCAGAAGAATCAACTCGCGGTGATCTGGGAGGCAGCGAGCAAGCTTTTTGGTATGGATGAAACTCTAGGCAACCGGGTCGGCCGTGAGCAACTTCATCTACGGGGTTGCTCCGTCTTTAACTCAAATTCAGAAACTAGAGCGCAAGGAGAGCAGATGCCGGATAACGAGCCCGACATCGTACAGGCACTCAAGAGCTTGTGTTGATGAAATGGTTTGCTTAGCTCTAGATCGACGTCTATCCAGTCCCACTCAATTCGCTGCACATTTTTCGGCCGCGTCAGCCAGAATGACATTGACAAACTGGTCTATCCTTATTTGTTCGTTTTTTTTTTGATGCGAAAGCCAACAGCGATGAGAATGAAGAGTATATTTTCTATGGGTCGTCGACCTCGACCGCTCAATTTTTTGGTCAATAAAACGTCGAAAAAAGGAATCGTGCGAAAAACGTGTCGTTTTTTTGCGAATGAATCATTTCGTGTCGTCTGGCTCTGGGTTGTAAATTGATGTGAAAGTGAAACACAGCAGCATGCAATCGTAATCGATCTACCAACTCGTTCAGCCATGACTCCATCGTGATTTTTTTTTTCGTGCAGTTTGTCCCCTCAAGCTCAACTCGTACCTACAAAATATCTCGCTCAGAATCGTGTTTTCTTCTCGCCGTTCCGTCAGTAAGGGATTTTTTTTTGTTCTTCACAGCCGTCAATAGTGTGTGTCCGCGAGCTTCAATGATCGTGGTTTTCTTCGTTATAATGTTATCGTTCTTCCACCACCACCACTCAGGTAGTTTTTTTTTTACAGGAAGTCACGCCGTGGTGTCAATCCCCACACGAGCCAAGAAGTACGTACTTCTTCTACCACTCAAGTAGTGCTAGGGTCACATCATCCACGAAACGTCCTCCTCTCATAGGTGCGAAGAGAAAAGTCCAGACTTTGATTGAACAAGAAACATTCAAATGGGAATTCTCTCTCTGGTAAAAATGCCCACCCTGCTCGAGACGAAGGACGCAAGTCCGGCGACCGCAGCCGGCGGCCGTGCCCGGAACCGCACGCCGATGAAAAAAGCAGGAGGTTCTTCCACGCCGATGAAGAAGGGTGCAGCGTCCCCAACGGCTTCGCCGAAGAAAAACTCATCAAGTCCTACGGTGGCCAAATCCCCTGTTTCCAGCACAACTTCTTCCGCTTTGAAGAAACGGCTCCAGCGGGTCCTGTCGAACGTGGACGGCGACCTGGAAAGGTTCCGCGCCAAGGGAGTGTACTGGCTTTGCGCACCGCTGTTGTTGGCTTGTTTGCTCTACCGCGTGTTCCTGATGCACCGTGTGGTTTCGCTCCCAGCCGCGACGGTGGTCGCCGACAAGGGCTCGCTGTGGTCCATGCTGACCTTCACGAAAACGCCCGTGGTGGTGGTGGAGAAGGGTATTGGGTTTTTTTGGATTCATTTCTCACAATTATTTGAACTTCATTCACCGTGAGTCCGGCTCCGGTCGTCGCGGTTTGGCATGCATATACGTGCCCTTTCAGAGAAGATTTAGACCGAAACTAACCTGGTTAGTATCGGTGTAAATCTTCTCTGGTCATCAGGTTTTGAACCACAAACGCAATATCAATGTCAAAATTCAACAGCTCTCCTCTCCACCTCCCTACTCAACGCACTGGCTCTCACTTTGGCCACCGTTTTGGTCGCCAGCAATTCCATTCTTCGCCTCCACTGGCCCTCCAGCTACGTGCCGGCCCGCCAAGTCGATTCCGGGTTCCTCAAGTCACCGATTTGCGCCCGGATGCTCGCAACGGTGTGCGAGTTCGCGTTCTACAAGCTCGAGGCGCACACTTTCGGACTCTACTTCTACAGCTGGGATGAACAAGGGTACTTAAAGATAAAGTTTGTTTTTCGACATGCATGGATAGAACATCAATACAATACGCAGAGCAGCTAGAGCTACGAGTACAACATGACTTTTAGAAAAATGACACGTCCACCAATTTGTGTCAAATGACTATCCCAGTGCCTTCCACGTCGGCGTCGTTGGCCTGCTCTGCACCGTCGGCGAGCTGCTGTGCTGGGCGCACTTGCTGCTGCAGTCGGAGCTTCTCGGCTGGTTGGAAGACAGCACCTGGACCGTGCTGCAGATGAGCGTGCTGTACTTGACGAATTTCGACGTCACCGCCTGCGTGCTGTTGCTCCCCTACGTGCTGCACATGGAGTTCCTGCTCCTGCCCCGTCAGTTTTCCCGGGTGTGGGCGGACTTGGTTGCGGAAAAGAAGTGGAAGAACAACTGGGCGGGCGTGAAAACGCATTCCACACCGGACGCCGACACGCTCTCCTGGATGACGACCTCGCTCCTGGCCGCGCCGGTCTTGTTCGGCATTCTGCTGTGCGTGCCCGCGAGCGCAACATTTTTGCCGCTGCAGGAGGACTTGGTGTCATCCACGCAGCACGGCAGCCTCACGTTCGCTCTGCAGCAACTGCTGACCTTCTTGGCCCTGACGGCGGTCAATTTGTCGGTGGCGCTGGTGATGGGCAAAAAGCACGAAGCCATGTCGCTCGTGCACATGGTGCTGCGAAAGTGAAGGGACAAAGTTGCATCTCTTTTCGATGAGGACATTCTTGTTTTTCGAGAAGTGATGAAAAAGTAGGCAGCTGCAAGTGCAACAGATCGTGATTGATTTTGCCCGCTGCTCTTCCCGGCGTTTTCGAATTGTTCATACAAACATGCGTTTTACTAAAACATTTACGTGAATTTCACATTTAAACAAGCATTTTTACCTTCATCTGGGATACTGCCGAAGTGTTTCTATGACACTGGCGCTCAAAAGTCAAACAGTCTACCCGTATAAATTTACCACCCAGTCTTCGATTTTACTTTTACCAGTGAGCTGGCACTTTCGCAAAATCCTGCGTATGGTGCGGTCACGTGTGCATGCAGTATCTTTCTTCCCCCACTTTATGTCAAGCCCAAGCGTCTATTGTTAGAACATTGCATCACCAGTTAGTTTAAACCTTTCAATTTCCTTTATCCAACCGTAATTCGCAAAACCACAGCTTGCAGTGTGTGACAACGAGCACAGGAGTCCGTTCCCGTATGGCCACACGCTTGCTGCTGGTTCACCACGAGAGTTCTTGTTTCTTTTCAGATAAACGTGAATCATTTTCATTTTTACAGTCGTGGTGGAGCTAAGCCAAAGCCATCATTATCCTGGGAAAATTTTTATGGAAAGTACTTCCCCGTGCGCATCATATCCTGTCCATTTCTAAATCTTAATCACTACCACCCTAGCATATGCATCGTAAGAACACTGTACAAAATTTTTGGAAGCAGGCTGTAAGATGAACGCGACGTCTTCTGTGAAGACGATAAGTACGACGTTTTCAGATGAATACTAACTAGTATCTTTCTGAGAATTAAGTATCCCAATGTTGCTTTTCATGGCGACCAAATTTGCACACTCCAGTGACTGAACAGTCATGTACTGTTCTCGACAGATTACGATGTCGAGAGAGGGAATTTCTTTCAAGCCCAATGAGCAGCGACCGCGGTGTGGTAGCATGAGTAGATTACAGATGATGTAGTTGCACACGTTGCGATACCGAGGTGAAAGTGAATAAAGAGACGAAAGGGACGAAAGTGATGGCGAGAGAGTGAGCAGGGAGCTGGTAGACCGTTGACGTAGATGGCTTTGTTTTGAGAAGTGTGCTCTCCGAGACTGTTGCTACTATGCTGTTGAAATTTTTGAACATATCTAATTCTTCTGTGTGTATGTCTTGGCGCTCCGTCTTCTCTATCTTTCTCGCACCACCGCACTTCTAGCATTGTGGTAGCAGAAACCAAGACTGTCGTTTGAGCGACTTAGAGAATACAAGACCAAAAAAGTAGAAGGCACCATGTCCTCCTCTACTTCCTCCTCCTCTTCCAGCCGGATTATAATGACATCTTCACAAGAACCTGCTTCAGCTTCAGCACCCGCCCCGCCGCCGCCGGGGTACTACAGTAATCATGACGCAGCTGTCGGGACGGCTAAGTCTCACACTGCATCATCTGCCGGAATCTCCTCCCCGCCCCTAGTCGCGTTTTCCGCAGAGACGCCCTTCGCCACCTACATTGTCTTTGGCGTTGGCATAATAGCAGGCTTCTCGCTGCTGCTGGCGATAAACACCATGAGCTGCCGGGAATTTTTCAAGATGCAATTGTACTTATATATTTGTCCTTTTTTCTCATGTTAGGTGTGTATGAGATTCAACGCTTGCAAAACGTTTCTGCCGCCCGCATGACCTAACAACGCTCGCTGCATTTCTTTGCTGTTGTTTTGATGTTCCGACACAAAACCCTTACTCACAGCCAAACACACCTGTGGGGCGGCATACTGGGAACTTTCGCATTCCTCGGGGCGATGCGCATCGGGTTCGAGCCAGCTGCGGGTATGACGGCAAGTTATCTCATCTTCACCATTCCCATGATGCATTTTTGGGGTTTTCCAAGAAGACAAATGTTGATGTCGACAGAGGATGGTTCCAAAGTGGAGGACAAAGGGGGAGTAGCTGCGGACTCCACTAAAAGTAGAACATCATCTTTGAGTACGAGCAGAAGAACGACACGACAGTATTACAACAGCGTCATTGCGGGATTCATCGAACACCTTCTCTATTTCATGTACTTTATTTCATGTTTTGGTCCCGCCCTTGTAGGGAAGGGAGCCCATGTGCTCGGAGCACAAAAGTACTTGGTCTGTCTTTAGGACCCAGCTGATGCCAGGACCGACTGGCAACGCGCTCAGAGTGAGACAATGCATCCGCCTCAGCTACGCGAGGCCTGTGGAGCATCTGGCCTAGTTCGGTCCGTGGAACGCTCGTCGCAGCAGGTCTAGCTCGCAGCTAGACCATCGCGCGCCGCCTTCAGCGTCTAAAAACATTGCCCGCGCCCCTGTAGCCTCCCCTGTGGCATGCCCGTCGCATCCGATCGGTTGCGTGTGCAGCCCCGGAGCATACGACAACGGGACGCCAATACAGGGCCACGCAGCGAGCGCGCAAAGATGTGCGAGACACGAAGGCCCGCGACTGCCATGCGCCTCCCTGCCACCTAGCAAGCACCTGAAAGCCATGGGCCCGCGTCCGAAGGATTGGGCTGCGCCCCCCATCGCTCTTAATTACGCGCGTTGACGCATGCAATGCCCTCGCAGGGCTGGTCCCTGCGCCTTTCCCGTGCGTCCGCGTCTGCCCTCCGGGTTGCTGCCGTAGAGGCTGCCCTGGCATCGGGGGGCCTGCTCGTAGTAGATTCCCCCCCTCCTCTCTCTATCTGTGGAGAGATGGAGCAGTAGCATCCGCTAGAATACAGGATGCACGATGAACGCGGCACAAGGCTTGTAGCCCGCCGCCGACATTGAAAGATCGTGGCAAAATCAATCAACACGACGCTCGTAGCGAAGACGCATTGATGCGGCCATCAGGAGCATGGATATAGAGCCCGCCGGTGCGCTCTAAGTCGCCCCCCCCAGCAAAGGGCGGCCCAGGCACCTCCAGGATCCTTGTTCACCTCTTGCGGCGTTCGTCCACATCACGAACGCAGAGGGTTCCTTCACACCCTTGCTCGCCCGTACTACGTTGGGTGGATCGCTTTCCGGGAGACAGGGTCAAATTTAGAGCACCGCAAACCTCTCGCAGAGCCGCGTGGAACGTGTATGCATGTGTTTCATGTTTTGGAGCGACCGGGTTTGGTTTAGGTTTCAGGGTTTAGGGTCCCACCTTTATTTCATGTTTTGGAGCGGTGCTTCTCTTACTCTTTTTTACGTTTTGGTTTCGCTTCCAAGCGATATGTGTCAACTACATGGTTGCTAAAAGTAAAAATACGATCTTCCTTGCCACCAACATCAATCTCATCCACAGCGTCTTCCTCGGGCGTCAGAACGGCACGCAATATTCGGACATGCGGCGGGCTTTGGAGCAGGAGTTTACCGTTTTGATGACGGCCTGGGTCCTGCCGGTCCTACCAACCATTTCCGTCGACACCATGCTGAACAGCTACGTCACGCAGCAGTCCGCCGCGATTGATTTTCTCGCGGACCTGTGCAAGCGCCCCCGTGCGTTTGGGGAGGAGTTCCAAATGTACCAGCTTTTCGAGGGTATCAACCACTTTGCCGTGGTGCTGGGTGGCTTGGTGATTTTGTTACTGGGAAGGAACCGCGACATTGTCTTCGGGTTGGCGCCGTCGAACAAGGAAAACACGTCTGGCTGGGGCGTCAAGC
Source organism: Amoebophrya sp. A120 (assembly GCA_905178155.1). Classification (NCBI taxonomy): domain Eukaryota; class Dinophyceae; order Syndiniales; family Amoebophryaceae; genus Amoebophrya; species Amoebophrya sp. A120. The sequence continues at coordinate 2,827,666 of CAJINV010000007.1, read as the reverse complement.
GATTTTTCTGCGGAGGGGCCGCCGTCGTGCTGTATGAATACGGTAGTTACTTACATCAACTTGATGTCCAACATACAAATGAAATTTGTTGATTTAGATAGTGTGTGCGGTATGCAAATGTGGGAACTAACAAGCGACTCAACACTGGATGGCGCGATGTTGATTTTTCACGACGACGACGTGAAAAAAACAAAAAGGTATTCTTTGCGAGCTCCTGCTCTACGGTCCGCAGTACTTCTGGATGCTTACAATCAACCTGTTCAACGCGATCTTTGACTCGCCGTACGAAGTTTCCTCCGTCGAGTACAAGGCGCTAGTCGCAGTGTCCTCCGCCATCGTCTTCGTGCACCACACGGGCTACTGGATCGACACCTGGGCCACGATGGAAGTCTTACGGAGTTGGGGCTTCAGCAGTTTCACCAATTGCGACGAACTATTTCTTTCAACAAATAATAAGACAAGTGTGGTGGAACGGAAAGCGGTAGGAGCTGCAGGAGCGAGGCCGAGTGATTTGCAAACAAAAACTAACACGGGCGATCCAACTGCTTCCGCCGCCACTGAAAACAAAAAGGCGAAAATCACTTCGCCAGCGAAGCTGCAGCGAAACAAAAGTCCTTCGCCGACGAAGAAGTCGACGACATCATCGCCGATGAAAAAAGCGCAGAAGTAAAAACCTGGAAGGAGTTCTTGAAGACGACTTAGAATAGATTTATCGCACGAGAGCCGAGGCAACTCGGTCTATGGTCTACAGTAGCAGGATGTTCCAATGCCATATTTATGGATTGATTTCTACTACTAGGTTTTCTGGAGGATTGTTTGTTAGGGGAAACAAGGTCTATACCGATGTTTTGATGAACACGAATGTACTTGAATGCGAATTCCTTTGCTCTCTGTGAGAGTGTATCAAAATGAATCCGGTCATGTGGCATGATGTTGACTTTTTGCAATTTGAACTTTACTATTCGTTCTTGGCTTTCGGGTAAACAAACAGAAAAGTCGTAAAACTTGATTTATCGCGCTCGTGGTAGCAGGGTGCGACTTCCAGGCGGGAGGTTGTGACATCAAGAACGACAAGTTAAGTACTCTTTTTCGTCTACTTGTCGCTGTCGCACTCGCACCGCGATACTAATTCTAATTCACGGATGATGAACACAGCCGAAAAAATATATTTTAAGCACGCTGTCATACGTAGCGCACGCCTAGATTTGATGCTACGTGTAAATGAGTGTGTGTTGAACTAACAATGAACTAGCATGTTGAAGATGTACCTCTGTAAGTACGTTTTTCTTTTTTGCTTCCGGATTTCGATTTTGATATAAGTTGAAGCTAAAAGTTGAAAATGATGGTCTGTGCTTCGTAAGAGATAGCGAGTGAAGATTTGCGACCTGACAAAGTTGACGCGCAGGACGAGCTTCCGCGAGAAGCAACTACTCTTCTGAAGATATGCGAGAAATGACACGAGCCATGCCGACCTGAAAGATAATTTTCGGATTTGATGGCGACGCAAGAAAGAAAAGTGAATGTTCGAAACATGGAGTTCGTGTGCACCAATGCAAATGCGGCACACAAGTAATTTGGTCGTAAGTCGTTCGATTCGTTGTCGTTTTCTCGAGCCTCGATGACATTGCGAATGCGCAGTGTCCTCTCGCCATTAGCTCGTTTCATTGTCTTCTCAATCGCCATCGCTATCGCCCTCGTCGTTTCTTTCACAGTTATTTAGTCGCAATCGATCCTTCAGAGAGCAGTATCGGCGAACAAGTAAATGTGCGCCGCGGCTGTCCGAGCACACCATGCGGACGAGGATGATCGTGCTTTTGCTGGCCTATCTTGCTCCTTCTTCGGGACGAGAACAGGCATAAAATTTGTGGATCTTCAGTTGTGCTGTATTGCTCAGAGCGACATGCAGTTCGGTTCTTGTCCTGTGGAGAAGTACTTCCTTTAGGCCCTTTGGCGAAGCCACAGCACCTGGTAAAAGTACTTTTTAAAAGAGCAACAGCAACAAGATCACTTTTGGAGTAGTCGCTAATCTTTGGTTCTTTTCCCCACGAATGATAATAAGCCGCTGGTGAGGACCTCAAAAATGGCTCGCCGTACCGCGGACTACCTCTTGTCTGCCCCGCCTGGTCAAGGCAGCGGAGGACCAGCGTCCCAGTCAGGTAGCGAAGCGGCGCCAGCACAATTCGCCGCGGGCTCTACAAGTACTACGGGTAGCAATACCAGTTGCTCCTCGTCCAGTACTTCCTCTGCCGGTGTCCGTCTGTACGACCCATACACCAGTTGGCACACCTGGAGTTTTCAGAAACGTCGCCCGACATCGGGCACTAGCTGGAGGCAGTTCACGGGGTTCCTCACCGCAGCGGAAGGTCATTTGACTTCTGATCTTTCATCTTCCCTCTCTGGAACAGTTAAGAACCCTTTGAACAAGAATAAGAAGCTTCTGGAAAAGTTTTTGTTCTCGGTGCCAGTTGTTTCAGGACATGCACATGAGGACCAAGTTGGAACCCGGTCCTCTTTCGCGGAGCAGCACCAGGAGGAGAATTTTTCTGGGGCACTATCAAGTTCAACATCATCCAGATCGAGAGACAAAGACACAGATTCTTCAAGCAGAACCCCTACTTTCTCTTTTCCGAACCTGCACTTTCACCAGCTCACCCTGAAGTACAGCTGTCTGCCCATTCTGTACATGGACAGCCGGACGCCGCCCCCCTGGGAGCAGGTCCGCAGCATGCAGTTCTTCGACGAAGACTGCCAGTTTTACCACAAGCACTACGTAAACAGCAACTTTCTCGTCGCGGCGGTGGGATTAACACAATTTTTCCTCGGGGAGTTTGTCGTGGGCTTCTTGTCCTGTGTCACCTCCGCTATGGGGCTGTACGCCGTCACGCCGGAGGGGTTGACGACGGGAGGCGGGTTGCTCTCCTCGATCGTGGTGGTTTCCGGAATGCAGGGCGCGCTCCAATCCATTACCCTGGCAAACGTGTTGCTGACGCTGAAGGCCACGTCGTCGAAACACTCGCTGTTTCTCCTGCCTTTCTTGAAGTTCACCTTCGTGTTACAGCCGCTGGCCTCCTTCGCGGTGATGTACACGGGCTTTCAACTGTTGAAAGCGGTCCGGGGCCGCCTGTTCAGCTGGCAGCCGCCAAACATTTCCACGACGGGGGGTGCGTCGTCCCCGGGGATGAATCCGGGTTCTCCCGGCGGCGCAGCGGGCGAGCAGAGCGGTGTGCTGGCACCGAGGGAGCCGCCGTTTCAGCCGTTCATGGGACATGGGTAGTGATGTAAGTCTAAGTGGTTGAAATCGAAATGCTACAAAAATGACAATGGCGTAGTTGTTGGTTTGCTCCATTACGAGCTACGGGTGTATTCTTTGCGTGTAGAAGATTTCAAATTCTAACTACAGTCTGTGCTGTGCTGCGAGTCACAAAAGGAACTAATCTTTATCAGGTTTCAGATCGGGTCTGAAGAAGAGCGACAAAACGTGCCGACAGACGAGCAAACGCAAGCCGCGGCACCGCAGCCGCTCCAAGAACGACCAGTGACAGAAGTTAACGTAGAGCTGCAGCCGGAAACCGCTCCACCAGAGGAGGAGGATCGACGATCGAAAGCCACGGTGAACGAAAATGTGAAATCCGAAGCGGAGGACAAGTACGAAGTGATTAAGTCCGATCTGGACAATGTGCCCACGATGGAGTAGATAGATGGTCGTGGATTCTTCAACTCGATACGCTGTGCACGACCCGCCTACTATGGATGTACCTGTACGATAGAAAGTAAGACTGCACGGGCACGTCCATGTCAACACCCAGGGGATGCAGAAAGTGAGTTCCTCTACTTCTACCTCGGGTTGCAAGCGCAGCCTCATGTTGTGGAGGGCCTTGATCTTGCAAAATCAATGTAGTTTCGACGTAGACATTCATTTTTCTATTTGTAGACCGCTTAGGCAAGGCTCGTCTGTGTACCAAGTAAAAGAGAAACAGATGCAAGCGGGACGTATGAAAACAGAGACTCCCTCACTTTCAGAAAATGAACACGGTTCAGAAACGATTTGTTTCCGTGACAAGGCCGTAGGACAATAGACGAGCCAGACAATCAAGAAATGGAGAAATGACAATATCAAAGTCAGCGAAAAATAACTACTTTTGTCGACTCAATGCAGTCTTTTACCGCAATTTTTTTTGTGGCTGGCAGTCTCAGTAGAGTTCGAAACCTTGGAAATTTTTAGATACGTAGTGACAGCATGAGAACTAGTGCTAGAACTGAGTCCGGGTGGGCGCACGGCACTACATCAAGGAGCTGAGTGAGAACCGAAGTGCGGGAACTGTATTAGGTAAAAAAAAAGAGACAGTGCAATGATCCGCGTCGGAAGAGCCGCATTACGTAATGTAGTCAATGAAAGCGCGTGTAAGAAGTTGCGAGACACCTAAAGCACAAGAAAAGTTAAAGTAAATTTTCACCATCTTTTTTCAAAGCCACATGTCGCGAGCAGCCCGAGTACTATGTACCCTGGTGGAGTGCGTTGTCGTGTGCGCATTGTGAAGAATTACAGGTCGCTCCTACCACCGACGCCGAGCCGCGTTGCACCCGGAGCCGCGAAGCTGGCTACCGGAACCGCACTGCTTGCTTACACGCTTTGGTCTGCGACAGAATCCACACCCTCGGCGTCGTCGTCGACGAGACCGAAAGATCCCAATAGCGAACAGCGGACAGCAGCACATGTTGGCAACTGCAACCGAGAGGATGCCTGCAAATCGGCTCTGTCAATCGGTATCGGATGCGGGTCAGGTGGGTCGGGACCAAATCTACTACGAAGCAGCTCAATCTTGTGCGAGGAAATATCCAAGGAACAGAAGATACGGACACAGCACGACGACGTCGGCCATGGTGCAGCAGGACTTTGCATCTCTTCACGACATCAAGAAGAGACAATGGGTGCGGAGACCACAGAGCATACGCACCAGGGATCCGCGGCCGCTGCATCAAATCAGAGAGAGGTTTCCTCAGCAAAAGCGTCTCGCCCCAAGTTCGCGGAGCGAAGGCCGCGGTCATTGCGGGCCAGCCTGCGACACGGGGCGGAGTTGCTTCGTCGAAGCAACCCTCGCGTCGTGCACTGTAGCACAGCAGGCGGCTCCACAACGGCGGCTTTTGCAGCATCAGGCGGACCACGGGGGGCTGGAAGTGCAGCAGATTCTTATGCGCTGGACCCTACGACCTCCCTGGTCTTTAATATTACGCAGAACGACAAGAAGAAGAACAATATCCTCTCGATGTACAAGAAACTTTTGCACAGCACCTCCGAGTTAGCAAACGCCATCGTGAGACTAACGCGAAAACTCTTCCGCATGACGACCCGGTGCGCGACGATCTTCTTCAATTTCGCGCCCCTGTTGGTCTTCAGTGCGCCCGCGGCCTTTTGCTGGCACCAGAGCAGCTCTTACCGCACGACGTGGTATTCCCTACTGCTCACCTGCGTGGAGCAATGCGGCCCGGCCTTTGTGAAGTTTGCGCAGTGGGCGGCCACTAGGCCAGATTTGTTCCCCGATCAACTCTGTTTACACCTCTCGGAGCTCCATTCCCGCTGCACGCCGCACGATTTTGCGAAGAGCGAGGAGGTGGTGAGGGGAACGAGCCTGGTGGTGGGGGACGACAGCTTGTTTGAGGGACAACAAGAACCCTTATCGTCAAAGCTCCATTTAGACCCCCACGTCGTCGGCTCCGGCTGCATTGCGCAGGTGCACCGCGGGACGTGGCAGAGTTACGGAGAGAATTTGGATTTTTCTCAAGCAGATGAAACAGGCCCATCTGTGGTCACGACTTCGATCACGGCCCCCTTCTCCTCTCCGAGGCGCGTCGCGGTGAAAATCCTGCACCCCGGGGTGCGGGAGACGATTGCCGCGGACCTTGAAATTCTGAAGGCGCTCGCCTGGGCGGTGGAATACTTTCTCCCGTTTACGAGGTTTATGGTGCTAACGGAGGCCGTGTCGCAGTTTTCCATCATTCTGTCCGCGCAGACGGATCTGCGGAGGGAGGCGGAACACACGGAGCGCTTTCGAAAGAACTTTGAAAACTACGACAACGTGCGGTTTCCGGAGATCATTTTCGCCAGTAAGGATTTGCTCGTCGAGTCGTTCGAAGAGGGACTACCCATGCAGGAGTTGCTGCGCGGGTGGGAACAGGTACAGGAGAAAAAAGCTATAACAGATCGGAGCAGCAGGCAGGGCGGTAAGGTGTTGTCTACGCCTGTCAACACAAGTACTTCTACGCAACCCGCGAGGACAGCGGCTGCAGTTTCCCCGCCCCGGCGAGCAAGCGACGAATCTGCACAGCTTCACCTCCCACGAAAGCAGCCGGACGCCGGCCGCAGCATAGCCGCGAATGCACCACCACCGACGTCCCTAGACGAACAGGAAGTTCAGGAGGTTTTCGCCCGGAAAGCCTCCGCAGGCCGTTGGTTGAATTTGTTCTCGTGGCAGGAGAAAGAGGAAAAACTGCTGGAGCAACACTACAGAAAGCAGGAACATCAAGATTTTGAACATGAAGATCAAGTTCTTGAGCGACAACAAAATACCACTAACATTCTCCGCCGCAAGTCCCGCTACAGTTCAGACTTTCTGCAGAAACTCTCCTCGCTCGCGTTGAACGCCTATTTGAAAATGCTCTTCACCGACCGGTTTGTCCACGGGGACCTGCACCCGGGAAACATGTTTTTTATCAAATGCAAAAATGTCTGGGTCTGGAAACTTGTAATGTTAAAAATGAATGATAGACGCACTGCAATACGCAGCTATGCATGACAAATCTCTTGGCTGCCATGTCTTACGTATTCCGCATGGCAAACTGCGTTTTTTCGTGACAGGTAAGAGGGCTTTTTCGTGCCTATGCAACACAGATTCCCGAGTCATGCCAGACAAGCATGACAAACTTGCATTCTTCCAGACCCAGACATTTTTACATTTGATATTTTTCCAGGTGAACCGACACGGCGATCCGGAGTTGATCTACTTGGATTGCTATGAATTGCAAATATGTCTGGGTCTGGAAGGTTAGCACTTGTCATGCTAAATCTGTGTTGCATGATTACCAAAAGCTGTCCGCTTTTGACCAAGTTGAGAGGGAGTTTCTCATGCAGGAAAGGCATGATAGAGACCTCAAAAAATCTGTCATGCTGGGTCTCGCATTCCAGACCTCATGGGTCATGGAAAACCTGCATCACAAGTCTTGCATTCTTCCAGACCCAGACATTTTTGCATTTGATAACTGCGGTCTGAGCATCGAGTTGAACGCGCGCGACGCGACCAATTTCAACGACTGCGTCTACGCCTTGCTACACGGCAACCCGACGGACGCGGCGCACCTCATTGTGAAAAGGAGCCCGGGAGATAGAAATCTGGTATTGATAAATGATCATGATGAAAAATTTCAGTTGAAACTACGAATCGTATATCATCTAATGCTTGAGCGACAAAAATGACGAAAATGTTTTAGTACTTGGACCTTGCAAAAATGGAAACAAACTTGCAGGTTCGCAACGAAGCGGAGTTTGCGCGAAAAGTGGGCGTTTTGATCACGGATTTCCGGCAGCCCAACAGCAAAATGCACGTGGCGCACGTGACCGGGAAGTTGCTCCTCTACGCCGGCCAGCACAATGTGACCTTAGAGAGTTCCTTTGTCAATGTCGCTTTGTCCTTGGCCGTGATGGACGGCCTGGGCCGGCAGCTCCGGGAGGACTTCAACATTTTTCGCGCCGCCACCCCCTTCCTCGCACAGGCCGCGCTGAGGTACGCGCGGGGGTATGTGGAATGAGTAGAAGGAGAAGGGACGGATTATGATCACTCTTTCACTTATTTTTCTCGTCGCTCTTTGTGCTGTTTGAGTTTGATTTTCTCTACTGGTACGGCTTTTTTCTACGATGGGTCTATGAATGAGCGCACTCGACGCAACTTGGATTCCAATCGATGCAGGATAATTGCGGCCTCGCGAAAGACCAGAGACCGAGCCGCAAAGTGTAATGACTTTGTCAACACTTTCTCGAAGCGTAGTTTGAGAGAAGAGTAAGAAATTGATGCTCTACGTGCTGCTCATCTACTTGGATTCTTGTTCGGTAACTCTAACAACTGTTCCCTCGTCGTGTGTGCAGTTTCCTCTGGTCGGTCTGTGCTCATTACCGGTTGCTGAAATCTCGTGAAATCGAAATGCGTTGCACTTCGGTGGAAAATATCGTCCGTTGGTTCTCGTTCAGTTTTGCCTACGTACCTCGTCCTAGTGTGTTCCATTTCGTGACAAGATGAAATAAGCGCAGACCCTCAAGTAGCTCGTCCTTCCTCCTGTTGCTTTCCGTCGGTCCGTCTTGGTCGTACTCTGGTCGTGCCGCAAGTCGGTTTTCGTCGTGCAAGAAAGAAGTTTCTGTGACAATCGTATGGGAGCTGTGCGTGCACGTTTTGGTTGAAGTTTTCGTGGCCGTCTTGCTGTGTTTCACTTTCTTCGTCAGACATATATGTTGTCACTGGAAAAAACTACTTCGTCACTACTACGCTTCCAGGCTACAACCTCCAGATACCCTGTCTAGATATTTCCACCCAGGAAGAAAAAAGCTATGACTCCTCATCTCTGTACATTATTTTTTCGTTTTCTGCCCAATTAAAATTATGGTAAATGCAGTATACAACTCTTCTAGCCTCAGCTTCATCTTCACCAACTTTTACTGCGACCCTTTGGAAAGAATTTCGTAAGGTGTCACCCGTTAAAAAAAACCCATAGCTACACCATGACGGACCCTACCCCAGCCAACGCAAGTCTGGCGGCGGATTCGCTGTTAGCCGAAGATGGTCCGAACGAGCAGGACACCGCGGACCGCGAGCGGGAACTGCAGTCCAGCGTGGATCTCGAATCCTCCGCGAACAGTGCGCGGGACGACCGAAAGGACACGGACAATGCCCGGCAAACGGCCGTGCTGGGCAAACAGTTTGTCGTGTCCGTGCCCCAGGAGCTGCGCGACTTGCAAAAGCCCTTCGCGAAGGCGAAGCAAGCGGCGGCCGCTCGGGCCTCGAAGAACCGGACCTCTACTCTCTTGAAGAACAAACAACCCGCCGCTCTTCCGAAAAGCATGACCAAGGGCCCGGCGGACAAAATCAGCTCCGCGATTTTGACCAATAGTTTGCGCGCCGAGGAGCCGGAGGAGGACGAGAAGGAGAGATTAACGCGGATCTCGGAGGAACGACAGCGGCTGCTTGCGTTCAAGAAACTTCGGGAGTTGATCGAGCCCGAGGGGAAGCACGAGATCGCGCAGACCGACCACTTCGGGACGATCTACCAGGGGAGGAAACGTTTGCAGCAGTGCGACAGCATGAAGACGATGCGGCCCCAGCCTGGCCACAAGATCTCCGACCGGCGGGACTACACCCATGAGGGCCTCGGCAGGAAAACCGTGTGCTGGAAGACCGAGGTGGACCCGGGGATGTACAAGCCGCTCGAGTCCGTCGGCGCGCACCCGACGTACGACGGCATGGTCAAGGAGATTGCCCAGATCGTCGCGAAGTCGAAACAAGAGGAAATCAAGGAGTGGAAGCGGAGAACGCTCCCGCCCTCTGCGCGGGAGTGGGACTTGTCCGTCCGGGGCGGGAAGGACCTTATCGACTGGAAGGGCCCGCGGGTGCAGACCGTTGGGGTGTCCGAGATGGACCGACCGGCGATTTTGCGCGGGTGGCTGCCGGTGGAGAAGTTGGACTTTTTCCTCTCGGAGGACAAGGAGAATCAGGACAAGTACAAGTCGCGGAAAGTCCAACTAGAAGAGCGGTCGCAGGCGGCGCTGGAGGCCGCGCGGTACCGGGAAAAGCGGGAGCGGTGGCTGCTGGAAACGCTTCGGAAGACGAACGCCTACCGGGGGGAGGACGAACTGAAACCGGAGCAGACGTACATGCCTTTGGAGACGGAGTTCGAGAACGACCCGGATTTACTGCCGGTGGTGAAGTACTTGAAACTCGTCTCCGACAGCTACAAAAGGGAGCAGGCGGGGGAGGACACCGCGAAACACATCGTGAACTTGTCGGATATCCGGGAGTTTGAAGATTACAACGACAGCAAACTCGGGCTCAACGACATCCAGAACGAGCAGGACCGGAAGTTGTGGGAGTTGATTCAGAAAACGAAGAACTTGCCGAACATGGTGAACGCGAAAAATCTCTTCAACGAATTGTCCAAAACCCACCCGGGCGGCACCGTGTTGGCGGTCTTGGCCGAGGAAACGAAGCGGATGAAGGTGAAGGAGGCGCACACGCTGCTAGCCGAGGGCAAGGACGGGCAGGACGGCCACGAACTGCTGCTGAATCCGTTGCGGAAGGATTTTTCGCGGAAAAACCCGCTGCAGGTGGCGGAAATGGCAGAAAACGAGGAGCGGGAAGCTTTGTCTCTGTCCCGCGAGGCGCTGATCGAGCGGGCGCTGAAGAAGGATGTGATGCAACTGCTGCTGAACATGGAGGACGAAGAAACCGCGGAACAGCAGCGGGAGAAGGAGGAGGAGGAGCTGGCGGGGAAAAAACTGGAAACGAAATACGACAAGCAAACGAAAAAATACAAACTCGACGTGGTCGACAGCCGACACGTGGCGTCCACGTTCGAAAAGCGCAAGGACCGGCCGGAGCCGCCCAAGAAGGTGTCGGCCGTCAAAGTCTTGCTGGGCCAGGAGAGCAGGAGCAGGTCGAGGTCCCCCGTGGTAACGCTCATGCCGGGGGAGAGGGTCAAGCGAAAATTGGAGGCTTATGGTACTGTTTCTATTGGTTCTTCCGTTGTTATAAGAAGTGTAGTCTCACAACGCCAAGGGCTTCTGTTGATCTCGGCGTTCTGCCTTCCTTGTGATGCCTCCGTGCGGAGTTTGCCGCTTCTATATTGCAAGTGCGTGAGTTTTCGTTTTCCACTTGGCTTGCAAGCATGCGAAATTTTCATTAACACGAATTCGACGAATTGAAATCAAATACACGACCAGATTCCTGGAACACTGCCCCTCCGGGCACCGGTCCCTCTTCCGCAGCAGATCTTAACAAGGGAAGAAACGAGGACGACGAGTTGCAGAAGGTGAGTAGTTTTTTGAAAACCAGTCCCTATAGCAAGCCTCTTGACGAGGAAAACATGGAGTCCAACGTGTCCGCAAAGTTGACCGACGATATGCGGGCGCTGTTCAAAAAGCGCGCCATAGACTACAACGCGGGCGCGGGGAAATTGCAGGAAGCCTCGTGGAGTGTCGAGGACGCGGACCTCTTTCAGCAGAGCATGGAGGATTTGCAAGCGAGCGTGTTCGACACGGCGAGTACGGCTGCTGGTAGAACCAAGCTGAAGAAGGATAGCAAGGGAATAGATTCTGGCGCAGCAAGTTCTACCGGCGCAGCAGGGACGAAAGAGAAAAGGAAACAGAAAGGCACCTCCAGTAGTCCATTATTGCAACTCCCGGTGTATGACATCGACCAGGAGATTCTGCAAGTGATGGAAAACGAGCTCGATAACGCCAACTACATGGTTGAGAAAGCCTTCGGGTCCTCCCGCCAGAATTCGAAAACAGCCGCGCAAAGGAGTAAGAACGCGGCCAACACCAGCGGGTCCCGCGTGGGGCAGGATTTGTTGTGGAATCACATGCTCTCGCAGTCCTCCCACCGCGCGCTGCACCCATTAAAACCCCCCGCGCTGGAGATGCAGTGGCCGGCTTTGGACGAGGAGCTGCGCTGGCTGATCGCCGGAACCGATAAAATCGGCGACTCCGTGGGCGAGTACTTTAGCTATTTAGGTGCGAACAGCGAGGTGATGGTGGGAAGTAATCTGCTCGAGGAGAAGGGGGAACCAGGAACGATAAAAAACAATCCGAATAATTTTAATTACGACACCGTGCTTGCCATGGGCAGCACCAGCAGCTCCGGAAATAACAAATCCAAATTCAGATCCCTCGAAGGCGACCACAGCGCGCAGGCGCCGAGCATTCTGGAGCAAGCGCGACAAGCAGCCTTCACGGCGCAAGAGAAAATGGCCGCGAGAAATGAGAAAAAGGGAACATCAGCTGCTTCTAGAACACAGCAGCCGGGGAGTTTCACCTCGATAAGGAGTTCCGCGGCCGAGCGGGAGGAACAGCGAGGAACTGTTGGGGACGAGGATGAATTTATTGGAGGGACAATAAACGAAGGAGCAGATGAAATGGTTCCAGACAAAAATGACGAGGCTGTTGTTGATCAGGCTGGTGAACAAATAATGCGGGAATCCCGTCAGTCGCAGAATGACACGCTGGACGAGTTTTCTGCGGCCTCTGTGAATGTGAAGCCGTTGGACGACGAGGAAATAGTAGAAGAGGGTAAAAACGAGGGCGTAGTTGCCGCGCCAGATGTTGGTAGGACGTCCCCAAGTCCTCGTGGTGCTGCTCTTGTTGAAGGCACTAGCGCAACGACCCCACCACGAACAACGACTTATCCCCAAGACCTCACCGAGGAGGAGCTGAAACAGAAATTGCAGGAGGACATCGAGAAACGGCGCAAGCAGCGCGAGCGGCAGAAACGGCGGCAAAAGAAAAAACTGGCGGGCGAGCAGGTAAGTGGCACGAGTGATATCTCCTCGGACAACGAGTCCGGTCGGGAGGAGGACGAGAAAAAACTTTCCCCGGAGGAACTGCGGGCGAAGCGCCGAAAGAAGATCGAGGAGCAGAAGGCGGCGGCGAAGATCAAGGCGGAGGAGGACCAGAAGAACCTGCGCGAGAAACTGCTCCGGGCGAAAAAGCTGTGGGGCCCGAAGGTGAAGCTGGCCCAGCAGGCGGCGGCGTTCAGCGATTTACTAAAAAAAGAGAGGCTCTCCGCGCAGTCCGTGGGCAGCAGCGCCCGGTCGGAGGGAAGTGCGATGATGAAGCCGAAAGTCGCCGGGGGCACGGTCTCCTTCGGGGCCAAGGCGTTGTCCGAAAAGTCGCGCAGCCTGATGCAGTCCGTAATCAAGTCGCAGAGCGAAAAGCAACGCGCACCTCCCGTAAACTTCGCGAAGGCGGGGAACACCGCGGTCGGCGACGCGGCCGTGGGCGGGATTAATATGGCATCCGCGGCGCAACCGAAACAGAAAATGCAGTTTGGCTCCTCCAGGATTACCAAGCACATCGCGCTTGCGAAGATGAGCAATCCCCACACGCCCCATTTGGACAGCAGCGATGGCGAAGGGCCGGGAAGTTAAGGGTTGGTGCTCCTATGATGTTGACAAAAAAATAATCATATTGTAGCTGTCACCAGCTGGAGAAAGATTCGCACAGATCGAAATTTTTCCTAGCATGTTTCGTTCAAGTAGGAAGTTCTATTCCCCGCAAAGGACGATCGCACTTTCGCGGGTATTTTCGTAGTCGAGTAGCTAGTGCGTGCTCCTTCTTTTCTTTGCAATTACTCATTTGAAATGGAATAGAACACTATCCGCGTACTTGGTGGACATCACCTCCGTTTGTTTAGTGTCTTATTGGGTGAGCGAAACTTTTTTTGCGGAAATTCATTAGACTGACCAGAAACTGAAGCAGGGCAGAACGCCGTACCTGTAAATGTCAGTGCGACGGCATGACGATGTGAGCCTAAATCTAAATTGAAAGAACTGGACAGGTCGTGGAGTAGTTCCAGTGTGCGGCGCTGCCCAAGTTGTTCGCAAGATGTTGATGTTCAAGTTCAGCTTCAACTTCAACTTTGCTCTCTTTGTGTTTATTCCAGTGCTTTATTCCGACGAGCTTGGCTTCGATTGCGATGAAGATCACGCACCGTAGCTGGTGTTAAGATGCAAAAAGGGATCTTAGCTAGGCGAGTAGAACTAGTACAGGAGGAGCCTCGGCTTTACTTCATTCTTATGAATTGGTGCGTTTTCTTGCGGCGACGGAGTTTAGTCCATTTTCCGTATGATCGTCATGTTCATGTTTTTGGCAACAATAGCAATACCGGCAAAAGTCACGCTTCAGCTTCCACGAATTCAAAAGTAAAACGGTGAAATTAATTGGCGAAGTTGTGTTTGTAACGGCCTTCCAATTCCAAACTTCCACGACAGGGACAAAAAAGAAGAGACGGCTCTAAGACATTGAAAATTTATTGTGAGATGCTATTTTTATAATATAAAAATAATAATAATATTAACTTATTATGATTATTCGCAACCGCTATCACTAACTAAAACTAAGTACTTGCAACCCGACGCTACTACCGTCGGCCCGCACCCCCCGTCGCTAGCGGGCCACTACGATATGGAACATGGCGCGGCGCGGGGAAGAGTCTGGGGGAAGCTGTGAGGCGCGAATAAACATTGTTTCTCTCCCCACACATCCTAAAGTTGATGATTCAGACTAGTCATAACCTTCAACACTGGTCGTCCGACCTTGTTGAGCTAGAGGTGATATTTTTCGAGAATATTCACGCGACATTGTACATTGACATTGGTTCAGTTTTTACAAGGTTCATTCAGTAGCAATAGGCATCGTAGGAAGGAGCCCAAGCGTCCTCTTTACCCGTGATATTCCTTGTGTACTTAAGTACGACCACCCCAGGCTAAGCTTACGTACTTCTTTATATTTTTTTACGCGTTTACATTTATTCTTTTAATTGGTTTTACCTATTTCTTGCTCAAACATATTTGTACGAATTTGTGCTCGATTAAAGCCTAAACTTGTTTCTCCTGCAGCTAAAAACCATTTCCGACGATGAGGCTTTGCTGCCTCTCTATCTTTCTTGCCGCTTCTGTTACGCAAGCCGGAACGGTGCGTGTGACGCCGCCGCGTGACTTCAGTCCGGAGGATGCACGACAGCTGGCGCCGTCGGCTCCGTTCGACGACCCGGATGCAGCAGCTCATGCGGACGCAGAGGGCCGCGCGCCGCCGGTCATCCCCGACGACTTCTCTCCGGACGGGAAGATGGCCCCGCGCGCTCGTTCGCGACCCGACATCGCAGCGGGCGCGGATGAAAAAACATGGCAAGCGCAAGGTGCATCTTCTGGTAGTAGTTGGTGCGACCTCCGGGACAACAGAGCATTCGTGCCACAGCAGGACGCGGTACATGGTGTCACCCGTGAATGCGACCCACCGCCGTCACCCCATGGCGTACACCAGCAGGACGCAGTACATGGCGTCACCCGTGAATCGCTGCGAAATCTTTGCTCCGCGTGTGACCGGCAAGACAAGCATTACAAAGATGCCACGAAAAACGGGCCGAACTCACCGGGGGCTGTGCATGCGCATCCACCACCACCAGAGCAGGAGAAGGCATCGTCCACTTGTCGCGCTTTTGAGTCGCGTGCTCATCAAGAACGGGGAGGGATGATCAGTGCGGGTGTAGCTAGTGAAGAAACGCCGGAACTACAACACTTCGGCACCACCCGCAGCACTTCTAGATCTTGTCCACAACTTCAAGGCTGCAGGGAAGGCACGACATCCGCAGCCGTGGCGGCGCCACAAAAGAATTGCCCCTCCGATGCTTCTCTAGCCTCTGACGGCCTGTTAGGTTGCGGTGGTGTTGTCCAACCTGATATTCGGCGGGGCGCAGCGGCCGAAGCCGGCAGTGCGAACGCTGTAGTGTCGCTTGCTTCGTTTGATGACGCGAACGCGGAGACGGACGTGGAATGTTGTCCGGGCCAGGTTCCCTGCTACAACCATCTGGGACAGCTGGATCGGCCTTTTCAGCCTGCGGCAACGGGACGGTACGACGATCCCTTGGCAGAGGTTGGAAAGTTAAAGTCAGACGAGGCGAAGCTGCTGATGCAGCTGAAGCAGCTGAACCTGAAGGACAAGCAGCTGAAGATGCAGCAGTCAGACGAGGCGAAGCAGCTGATGCAAAGTCTTTACGAAGCAGCTGATGCAGAGGATGGCCGTTTGGTTCGCAACGTCGCAAGCGCGCTGCAGAAGATCACCCTGCCCATGGAAATGCAGGACTCGCTAACGCTGGACTTGATTCAGCCGGACCTTTATTGGCGCAACGTTAGTTACTACACCGAAACTCATGACCCGAAGCACGGCATTTATCGCAGGCCGAAATATTGCGAGGACAAGCGACTCAACATGTTTTACTTAACGAGCCCGACGTCGATGCCTCTGAGCGAGTATTTTGCGCGGTTCCACAATTACTTCGACGCGAGTGCGGAAAGCTACGTTATCGCGTACATCTATCTTGACCGACTGCGGGCGTCGCTGACGAGCGTCGACCCTCCCGGAAAACATCGGAGCCACCGCCTGAACAATGCAAACATCTACCGTTTTTGGCTTGCCGCAATCACACTGGCTTCGAAGTATTGGGACGACCGATTCAACTCCAACAAACGATATGCCTTAATCGGGGGAGTGCCGTTGAAAGAGTTAAACAAATTGGAGTGGGCCTTTTTTTCCCTGCTAGATTTTAACATCTGTGTTTCAGTTCCTGAATTCCAGCACTACAAGCGGGCTTTCCTAAAAATGGATACCAACGAAGCCGCTGCTCTTCAGGCCCTGCACAGAGTAGAGGGTCTGCAACCGCTGGATTTCCCCGCACTTGATCCCGGGACAGATTCGAGATTTGCAGCGGAGCGATACTTAGTGCGAAATCTCCGAGAAAAAAACAAAAACCGAAAAGACCAGCCGCCGGGTGCTCGATACATTCAGTCAGTTGAAGATATTGAGTTTATTTCATCTGGTGAAGATGAACGGAACGGGAACCACGTGGAGCAGGAGGAGCAGGGGGTAGGAACAAGATTGCGGCAGGCCCAGGCAACAGGCTCGCTAGGCGACTGGCGGAGTCGCGATGACCGGCAGCATGAAGGACAAGGACCACTGTGCGGAACTTCGTGCAGCGCGACTGCATCGGGGACGTTAGCCTGGTCGGCCCCATCTTCATCTTCTACGCCAGAACCGAGCCGCACCATTCAATCTAAGCGATGGCAGGCCAAACCGAGTCTGGAACTAGTAGACGACGCACAACACCCCGTGGGGCGCAGACTATCACCACGACCACCCGCAGTAGATAAAAGACGTTCGCGACCGGGTACGCTGCATCGCTACCGCGGCACCAAGGGGCCTCGTACCGGCGACATGCGCGTGATTCAAAACGCAAGCACCTCAACCGGGCCAGATTCGGCTTCAGACGAGAGGTCCGATACCAATTCCAGATCCAGAAGGATCAACTACTCGAGTTCCGGTTCGACGCAATCTCTGCCCCCGGGAGTGTTCCCACTGACGCTGAAGAACTTGAAGGAACACACACGCCTCCTGTTCGAGCACGCATTCCGAAAGGGGCCGCATGAGGGAGAAGATGACAATACTCGTGCGGTACTACACGACCGTTGTGGTAGCGGTTCGGCGATAGCGAAAAGCAAAAGATCGCGCAAGGGCAAACTGTATGCGATCTACCGACACAAAGACGACGGAGCCTGGTCGTGGTCTCCCGACTGCCTGGTTGGGAGTGACCTTGAAGGCGCTGCGGTGATTGTCGGCAGACGAACGCGAACTGATTCCTCGCGAGAGTCTTCTGCGCACCGTCTGGGCTTCTGCATGCCGCAAACGAGCGACGACTACAGCAACCGACCGACGGATGTGTGACTGTGTTACGGCTGGGCCTTGAGCAGGGAAAGGGACTGTGCGATTCTACATATTTATCAAATTCACCCGTGTGTTGTTTGTTTGTTTGTTTGTTTGTTTGTTTGTGTCGGAAGACAATCAACAACGCAAGAAACGCGGGCGATTTGAACACTGGTCATCTTTGAGTGAAGGTGTAAATAGGCCCTGTTTGAAGGCGTTTCAAGTTGCAATCAATCTGAATGGTACTAACGTACAGCCTGCGGGTAAACATTCAAGTTTTGGGGTGCTTCAAATTCAGACTCGAACCGCCACTAAAATCAGATCAACAATCGTTGATCATCGCCATCAAATTTACATCGTGATTTCGGTTAGACCTCATTTTGAATCATCATCAGTTCATCTTGATTTACATCGTGATTTCAATTTTGCATTGCGGAATCGGGTTGGTTGTCAAGATCGATTTACGTCGTGTTTCTTGATCATGCCTACATTCCCCCTTCCGAATCAATGAACATGAAATCATCTCGAGAAATCTTTGATGTGGTGAATTCTTGTGAAATTCGCATCAATAAATCCTAGAGATTACTGAAATCGACAAAATGAGCTTTCGCAAATACTTCATTAGCTTTTCTTGACGGAGCTTTGAAGATTTGAATGTATTTCTCTCCTGGAAGTGGTTTCGTCAATCCATCCGCTAGATTGATATCCGTGTTAATATAACACAAGTCTTTTCCGTAGTCTCGTGCCAGATGTAGTCGAAGACTCATGTGCTTGGATCTTTTCGTGGCTACGGATGTCTGACTCAACGCAAGCGCGGACTTGTTGTCGTTGAAGATCAACGGTAGAGATCCTGACTCCTGTTCTGGAAACCAGTTCAAATATCCTTGGTCCATCGTCATCCTTACGCAGTCATACATCGCGCAGTACTCGGCTTCCATTGTTGACGTAGCTCGAGTCGATTGATGTTTCGACTTCCAACAAATAGGAACTCCGCGTCGATATAAGATTGCGCCGGACGTGGATCGGAAACTTACAGAACATCCAGCGAAATCTGCATCGCAGAACGCAATGGCGTCTCTGTATTGATTCCTTGTTTTCTAGCTCTGCGGCTTTTGTGTAAATTTCTTTGAATTTCTTTTCTTGTTGCTTGTTGTATTCTAATCCTTGCGATTTGGTTCGATTTGGTTCCTTTCAAATGCGCTAGAATACGCTTGGCATCTTTTGCCGTTTGGTCGGTTGGACTAGCTACCTGCGTCGCTACTTTCTGTATTGCGAATGCGATATCAGGCCGGGCAACGCAACTGAGATACAACATTCCACCAACTAGCGATCTTATCGGAAGTGTGGAATTCGACGGCGAGTCCAAGTCTGCATGGGAATTTGGTAAACATGGGGAAGCTACTGCATGGCAGTCCTTCATGTGAAATTTCTCAAGCAGCTTATCAATTGCATCTTCGCAAGTGATTTTCATGACTCTCTTTTTCGCATTGAAGATCAACTTTGCGCCTAGAAGGTCGTGGATCTCATTGCCTTCTTTGTCATATTCTGCGAGAATTTCTTTTCCTGGGAACTCTGCTAAAATTGCATTCATTTCTGCAGCGACGAGGTCATCGTCTTCACCTGTGGTGATGTTGTCATCTACGTAAACTGCTAGCCAGAGTTCTTGCTCTTTTCCCTGTTTGTCTTTTGCAAATTTCTTGAACAAACCTGGTTCGTGTTCGGATACAACCCAGCCTAACTTCTTGAGTTTGCCAGCATATTCGTCATACCAGCGGCGTGGGCTGATCTTCAGACCGTATAACGACTTTAACAGCCTGACAACATCGCCTTTTTCTTTGTTCTTGCTCCAGCCGTTATGCTTGGGCAGGCGACATAACGCGATCTCGTCACCTAGACCTGCACGCACAAACGCATTGGAAGTATCGAACTGTCTAACTTTCCATCCGTGTGCTGCTGCTTCAGCAAGTAAATACCTGTTTGCGGCATGGCTCACAGTTGGGCTGTATATTTCTCCTTGTAGAGATAGCCTTTGCCTGTTTCCTAGTGCTACTAGACGACACTTGTAGCGTCCGTCTCTTTTCTTCGTGTAGATGCAAACCGTCGGGATAGTTTCTAACTTATCGCCCATCTCTTTGATGTCTTCTGCGGTTGCATGCCTCCACGTTTTCGTTTCTTCTAGCGCTAGGCGTTCTTTTGTATCTGACTCGATCCATTTGATTGCGTCAGGACTTTCCAGACGCTTGGCCCAAGTGTGCTGCAAGCCAAAGAGGTAAGGAGTTTCGTCTTCCTCTAATTCATGACGAATCTGGAATATAGCCTCTGCTTCTTTTTCAAATTCCATTGGTAAATCTTTCAGTAAGTCAGATGACGACACAAGGTTGGCTTTTTGTCTTTTCTTAGCTCGAGGACCACGACTCTTGCCTTTGTCGTTGCGTTCTTTGCGCTTCTTTTTGTCCTGGCCTCGGCCCTTCTTACGAAGTTTCTTTCGTGTAGGTCCTTCAACGAGGATCCTAGGCGCTTTTTGTGTCTCATTATCTGCAGCATCAGCATCAACTGTATTCGACTTTCTTTTCCGATTTCCATTCTCAGCTTTTGCTTTCTGTTCCGGGGAGTTCTCAGGCGCCTCATCTGAAAACATATCGAGCCAAACCTGATTAGGGTTTTGCTTTTCCTTACCCCCTTCCTCAGGTTGCTCACCCCCTTCGAAACTCTTGCCCTCGTCATTTTGGACGTTATCCTTTGCATTATCGGAATTGCGCTTGTCCGCATCTTCTTCATCTTTCGAACGATCGGTCCTCGGAGCGTCCTGACCACGACTGCTTTGATCGCGATCTGCAGCGGGCGCATTCGGCTCTTCGAGCTGTGAACTATCACCCAGACGCGCCGGATTCGGAAAATCAGTCGTCAGCTTGTCAGCGTCCGGCTTTAGATCATCTATTTTGCTGACCAGCGCTGATTCATCAAACTTACAACATTTCACTTCGTGAACTCCGAAACGGATTTTGGAGCTTTTCTTACGTCGACCATCTGCAGACCACATGCCTACCAGGTATGTAGAATTTTCTTGAGCGTAGCCCAGAAAGATTCCACGGGTAAACCGGTCTTCAAGCTTCGACTTCTGTGAGTGATCCTTCGCGTAGACCAAGCTTCCGAACCGTCGGAGGTACTTGATGGAAGGTTTTCTTTTGAAGCGTTTTTCATATGGCGACTCGCCTCCTTTGGCTGTCGGGGTTCGGGCGAATATGTGTGAGAAAGTGCGAGCTGCATAACTCCACATACGTTTATCAACTCCGACCATCATAGCTCTTACTCCGTTTTGGTGAGTTTGGTTGTATCTTTCAACTTTCCCATTCTCTTGCGGCTCATATGGGGCTGAAGAGTCAGTATGAATCGGCGGGGACTGTGTCTGTGCTGTCTTTTTCCAAGTGCTATTTGGCTCCTTGAACTCTTTCGCGTTGTCGGATCTCACTCTTTTCGGTGGTCCCTCTTCATTTATCCAGACCTGCAGTTTCGCGCCTGCTTCTGCTTTGCTTTTGCAGATGAAAGAACGAGGCCAGCTGGTTGCTTGATCGATGGCATTCAAAGCCCATCTTTGCGACCAGTAGTCAGGTTCCCAAGGTCCAGTGAAGTCAAAATCAACTTGGTCAGTGAATTTCTCAACTTTGTAGCATTCTTTCTTTACTTTTGCATGTTGCGCGCCTTTGCTTTTCGCGAGATCGCAGGCAGGGCATCGGACTACTATTCCAGGTAGACTACGATGTCCAGCACGCTGATGATCAAGAAGCATTTTCTCAGCCTTTGTCATCATGGTAGCCTCGGTCTCGATCTCTTCGCACAACAAACCTTGCTCGCCAGGATCTTCGTTGAACCCAAGTGCCACGGCCGGCAGCTTGGTTCCGATCCCTTTGTGGAGAAAAGTTCTCTTTCCTGTTTTCCTACTTTGCAAGTAGTTGCCCCCTTCGTCGAAAGCAACCCTGTATCCTTCTTTCTTAAGTTGTTCGACACTGAGGAGAGTCTGTGGAAGGAATGGATGGAATGTTGCACGTTTGCAACCAAGTGCGTTTGGTTTCAATGTGCCAAAATATCCAGGGCCATCCAACTCCTTTCCGTCTGCTACAGTTATTCGCACTGGATTACTTTCGTCCCAAGATTCGAAAATCTCTGGTCGGCCCGACATGTGACTTGTTGCGCCACTGTCGCAAATTGCATCATCGACACAATTAAAAGCTGTTTCATGATTTCGGTGCTGCTCGTCCTTTTCATTCCGATACGCATCGTTCGCCTCGCGCACCTTCCTCAATACTGATTCGCGAACGCTGTAGAGGTGTGCGAGCTTTCTTGCTGTGTACTCGGGCGAATGATTTTGCTCGCTTTCTTTTGTTGCGATCGAAAATACTGCATCTATTGACAGATTGCATTTTTCAACTCGTTCGGTTTTGGACGCATCCGAAGCATGAGATCGAGGATATAAAATCTTTCTGATTTCGCGATCGGTCGACTCAAGAGCCTGGACTTGTTGTATCAAATTTGCCATCTCAGGAGTTGCAAACTGCTCAACCAGCTCCAGCTCTGTTCGTTTTCGTTTTCCTCTCAGCTGTCCCGCTGGACCAGCTGCATCATTGGTACAAATATCATTTTCATTCTTATCGAGATTCAATAATAAATCATCCATATCGATTAATGATGATGAATCTTGATTCAAGATGTCAGCCCTGTTGTCGAACGCGCATTCATCTTTTTCAAACTGACTCGTAGTCGTTGGTGCATCATCGCCAAGCTGTGGCTCTTTTCGTGGGGGGTTCTTTTGGGGGGGTATTTTCGGTAAAAATTTAGTTGAAAAGCATCGAGAATAATTCGTATTATAACATCGAGTTTTCGCCAGCCGTAAGAATAGTTTTCTTGCTTTGTGTAGTTTGTGTAGCAAGCTACTTTTCTTCGAGACGCCATCTGTAGATCAGTGCTTCCTCCCCTTCTTTCCTTTTCCCTTCTTACCTCCGCCCTTCGGTTTGTCGTTGCCCTTGCGAACAGTATTCGTGTTGTTACCCTTCCCGTTGTTCTTGTTGGAAGATTGCTTATTGACCTTGTTGCTGTTTTTGTACCAGCAGTCCTTGGCGTTAGTTATGGGATTCCGAATTGCAATTCGAACATCACTTGGAATCTCCTGCATAATTGGCCGCATGACTGTCGTCATTACCACCAGCAGTCTGATTCACGGCCAAGTTTGGATTTTGCGCGATCAGATTCGCAGCGGCCTGCTGGATCAGATTCGGCATCTCCTTCTTAAACATGTTGGACAACATTTGCTTTTCGCGATTCTTCTGAACGTGATCCGGGTGCGGACCATGCTTGCTGCGAGAATTCTTGTTGCGGACCAGATTAGCCTTGTGCTTCGTGGTCTCTCCGTTGCTGGAGTGAGCACGTTCTTCCTCGATCATGTGATTCTTAGTTTCTTCGAAACTAGATCCATCCGCCAAGGCGCGCTTGTTGCAATCATCGAATTCCTCACGCATGTTCCCGAAAGTGCAGCGGTGCCTCAATTCGTCAATAGTGATTGATCCGCCCAGTTTCGTCATCAGAGACTTGAGCTGTTTGTCAACATGTTCGTCCACAGTTTCATCTTCTCCCTGCGTATTGTTGAAATATTCCTTAATCAACATACGACGGGCACCGGCGGTCTGTGGGTTAGCCTTTTCCTTAATCGCGTGGATCAAGGTGACTACGCACGCGGCAGCCCCGGGCTTTTCCTGAACCTCTTGCGCTTTGGCTCGGGCTTTTCCGGTTAAGGATTTGAATGCTGCACCATACAACTTTCCATAAGCAGAGCGGACTTCGGTTGTGTAAGAGGGCCAGAAGTCGTTTTCGTGTTTGCCATCAGCAACCCATTGGTCACGGGCTAACTGATCAACCTCATCCCACTTATCAAGAGCGACCTTTCCTCCCAAGTCCTCTTTGAACTGTGCTCCGATGTCAAGGGCGAACGCTTGAGCGATCGCGTATCCCTTGAATGCAGAGAAGTCCTTTCCTGCCTGTCCTTCGTGTTCCGCGTCGTAAACCATTCCGACGGTGCCGGAAAGGTTCGGGCGACTCTCGTCATCCGGCGCCCCCATCATTTTACGATGAGCACGCGCGTCGCGGCTGTAGCGTCTGTCGTACTCGGTACACGCGTGGGCGGCTACCTGTACAGCAAATTTGCAATCGAATTCAGATGGTACGCAGCATGTCTAATGCGATCATCTTGTTGAATCACGATGCAACTACAGACGTA
The DNA here is from genome assembly GCA_905178155.1 of Amoebophrya sp. A120. Classification (NCBI taxonomy): domain Eukaryota; class Dinophyceae; order Syndiniales; family Amoebophryaceae; genus Amoebophrya; species Amoebophrya sp. A120. Next base: position 2,803,895 of record CAJINV010000007.1, on the reverse strand, counting down.
ATCAGACTTACACTCACATTCCTATTTTCAAAAACCGACGTAATTTAGTGCCTCTTCGTACCCGGCTGTTGGGTTCTTGCTCTTGTACCAGGCTGCTGCTCGGTACGCAAATCCGCCGTCCAAACTGTAATAGTTGTTATTGACGGGGATTAGCATGCGAGTTTGTGTCTCTTTGTGCGTGTTCGCATTCAAAATTTCCAATGATGAAAAACAGACCGAAACAGGTACACTTTTAGTGCCTTTCCTCTTCCTCGCTCGATGCTTCGGCAAAGGTCATGCGCTTCGTAGCATGCACCTTTGGTGGCTTTGTCTCTCGCTTGCACCTGTATAGGTGTATTATTACAAATTCTCCAGCCTCTGACCGTGTATCGAAGCACGATAGCACAGCAGCAAATCACCAATGTTGGCTGATTTGAACTCGGTGGCTGGGGGTTATTTTGCTAAAAATTTGAACTCAAAATAACCAAAAATTTACTCAAAACACTACCAGAAGTTCTCTCACTCTGGGTACCTTTCTGCGGCTCTTGGTGTGGCTGTAGTGTTGCGGGGGGACCAGTCTTGGTAGTTGTTGTCGTGTTGGCACTGGTCGTGTCTTGGACTTGGTGTCAGCTCAAGGCTGTGCGTTAGAATGTCGGAAGACAATCAACAACGCAAGAAACGCGGGCGATTTGAACACTGGTCATCTTTGAGTGAAGGTGTAGATAAGCCCTGTTTGAAGGCGTTTCAAGTTGCAATCAATCTGAATGGTACTAACGTACAGCCTGCGGGTAAACATTCAAGTTTTGGGGTACTTCAAATTCAGACTCGAATCACCATAGTATACGCTAAAATCAGATCAACAATCGTTGATCATCACCATCAAATTTACATCGTGATTTCGGTTAGACCTCATTTTGAATCATCATCAGTGCAGCTTGATTTGCGTCGTGATTTCAATTTTGCCTTGCGGAATCGGGTTGGTTGTCAAGATCGATTTGCATCGTGTTTCTTGATCATGCCTACAGTTTGTTTGTTGGTGAAGGTTTGTTGTTTGTTTGTCCGCCGACTTTCGCGACATCAACGACATTTGGTGCCGCCAACTTGCACCAGCTCCAGCACAGGAGGACCTCGAGTACTAGCCTCTGCACTGGAAAAGTGAGATACAACTTACTTGGGGAGATTACAACTTTACGCATCTAGCGGATAACGACCCACCAGATCACAAAACGCGAAAAAACGTACAACGTCGGCGTCTCTCTTTAGACGAGAGTATTGAAGAGTTTGCAGGACGGAGTATGATGTGTGAATTTAGATGTATGATGTGGATGTGCTCTCTTCTTTTACTTCTCCAGACAGATAAGCCTGAGCTTTGTGATGTCGAGACAGGGACTGCGGAAGGGACTGCGCCTTTTCTGATTTTGCGCACAGCGATAGCTCGCATTTGAATCGTATTATTTTTTGGCCATACGCATTCACCTTTACAGTGCACGAAGTGAGTCGATCGTGTGTCGACTCGCTTTGCTGTCACACAACTGATATCGATCCCCCAAGGGGACAGCTCTTTTTTGTTAAGAACAAGCATGACTTCCGTGAGGTATCAGAGACGACTCTGTCGCAGCTTGAGTATTACAGTTGTACTGTCGAAAATCTTTCGTCGCAGAAACTCCTTGATCCTTGTTCTTTGGGCAGCTCGTGCAGCAGTCGAGTGCTCATCCCCCAATAATTATAGCGTAAAAAAAGTGCACTGCCTTTACCTAAGTGCTTGACCGATGTGCAGTTTAGTCTTCAGACTTATCGTCTTTTGTTAGTTTTCATTCTTTAGGAAAATAAGACACGAATGTAAGCTCGAGTGCAAAGCACTTGTATTTTTGCATGCTATGCCATCAGTCTTCAAAGTCAGTCTCGGTCCACCTCCTCCCGTGGTCCAACTTTTATTTTTGCATGACGTTGGAAAAGTGGCTATTTGGCATCAGAAATTTCTACATTTGTATTGCAAAAATCCACGGTGATTGTCAAGGCGTAAGCACCGTCCCTCATCATATAAAATGAATTGCAATAAGTTGAGTTTTTATATCTCTTCCTTGCATGCTTTTAGCGCTTGCTGATCCAAAATAGGCAGCCGCGCTGCTAGATGAAAATAATCTTGTAAGCGTGTTCTTCTTCCTTTCGTCGTACTGGTTCTTCATGAGAGAAATTACCGAGAGATAGTGGTAGCTGCAAGCTATCTGCGTTGCAGCCGCGCCCATTCTTCATCTTCCGCACGAGTAAGTAATAAAAGGCTGGAGCCGCAGATCATGATCGATCTGTGCACCGTAGGCAAACGGTGCACAGGTTTAGGCCGGTGCTTAAGGCGCCAGTGAAGACGTTCACAATTACCAGCTGACCACAAGAATGCTTACAAACGAACACTTGCTCGCCCTTCAACTTCGCCGTCTTTAGGTTCCCCATGCTCCTTCTTCCGCTCTTGAAAAACGATTTAACCAGCGATCTAGGTGTGCTTTCCATATTTATTTTAATATGTTTTAGATTAGTTTACTTTGCTATGCTTATTGTTGTACTTCTCTCAACATTAGCAGTGGTCAGTGTGATCCGGTTCCTGATTGTTGACCTACCTCATGCCAGTACAGTTCAACATGCTGCATTGTCGTCTTCGTAGTTGTGAAGAGAGAGGTAGAGGAGGAGGTTTTGATGCGGAGCTCGACGACGAGAGGAGAGTATGTAGTTGTATAGAAAGGTACGACTACGAGTACGACCCGTTCGTTCGAGTGATGTTTTTCAGGTTGTTGATTCTTAGTTACTTATCGTTAGAGAAGATGCGACTGCGACTCGTCTGCGCCTGCGGTCGAGATTTTTACGAAGAAATCTTTTTATCTTGAGAAAGCCAACAGCTGAGTCGACTTATACCGATACATGACAGCAATCCAAATCATGACAATGCCTAAATTAGTATTGACTACGACGAAGACAGCGCAGATTTTTTTTTTGAACACCGCATTTTTCCTGTTGCGATTGCTCCGCTTTATGAAGGACAGCGTATCATGCTCATGGTCTGGCTCGTGCGGCCAGCCTGCACGAGCAGTGGAGGTCAACACACGACTCTACTCATGCTCGTCCTGCTCTTGGTCTGCTCCTAATACATAGCTGCTGCTTGGTTGCAGCACGACTTGCTCCTGCTATGAGCAAGTTGAGTAGTATTTTTACAGGCAAGAAATAAACGTATTCCGCGCTGAAGCAGTCGTTCCAATGAAGACGATCCGGCATCTGGGTCGTGGAGCCTTCGGGCAAGTGCGGCTTTGCTTGTTAACCACAACGTCTTCAGCGAAGATAAATGTAGACGAGACAGAGTGTACCTCAGCAACATGTTCATCTTCGTCCACGAACAGCATAACAACTACGACAACCAACAGCTGCCTACAACCCGGGGCATCAACTACAGAACAAGCTCCCATAGTACAACTAGTCGAACAGCAGATTTTGGTCGCGGTCAAGTTAGTCGACCTCTCCGGCTTGTCGAAACAACTGAGGAAGCGCGCGCTGAAGGAGGCCAAATTGTTGCAGAAACTTTCCAGGCACCCCAACATTGTGGACTGCAAGGACGTCCTGTTTTCCGAGAAGGACGTTTTGCAGATCGTGTTGGAGTACGCAAAATGCGGGGATCTGCACCAACACTGCGAGAAATCCGGCCGGTGCAGCGAGGCGAAGGCGCTCTGCTGGGGCGGCCAGGTGCTCTCCGCGCTGGCTTACTGCCACGCCAAGAAAATTCTCCACCGAGATTTGAAGCCGGCGAACATCCTGCTGTTCCCGCTCGGCCGAGCGAAGCTGGCCGACTTCGGGGTGTGTTTCGTCGGTATAGAACGCCGAGGTTTTGTCTATTGGTCTTTCTAGTCTAAATCGTGTCGGCCATTTTGATGAACAGAAATCTCGCTAAAGGACATGAAAAGTAGAAGTTTTTGCTTTGTTCACTATACAACGGCTAGAGCCAGTACATGAAGTTTTGATACGAGCGATAAAAACAATAAAACAAACCACCTTTCAGGCGACAGCACGAGTGGCAACACGACCAAGAGCAGCGGTAGCAAGGCTGGTCATCTGCAACACCAGCGCGGGACTACGACGAGGAACGCGCATAACAGCCAGAACACGAAGTCCACCGTCCGCGCGAAGACGGTGATTGGGACGCCGCACTATTTCGCCCCCGAACTCGTGAACGGTGAGGAATACGGCCCGGCTTCCGACATGTGGAGCTTCGGCGTCTGCCTCTACGAGTCCATCGCGTTTCCGGACCGCCCGTTTACCGGTACCAACCTCGCGGCCCTGGCGTTGAAGATCTCCAAGGCGGTATCCTATGTAAAAACTTCCCCACACCATAGTCAAGATGGGGAATCGGCTAGACAAATCCACAAGATTTGGCTGCTTTGCATGACAAATTTGGACTCGTAGCGTTGTGCTGTTTGAGGTAGTTCAGCAGCATCACAGATCTAGTATATCATGCTGATTGGAGCATGACAAATTCCAAAGCACATACAGAAAATGCTTCCCATGGGGCTCCGCATGAGAAACATTTTCAGCATGCGGATTTGCATTACAGCCATGCGGTGGGGACGTTTTTAAATACGATAGGCGGATTGGCAGCGGCTGCCGGACCACGTCGTGAGCGGTGGTGCGGTGAACAACGTGAGATTTCTGCTGGAAGAGAAACTGCTGCTCGAAAACCCGAAAGCGCGAATCCGGGCGGCCAAGGGCATGGCCGAAATCGAGCGCATTTTCAAGGAGGAATACGGAATCTGTGCCGTGAAAAAGAGTATCAGTAAAACCCCTGCAGCAGCTCCTGCCAGTGGCACCAGTGACACACCTGCTGGGCCTGCTGGAAGTCGTCCGGAAGTTGGAGGTCGTCCACCCCTGCTGCCTGCTTCAGGAACAGCCTCATCCAGCGTGCAGCAAAGTGAAGTTGTAGGTGAAGACGGACTTCTACCACTAGCTGCACCAGATGCAGCAGCTCCCGCGTCCTTCCCAACATCTAGTACAATTTCTACCGAACTGCCCGCCGACGCGGAGATGATGAAGAATACAACTGCGACATCATCAAGTTCCTCTTCACTCGAGCGCTACGCGTTTCTCGATCCGGTCTTCTATCCGCAGCTGTGCGACTGGCGAGAGCTGGATCACGCAGCAGAGGACGAACAGGAAGAAAAAAATTCCGGACCCCTGAATGGCCAGTCGAGCGAGGACGACGAAAGCTGGGGCGACGCTGAGGAAGTCAAAGAAGAGGAGGAGGAGGAAATAATAGAGCCACAAGGTACCAATGCCACGACCTCGGAGGCGACGCTTGATGATGTGCCGATGCCCGGACAACATCTACAGAAAGATCAGGAGGAGGGGAGTTCTGCTGGTCCTGATGCTCTAAAAGAAGAAGTACATCAGTACCCCGGGGGCCGCGACCAGCTTCTCTCAGAATCAAGAAACGAGGGGGATGGACAAGATGACAATGGAGATAATGTTGCCGACGAAGAGGCCACAGTGAAGACCACACTGCGGTCTTTGCCTATCGGAGAAGTAGGACAATTACGACAAGACCATCATCATGTGGAAATGCAGTACAACGACGAGGATCCGCGGTTTTTAGAAGGACCAGCTAGAAGAATATCACCCGCCGATGATCTTCAGGGAGGAGTGAATCTACTAACGGCGGAGTCCTACGATCCGAACAGGCCGATCACTTTTAACATCACAAGCAACTTCCCGAGCGAGGACACCCTGGCCTACTCGCCGTCGAATCACCTCCCCTCGAACAGTAGCAGCAGCAGCATCATCGTCATGCACGAAGGAGGAGAGCAGCTGCTGCAGGGAGCGAGCGGCGTTGGTGATATGAAACCAAAGAAATCTCCTTCAAAAAGTCACGCGATCATGGCAAGTGCAGCAGGACGAGCAGCGCCGCAAGAAGCACAACGGGATGATGAACCGTATCTAGATGTTGAAGTTGAACAAAGCGAACGATATCTCTCTTCAGTTGGTCCACGTGCAGCTGCTTCGTCTGGACGCGCTGAGGCGGACTGCGGGGGCGGTTCCGGCGGTGAGTTAGTTCGTCCGGACTCGTCGTTCACATCAACAATCTTTGCAGGGGAGGTCGATGATCAAGAACATCAAGCCGCGCCGGTAGATGAAATGAATTCTGAACATCATACGGCCCTCGCCGACCACTTACGAAGGAGGAAGAGAAGGGGGTCAGCGGACAACTATTTTTCGGGTGAAACTGGTGAGCCCGAAACTGTACCCAGAAGGACGACTACAGCCTCCTCCTCTCGCCCCCCTTCGCAGTCTTCCGGGCCCACGAGATCTCGGGCAAACAGCACCAGCGAGGGAAGCCACATGCAGCTGCCAGAGGTGATCGTCCGGCGGGGTAAGACGCCACCAATGTCACAGGGGTCCACGCCGAAGATCCTCGGAAGTTGTACAAGCGACCGAGATAGACTCGTGACGCCACCAGGTGGAGGGTCTGTGTTGCACTATGGCTGCTACAGCTCCAGTGGGAATTGCACGCCGGCGGGGAAAATGGACAGCACGCCGCCAGAAGCTGCTGCTGCTGCACTCGATAGCTGTTCTTTGTCAACAAGAAATCCTCGCGGGAAAGACAATATGTCCAGGGTCACGACGCCACGGCCTGCGCAGCAGGTGATACTGGAGAGGAAGAAATCCAAACCCCTGAAAGCGCTTTCGCCGCCGAAGCACAGAAACCCCAGGGCAGTGGTTCCGATTTCGTCGTCTTCCATTTCAGGGTGTTCCTCATCTACTGGAAACAACAATAATAAAAACTCGTCGAACGGCAGTCAGGTGGGGAACAGCCAAGGCGATAGCTACTTGCGGAACTACATGGCCAGGAAGAAATCACAGGAAAAAATCAACAGTTTTGCTGGTGGGCCGGGCGGGAACAAGATGAGACTGTCGAAGGACCACGCGGTCAAGAACCGAGGAGAGCATGCAACAGACCGCGACCGAAGCAAGAGAAGAACGGCTGAAGAAAAGTCGTATGCTGGGGTAGTCGTCGGTACTGGAGGGTCGTCCTCCAGTACTAGCAGCTCTACATCTCTATCGTCCAACTCCAAGCATGGCAGAATGAAAGCAAACGCGAAGGACGGCTCGACATCAAGAGTGACGCCTCGCGCAGCCAGCACTCCGAGCGCATCAGAAGCCGGGGTCAGCGGGGCTGGAGGTGCTGACGAGTATCAACCCGTCGCAGCAACGAAGGATGTTGAACGTGAGTCTGGTCGGCAAATGTTCCCGTCGCAGTCCCACGTGGCTTTACCCGCCGGGAGTCAACATCTTCGCAGGAACCGACCACGCGCAGGCTCCTCCGGCACTACCACTTCGGGCGACGGCACGCCGCACACGTGCAGTAACCGATCCAGCCGGAACTCCACACTCGACGCGGTTGCAAACAGGGCCACGAATGGAAGCACCAATTCCACTACATCCACGACGACAAACAAGCGCCGGAGCTCTTTCGTGGACCGCATGCGGCAATTCAATAATTGTGGCCAGGGCGGAGTGCAAGAAGGTTCTTCCGCTGGGGGAAACGACCGAATAAACGCGATCGAACAGACCAACTTTTCCACGGACGAACCTTTACCCAACCCACGGATTCCCAGCCCCGCTCCCCCAGTGCCGCACCCCGAACCGACGGTAGCCTACTCACCAGAAGCATTTTCAGCAAACCCCGTGTTTCTGAACAGCGGGCGGCACTTGGGGATAAAGAAGAAAAAGACGGTTTTGGTGCACGATGGGAAGGACTTTTACCGCATGCTGAACACCTCCAGTGTGGATTCGCCGGGAATGGTGAACGACCAAGAGAACATCGACAACTTCCTGAATAAGTCGCTTACACAGCTCGGAGGATCTCTATCCGCGGAACGAGGCGCGGTAGAATTAGAAAGAAAAGAGAGCAGTCGGGACGAGCACGACGCTACTATTGCTATGCGTCAGCATTTCTATTCGCACGACGCTGCGCAAGACGAAGTTTTCAAGATCCGGATTCAGGACGAAGCAGAAGTAGTACATGACCCAGAGGACGATGAACAAGTTGACTTCCAGCAGACGCAAAAGCTCTCTTTGCCCGGCGACCTTCCGCCGGATGACGAGTTGCGGCTGAGTCGCGAGAATGGGCTCCTTGCAGACGGTTGTTCTTTAGCAAAGAATCCTCTGGAAGGTGATGTTGAAAGCGATCCTTTCCGCGTGACGCGCGCAGCCTGGACCGAAGATGCACACCAGCTGAATGCGAGCTTGAAATACGTGGTCGGTCGTGGCGGGGAACCTTCAGAAGTCCATGCGGTTTTCGGAATAGGACAGCAAGCAGGTGAAGGTGGTGAAAGTATGGCGAGGACTCCGGCGGACGAAGCCCATGGCGTTGCAGCCGGAGGTAACATAGACCGACTTTCAATAGTTGTACAAAACTTTTTTTTGCATTGTTCCCGAACGATGGTACTGGGTTTCTTTGTCTTTGCTTGGATAGGAAAATATTGAACAACAAACTCAGGGCCGCTTCTCTCAAACGCGCGCTCTCGGCCACATTTCCTGGACATGCAGGCCACACAGGAGTCAGCTGTCACGGTGAAAATCACGCCAACCTTCGCATCTCCACTGGAGGACGAGGACGGTGAAGACGGTCGCGCGCCACCTTGCAGAACAAACACAGGGCCTCAGCGCGTAATGGCGCCCGACCCAAGTCCAGCCACATCAAACCACCCACAAAGCAGTATGGCTAGTAGCTCCGCAACGGTAAAAGACAATTGCTACTCAAGTGGAACAAATCTTGAGCAAGAACGTCCTCCGCTTTACAGTTCCAACGACTTCTACACCTCCAGAGCGTCCACGACGAAAACCGCGAGGAGGCGGGTAAACAGTTCCTTACTCGCGTCCCTGAGTGCGGACGATGAGGACGGCGAGCAGGATGATGACGAGCTGTTTCTCGCCCAGGTGAACGCGGGCGAGGACTTTCAGCTTGTGTTTGAGCGGAAAACACCATCGAACGGAGACAACGCGAAGATGAAGATGAACCAGAACAACCAAGGGCAGGCTGGCTTTTTCACCAATAGTACTGCTGAACAAAACGAGAACAGGAACATGATTTCCGCCCCGGGAGGACATCTTCAGGGTGGAGCCTTCAAGAATCCAGCCAGCGCAGGGGACGTAGATGCTGAACATGAGGAAACTACGCCCATAAATCTGGAGATTCACTCACCGCGGATAGCGCAGGGAGTGGAACCGCGTGCGGCTGCTGGTCTGCCAGCACATCGTGCCCAGCACACTGGAGGTGCAGAAGAAGATCAGCTGCTCGGCGGCCAGCAACGGCCAGGCGGTGCTACAATCGAGGACGATGATGAAATCCTGTCCGACAACAAAACTGCTTCAGAAGATGAAGATCCTGAAGATCTTTGCTCGGAGTACTCCGACGACTTTGAAATCGAAGAGGAATCAAATTCCTGTGATGTAGCTGCTGCACCACACGATTCGGAAAATTTTGTGAAGGTGCAGTGTCGCGACCAACTGGATTTGAACCTGAATTCGCCGTCCATGTGCGTTGTTTTGTCGGTGGTCGACCGGGTCAAGAACCCGTTTCAAGACCAGGGAAACATTTTTGCCCTCACGTCGGTGCCGGAAGGATGACACGACCAGGAGAGGCGATTTTTGGCGTACACTAGAATTAAAAGGAGTATACGGAAATCTTAAATTTTTTAGTGCCGAACTTGTCAGTCACGGTCACCATTTTGCTTTTGATACAAAGAAACGAAAGTCTACGTTGGATTGTAATCTAAATTTTTTGTGTTGATGACCTCGTCCTAGTCGGAGATGTTCTCTGCTCGTCGCGCACATTCAGGAGCAGAACTTCTCACCCAAAAACCGTTTTTTCGCTCGCAGAACTATACACGCTTTATTTTACGCTGAAGCTACTCGTAGGGATGAATTCCCACTATCAAAAGGCTTCTAGCAGTACAACTACACTCTGATAAATTTCCGGCCATGTTGAAAAGCACTGCACGAGCTATGGCATCTACGCGAGTGTTGATATTCTTTCATGCCTTGTTTGTCTTTGTCCTCTTTGTCTTTCGTCTTTTCTTCTCGAAGTCGTTCGTCGTCGTTCTCATGAATGGATGGTAGCATGAGTAATTATGAATCCATGACACTCGGACACGACATTGGACTAGACGTACACTTTTGCTTGTGTCAGAGGGAGGAAAGAGAGAAGCCGATATTTCTCAGTTCGCACGTGCGGTGACGTTGCAAGAGGCTGTAAGAGAGTCTGTCGCCCTGTCGGTTTTTTTAGGCCTGATTCATTCTCATTCTCATCGCTTATCATTCTTATCGTAAGTGGCATTTGGCTTTCGTGGTTTCAGCCTGCGTCGTTCGTGCATGGCCGCAAGAAGTGCAAAGTCGCGGTAAATTAAACTATCAATCATGTTAGTTATCGAAGCAGGAACAGAGACATTATTAACATTTGCATCGCACTAGGCCGCCGCCGCGTGTAGTATCATGACACAAAAAGTAGTTAAAGTTGATGTTACTGTAAGATCATGTTTCTAAAGCCAGCGTTTGTCGTGCGGTACTACGATAAACTACAAAGAAGTCATGACGTCGGAATACCTGATCGATATCGACGTCCATTCCCTGTTATCAAATGCAAAAATGTCTGGGTCTGGAAGGTTGCCAGGTTTGTCATGCATATTTTTTTATTTTTTTTTTATTGGCCCGCTATTGTGCTTTTTTTCATCATTCGTTATCTAATTTTTTCAGCGGACGGGTGCGATCTCTGAAATGTGAAGGGTGCGACACAATTCACATACCAGGTTACGCGGGTATACGGCAGCTTTTCCCGATTTGTACCTTTTCGGCTCTTGTCCTCTGGTCCTGCACTTTGGTTTGTCATGCATATTTGGCATGACCCATGATGCTTGTAAAGCATGGCCTAGCATCACAGACTTTTGGAGGGCATCCTGATGCCTATTCCGCGTGACAAATGCCCTTCCGGCGTAGCACAAAATGAGCTCCTCTTCCTGGTCATGGAATACAAATGTTTTTAGGATCCGAAGATAGCATCACAAGTTGAAACCTTCCAGACCCAGACATATTTGCAGTTGATACCTGTACGGGATCCGTCCGCCGTTGGACGAGAAGGGCGACCCCCGGAGCACGGCGTTTCTGAATCCGTACGTGGTGGTGAACTCTCTGCCGCATTATGCAATACAAATTTCCTGTACATGCACAAAACGCATGACAAATTTTACTAAGTTGGAGCATGCCACTTGTCATGCTGAATAGGATTGGAAGAAAAGTTTGTCATGCAGAAACAGCATTTGTACGTGTGCGGGAAATTTACTGTGGATACGCATCTGCAGGAAGAGCGGAAAACGGACGTGCGCAGGGAAGCGAGCTCCTGCATGTTCAACGCCTATTTCGCGTTATTGGGGCGGTTATCCCCGTTGGAATTTCAGGAGGAAGTGATTCAATTTACCGTGATGAACGAGCTGAGCTTCATTGACAAGGCCGTGAATCTAACCACCTCCGACGAGTTGGTGGGCACGTTTGTGGTGGAAATCAACAAGGTGTGGGCAACCGAGCACAAAAAACTCGAGAAGCAGTGGTTTCCGGTGCTGAATCCGGAGAGACTGGACCAACGAGGCTGGATAAACCTCTCCGTCCGAGTGTTCACCGCGAAGGACGCGATTCCGAGTCGGGCGGTCGTGCGAAAGAGGGGGAAGGTCGGTGGTCGAGGTGCTGGGACGAGCACAACTAGTAGCGGAGATAGTTTTTCAGCTGCCGGGGCTGGAGATGATTCATCCTCGTCGTCTGCTACTTCGAACAGCAAATCCGCGCAACAGCTTCGAGATATCAACACGCGGATTTCTCGGATGCCGTCCGAGGCTCGCGTGCAAATCGCGCAGCTGAAGATCCTGATCCACCGGTGCCAAAAGTTGTTCACCCCGTTCCAGACCGTTGAGTGCAACCCGTTTGTGGAGTGCGCGCTCGCTGGCTTTCCGAAGACCATTACCACTTCGGTGAAAGAAAACACGGTGTCCCCCGTCTATGGGGAACAGCTGTGCTTCCCGTTTGTGTTGTCCCCGTGGAACACGACGGTCCGGCTCCGCATTTGCACGGACAACGGCCTGTTTGGGGACAATGCCTGTCTCAATAAGATCTCCTTCGACGTCACGCCAGTGTTGGAAAGTGGAGCGGTTCCCCCGGTATACCTGTCCCTCTTCTCCTACCCGGTGGACTGCTTGGAGTACGCGAAGAAGTCGGAGTCGTACAAGCAGAAACTGCTCGAGTTTTCCGATATCTACCAGTGCATCTGGGGCGGCAGAATCCTAGTATCGGCTGTGCGGGAGCCCATTTTTGAGAACGCCTCTACAACTAGTACTTCACCGGGCAGCAGCTACAACTCCTGTGCTTTTTTCGGCAAGAAAGTTCTGCCGGCGCACGAATTGACTGCTGTGGGGCTGAAGAAGCAAATGCTGCGGGTGAGTCTGTACCAACTGGATTTCCTGATGAAGGACAATAGTCACAATTCCGATCTTTACTTCACTGGCGGGCACGACCTTCCTTCCGAAGATCTGGAAATCGTGTTTGAATTCCACATCGGCACGCGGGTGGTCTGCTGGCCAAGCTACTACGCGGCGGAGGAGGAAAGTGAAAATAACCTTAACTACGACGATGAGGACAAATCCTTTGTCACCATCACCTCGCTGCCCCCGTTCCAACGGAAGAAAAACCTGACTTCGATCACCTTCGACGAAGCGACGGGGTCCGTACCCGGGTTCGTGGTAGAGAAGGACGTCAACACACCGCTCTACGTGTTGGTCAGGTTCTTGAAGCCGCCGGAACAAGCTGTGAAAAGTCATCACCATGGCAACGAGCATCGAGGAGGACATCACAGCAAAAATCATGCTAGCACCACTAGCGACGAAGGAGCCACCGATAAACTAGCTGCACAGCATCACGATCATGACGAAATACGTGCGGACCAGTTGACGTGCGCCCTGTGCGGCCAGGCACCGGAGGCGCACAAGCTCTCTTCGAGCACGCACGGGGATTCGCCTATGCCAACCTGGATGGATTTCTACTCGGTGCAAAACGTCGGCGAAATCGGCGCTCGGGCGTTGATCGCAGTTTCGGTTGAGGAGCATGTTGTCACAGCGAAGATTAGTAAAAATGTTATGAATAATTATCGAGGTGGAGCTGCTGTGGGCTCGAAGGACCGGAAGTCTTCTTCGACCGATCGAAGTTCACCAACTGCTGGTGGATCAGTAAGTCCTACAGCTGCACCGTCGCCTTCGGTCGTAGAAAAAACCAAGCATGTTTACCATGCGGTTGATTGGGAAATTTACGTGCTGCGCGTTTTTCTCTTCCAGGGGTTCCACTTTCCGGAACGGGACCGTGGGGCAGTTGGACCACGAAAACGCAGGTCTTCTTCAATGTCGTCTCAGCGCTGCATTCGAATCTCTTTCGGGACGGAAGTCCGACAGGTTGCACCGGCTACTTCGGGAGCAGCCACAAGTGGAAAAAGACATCAAGCGGAGGACGAGATGAATAACGAGGCAACTACAGATGGTTCCCGCAATTTTAAAACTACAGAGCTGGAGGTGGCGCACCATGAAAGTCAGCATCCTGTTTGGAATGAGGTGGTGGAATTGCAAACCAAACTTCCGACTGATAGAAGTCTGTGGCCATATGTCCGGCTAGATGTCGTTGACGTGCCAGTCTCACGTGCTTCACAGGGTAGTAGAGATCGCGGGCATCATCATCACGACACCGGCACTTCGTCCGGCACCTCTAGTACTCACGAACAGAAAATCCTGGCTCGCGGCCGCATTCCTGGGGAATCGTTGCCGATACAATACCGCGGCATGCCATTTTGGATGAATTTGCGGCGGAATTCGTCGCACTATCAAGGTGAGGTGCATCAGCTGGCCGAGGTGCCGTGCAGAATGTTGCTGGCTCTGGAGTGCTTTCCGTTCAACAGTTTCTCGCTTCCGAAGCAGATTACAAGCGCTGTTCCTGCTGCAGGTGGACCAGCCCAAGAACTACAGCTGACTGTGCCGCAGTGGAACAAACAAGTCGACAAAGTTTCGACGGGCTACTTTCCCTGCGACGTGCGGCTCTTCGTGCTCGGTGTCCGACTGTTCACGGAGGTGGGTAAGAGCGCAGAAAGTAGGTCATCCGTAGGAAGTAGAAGAACGAGACTGAAGGGAACAAGTGCCGGGAGTGCGGGGAGCTCTCAAGAAGTGCACTTCTCATCTGCTCTCGCGACGACGACCCCCGCTTGCCCCTACCTCGAAATTTGTGACAGCGACAATAACGTGGTCGCGCGGTCGACCGTGTGCAAGGATGGGTCGAACGGGGGCTTCAATTTCAACAACGAGTTCAAGTTTTCTTTGAACTTGTCCCGGAAACGGGCGGTACAGGATTTTCTGTCCCTCACGCTGCGCGACGCGAAGCCTATGCTTTCTTCGAAAAGACCGGGGGAGGTCCCGGTGCCGGAAGCGCTGGTAGCCTACGACAGCGAAAACAAAAATAACCGGCGGTCGAAGAAACAAGAATCACCGGAGTTGAAGCGGCGGAGAGTTGTGACGGCGCCCGGGCACAGGACTTCCTCGACGACAATGGGTTCCAAAAATTTCACCTCGCTTGTGCGGGAGCAAGGCCGACAGTCGCAAGTAGTAGAGGAAGGAGCGATGGTTCTCGAAGGGCGGTCGGATGATAATGTCGCTGATGGTGCAGTTGTGCACACGAACGAGTACGAGGGGGAGACTCGAAGAGAGGATCGACCAAATGTGCCCTCGACTGGTGCGCCTCCACGGCCACAAAGCAAAGCAAGAGCAAGTGTCGCAGGGTCTGACAAGGGGGACATAGATAAGAAGAACGGGGATGAAGGTGTTGAAGAGACAAACGTGCAGCAGGAGCAGGAGAGAGAACTGGCGGACGTAGTAGTAGATGATGTAGATGTAGATCCTGCAAGGCGGCCAGGGGCACAGGCACAGCTTGATGCACAACAAGGCGAACAACAATCTGCACCACCCGCTCCACTTCGCTACCCCTCGCCACGCGATGTTGCGGGCTGTCACGAACAAAGCACAACAACTTTCGGAAAGCTTTTCGCGGAGCAATTTCAGCAGCACCAGCAGAATAGAGGTGATCACGGTGTGGACCTCGATTTGTCGCTAGATTGGTCTTTTGACTTTGCGGATTCCTCGGCGTTGGACGAGAGTATGTCCAGCCCGACACGACAGAAGCTGTTCCACCAACAAATGAAAGCGAGGCGGGCGGACGCAGACTGGGCAGGAGCAGTTGGGAGCAACACCACTAACGCATACGATGAAGGCGGTAATTCCGTTCATTACATAACTGGGCGTCCGCACACCGCCATTGGCATTAACCCGTTGGTGTTCTATCCGGAAGGGGAGCACTTCGCAAGTCCAGCAGAGGGGAATGCGAAAAATTCTGCAAGTGGAGGTGGTTTCTTCGACAATTTCACAAACCGCCTGTCAGAAGTGGGGACGTCTTTTGGAAATCTGGTCGCGGGCTCGCCGGATCAAGGGGAGCAAAGTGTGTCCTCTGGCGGGAAAAAGACACAGAACGTCGGGAAAGCGGACGAGAATCGAGACGACAGTGGAAGTGCATCCTTTGGGTTTTCCGTTTCACACGCGGCTGACATTCTCAATTCCATCGTCGGTGGCGGTGACGTTCCGGAGTCCGGCACTAAAAAATCTGTGCACCACCACAGTCATCGGGCGAGTAGAAAAGGCAAGA
Organism: Amoebophrya sp. A120; assembly: GCA_905178155.1. NCBI lineage: Eukaryota > Dinophyceae > Syndiniales > Amoebophryaceae > Amoebophrya > Amoebophrya sp. A120. The sequence goes on along the minus strand of CAJINV010000007.1, from coordinate 2,788,121 downwards.
ACGACGGGGAACACGACCCGTCTACAACTTCCAAAGATCATCACCGCAGCCGACGTGCGCACGTCACGTCTGACAAAAGAGCAGCCGCTGGTCGAGGAAGTACTTCTTCCACCAGCACCTCTCATCACCATCACCACCACGGAGCTGATTCGTCCAGCAGCAGACCAGCGCATATCGAAAGCGATGAGGAACTCAAATTTGGGAAGAAGCTTTGCAGCGGTCACATTCACTTGAACCCTCACTGCCCGTGGTTCAGCGCGGAGACTCGGAAGCGACTGCGAACGACTTTTAGCACGGTAAGAGAAGATGATAATGGCCACAATGCAGACGAGGCGGATTTTTCCTCTAGTAGTGAGGAGGAAACCGATAATTTGCTGGGGTTCGGCAGGAACGAAGGTTCGTTCTACTGGAAGAGGGTCGTGGCTGGAGGACGAGAGAGCAACATGATTAAGGGGCAAAACGAAGCACCTGGATCTTTAGAAAATGATGCTGAAGACGTCGAAATCTCGGATCGCGAGAAGTTTTGCGTTTTGATGAAAGAGTTCGCGGAAGGAGCAGATGCAAACCCTAACCCATTCGGAAATAATACGGCAGAAGAGGACCACGCCGGGGACGATTTGTTTCGCACGAGTAAGCACAAAAGTATGAAGGCGGGATCATACAACGACCCGTCGTCGAGGGTGATTACAGTGGTTGAAGCTGACGATGCTGGTGCTGCCGGCGATAGCACAGGAAAGGATTCTTTTTTCTTGGAAGAGGATGAGTACAGGGCGAGAATGTTGAGATCATCTTTCACGAGAGGCACTGAAGCGACAGATGTTGAAGACGAGAAGGGCATCAACAGCGTCGAACACGATGGTGAAAAAAATGCGCAGACAACAGCTCCTGGAGCGCGTAAAAGAAGAAAAAGTAGTACAGACCAGATGACCACATCCGTCGATAAATCGGTCAAAAGGCGCCGCCGGTCCTCTTTCGCCGAAGAAGCGCTGAGCAAGGCAATTCTTTTGCCAAGTAAGAAACTGCTGAACACAGCGAAGCGCGCGGTCCTGCCGCAGGCCTTTCGACAGACCAGGAGGAAAAAGAAGCGGGAGGCGATTCTCAAGGCGGATAAAACGGTTAACGGGTTCAAAGAGGAGTTCGAGTGGAAGCCCGTCGAAGCGCACGAGGATTTCTTGGTGCCAAGCAAATTGGAACAGACGCTAGAGCCGGACGGTTGGCTGTACGAGAAGGCGGAGCTTTTCGTCGTGAACGATTTCGGCGAGACCATCGTGGCCGGCGTTGTGAAGTATTGTCTCTGCGTTTTGCCAAAATTCAAGAAGGATTCTACTGCTGGAAGGAGAAGTAGTGGTAGCTCCGCTGTCGAACAAAAACCAGTAGAAGAAATACAAGAGCCACCTGTGGGGACGACCGGTGGGGCAAGAACTTCGACAGTTGTAGATGCAAGTCCAAGTGTCCTCGTTTCAGGCGACTCGTCTGAGGACCACCCTTCCACCGGTTTTCTGAACCGAACCAACAATCTATTCAATTTGCGCGTGAATCAGCTGAAGAAAGAGATGCAGATGGCCCGGAATCTGCTGATCCGCATCTACGTGCAGCAGGGCGATCTGCTGCCTTACGGCGGGAAGAACTTGCAAACCAGTCTGCAACTTGTTGGGGATCACAGCGGACTGCAAAATGTTGGTGGCGACCGTCCTGAGGACCACTCCAACAACCACTTTGCGTCGACGTCGGAGACCCTGACGATGCACACACCCGAATACCGGAAGGCCTTTACCCTGACCGACTGCTCGTTTCCAAGAAACGCGTTGGTGCGCGTCACGGTGTTGGAGCACACAGAAGGGGACAGTGCCGGTGGTGACAATGGCGGTGGTAGTTCTACGGGTACCAGCATCGGAAATAACCACAACTCTATCGAGCTGGGGTCCACGTTCATTGACCTCGAGGACCGTTTTTTCCATTCCAGAAACCGGCAGAGCATGCGTCTGCGGCGCACCGCGCTGGAGTCCCGGCCGCTGCACCCCGTCGGCTACAGCAGTCGCGGGATCTCCACCGGAAGATTGATTCTCCGGGCGGAGGTGCTAGCGGAGAGCGACGCCGGGGTGGCAGAGCTTCTAGCCGCAGCGTCAGTGGAACAGATTTCCGCGAGTGCGGGCGGTAGTAGCGGTGCGGGCACGAACGCGAAGTCCCTCGCGGACCAGATCGAGGAGCAAGCGAATTCGGTGAAAAATGCCGCCAGTGGGTTATTTGCGAGTGTGCGAAACAGTTTACCAACCTCGTTGACGGGGGGCGGAGCAGGAGCCGCCGAACGAGCCGCGAGCAATAGCAACCAAGGCGGGGAACAAGCTGCAACCGAGAATCCAGACGGAAACAATACTTCTTCATCATCTGGTGCCGCCGGCGGCACTTCCGCATTGACGAATGAAACGATGCTGAAGAAGAACGGCGAAAGAGTGCAGATCCGGTTGGCAATCTTTGACGTGACGGACATTTTGTTCGGCGAGGGCGTAGAGGGACAGGACAGCTACTTGAACCTGAGCGTGACCGCAAAACTCACGCTGGACGACGGCAACACCTACGAGCAGCAAACCGACGTGCACCGGCGGGTGGCGCCCGGCGGGCGGGCGGTTTTCAACTGGCGGCTGTGTTTCGATGTGGTGTTGCCGTTGCAAAACCCGACTCTGACACTGACCGCGTTTGTGAATAACCTGGTGTTCGCGAACGAACCCCTGGGGGAAACCTTGATCGACTTGTCCCAGGATTTGGACGAGGCAAGAGAAGTTTTGCTGGAGCAGCGGCAAAACAGCGAAAAACAAAGACTGAAACTTTTGTTCGCGAAGTCCCCGGTTTTCCTCTACCTTCCGGCCTACCCGGGCAAGGTCCGCGCGGTGGTCAACACGGAGCTGCAGATCTGCGGCTTCAACGAGCAGAAAGTGGGGCGCGGGCGGGAGAAGCCCAACATCAATCCTTTTTTGGACCCGGAAGACAAGGAGCTGCAGGCAGGGAGGCAGAGTATGTTCACGAACAACGCGTTCGTGAATACGGTGGTGGCGGTGGCGCGGGGGGCCTGGACGGCGGCAAAATGGATTTTAATCTTGAAAATTTCCATCGCAGTGATCGGATTCGTGTACGCCACCATCATCACCATGAACCAGGCGGGGCTGATCAATCGGGGAGGGTAGTAGTGGAGTACGAATTTGATGATATTTTTAGCCACATCCTTTTCAAGGACTATGAATACGTCAGTTTAACATCTTCAGTGCTGTCGTGTATACTTTGCCTTTACTTTGATGAACTGCTACTGCAACTGATACTGGAGATGCCAAGCAACCGTAATCGAGTGTAGTATACCAGAGCAGGCAGGACGCATCATTCTCTGTCTGATCTTCGATTTCAGTATGCCTCCGCAGTCGCCCTCACCACATTGTCCCATCAGGCTTTGCTGCCTGTGGTGTGTGTAGTCACTGAAAAGAATCACAGTGTGTTCGCTTTCCGCTGCTGTCCGCGCGCAGCTCATCATGCGCAGATCTTCAATGCGAAAAGTTTTTAGTTTGCATGGTGGACAGATAGATATCTCCGACACAAAGATCATCATTTTGGAGCTGTTGATATCACGCCAGACAAGAATAAAAATCGCAGACGCAGTTCTCACAAAGAAATCTTTTCGCCTTTTTTCGGTCCCTTTTTTTCTGTCCAAATTATTGTTTCATGCGCGCTTAGGAATAGAGATAGACAGATGGCTTATAGTACTTATTCCGACTCCGATTCATTGCTAGTAGAAACAGATATGACTTGGTGTATTTCAACTCAACAGTAGGAGTATGTTTTTGCCGATACGCTGGCACACATGCACGTAGTATAGTTGTAGACAAGGATTATATGTACCAGTACAACGAGTAGTCGCAGTTGAATGTTGTCACTTTTGCTCAGACAGAGGCAAACGTCAAATAATGGAAACACAAAGCATATTGATGACTGTTGTTCTCCTGTAGCACCGTCTGTCATCTGGGTCGGAACGTAGCCTGTGGAGCACACTTGTCCTTCTTCTGCAAGAAGAAGAACCTAGTAAGTAGGGTCACAACGACATCATCACGATGAAAATAGCGTGCAGTGGTCCCGACGTCTTCGTTCCCGGCTCAAGAACATCACGAGAGCCACCTTTTCCAGCGACAGCGACACGGTCCTTTTCCTCCACCGCGTCCACGTTTGATATTCCTGATGCCAGCCAAAAAAGCACTAAGATGTCTCCTGCTACGTGTACTACCCCCTCGACCACGATGTCCCCCTCTTCTTGCTCCTCTAGAAGAAGAGCAAGGCCAAGCGGAATAAATACGCTCCTGAAAGTAAACATAAACCCCTTCCGGAATAAGATAGCGCTTTTCCTGTGCGCAACAGCGACATTTAACACGGTTCTGTCTATACCTCGCGACAAGCCGGAAGAATTTGAGGAGAAGCAGAAAGCAAAAAGCGGCAAAAAGAAGAAACCGCCGGGAAAGAAGCAACGTACTTACTTATTTTGATGCGAGACAAGTTAAAGTTAGAGTTTGTAATTTCGTTTTCGTCTACTTGGCACTTAAGTTTGTGCTTATGGTGTCTACAAACAACTGAAGCTGTTTTCTCTACCGGTTCCTTCAACTCCACACTAAAAAAAAAGCTCAGTTTTCCTTCTTTTACACAGATGACCCGGCGGAACCGCGTCCATACTGCACGAAGGACCTTACCTTCACGCCTGACGAATCCGCCATGGACGTGCAGGTTTTGGACTATTGTGTGGAGCACGCTCCCTACACCTGCTGTCGCAGACCACATGTGAACCGCATCCGAAGCAAAATGAACGAACACGCCGTCAGCATGATGAAAAGCGAGCAGTACTACTTGGTGGCTACTTTTTTCTGAAGGCGCTTGCAGTTGTTGAATAAATCACTTGATACGACTAGAAAAGAAAGACCTGATGACGTTGCTAGGTTACACTATGATTTTAGCTGCTGCATCATGTCAGGCGTTTTGAGTTTTACAACCAACTGTCTACGGTAGGATTAGGTGTAGGACCACGACCAAGCAACAGAAATATCCAACCCCGCTCAGGTGCGCAAGCCTGACCCGGTCCGTGCTGTGCAGCCAGTGCGACGGCGACGTGGGCACCGGGCTTCTGTCTGCCACTGGTGCCATCCACATGTGTCCGACTTTTTGTGAGACCTGGTACCAAACCTGTCGGGAGGAGTATTTCGTCGGCAGGGCGAACAACGAAATTGTGCCCTGCAACAATGACGTGGGGTGCGAACCCGTGCAGTTCATGGTGCAGGACGCCCAGGACTTTTGTGAGTCCGCGTTTTCGAATTTTCACACCATAGAGGTCGCCAACCCAGCGGACGAGCCGGATCTGTGCTTCGACGGCGTTCCGGCCAGTCGGACGAAAAAGGGGGAGAAGGTAACATAGTTGTGCGAGAAAATGATCTTCATCTTCGTCTTTCGTGTGAGTATGCTTATTTCATCAGCTTCATCAGGTGCAGGTCGGGAATAGTTAGTTTCTCAGTAGACCGCAGAAGGAACTTCCTTATACGGTCTCAAGGAACAATGCACATGCAGCAAAATCATGAAATAAACGTGATGAGAGTTGTTAAAGTGATGTATGACAAGAATTTACTGGCCCAATGTTGATTCTGCTTCCTGCTCTTGTTTAGCATGACGCCCGAATATGTTGAAGTATTCTATCAGCGAGAAAACGAAAGCACATACACAACCAAACAGTGGCCGCCACAGACCCGCACCAGCACACCGGCCTACTACGACACGCCTCTTTCGGGGAATTGGTTCGTGCGGATGCACCAGCTGCTGTACCGGCAGTTGCTGAAATTTTGGCGGTGGATGCTAGTCAACGTCCTGCTGCCCTACGGCCAGTACCTGCTTGCGATCTTTCTGATCCTCTTTACCGTGTTCCTGCACCTGGAAAAGCGGCACGGCTGGCCGCTGTGCCTGGCATATCAAATGTAAAAATGTCTGGGTCTGGAAACTTGTGATGCTGGGTGGCGTATCATGAGGAAGCCATAAGTGCTGGCTCAGCATGACAAGTTTCTGAGCTTCTAGGTGTTGCCTATTCTGCATGACAAACTGCGTTTTTGCATGACAGGAAAGTGGGGCTCTTGGGTAACCTGCATGACAGATTTAAGAGTCATGCCAGAGAAGCATGACAAATCGCGCATTCTTCCAGACCCAGACACTTTTACACTTGATATGGCAATCGCGGAGACGATCGGCGTCGTCAAGGTCAGACGGCTATCCTGAGTAAAAACGTACCCACACCAGAGTTGTAATGCAGATTTGCAAAGACAGGAAGACTTGTAGCGCGCATTCCCATGAGAGCCATTTCCAGTCGTGTTTTGGAATTTGTGATGCTGTCAACAGGATGAGCAGATGAATCTGTGACGCGGCTGCACTTGCTAACCTGCACTACACTGCCGAGTGCAACTTGTCATGCGTGACTCACAAAACTCCTAGGCTTGTGTTGCAAAATCCCCATCCTGACTCTGGTGTGGGTACGTTTTTACTCAGGATAACGGCACGGGGCGTATCGTCAGCGGGGCGAGTCGAGGTTGCTACGTTCCACGGCGGATACAGGACCGGATGGGGTAACAGGTGAACAGGGCACCGGCGGAGAGCCGGAGCCAGAAGATAGCGACGAACAAGTAGGCGAAGAAGGGGTTCTTCACGGTCCTGGTAGTGCAGGAAGCTCGAGCTCGAGCAGGAGGGCAGGTGACGGTGAAGATGATGAGAACTATCGGAGCAAGAAACTTGTACCTGTGGACGGCGCTAGTAGTGTAGCTCCCGGCACCAGTTCTAGCTCCTCAACAATCCGACCTGGCGCTGGGGAGAAAATAGAAATGATGATGACAAAACGAACGAGTCCTTCTGTCAGTGGCGGGGTACTAGGGAACAGCTGACACTACTCAGTTAGCGTGCGGAAGTGCACCAGAATTTGAAACTGCACTACGTGTAGTTAGCAGCGCAGAGTATAAAAATGAAACTATACAAGATTTTGAACATCATTCAAGCGACATCACTCTCTAGGTCCTCCGTAGTTGTCTACAGCTCTTCATCTGGTGCCCTCGAGATAAAATCCAAGTCAAATCATGGAAAACACAGATTTTACCTCTTCAGCATTTTTGGAGGTGTGGTGTCCGAACGGTGTGTCTGGGGACAGCGCAGGGCTCTTCTGTTTTCATTGTTGCTAATCCGGAACTCGTTGTCGTTGGTCGTGCTGACACGAAATTTTGTTTGGCTTTGATGCTTGCTCCTCCATTAAATTGTTTTATGTTTTCGCTTCCTACAGCCAATGCCAATCGCATGGTGATGGGTTTTTTCGACATTTTTGTGCCCCCTTCAACGATAAGGAAGACTGGAGAGTGAGAGACGGAGAGAAATAAAGCGGCGTTGAAGTCGAGTTCTTCAAAAGTACAATTATTGCCACGCAGCTGCACTATCCGTAAGTGGTGCTTCAGCTTTCTAACTACTTGCTCACCGGCTGACCACGAAGTACTAGATATCCACATGTCCTCCCTCTTCGCCAGTGCTCTTGGTCGACGTGGCCCCCGCGGGGAGCAGGAGCTGACAACCCTCCAAAAGTGCAAGCGGCTCTTGATGCTGCCGTCGATTTTTCTGGCGAAGGTTCTCGGGATCGGACCCCGGTTAGCGACGTTGGAAGAGCCCTATTTGAGCCTCGTGCTGAACCTGTTGCTCTTCAGCTCCTATGGAATTCCGATTGGACTGGTATTGTCCTACTGGCTCTACGGGGATCTTGTTTTCACCTACGGAATACCGATTGTCGGCGTCGCGCTGCTCGGGTACGGGGCCAATCAGTGTCTGGACTAGTAGTAGTCCTCAAGGATCCGCATCCGGGTCCGGAAGTGAGCCTGTATATGGCTTAGTCTACTTCCGCTGCAATTTTATTTATACATTGTGATTTTCGATTGGTTCCAGTATACGTCCAGTGTTCGAGTCCCTGCCGCACCTCGTCGTCAAGAACGTCACAACAAGCCCCAACAATGTCCCGCCGTATCGACATCGATCCAGACCAGGGCGGCAGCGTCCACTTTAGGCCTGGGCTCTCCAAAAGCCGGACGAGCATGCGCCTTGCGGAGCTCTCTTCTTCCGCCGACGTAAAGACGTTTTGCGTGGAAAACGTGGAAATATCCGGCGGAGACGTGGTGGCCGCTGGTCAACTTCTACATACGTCCGCGAGCAGCAGCTACCATGCTCCTGGTTCCAGTGGACCAGACAACAGCGACGGTCGTCGAGAAGAAGTGACGCCGCACGTCGGCCCAGAAGTGGACGGCGGCGAGAAGGAAAAGACACCAAGAAGAAGGGGTGAAATAATGGTAGAAGAGGAAGCTGGATTCAGAACCTCAACCTCTTCAAGTAGACCACCGTCCACGAGCTGGCGCGCTTTCGAGGAGGACGTGTGGACGGAAGAGCATTTGCAGTACGGACAGCTGTATGCAATGCAAATGTAATGTCTTGGTCTGGAATCATGTGATTGTGAACTTGTGATTCCTTTTTTTTATCAGACACAAACTTCTTATGCGTGGACAGCCAAAGTACGAAGTAGACCAAGTATTGCCATCAAAATGCAGGTATTTTTCATGCGGGATACAACACATGGACATGGAGAGTCTATCTGGAAACCTGTGACGCTAGTATTGCTTGCATCCCAGAGCTTCTTGGTCAAGAAAAAAACCGCGTGGCAAGAAACATGTGGACTCATTATGCAGACCCAGACATGTTTGTATCGGATAAGCGGTTCAAAACCGTGTTTCTCGAGTCCATCCCGGCCCCGGTCGGTTATTTTTTCTGCTGGCTGTTGGAAAATAAAGCCTCTGCGCACAACCGGTTCGTCATTGACGGCGACAAGGTCGCGTTACTTGCCGCGGAGCTGACCGTTTCGCCGACGATGTGGTTCGTCATTTTCGCGCTGTGGCTAGCCGACACCGAGGGAAACGAGGAGGAAAAAGTGCACTGGACAGACATCGCGGTGCTGGCGCTGCTTAAGCTCTACCGCTTTTTCGGCATTGCTTTGAAGTACGCCTACTTTACGGACTCCGAGCTCGCCTGCGTCAGGGGCACGCAAAAGTACGGGGACAAGGGTGTCGTCTACCGGCGGCTCGGCGGCGCGGCCTTTCACGACGATATTGGCACGGCGGCCGCCGACAACCTGGAGCGGCTCTTCGAGTCCTCACTGCGCAATTCCTGTGTGGACGAATACCTCACTGCGGAATTCGACTTCGGTGGAACAAAAACTACCAAAGAGGAACTGCATGTCGATCATCAACGTACAGGTACAGATATTCCGGCGTCCGAAACTAAAGCCAAGCAGTTCGCCGAGAAATTTTTTCGTCTCGCGAACGAGTCTTTGGGGAGGCTGGAGGACAAGGAGGCCCACATTGCGCACACGAAAACGCTGACCGCGCCGTTTCCGCCGCTTTCGTTCGAGCAGATGCAGAGCTGCAAGTACGGGGACGTTCGGGAGCTGTGCTGCGTAACTAAACCGGAGCTGCAGGCTTTCCAAGAAACTGCCCGGCTCCCCGTTCGCATCGCCGCCTACGCCCTGCTCTGCATCGCCTACCGGGCGTGCCCCGCTCCCGCGGACCTTGGAGTGTACCTCATCGGTGCGGCGATCGTCCCCTTTGCCCGGTGGCTCGCGATGGACCTCTCCCCCTTCGGGGAGAACGCGTTGACCAAAGTGATTTTCGGGCTGCTGATTTTCCAGAAGTTCATGATGCTCTTCGTCTTCATGGGGTTTCTCTACTACCCCTACCTCGACGCGCACCGCCGCTGGCGCCTGTCCGCCCTGATGTTGGCACTGTTCACGAAAAACAGCAGCGCGCGGGCCCGGTGTGCCATTGCATCAAATGCAAAAGTGTCTGGGTCTGGTGGAAACTTGTGATGCTGTGTGGCGTATCATGAGGAGGCCACAATTGCTGGCTCAGCGTCACAAGTTTCTGAGCTTCTAGGTATTGCCTATCTCACCTCCAGGGGGGGCGCGCGGACCTCGCTTGCCATCTTGTTTGGTCTCGCGAAAGTTCCAGTTCCCACCTCGCTTGCCATCTTGTTTGGCCTCACGCATAAATGTTTGCATGTTTCAAGTCCTTTGAAAACTTTCATGGGCTCACGCACATCCGAGATCGGGGGGGTGGGAGGGGGTCTCCAAGCCAGAAAAAAAATTCCCCCGAGTGTGAATCGGGAATATCAAGGTGCCTATTCTGCATGACAAACAGCGTTTCTGCATCACAGAAAAATGGAGCTCTTGGGTAACGTGCGTGACAGATTTAAGAGCCATGCCGGACAAGCATGACAAACATGCATTCTTCCAGACCCAGACATTTTTACATTTGATACATTGACACGTTGGACGACGCGGAGACGAAAAGGCTGTTGCGATTTTTGCTCGGGGAAGAGGAAGAGTTGGCTCCTCCAACTACTGGGAAGATGAAAGGGAAGACAGGTGGAACAACACTTATGGAGCAAGCACCTACGTCGACCACGCCAACCACAACTGTGAACAGCAGCAGCACCTCTGCGCTCGCAATAGTATCTTCGTGTCAAGCGCAGATTTCGTCTGCAAAGGACGTGAAGGCGTTCTGGGTGCTTTGCCGAATTCTATCCCCCACCTTGATGCAACAAACGATGCTGCGGTATAACTGCGGGTTTGCCGTCCTGTCCATGCTCTACTTGCTCGGGTGCTGCGGGCTTGTGATTCTCCAAGTCTCCACCTCTAGCACCAGCAGATCTGGCGGAACGACTGCAGGCGGCACTGGTTCTTCTACGTCTGGAACGACCTACGAAGATGCAGCCACAAGTTCATCAAAAGTCTACTGGCCCGTGATTTTCGAGGTCGCGTATATTTTCGTATTCGTCACGGTCTCCCTCCTGGCGACGATTATGTACGGCGAAAGGTGCAACCAAAACTTCAAGCAACTCGCGCAAGCCTGCCGGCGACTGGGAATCGAAGCCGGGGTCAGGCGGACGGAGAGAAAACGCAGATTTATTTCTACGTTCTCTGCTGCAAGTGGGAATAATGTTGGTGCCCCACCAACATTAACCGCAGTCGCAGACGAAGAAGTAGAAACCGAGCTAGAGTTGGTACAGACCCTTGCCCCTGAGCTGGCGGAAGATTTGTCTACGCATTACGAACTGCTGCCGCTGCGTTTCTTGTACCAGAAAGCGGACCGCTCCTTGGTGAACGCTCTGTACGCTTATGTGTCTTTTCTGGTTTCGGCCGTTCTAGCTGCCTTGATCGCAAATGGACACTTGGACTTCCTTGGGAGTGGGGCTTGGGGCGAGTAGTCGCGGGAGGTGAAGATTCACATGCCGAAAGATGACAATCATAGTTTGTTAGGTATGCTACTCTGAGCTGTCATCGTGGATTGCGGTTGTTTTTGTAGCTTTCCACAGCCGCGAGTAGATGCTAGAAATACATTGGTTTCGCTGTTAACAGGCCGATCGTGGCATTGCTGGAGCTGCTTGGATATTCAAGACAAGCGAGCAAAAGCATGAGGACTGCGACCAGAGAGAGAGAGCTGAGGCGTCCTCCACCTTCATAAGTTCGCGAAAATGTACTGCAGATATTCGCTGATTGTTGCGCGTGCGGACAACAATCATGCAATGTAAAAGCTTAGCCTCAACGAGTTCTAGTTCACCCTGCTGTAGTTACTACAGCTGGGGCGGGACTCTTGTTCACGTCCTCTTGTTCATCTCCGCAGATAATGTTGCAAGGAGCGATGACAACTAAAAAAAACTGGTCTTGGACGAATGGGAACAAAAAAAAAAGAAAATGCGCAACGTGAGGAGCGAGTAGAGTTAGAGAGTTTCTTCTAGATGAACACATGTACTTCATCTTCTTCACCAAAGAAGAAGACAGAAGCTGATGTCCAAAAACTGCAAAGAACAGCAAGAAGGCAATTTTGATTTTCTTTTTCACACATGATACCTTTCTTCTATTTTTTCTTTGTGTTGTTCTTTTTGCTATGCTGGAAATGAGCGGGGCATTTCTACTTCTTCAAACGCACACCGATCATAATCCAATTAGGGAAGGAGCTGGGACCACTAGGAGGGACGACGACGAGAGACGCGAGACCATCCTCTTGATGGCCTCTTGCATCCAAAAGGGAGAGTGAAAGATGTAGCTGCATGCAGAACCGCAGCCAAAACACGAGGACGACCATGGAGCTCGACTCCCCGAGCAAGAGGTCATCTCCCTCTTGCTCGTCCGGCATGGCGGCTCGCCAAAGATGCGACCCTTTAGTGCCCGGGAGAAGCGAAAGTTCGGCTTCAGAGAGGATGTGTGACCCTGGTCCTGAAGTCGTTGTAGATGATCGTGATGGCCGCGGCAGCCGCCGGAACTGCAGCCAACACCGGCGGCAAGTATCACACGACGCTCAGAGTGTCGCAAGGGGGTTCGATCGACGAGAAATTATATCACTATGTGGAGACTACAGCCCGATAAAAAGGCGAGGCGCCCACAAGGGCGATGGAAGCGACATCATTCGGAAGAGCAGTGCAAAAAACGATGCCGAGCCGCGCGATGGTGGAAGAAAGCGAAGTAGATCAGAATCATTGTTGAGGCTGACCTGGAGGAGGAAGCGGAGGCGGCGGCCTTGGCGGGAGAAACAGGAAAAAGACGTAGAACAAACTGAGCACGACTTTGGAAATAAATGCGAAAGTAAACATCGTCGTGCTTCAACCCCATCATCTTTCTTCGAACTACACGAACAACACGACGCTTTTTACACCGACAACCTCAACATTATGAGATCTGAGGTTTTCGTAAGGAAATAGTTGATCGTCAAGTGTGGGAGTTGTCTATGGTAGTTCGTAAGTCGGGGCTGTGAGCATCCGGTCACCACACTCACACTTTATTTTGAAAAGCGAATGACACATTCGCACGGCGACCTTGTCGTCCGGCATTGTGGCAGCTCCTTTTCGCGTTCGAAATCTGCACACCAGCAGCTTTTCGTCGCCTTTCGTCGTCTCGGTTCCTTCGTCGTCGATTAAGGTCCTGTTGGGCATTCGCACATCCGCGATGCACACACAGTTCCGATGATCTCTGATAACATGTCAGAAAGCCATCGGTTCGTTATGGACCATGGTAGCCTTCGGCTGCAGCTGCCACTGTCATTGGAGCGCACCCCGTGCGCGCCATGCATAAGTCTGCAACGCGCCCGCGTTCTTGGCTCCTGTCTGGATCACTGTCGCGTATTTCTCCAAGATCTGTGTTACATGGCCATTTCGTTGATCTTGCGTGATTTTGGTTAGTTATTGCATCGTGCTGTTACCGAGACCACGCGATGCCCCTGCTTTCATTCGGTTCACTGCTTGTAGTTTCACGTTTGAAAAAGGATCTACACGATTTACTTTCCCTCTGCCCTGCTGGCGAGAAGACAGAAATTCGTGTTTGGACACAGAACAAGATGGCTCTGTCGTTATCCGCTGCAGATCTACTGCAGATGCAGCGCATCCTCTCCTCGTGTGCCAACGACATCTCGTTGCACACGCCCGTCTGGTGTGCGTTGGTGTACGGAAACCTGTCTTTGGAGACGGTCGCCAACCTCGTCGAAGCTCACGCTCAGCGCGTACAAACAGCAGGCCCGCGTGCGTTCACCATCATGGATGACGAGCACCAAGACCCGCAAATTGCCAGAGCCAACTGTATGGCCTACAGCCAGGAACTGCGAGAATCTAAGTTGCGAACTACAAACGCTCTGCTGGTATTAGTTGTGTTTCATTGTATCTTATGCATGACATACTGACGCTTTTTTCTTGCATTGCTTTGTAATGTACATTATCATCAATTCTTTCAGGAAACGGTGAGTCGCCTGGCGATGGGGGCAAAGCCGTCCCAGAGATTCAAGACGTTACTCTGGGAGTTTCCGATTATCTTCTTGCCGCAGTTTGCCTCCGCCAAGGCCTGGAACCCGGCCTTCGCCGACTGGTTCTTAGGTCAAGCCCCCACCGAACCCGGTGCGGTGAAATTGTTATCTGAAAGATCCGTGGTGTCGAACATGACAAACGATACTTTCAATGAGCCGCTGCAGCGCAACGAACAGCGCCTGCAGTTACAAAACGAGAACTAGCTGAAAGCTAGGAGCAGAACTCTTTAGATTTCAGACGAACATGTCTTGTGATACGAGCTGACGCTAGTAGGTCTTTCCGAATGCGAAAGTTTGTTGATTTACGAAAAAGTCCGATTCAAAAAAGCATTTGTGATAGCTCTTTTCTCGTGGGTTATGATCGCACTGTGTTCTACTTTTTGACGTCCTGTACACATGCTTTTTTAATTTTTTCCTTTCGTCTTCCTGTCGTCGTCACACAGAACACGATCCTCCTACCTCTTCATTTGTATTTATGTGCAATGTGCAGTTTTTACTTGAGTGCAACCAGCATTCGCTCACGATGTCTTCAAGATGCGTTATCTGCTTCTCCGGCACGATCGCCGATGCCGATCGTGAGTTGTTTTGCTCGGAAGCAAGCTGTGCAGCATGTTCCTGCATTTGCTCCAACTGCTACAAGACGAATGGAGGGATCATTCTAATCGACGAGTTCGGCAGCTACGATTTCCAGACAAAAGTTGGGAAGTGCAAAGCCTGCAAAAGAACGAAGACACTCTCGGACTCCTCGAAAGTCAAGGACAGGATCGATCAGCGAGCGGGCACAGCAGACGTCACTCAGCAAGTGATTGCAGCCCACCCGTGGTACGCAACCTTCGCGGCCACACCAATCGACCTGAAGGCCAAGTACTACGAAACTCTCAAGCGCCCCCCGGTCAGAAGATCCCAGAAAATCGACAAAGACCAAGGCAAGTTCATGATGAAGTTGTTCGCCGTGCACTTAGCAACCACCAACGCGGCAGCACAGGTATATCTTGTTTTTCTGGTCATGTGATGATGTGGATGTTGCATGTCAGTTTTATTTTGATTCTACATTTTGACCTCACAGAGCTTCATCGACAGTACCAACCAGCAAGATATTCCCAAGTGCAGTTGGAAGAACATGATCTTGCCCCCGGCGGGTTCCTTGTACGAGTTGAAGCAATACCTCCAGACACTGATAGACCTCTTCCCGAACGAAGAGTGGACTATCCTGGCCCGGTATTTTCTATGGCCAGTGACATACTACGAACGAAAATCGGCCGCGTTGACCAAAAACTCGATCGCGCCCAAGAAGCTACCGCTGAATTACAATTACCAAATGTACGTATATCCTGTTTGTTTCGTCCGATGCTTCCAAACTCTCATTCGTCGTTTGTTCATCTTTTGTATTCTGCCATGTCTTTTGCATATTCACGCTTGAGTGAGCTGTTTTGCTAAGTAATGATAAAAACAAACTCTCCGCAGATATTTCTTCATCAAAGAATTCGCGGCCCAGCTCAAAAACAAGTATACCACATCTCCAACCGACGAGGGATTTTACAATTTAGAATACGCGGCGGCCATGACAACGGCAGCGTGTGATAATTTGTGCAAACCAAATATCATTCAACGCATGATGCAACTGGGTGGAAATCTCATGTCTATGATTGGCGGCAACAACAAAAATCGAGTCCCGGACTTGGGACAACACCCCGGTGGTGGTGCAAGCTCAGAGCAGCAGAAGAACAAAATTGTGTACGACGAAATCAACACCATCATGAACAACGCACCCAAAACGACCGCGGGCGGCTTAGGTGCACTGGAGGCTGCGAATGCGAAGAGTCCCACGATTCTGTCTACCTGGATGTCCCACACGCAGAGCTGCGTCAACTGCATCATGGCAGGCAAAGGACCAGGCAACCACCACAAGGACGGCCAGCTGGGCTTGAAAGCGTGCGCTGCATCAGGAAACATCTGCTACATCAAGTGCCCAAAGCCGCAGTGTGGTGGTGAGGCGCACTGGAACAAAGACTGTCCCCTCAAAGGAGGAGGCAAGGGGAGCCAGCAGTTCCAGCAGCATGGAAACCAGCAGCAAGGTCTAGGTGGTAATATGTTGCGTCCTTTCCCAAAGGCCCCACAGTTTAACAATCAGGGCGGGAAAGGGGCCGGTTTGAAGCGACAAAAAAACAATGGTGGAAAAGCTTCAGCTTCAGTGTATAGCAACCCTTTCGGACAATAATCAGTCTGCAAAACGTTTCTTACGATTTTTTTTAATGATGAAATAGAAGTCGCAGCACCAACCCGATAATCTACACAGGAGGTTACGAGCAGGTCGCAGTGTTCTTCTTTTTTCGTGTTTTGCGTCCTTTTTGTCCTTTTAAGCATCAGCTGCTTATTGAGATCTCCAGAGCGCATCACAGATGCTACACCCCGAGTGATTCCGAGCCGAGCGATAAGCTCCTTGCGATTCAGTTTCGTACTCTTACGTCTTGCCGCTTCTTTAGTGCGAACAGGTTGTAAATACAACGATGAATAAGTTCATTGCAAATAATGCGTGTCACGAAGCCCTGGGCGAGGACGTCCTGCGGCGCGAGCTACAAAAGCTGGCAGAGCAAGCAGCGGTTGCAGCCTCCCTGAAGGAGCTAGCAGGCGCCGACAAGAAGTCAGCCACGAAAAGCCACCCACAGTTGAGCGACGCAGCAAGACCATCGCAGCCATCAAAGCGAAAAGCCCCAGATTATTACAACACCATCATGGACGCCGTAGAAACTGAGCTGGTGCAAGTGGAAGACTGGCATGAGCAAGCACTTGATGAGTTCAACGAAATCATCCCAGATTCCGGTTTTGTAACAGCGGTGTCTTCTCCAAGCAGCCAGCACAAATTCGCTTCCTCTGCTTTTCGTTTGGCGGGCATCCACGAGCACATGGAGAAACGGAAAGAAGAAGTTAAAAAGCCGCTCGACGCATTACTGAATTTCAAGCCCGTCAGCAGCAGAAGTTCGTCGAGCGCAGCGTCGTCTTTATCAGTCAGCTTCAGCATGGCTTCGTCGTCGTCGTCCGTGAGCGATGCCACGTCTGATTCAGTTGCACTCATTTCCAGACCGGGCAACATCATTCTCTCAACGCCGACTCCGTCAATAGCGAGCGTGCTACATTTTTACCAGCAAGCAAAAGGAAAAGCCGTTGTAAAGTACAAGCCATTCTGTGAAGACGAAGTGACTTTCGATTTCGAGATCAAAGCGTCGAACAACGGCATATTCGACGCGTTCCCGCTATCGAACCAGGCGGCCGAACTCCTGACTGCAGCCACCGCAGAACACGCGAGTGCGTCCATCACAGATGGCACTTCGAAAGGATACTCGGCAATTTTGTCTAAAGTTGTGCCAGCAGTAGCAAAAGAACTCGGGTTCGTTTTATGGCCCATAACCTCTGACGCCGAGGCCACCCTCATGTTCGTAGCGTTTGCCCACGTCCACGAGATTCATAAAGCCTACAAAAACAAAGAGACGAACCGGATACGGTGGGGCGCTTTCCTGCAGCTAAGCGCCGCGTTGAACGCCTTCAACGCCTCCCGGGTAGAGCTCAGTGGGTACACGACGAAGAACAGAGGAGCCTTTTTCCAGAAGCTGTGGAAAGGGTAATGTTGTTCTTACTGCTCGAAAATTTTCTCTTGCTACTGCCACAATTATTTGTGCCACATAATCATTTCCATATGGATATATCATAATGATAACATTTTCAGGTTCAAGAAAGAAGCACACCATGGTGCCCCGCTAGACGCAAAATGGTGTCCATCCACGACCGAGATGTTGGACGCGTACCACGCAGAATGGGATCACTGGTCGCAACACCATGGACACCTCCTGAAGGCAGACAAGGAATGGTCCAAGCGTGCAGTCCTGAACATGTCATCATCAGACATCAATTTAGTAATGCGGTTGCAGAAGCTGACGATGGTAGTTGTCGCTTTCTTCTGTGTAAGAAGAAACGATGAATTGCGCGAGCTGAGGGTGAAGGACGTTGCCGTAACATGCACAAACGGCATCTCGCCCCAATTTGCAATTTTTGTAGCGCACGCAAAAAACGACCAGTTGTCTCAGGGCTCAGAAGCCTGGGTACCATCATACTTTACAACCCTCTTAGGAGCTTACCAAAGGTTCGGCAGGGCATTCTTCGACGCTGTTATTGGCAGAAAGTGGTCGCCAAACGACGCTTATTTTTTTGTAATCGGTAACGCAAACATTAGAAATAGGGGCGGGCAGAAGAGTAGCAAGGACGGCATTCGCAAGGATGTGAAAACATTCTTCGAAACGGCCTTACCAGATGTAGCCCCAAAGAAGCCGATCTCACTCCGCAAAGGTGGGGCAAAACATTTTATTGCCCACGACGCCTCGCGCAGATTAGCATATCACCAGGGCGGCTGGAGAAATTCCTACTGTTTAGATATCCATTATGCGCCCATTTCCAGCACAGAGCTCAGGAACATGGTGAATATGCACGAGAGCAAAACCATAGATGATTATAACAGTGTCTTAGCCCTCAGGAATCTCGACAGCGCGCATGCGTCCTTCGTACACGATGACGACGCGATCAAGTTTACAGCTTGTATAGAGAAAATAGCCTGGGGAAAAATCTCACTTTCGAATTTTCAAGAACTCTGCCCGAGGCTTTTCGCACACGTAGGTGAAGGCAATTGTGACGTGGCGGTCTACGGGAAAGTACTGGACTTCATTCAGAATTGCGACGAAAATCTGTACAACGTAGTTTAGCATTCGACACACAAAAGGAATCACACCCTGATGCCCACGCACAACATGGACATTCTTGTCTCGCTTTGTTCTTCTACCGCTTTTTCGTCCTTCCTTTCTTGTCTTTACTGCTCGAACGACTGCACGAGAGTAAAAATCTTTGACGAATAATAGACTAAGTATTAGCAAAAATCAAATCAAGATGGAACGACCGTTGATGCACCTTTCTGGCTGGCGCTTTTGGGCCCATGTCACGCGCATTTTCGTACAGAAGTGCTGGATTCTGGTACAGCGCCTGTACAATGCGCCTGCACTGTTAGCACGAGCCGCTTACGACGACAGTCGTTTCGACTTTGAATCGTTTATGCGCACTTACCGGTCCGCACAGCACTGGTGCTACATCATTAAGTTCTACTCAACGTCCGCGGGAAGAGTTTTGATTCTGTACATGCTGATCGAACTCGGCCTCATCAACGGCTATTCCCTCCTGTGTGCTAGCGTGGCATACTTGGTGGTGCAGAAGGCCGAACACTGCCGGTTCTATTGTTATTTTTTACCTGTTTTCGACATTTTGCCCGAATTGATGTATTTAGCACCCCATATTCTGGCTACCCGACTTTCCATTTGTCATACATGTCAGAGCCGCAGTAAGTGGTATGGAGGACGCTCCTGTGCCATTCTCTAGAGCGCCCACACACGTGATCCACACGCTCTGGGGTAGCCCCCGGTTCCTGGAGGGAAGAAAGCCTAGAGCACGGTCCACCCTGCGCACGGGCATTTTTTGCCGCCCTGCGAAAGCCCAGATCAAATGGGGCACGACGATACGATCAAAAAAATTGGAGCACAAAAACGGCTAGTACAGCTGTCACCAAATGCCTCTTTTAGTGCTTTGCCTTTTTTCATCCACAGGGACCTTTGCCACGATCAGTTTTTTGATAGTCGGATTTAGGATGAATCTTGAACATATCGATTACTTCGTCAAACAGCCGGTAGACCGGCAGGCGAAGTCAATGTTGATGAACATCAAGGACTTAGGAAAATCTGAGCAAAATTCGAAACAGCTGATGGAAGTCATCACCGGTTTCCGCTGGTGCATGTCCAAAAATCTCATTGCTTCCAAATCCTCCGACCCCGACAAGTTACGTTCCACGTGCGTGACTTTGTTGGATTGTTTGGAAGCAATTGCTTCCCGGCAGGCTTGCCAAGGGAAACTCGCGGAAGCGCTGGCGTGCGCGATGGACAGTGTCCATAGCCATCTAAGTGAAATTTGGCACTATCCGGCCCAAAACGAGACGATGCAAGGAAAGAAGTGGAATTCTTTGTTGCAGACCCGCAATTTCGCGCACACAGCAGTAGCAATGTATCGCGAGCATCGCGACGCCCCGCCGGCGGAAATCGCCAAGATCTTCAACTTAGAAAAGATGAAGTTCAAGAAAATCCGGATGTACGAGCTTAACCTGCGGAAAGAAGGAAAAGAATTAGCCCGGTTGAATGACAAAATGCTGCTGGAATTGCTGCACCCGCGGGATCTCCCGGAGCATTTGAAAAACAAAACCAATGACTCCTCCAGCGAGTCGTCGTACCCATCAACCAATGATGACTAATTCAGGTGCATGGGAAGATTGGTCGGAGCACAGATCGCCGCGAGGAACTTTTTTAATGCTCATGGACGAGCCATCGGACGGGCAGTAGTGCGATACCTGGAATTAAACCCAGAGCCGGAAGGCAGCCTACCACCGAGCCACCACTCGTCCGACAACGAAGTTGATGTGAGCAGTGAGAGCTCTGATGAGGAGATTGTGAACCCCCAAGAACCTGTGTTGCGCCCACACATCGACTGAACAAAAACGATCGTGAGCATCACTTTGAATCTTTGTTGAAAAAATATTCTCTTGAGTAACCTTTTTCGATACACAAAGAACAATAAAGTGGAATCACCCGATGCAAAAAAGTGCAGGCAGTCAGAAAAGACAGCATTCTTATTACTTTCTTTTGTTCATCGTCGTCGTCTCTATTCCGAAAAACTCTTTCTTCTTGTCGCGTTTTACGCATCACAGTCATCTTTTTCAATTCACATTTAGGCCGAAGAGAAGATGTATCAAGTAGCACAAGAGTTGATCAGGCGCTTGCCGAGAGAGGAGAGGCGCTACCAGGATAACATTCACAGGAGTGATAGAACCTTAAGAGCACAACTTGCGCTTTGCTCTGATAAGCAATTATGTACAATTCAAACTAACTGGATAAACAAAAATGCGTGGCTACTTTCTCCCGAGGATGTCGCTCGCGGGCGCGTGCGTCAAGACCTCAGAGATGCATGCGCCGACGCGCAATGTTGTCTAAGCAGGTCCAATATTCTCGCAATTATTGAGCACGAACGAAGAAAGAGAGACTCCTTTTTTGTTTACAGACCAGACACAGGATTAATAATGCGAAACCCCTTCTAGATGCCTCGCATCGTGTTCCGGGTAGCCATGTTTTGCGGCTACGAGATAGGGAGATCCGCAGCCCTAGCCAGAGTGCACGAGCAAGCCGATCGTCGAGCCGCGAAGAAGCAAAAACGCGATGAGAAGTCGTTTTGCGGCGTGCAAATAGGCAGGCTGCCAGAAGTGCACATTCCGGCGCGGGGCACCACGAGAAAAGTGGTCGAAAAGGATACAGAGCGGCAGTACAACGAGTGCTGGGAAGACCCCAGGCTGATTTTCAAGCCGCAGCCACCAGCCGCAGTCTGGGATCAGCATCTCCCGCAGCCAGCAAAGCCGCCAAAGCATTATCAACATGAAATCGACGAGATCGACCTCTCCCGCCTGGTGGCGCCAACCAACGTCTATGGTGACCCGTACGCCTTCACGCCAATATCACCGTATTCGATTGACGACTATCGCAAAGAAGGCGCACCGATCACGAGAGAAGAAGTTAGGCCGCTGCTGGCGAAGCAAGATGGCCCAGAAGATAGATGGCGGAAAGCAGAGGATGACCAAGCCTTTGAAGGTCTGACCATCAACCCAGCAGAATGTGTCCGCTACGGCCTCGCACCAGAAGCACTCAGAAAAGCATGTACCGGCATAAAGTTCAAGCAGATCGCAGAACACCTCGACCCCGTCGTGTGTGAGAACTACCCAGCAGCCAAACAGCACCCGGAAGTGTACAGCGGTGAGTTCAAGCGGTTCTTTGAGGACAAGAAAATAATTTTGTACGACGTCAAAACCCAGGAAAACGAGGAGGGAGAGCAAGTCCAGTTCTGTGACTACCCTCCGGACCTGACTTGTGTGCCAGGAAATTTGCTTTTCCAACGCGACGACAAGATCAGAGTCATCAGCGATTATAGTTCAGAATGGGCGCTCATCAACCAGTCGATTTTTTCCACAGAAGTAGACTACAAGACGTACTGGGACATGTTCTTGCACTTGAAGCCGAATTCACTAGGCAGCGGAGTTGATTTCAAAGATTCCTTTGGTCACTGGCTAGTACATGCCCGCTTCCGCAGGATGCTTGGAATAAATTTAGAAGCCACAACACAAAAAGGTGGACATTTATATTGCCCATTTGGCATCGGACCGGCTCCTGGTGGTATCGAAAAAAATCAGTGCCCTGTCCTTTGCATGATCAGGTCCAGCATCACACAGAGCACTGATTTTTTTCCTTGCATACAAGAAAATGATTTCTTCGTGAAGGCCTTCCTAGCCGCGGTGGCGCGAAACGGCGTAACATCGCCATATCTCGACTACGTGGATGATGTCCGCTTCATCACCAACCCAGTGAACGGACGGCCGAACTACGACAAAGCAAAGTTTGACCTGGAAAGAGCGGTGTACATCTTGACCAAGATGGGCATCAAAATCCACCACAAAGAATCGAAGCTAATCCAGCCGTCCACAAGCTTCCCCTGGCTGGGCAACGTCTTCAACACCGACCCGAGAGTGTGCAACATCATCCTGGACCCAGCACGCAGGGAAGAGTACCTTAAAGCCGTGAGGGAATTCAAGCAAAAAGGCAGGAATAACGAAGCGAAGGCACGCGACGTCGCAAGCATCAAAGGTAAGCTTGGATCGTGCGCACTCATCCACCCCAGAGGTCCCCTGGACGAGCTTAGTCGTGTGCTGGTGCAGTCGGGAGCGCCGAAACAGTGGGCGAAGCTGAACAAGCAGTTCAACCCACAGGTGACAATCAACGAGTCGGTGTTCGACGACTTGGACCTCTGGGAAGATTTGCTGCAAGAGGACCACGCGAGGCAGATGTTCTACAACGGAGAACAAACGTTTATTTGGTCACGCGAAGTGCTCGCCTTTGGGAAAGCCTTTTTTGCATCCTTAAGTAGCAGCATGTTCATAGGCGTTTACATGGACGCAGCAAAAGGAGACATCGAGGATTGCGACCAAAGACGCAACAGAGGCTGGGGCGGCACAGTGTCAGACCAGTACTTTGCGGGCGACTTCGATGACAGCGTTCCAGGTACATTTGTCTGTAGTCAAAAACTACAAAAAATATGATCTTTCTCCTTTTCGCCCGAATTGATGTGTTTAGCAACCCATATTCTGGCTACCCTGTTTTCCATTTGCCCCTACGTGCAGAGCCGCGTCGGTGGTATGGGGGACGCCCCTTTCGCCTAGTATGGTCGCCACTCACTACCAGCAAGTTCGGGGTAGCTACCCGTCCGTCTGGCCTACTCTCCCCTGGACTAGGTCCACCACGCGCACGCCCAATTTTTTCTCGATAACGCAATCAAAGTATGCACTCTTCGCTACCACAGAGTCCGCCAGCATCAACGAATTGGAGTCCTTGGCAGTACTTCATGTGTTGGAGGCCGCGCGAGAGAAGCTAGGGGAAGCCTTTTTTCACAAGAAAGTGGTGTTGATCAAGACAGACAACCCCACCGCGAAGCGCACGACGAACAAAGGTTCCACGTCAACAACGATCTTGAAGAAAGTCACGCGCGACCTCACCGCTTTCGCTACCGCCTCAGGCACAGAGATAATAGCAGGAAAAATCGCCGGTGAGGAGAACATCATCGCGGACGCCTTGTCACGTCACGAAGCCCACTTGTTCGCGTTCAAAGACCCCTTCCCCAACAAAATTCTGTGTAAGCGGTCATGGAACATGGTGATGCGGCATTTTCCAGGCCTCGAGGTCGATTGTTTTGCAGATCAGCACAACCACCGGTTCGCAGAATACTACTGCGCGAACAATCATCCATTTGATAATTTTGACCTGTTCTACGAGAAACGATCGTGGTGGTTCCCACCAATACAACTTGCAGTAGTAGCCGCCCGCTTCTTGTCGAATTTCATGAAAATCCCGATGGCACAGAGACCGCGCTTCGCACTGATGTTGCCCATGATCAACCCCATGTTCTACAGTCTTGCGGCGAACTTTACCGGAATCTGCACCTACAAGAAGGGAGCAAAAGTGTTTTGCACAGCACATAACCCGCTGGTCTTTGGAGCCGAGGAAGACTGGGTTTTGCTGTCGTCTGTGTCGTTGCACTTTTGGGGAATAGATAGAGAAAAAACAGAGATAGGCTCACAAATTACAAAAATTCTACAAAAGCCTTACTTCCGCCAATTTCCTGAGTTAGCCAGAAGTAGACTTAGAATCAAGGACATTTGTGACGCCAAAGAGCATTACATAGTACATATAACATGCTGTGTCCCTTGCAAACCTAAAGGATTAGCAGCGCAGTTATTTGCGAGATTTCCCCTGGCCAACCGCTACTCCGAACCATACTCCGCAAAACCACTAGGACAATGGGAGTTGATAAGTCGAGTAGTAAACATTTACGCGATGGCATGGCCAGGGGCGCCTACATCCCCAGGAACGAGAATTCCTCGTCCTACAGACGTTGTACCAGAAGAAGCCTTTACTGAAGACGATTCAGCAGAAGCCCGACTGTATAGATTCAAAAACGCACTTTACGACTTCATTTTATCACGTAGCAAATTCGACACTGTAGCAATCCCTCTTAAAATCGGCCAAGGCTCCTGTGCTGGTGCCACAAAAGACTATTGCGCAGTCGTTGCGAAAGCTGTAGACGTTGCCTTTCGACAAGGAACAGATGTTGCAATTTATGAGAAGCCGTACACACTTTGATTGCCTTCACACATTTTATTCTGGGATGCCTTGGAATTAGCGCACAAACTACAGGTTTGTAGCCAGTGCTCCATATGTTCTACATGCCTAGAGTACACAGGTCCTACCAAAAGATCTATTCCTCGTGGGAAAATACGATCTAAGATCTCGTGTGTGTGTGACGGGTACTGAGCTTGTGCGGTCGCTCAGCAAAATAACTTACGAACCTCTTCTCAACGACAACAATTATGAGATCTGAGGTTTTCGTAAGGAAATAGTTGATCGTCAATTGTGGGAGTTGTCTATGGTAGTTCGTAAGTCGGGGCTGTGAGCATCCGGTCACCACACTCACACTTTATTTTGAAAACCCACCCACCCACACCAAACGTGTTGGCTCTGGGCTTGTGTTCGCCACACTCGGTCAGTTTTCGTATACCAAAAACCATAGATAGCTCCCTCTCCCGATTTGTATAAATCGTTCAAGCCACTACCCGTTTCACACGTGAGCGCACAAACTACAGGTTTGTAGCCAGTGCTCCATATGTTCTACATGCCTAGAATACACAGGTCCTACCAAAAGATCTATTCCTCGTGGGAAAATACGATCTAAGATCTCGTGTGTGTGTGACGGGTACTGAGCTTGTGCGGTCGCTCAGCAAAATAACTTACGAACCTCTTCTCTACGACAACAATCCGCCCCCGTCCGAAAGCCAGGATACGACGAGGACAAGCAGAAGTTTTTTCCCGACACCATAAAGCCGAATCGGAAAAAAGAAGCAACAAAGGATCATCATTTTCAAACGTAGATGATGAACCACAGAGGACGGTAAGAGGAAGCAATCCCGGGGTCGCTCAGCAAGAAGATGTGATGAGCAGGAGTCCACCATCGTCTGCTACTCCTGTACAAGAACGACCGTTGGTGGTACCAACCCCGGGCTGCGTTGCTGACTATCGTCCTGCAACTAGCTCTGGTTATTTTCAGAGCTCACCACGAGCTTCGGGCACAAGAGCACTTTCCAAGAGCTGCACCAGCAACCATCCAAGTGTAGCTTCCGCGTCCTCATCCCCTAGAAGTCCAACTCGCGACCACGGAGATGATATCGATCTCAGTTTTCCGGGAGCAGAGACACGACCTGTCACAAAAGCGGAAACACTAGGATTTCAACGGAGCAGCCCCCGAGTTCATCGTGCAGACAGGGCGAGATCAATTCCTGCTGTGCCGTTGCCAAGAAGAATAGAAGAAATGTGCTTGCGTCCGGACACCAGCACGAGGAGAACAGCGCCATTTTCATTTTCATTCCACTCCTTAAACCAAAAACCAACGACAAGCAAGAAGCCTTCGAGCTTGAAGAAAGGCTACTGTTTCCTCGCGGCGCTTCTGCAGTTCTTTTTTTCCACGACTTTTCTTCTCACAACCCCGGTTGCAGCCGAAGTCGGCCCAGCGAAGCCCCCGATTCTGATCTCGTCCGACATCGGCAGAATCGTTCTTCGCTTGGACCCACCGCGAGAAGCGACAAGTTGCGAGGTCGACATGGACAATGGGCAGGGCGGTGCGCTTTCAAATTTAGTGCACGCCGGGAGTTGTTTATGAAACACGGAAATTTATTTTTTAGCATGGAGCTTCTGCTGTTGTCCCTGGGCAGCTGTTGGCCCTATGGTGTTGTCCCTAAATCTGAAAAATGGAGAGCAGTGCCGGTAGAAGTACTGCAGCGGCACGTGTCTTTTGCAAAGAAGAGCGTACCTCTGCGTGCGCCTGCTCTCACTGTCACTTTGCACCATGCGCTTTTTCTCTACTGCTGAAAGAACTTGAAAAAGGACGACGCGGCAGATGATCCGCATGAATTACATTTCCCTTGCATATCTGTTGGACCAGATAGAACTGAATGGCTTAGCGGTGGACCGAAACTACCGGTTTACCATGCGGGGAAAGGACGCGGTGGGGAACACGGGGCCGCTTTCCAACATGGTTTCCTACGTGTCCGCTGGGGTGCCGGTGTACACGATTGACCAGAGGCCCACGCTCACCAAAATCGGGGCCGTGGACGTGCGAATCGGGTGGCAGATGCCGGACGAACGGGGGTCGCCCGTGTTGGGGTTTGTCGTCATGGAAGACGTGAACAACGAGAATAACTGGAAGGTTCTCTACAACGGCACCAGCAACCCGAACGTGTTTCAAACCGAGGTCCGGGGCCTGTTACCCGCCTCGATCTACCGGTACCGCGTGTACGCACTGAACCGCGTGGGCACGAGCGGGAACTCGGAAAACACCATTCAGCTGGCGCGGATGATGGCGGCCCCGGACTCCCTGGCGGAGTCCGTGCCCAGCACGGCGCAATCCAACGCGGAAACCCTGGTACGGGTCCGCTCCGTGGACCCGCTGACCGGAAACGTCGAGACGCAAGGGGACCGGTTTTACATCCTGTCCGTCCAGAACCCTTGCGAACTAGACGTGACCGGACAGATCTGTGTGCCCGTGACCAGTGACCACCCGAAATACAGAACCGAGGACCTGCTGGACACACCCGTATGCTGCATGCCTTCGATAGACAGGACGGACGGATCGTACTTACTTTTGGATTCTTTTGTTTGTGTATGTTTTTGGAAGTCATGATATAACATGGTGACGATAGATTGCACATAAAAAATGCAAATGCTTGCTTGTGGTTGTGTAAGGACACGATCACGAAGACGTTCTCGTGACCAAGCGATATGCTAGTAGAACTTCTGGAAATTTTAGCCCATTCAAAAAAATCCAGCTACGATATCACCGTGACGCTGATGCAGAAGGGGCTTTTTTCGCTCACCGTGCAATCTTTGGAGCTGGGTGGTCTCCTCGGGCAGTACTGGGACAACCAGTGGTTCTACGGGCTGCCGATCGAGACGCGCCAGGACGGCAAGGTCGACTTCCAGTGGGCCGGGAACGCGCTGGCGGGCTACGCCTCCGACTTCGTCTCTGTTCGATGGACGGGTTACCTGGTCCCCGAGTACGACGAAACCTACACCTTTTACGTGGAGGCCGACGACTCCGCGCGGCTGTGGGTGGACAACGTGCAACTCTTTGACAAGTGGAGCGAGTCCTCGGCGGAGTTTTCCGGTTCCATCGCGTTGCGCCGCAACACCTACGTGCCCATCCGGCTGGAGTACAAGGAGGTCTCCGGCAACGCCACCGCTCGGTTTTCCTACGCCTCCTTCTCTACGCCGCGCCAGATCGTGCCCGAAGACCGGCTACGTTCTGAAAACAAAAGTGATTAGGTCGCCGGCTCGTAGAAGCAAGCATTCTTGCATGATCTTCACAGATTTGCATTTGCTTTCTCACCCGAATTCGAACCTGCTGCATAAAATGTTTCGGCGGGTCAAAAAATTGTCGTGCAAAAATTTGTAGTAGTGGTAGTGCGACATCACACTACTTTTGCAATGCATAGAGGCTGTACAAGGCACTGTACATCAACGGCGTTCCCACGGACATCGACGTTTCCGTCGGGATCGTCGACGCGCGCCGGTCCGAGGCCTACGGCACCTACCTGTCCGCGGTGAACTGTGGCGTCGAGCGGTTTTTTTACATTCAGGCGAAGGATCGGGCCGGAAACAACATCAACACCAACACCGACAGTTTCGAGGTCGCGTTTGTCGGGCCCATCGCGTCGGCGAACCTGGTGGTGAACAGCAAACCGGTGAACTCGGACGCGAAGGACGGTTTGTACATCGTGTTTTTTCTGCTGCAGGTCCAGGGGGAGTACGAAGTCCGCATCACGCTGGGCGGCGTCCCGTTGGACGGGTCGCCGTACAAGCTGATCGCGGGCGCCGGGCGGGTGTCCGCGGCACAGACGGACGCGACCGGCTTGGGCACGACCCAGTTCATCGCCGGCACGGAGCAGACCTTCGACGTCACGGTCAAGGACGCGAACCAGAATGTGCTGGACGACGCCACCCTGGAAGTGACCGCGGCCCTGGAGTGGCTCACCTACGTGTCGGGCGCGCCGGGCGTGCAGCTGACGGACGACACCACGCTGCTGAACACGGAGTTTGGGACGCAGTTCTTCGGGCGCGCGATCTACCAGGGCGCCGGCGTGTACCGCTTGACCTACATCGCGTTGCGAGAAGGTTCGTACAAGATGTACGTGAAGGTGGCGGGGGTGAACATCAAGGGCTCCCCCTTCTCCCTCCGCGGCTACACGGCCGAAACCTACAGCCTCGTCCGCGCGCGCAACGAGGAGGTGCCCTACGCGCCCAAGTGCCGGACCGCGGCCAACTCGCCCCCCGCGAGCCACCAGGCGGGCACCGACCTGTCGGTGCTGGTGCAGCTCCGCGACGCGTTCGGGAACGCGTTGACGACCCCGATCTTCACGCCCCCGACGGTCACGCTGCAGACCATCCCCATCACGGAGCAGGTGGACTCCCAGGTGTGCTCGAACTACAAGGGCTGCAACGACGGCACGAGCGACGTGTGCAACACGCTCCGCGGGGTGTACGAGTGCCTGATCAAGCCGACCTTTGCGGGGAGCAACCGGTTCGTGTCCATCAAAGTGATGGACGTGGACGTGTCCCGCATCGATGTGGTGGGCAACAAAACCGTGATCACGCAGGGTCCCTTCCCGATCAACGTCCTGCCCGGCACGGTCAACGCGGGGAGCTCCACGCTGGTGGCGCTGCCGCAGAGCTACATCGCGGGCACCGTGCAGCCGGTGTTGCTGCAGTGGAAGGACGTCTACAACAACGAACTGATCGCGCCCCCGACACTGTCCAGCTTCACCGCAACCATGGGCGGACAACCGGTCACCTACGTGAACAATAACAACGGAACGTACTTTGTTTTATATGTGTGTCGGCAACAAATCTGATTTTTGGGACTTCCGTATGGTTTGCATCAGAAGTTCTACTACACTACCTAGTGCTTTCAACTCTTTCATCAAGTAGTTCAACGTCATGAGTGCACGACAAGTCATTTATTCGAAAGAACGCTCTAAAACGAAATCTATCTAATACTCGCATTCTTTGGCAATAAAAAACTACTCCTCCTCGCCCCAGGTACACCCTGATGGTGGGATCCAACAAGGCTGCGTCCAACGTGACGCTCGAGGTTGTCGCGGACGGGAAACAGATCTTCCAGTCCCCCGTCACTGGCCTCCTCGTCAATGCCGGCCCGCCGCACGCCGAGGGGTCGCAGTGCTACGTGCCGGCGACCATCGAAGCTGGGACTCCGACCAAGTTGCCCTGCGACGTGAACGACCGATTTGGGAACCGGTTGACGACCCCGGGGTTGTTTGTCCTTGGCGAGGCCCGGTTTATGCAGCCCCCGTTTTACACCATGGAGAACCAGGCGGCTTTCAACCAGGTCAGCAAGCAGTACGACGTGTTGCTGACCCTGCAAGCGCAGGGCACGTACTCCCTGGTCACCCGCCTGCAGGCGCCAGGGGGTCTGCTCGCGTTCTACTACCGCGCGCCGGGTTTCGAGAGCCTGATCGCGCTGGCCTCCGACACCAATCACAAGGGCGACGCAGTCACGGAGTACACCCAGGTGGACAAGCAGGTGAACTTTGTGTGGCCGGGCGAGCCGGTGGAAAATTCCCCGGAAGATTACTTCTCGGTGAAATGGACGGGGATGCTGCTGCCGATTGCGACCGGCACGCACGTCATCCGAATCGAGGCGGACTACGCTTGCGCGGTCATGATCGACGGCAAGATGGTGATCAACCGTTGGACCTCCACGTCCGCGGTGTCCGAGCGCGCGCAGGTGTTCCTGACGCAGAACGCCCCGGTGCCCATCGAGGTGCACTACCGGCACCAGGCGGGCACGGCGTACATCCGGCTGTACTGGTCCTCCACCGGTTTCCAGGACCAGCTGATCCCGGACTACTGCTTCCTCTACCCGCTGAACATCCTACCGAAGGACACCACGACGCTGTGCATCCCGGCGGAGGCGTCGTCCGTCTCGTTGGTTTGTATGCCGCGGGAGGGCGTGCCCTCGTTGACGGACGACGGCTTGTGCTCGATTGACGTGACCAGCGCGCAGGCGGGGACGCAGAACACGTACTACCTGCACACGAAGGACGCGTTCGGGAATTTAAGGTCGTCCGCCTCGCAACTCCCCCTGTCCGGGTACATCGACACGTCCCCACCCACCCCCCTGACCTTTTACCACCACGCCACGGTCTTCGGCGTGTACGAGGTGGTGTTTTCGCCCTTACAGTCTGGCTCGGGGAAGCGGCTGTATGTGACGATCAACAATAATAACTTGCAGCAAATCACCTACGTGAACATCTTCCCCGGCGAGCCGAGTCCGACGAACTCCTTGCTGGAGGGCGACGGGTTGAACGGCGCGCAAGCGGGGTCCATGGGCCGGTTCAACGTGACGCTCCGCGACAGCAATAACAACCCGACGCAGATTTCCGAGGGGCAGGATGTCGGCACGTCCCGTCCGGAGATTCTGTGCTACGACATGGGGCTGGGTGTTTTTGAATGCCGGTACGAGTTTTTCATCGCGCGCACCTACGAAGTCCAGGTGTACGTGAACGGGATGTCGGTGAACGCGAAGCCGCCGGGCATTTACCCCATCATCATCACGCCGAAGAATGTGGACCCGACGTCCAGACGGGTGTACTCCTTTTCCCACACCACCTTCTTCCAACGGATCCAGCGCGACAAGTCCTACCGGGTCACGTTCGCCGCAAAGGACGAGTTTAACAACAAGGCGAACCAGGACGACACGATCCAGATGGTGTGTGAGGCCGCGGGCCGGCGGTCGGTGAACACGATTATCAACTCGGAAATCATCCCCTTCGAGGTGAAGCAGCTCGAGGGCTGGCCGGGCGAGTTCGAGATGAACTTCAAAATCGACTCGACGCACGTGACGGGCGATTACCAGGCGGACTGCTTCGTGCTAAAGCAGGGCGGGATCAACGGGAGGTACTTCAACAATCTGTGGATGCAGGGCAACGCGTCTGCGCTGACAGTAGACTCGCAAGTGAACTTCAACTGGGGAACCGGGCTCGTTTCCGGCGAGGCGGCGGACATGGTGTCAGCCAACTTCGACGGGTACATGTCGGTGCCGACGGTTGGTTTCTACACGTTCTACCTCACCTTCGACAACTCCGCGAAGCTCTGGATCGACGAGAAATTGGTCGTGTCCAGCGACGACGCGGGCGTGATCCAAGTGCAGCCGATCTACATGACCTTGGAGCGGCTCTACCACGTGCAGGTGATGTTCCGCGAGGTGACGGGCGACGCGCGGCTGATTTTGGAGTGGGAAAACCCGACGGGCGGGATCCCGCGGCAGGCGGTCCCGGGCCAGAACTTCTTCCACAGCAAGCTCCGGATCGGAAACTTTCCGAAACCGTTTCTGGTGTGGGACAAGCCGGGTCCGCCGGAGGCGTTCTACCGCGACAACCCGTACTGGAACACGGCGGAGTTGCGGTGGATCCCGCCCTTGGATTCCGGCGGCGTGAACATCATGGGCTACCGGATTTTCCGGAACGGCGGCGGTGGAGACGACAACTTCATGCTGAAATGGTCCTCGGACGACCCCAGTGTTTACACCTGGACGGAAACGGGTCTGGACGCCACGACGTTGTACAAGTACCGGCTCGTGACCCGCAACGAGTTCACGGAGTCCGACCCCTACGAGATCACCATCCAGCCCGCCATTCTGCCCACCCGTCCGGTCGCGCCGCAGCTGACCGGCGCGGAGACCATTTCCGGGTCGTTGGTTCTCAGGCTTGATCCGCCGGTCGGCTACGACAACACGGGCCGCTCGAAGATTCTGTTCTACGAGCTGCGCCGGAACGACGGGCTGGGCGGCACCGCGGACATCATCATGCAGGGAAACGTCGACCACGATGCGTTCAAGGACGTCGGGCTGGACGCGCTGCCGAAGACCGTTACGCTCTACGGGTTGATCGTCGGCCGCACCTACGTGTTTCAGGTCAAGTACGCAACCGTGGTCGGCTGGTCGCCGTTCTCGTTGGAGATGCAGGCCCGGTGCTGCGAGTTCATTCCGCCGCAGGAAGCGCCGCAGAACTTACGGCGGCACCCCACCCTGTGGCAGACGGACAACGACATTTCCATCGAGTGGGACCCGGTCACGGACATTGGGTCCACTTCCTTGACGGCCTACCGGGTCTACCAGGACGACGGCACGGTGGAGACCACCTGGGACACGCCCAGCGGTGACCAGACGTACCTGTGGCGTTCCGGGTTGATCGCCGGCCGGGTCTACCGGTTCGCGGTGTCCGCGGTCAACGCGGCCGGCGCCGGCCCCCGGTCGGAGCGGGTCACCTTGATCGCCTCCGACCGCCCCGGACCGCCGCTCTGGTACCCGGGGACCGAATCGATTTTGTCGCAATCGCCCACGACCATCCACGTGAAGTGGCGGGCGCCGACATACACCGGGATTGCGGGCATCAGCGGGTACAAGGTGCTTGTCGACGACGGGGCCGGCGGGCCGATCACGAACCTGGTGTACGACGGGTCCAAGCAGTCCTCGGTTCTCGAATACGCGTATTCCCCCAAGAACGCCGACGGCTCGACCGCGTTGGTCCGCGGGGCGACGTACCGTTTCAAAGTCGTCGCCGTGAACCCGACGGGGGATGGCGGGATGACGATTACGAGTTTGGACGTCTTAGCCGCGTCGAAACCGGGGAGGCCGGGCCGGCCCTACGCCGACCCGTACCAGACCTCGATCAAGCAGATCTATTTGCTCTGGACCGCGCCGGACGACAATGGGTCGCCCATCATCGATATGGAATGCGAAAGCATCGTGCTTGCTTCTCGGACGAGTGCCTGCATGTTGACAAATCTTGATAAAGTGGACAAATCTTCAGTACACGCTCACACTGGTTTATACCAGAGGAGCCAAAGATTTGTCTTGCACGATTGCACTTTCTTACTACGAG
Source organism: Amoebophrya sp. A120 (assembly GCA_905178155.1). Classification (NCBI taxonomy): domain Eukaryota; class Dinophyceae; order Syndiniales; family Amoebophryaceae; genus Amoebophrya; species Amoebophrya sp. A120. Next base: position 2,754,527 of record CAJINV010000007.1, on the reverse strand, counting down.
CATTGCACTTACTACGAGCAGTAAGTACGAAACTTCTTTCAATGCATACTCGACTACGTGATCGAGCGGTCGGCGAACCAGGGGCAGACGTGGACGGACTTGACCGCAGCGGTCACCGGTTACACCAACACCTTCTGGCTGGACGACGCGGCGATCACTGCGCAGAAGAGCTACCAGTACCGCATCTACGCGATCAACGAGGTTCAGACCCCGGTTGGCGTCGTGTACTACTCGCCGGAGTCCACCTTGGTTGCGGCGGCGGTGCCGGACACGCCCCGAGTCTGTACCAGTTCCGCGATTCTCCCCGCGGGGTGCGCGGCCGGCGGGTGTAGCTGCGAACTGGCCGCGGTGGCCTCGACGGAGACCACCATCACGGTGGCGTGGGCGGCCCCACCCAGTACCATTCCGGTGACCGGTTTTTTGCTGTACGCGAACGGGGCGTTGCTGTACGACGGAACGGGGAACGTGGGGCAGCTGGTGTACACCCTAGCGGGCGGGCAAACCGGCATGATCTACGATTTCCAATTGGAAGCGATCTCCGACGCCGGGGTGTCGTTGAGATCGTCCCAACTGTCGCGCGTGTGCGCCAGACGGCCGTACGCGCCCGATCCGCCAACTTTGTACTCCGCAACGAGGTCGGTGATCACCTTGCAGTGGAAGCCCCCGACCAACAATGGCGGCACGCCGGTCACCGGGTATGTGGTGCAGCGGTCGCGGGTCGACGCGAACGAGTTCGGCACGGTGGACTGCATCTACGGGTCGGGGAGCTACATTTCCACCCTGCCCCCCGACATGCACACCTGCGCGGACGACACGATCGCGAACGAGGTGAAGTGCCCGAACAGACTCTGTAAGTACCGGGTGCTGGCTTTGAACGGCGTGGATGACTTGAATCTCTCCGACGTCTCCGGGTTCACGATCTTCAAGGGCGCCGACCCGCCGAACCCGCCCCCCCTGTCCGCGATCCAGCGGGAAGACCCGACCGAGGCGACGAGCATCAAGATCTTCTGGGGCGCGGTGATTTCGGACATCGAGAACGGGGGCGACGCGGTCACCGGCTACCGGCTGTACGCGAACACCGGCGTGGACGACGTGCCGCAACTGATCTTCGACGGGCTGGGCGCGCCGTCGAAAAGGGAGTTCCTCCACGCGGGTTTGACCCCCGGGCTGCGCTACCGCTACCAGGTCTCCGCCATCAACCGCGCGGGGGAGGGCAGCCGCAGCTCGGTCGCGAAGTTCCTCGCGGCGGTGAACCCCATGGCGCCGTCGAAGCCGAAGTTGCTCCAGTCGACCGCAGCGTCGGTGACGATTTCCTGGGACCCGCCGCCGAGTTTGGGCGGGAGTTTCATCACGAAGTACACGGTGTGGTACAACGACGGCGAGGACGGCTCGCCGCTGTCCAACAAGATCGAGATCTGTAACGGGGCGAAAACCGACTACACAATTGACGGTTTGACGAAGAAGAACGCCTTGTACCAGTTCCAAGTCCAGGCCCACGCCGCCTGCCCGGGTGACGGGCTGATGCCGCCGGTGTGCGGTGGCCAAGGGTACGACACCACGGTGTGTGCGGGAACCAGCTACCTCTGTCCGCCCTCCACGGACTACTGCACGCTGCCGAGTCCGAAGGGCCACATTTCCCGGTTCTACACCGCGCAGTCCCCGGCCCCCGTGACAAACTTGCAGATCCAGGCGAACTCGTTCACGAAGACCTCGGTGATCGTCCGGTGGTCCGTCACGGATACGGTGCTGGACAAAATCCCGATTACCGGCTTCAAGATGTACCGCGACGACGGGCTCGGCGGGGACTACATCCACGTGGACAGTCTGCCCACGTCCAGTTCCCTCGGGGCGTTCTCGGACAAGGTGTCCGTGACCGACTTGGGCAACCAGTACGAGTTCTCGAACCTGGTCACCGGCCGGTCGTACCACTTCTACCTGGACATTTGCAACGGCGTCGGGTGCACGCCGTCAAATGTTTTGGGCCCGGTGCCGATCGCGAGTGTGCCGGGCAAGCCCCCGGCGCCGACGTTGCGGTCCTCGTCCGCGTCGCCGATCCCGAAAATCGAGTTCAATCTGTTCTACCCGGTGGACAACGGTGGCGCGGCCATCACCGGGTTGCAGCTGTACAAGGACGACGGGCAGAACGGGTTGCTGTCGCCCTGGCTCTCCGTCGACCCCAGTGTGTCCGTTTACACGGACACGAACGTGGTCGCGGGCAGGACGTACCGGTACAAGGTAGTTGCGTTGAACCCGGTCGGGGAATCCGTTGGGTCCGTTGTAGCTTCGTTTCTAGTCGCGGGGAGGCCGACCCGGCCCTTGGCGCCGACTTTGGTTTCCCAGTCCAGGGACTCCATCACCGTGAAGTGGCTCGCGCCGCCGGACAACGGAGGCAGTGACATTACCTCCTTTACTTTGTACCGCAACGGCGGTATTGGCGATCCGGTCACGCCGGTGTTCAAAGGCGCGGCGCTGGAGTACATCTCGATGAACCTTTTGACCTTCAAAAATTACCGGTTCCAGGTCTCCGCGACCAATCAGGTCGGGGAATCGGATCTTTCCGAAGCGGCGGATTTTTTGACGATCCAGCAACCGGGGCAGGTCGGGACGCCGGTCCTCGTCGACTCGCTGTGCGGGACCACGGCCGGCACGGCACAGGTTCGATTCCGCTGGACCGCGCCGCGGGACACCGGCGGGTGCGCCATGGAGAAGTACGAAATTCTGATGGACGGAGCCCTCGCACCGGCGAACGGGCCAACGGAAGTCGACGCCACGGTCACCTCCGCTTCGTTCACGGGTCTCACCTGTGCGTCCCGACCCAAGTTCACCGTGAAGGGGAAGAATTGCCTCGGCGTCTACTCCGGGGAGTCCGCCGCGCTCTTCGTCCCGATTGCGTCTCTGCCGTCGAAAGTTTTGAACTTGGAAGGCGCGCCGGTCGACGCGAGCAGCATTCGGTACACGTGGGACAAACTGGTCGGGGAGATCAACGTCGGCAGCAAAGATCCGAACGCGATTCTCGGGTACGAGTTGTGGATGGACGATGGTCTCGGTGGTAGCTTTTCCCGGGTCTACGACGGATTCTACAAGCCGCACACCACGGAGTACACGGCGGTCAAACTCGTTTCGCGGCGGATCTACCGCGCGTACGTGCTCGGGGTGTCCGCGGCCGGACAAGGGCCGCCTTCCGACATCGTGTACGCGATCATGTCCGTCGAACCCTCGGAGCCGAGAAATGTCGACGTCAGTGCGGCGTTAGTGCGGGTGTCCGCGAACAGCACCGCGACGGTGGTCTCGGCGGACACCGTGCAGGTGTCCTACGACCCGCCCCTTGCGGATGGTGGTGAGCCGATCACGAACTACATCGTTCAGTACGCGATCGAACCCACTTTCAGCAACTGGACCACCGTGCAGCCGAACCCGGATAACACGCAGCTGGCCGTGGAAATCGCGCAACTCCAACCGAGCAAGATTTACCAGTTCCGCGTGGCGGCCCAGAACAACGCCGGGATTTCGCCGTATTCGAATGTGAAGGCCCACATTGTCGGCACGCCGCCCACGCAGGCGCCGCAAGCTTTGTCGATCTCCGCGTCGACAATTTCCTCGCTCACGTGGAACTGGCAGCCGCTGGACGTGAACTTCCAGGGTGGTGCGGCGTTAAACGGGTACCGGCTCTACATGGACAACGGGCTGAACGACCCGTCGTTGCATCTGGTGTATGACGGTGTTGGTGCGCCCTCGGTGACGCAGTTCACGCAATCTGGCCTCACCTGCGGTCGCTCGTACCGAGCGCAGGTTTCCGCTCTCAACTCGATCGGCGAGGGGCCTTTATCCGACGTTGCGACCGCGAATTTAGCGATCACGCCCACCCAGCCGGCGAACGCGCGGGTGGTGTCGTCCACCGCCTCGCAGGTGGATTTGGCCTGGGACATCCCCTTCGAAACCGGCTGTGCCATGATGGAGGGGTATCGGATCGAGAGGGACGAGGGCAATGGCTTCATTTTCCTTTCCGACACGAATGCGTCCACCCAGGCGTTTTCGGACTCGACCAATCTCACCACCGGCGGCATGTACATCTACCGCGTGTCCGCGCGCAACGTCGCTAGATCGCAGTACGGGCTGTACTCCGACTACATCACGGCCTACGCAGCGACCATTCCGGGGTTGCCCACCAATCTCGGGTTCGCCGGCGCCACGACACGGACCTCCGTTTCGGTCAAGTGGGAGCCGCCGACTTTGGACTCTGGCACCCCGGTCCGGCGGTACAAGGTGCAGATTGACGACGGTCTCGGGGGGGATTTCTTCGTGGCGACCGAAACGACAGCGACGTTCGCGACCATTCGTGGTTTGACGGCGGGCCGGGCGTACCGGGTCCGAGTCGCGGCGGAGAACGACGTGGGGATCGGGTACTACACTAGCCCGATCTCCCAAGTCGCCGCGCAACTGCCCGGCGCGATGGACGTGCCGCAGGTGCAATCTACCGGCGTGGCTGGGGAATTTCAGGTGTCCTTCCTCCCCCCGACGGACTACGGTGGGGTTGCAATTCTCGGTTACAAGGTGTACTACGACCAGAACTGCGAACAGTACGACGGTTCGACCGATCCGTCCACCACGTCGGTTGTCACCTTATGCGAAGTCGGCAGGACGTACTCCATCACCGTGCAGGCCAAGAATGCCCTCGGGTGGGGTCCGCACAGCAACCCGGCGGTGCGCGTGTGCTCGATTGAGCCCGCCGCGCCGACCAGCATCGCGTTCCTGAAGTCCACCCCGATGTCGCCTTTGGAGATGGTGGACACCAGAACACCATCTTCCATGATTCTGTCTTGGGAGGAACCGCTGGTGACCGGCGGTAGTCCAATTTCCGTGTACAACCTGTACCGGGACAACGGCGCGGCGTCCGGGGTGTACTCCTTGGTGTACCAGGGCAACAAGCGGGAGTACGACGATAGAGGCTTGATTAACGGCAGGAACTACCGGTACTACGTGTCCGCGATCAACGGTGTCGGGGAGTCCCCTCGGTCCCCGATCTTCACGGCGGAGATGCGGTGCGCACCGAGGAGCATCTTCACGGCCCCAGTAAGGAAGTCCGCGACGGAATACAGCGTCACGCTGCGCTGGTCGGAGGTGGTATCTGATTGCGGGGCGATGGTGACATCCTACCGGGTGTACCGGGATGGGCATTTGATCTACCCGATTTCCAACTACTTCACGCAAGCGCCGGTCGCGCACGCCTGGTCGGGCTCCCAACATTCCGTTGTGGTGGAGTTCCGCGCGAATGTGGACGGGAAAGCGTGGATCAACGTGTTGCTCCCGAACCACGTGCTGACCGCGACGACCGAGTCCGTGAAGAAGGGAAGTGTCGCTTTGGGTGCCAAATCCTGTAAGTACGTGGGAGACAGCCCGTTGACGATCTCTGCCGGCGTGAACATGGTAACGTTGAGCAATTGTAACTTACCGGTGTACTCCACCTCCCCTCTAATCTCCTACTTCGCGGCCATCGTGTACATTGAGTCCAGCACCGGCTTGGAGTCCGACGGCACCCTCGCGCCAGCCTCGCAGTTCCCGGTGGAGCGGCCTAGTAACTCGTTTCTGGTTTATCCGACGATTTCGGCCATTTCGAAGGACGGGTTAACCTTGTCCTACACCACCGCCGCCGCCTCGGGGAAGGTCTGGGCGTCGATCGTGTCCGAAGCGAACAAGGATTTGGTCACGGTGGAGAACTTGAAAGCGTCCACCCTCTCGCAGGGTGACAGTACGAACTGCACGGTTTCCGCGGTGTTCGTCGCGGGGAATAAACCAACAACCAACACTCTCACACTCTGCGCGATGCTCGGCGACACGACGTACTACGCGTATGTGTATGCGGAAAACCAGGGCTCGGGGATCAATAAGGGGACTTTAACCGAAGCAATCGCCTTCAAGGTGGAGCCGTCCAACAGCTTCGCGGTCATTCCAGCGCTCCGCGAAACCGTGATGGGCAAGCAGCCGGAGGTGAGCAATTTGGTTGTCGGGTTCACAGCGACTGTTCCCGGTACGGCTTACGTTCTCGTTTACGATTATGCTTTCGCGAAGACCATCACCAAGCCGATGGCGAAGGCCGCGACCGACACGGTTTGCACCGGCACAGCAACCATCGGGGCCGGCGCAGATCTGGTGGTCGGGAACGCGACCGCGACGAACTGTCTCTTCACGGCGAATGAGAACTACAAGTTGTATGTCTACATCGAGGATGTGAAGGGCGAAACGGATGGCACCGTATCCCCCCTGTCCTTAGTCGTCGCAGCTTCGCCTTCCACCACGAATTATTTCTCGGTTTTACCGTACGTCGCGAACATGGCGACCGACGTGTCTATCCAAACGATTACGGTGAAAGTCACGACCTTTGCGAACGGGAAGGCGTGGGCGGGCTTGGCGGAGGAGATTCTCGGGTCCTGCATCAACATCCGCTCTCTGCGCGACGCGGGGGTACAGCAGGTCGGTGCGGTGAACCAGTTGGTCTGCTGGAAGCAGATGTTCGACATTCCGGGTGGCGTGGAGTCCACGGTGTCCTTGACGAACTGCAACCTCCGCGGGTCCAGCTCCTACCGCTTCTTCATGTACATTGAGGATCTGAATTTCGTCGCGGACGTGTACACGGGCGTGTTATCGCGACCCGGTCTGCCCATCACCGTCCCCGCGAGCAACGGCTTCTTGCAGCCTCCACAACTCACCGCGGGCGGGGTTTCGCCGGACGGCGTGGCCTACGGGTTCAACACGACGGCCGATGGGTTTGTGTGGGCCATGATCGTGCAGCAGGAGAACGCGGACGTCATCGACATCGCCGCGGTTAAAGCGGGGATCTTCGCCATGGGGGCCACCAGCTGTCGGGCGATCGGCGCTTCGGCCAACGCGACGGACTCGCCGATCACGGTGACCCTGACCGGCTGCGCGCTGAACCGCCAGAAGCTGTACTCGACGTTTTTGTATGTCGAAGATTCCCGCGGATTGAACGACGGCGAGATCGTCGGGCCGCTTTCCCTCACGATGGAAGACTACAGCAACAACTTCCAGCCGGGGGCTTACGGGGCGTATCTAGTGGGCGACCCGTCCGCCGACACTGTTCGAGTAGCTTTCACGACCAATGGCACCGACATGGTGAGTGGCGGCAGAGTTTGGGTGGCGGTGTACCCCGCGACCGCCAATAAAGTGGGCCCCGCGGAGCTGAAGACCAACTTGCCGAGCATGGGTGTGAACAGCACGGCGTGCAGAGCGGAAAACCTGCCCGTGACGAACGGGCAGGAGACTTTTGTCACTTTGACCGATTGCGCGCTCTCTTTGGGAACGGTGTACGTGACCTACGTCTATGCGGAGGACATTCATGGCCGGAACGACGGGTTCATGAAGGCGCTGGAAACTGTTATCCCGGTTGGCTTGTCGAACAGCTTCACCGATTTCCCGACCTACGAGAACAAAACCCTGGACGGATTGGTGTTCTCCTTCCAAGCCGCGGCTATGAAGGGCAGTTTGTTTGCGAAACTCGTGTCCACCACCGCTGTGGGGACGGTCGGCTACACGATCGCGAAGGCGAGGACCGCAGTGGATGCGCTTGGTGGCAGTTTATCTACCGCGAACAACACCTGCATGGTGTTGGGCCAGGCTATCAGCAACAACGTCGAGCAGGTCACGTTCACGGGCTGCAACCTCGCGTCTGGTTCCTATTTCAGCCTCATTGCCTACGTCGCGGACGCAGACGGGCATTCCGACGGGACGCTGTATGTCTCGCAGCCGATCGAAGCACCACCGTCGAACGGGTTTACAGAGGGGTACCCGAGCTTCCACGCGATCACGCCAATGGGTTTAACGGTCCGCGTCCAGGCCCTGTATGAGGGAAGGATCTCGATGCTTCTGGTGACGAAAGCGGCGTACGATCGGAATCCGGTGCTGATCACGAAAAAGAACATCGCGCTCGGCTCCTACTCGCTTGGTGGAAACGGATGCAGGAAGTCCCGCTTGGTGATTGACAACAACGTCCAGAACATCCCCTTAGCCGGTTGCGGGTTGAAGCACGGCGAACAGTACAAAGTCATCCTCTACGTGGAGGACTTGACCGACCCGGACGGGGGCCAACTGCTCGCGGTTGACTTCAAGGTCCCGGGCAGCAACGTGTTCGAAATCGCGCCGTTCTTGATGGGCACGCCGGTGCCGAGCCTGATCAACATCCAGACGCAGCCGCAGTTGAACGGGCTCGGTTGGGCAGCGATTTTTACACAGAAGGAGGCGGAATCTGTGTCGATCTCGAAAGTGAAGGGCGGTTTGGGTAGCATTTGCTTCATGGGGAATCAGCCGTTGACCGGCATGACGAACTTCACCTTCGCGTTCACAAACTGCAACGCCTTGCAGAGAGACGTGACCTACAAGGCGTACGTCTACGTCGCGGATACGAACGGACGCTTAGACGGCAGCATGAGCGCCGCGATTGACATCATTTCCGCTTCGAATCAGCAGTTTGACTTGCGGTCTCCGCCGCATATTGTACCGACCAGCATCTCCAGAACTGGTGGGACTGCGAAGATCGTGGCGAAGCTGGACATCGAATCCTACTACTACGTGATGATCGTCGACCCGGCTTTTTCCGACCAAGTTTCTGTTGCATCGGTGAAAGCGGGCTCCGGCGGGAATTGCGCGAGTGGTGTGCAGCACATCAACGCGGCCCCATATACCGCGGAGCAGTCCGTCGTGATGTCCAGTTGCGGCCTGCAGTACGGGAAGACGTACAAGTTATTCGCCTACATAGAAGACTCAAGTGCAAACAACGGCGGAACGCTTTTCGGGCCGGCTGATGTCGAGATGGGGCCGTCAGACTCCTTCCAGATCCGGCCCTACATCTACTCGACGCCGACCACCGCGGGTTTGACCGTGAAGATGCAGTCGACGAAAACGAGCGGGAAGCTGTGGGGCGTTTTGACGACCAAGGCAAACGCGGCGGTGACAACCACCGCGCACATCGTCCGGGGGTTCACCACTGCTTACAACAACCAGGCGAACTGCAGAGTAAGCAACGTCGCGATTGCCTCCTCGTCGTTGAAAACAACCTCGTTCAGCTCTTGCAACTTGGCCGTGAACCAAACGTACGTGGTGACCTTTTACGTGGAAGACACGCAGAACATGTACGACGGGCAGCTTGACACGGTGGAGTTCTACCTGGCGGATCCGACGCCGTCGAATACCTTTACGAAATACCCCGAAGCGACGGGGACCCCTACCGCAGCTTCTGTGACGATCTCCTTCCAGGCGACGGCTGCGGGCTTGGCCTACTACACGATTGTGCGGAACACGGACACGAGCAGTTTCGACATTGGCGCGATGAAATTGTTGAACTCACCGTTGATCCCCGGTTTAACCAATGACTACGACCAGTGCAGAGGGAATTCGACGATTGGCTCTGGTGTGACCAGTAAGACGCTAACCAACTGCGTCTTGGCGGCGGGGACGGAGTACCGGATTCTCGTGTACGTGGAATCTGCAGCCGGGAATTCCGATGGCGAACTTTCGTCCAACGGCGGCAAGTTGCTGAAGCTCGCGTTCTCGGGCACCGTGTACCAAGCGCCGGTTCAGCTGAACGCGACGGGAGACGCGGTTGGGTTCTCTTTCACGCCCGGCATTTCGGGGAAGGCCTGGGCGAGAGTCTTTCCAACCGGGTACGATGCGACGGTGGCGGAGTTCAAAACCTCCACCGTCGCTGGATCCCAGGCAAGGGGCGATTTCACAACTTGCGGGCTGCAATCCCTGTCCGTTACCGCGATGGAAGTCACCGAGGTGTATCTGTCCTCTGGTTGCGAAATCCCGGCGGGAAACGGGACCCATTCCGCCTTCGTCTACGTCGAGTCCAACGCCGGGGCGAACGATGGGCAGGTCAGTTCTGGCGCATTGACCGTCGCGTACAGTTCCAAACTCGTAATTCCCCCCGTGATGCACGGCACGCCCACCGCGTCAAACGTCTACGTGTCCGTGACGCCCACGGTCGCGGGCCGCGCCCGGGCGATCGTCGTGGAGCCCACGGCGGTTGCGAACGTCACGGTGGATGACTTCTTTGGCACGTATTCCGGGGCGACGTCCGGGTACGCGCTGTGCCGCTCTGCGGAATTAACGGCCGCGCTGGCGGAGGAGGCGAACAAGCTGGTGGTGTCGAACTGCTTGCTGTCGCACGAACGGACGTTCGCTCTGATGGTGTACGTTTCCGATGCGACGGGGTCGTACGATGGGTACTTTCAGCAATTAGTCGGTGGGTTCAACGTGACCGCTGGGACTTCCAACCTCTTCGACAAATACCCAAAAATCACCTCTGCCGTGGTCCCGAATGGCTTCACGATGACCTTCACGCCGCAGAAATCCGGGGAGGCGTACTCCATTGTCGTGGAGTCGGTCTTGGAGAAGATGGTGACGCCGCAGTCAATCAAAGATCGGTCTTTACTGTCCCCAACGTCTGCCGTCAAGTGCTTCACCAACGCCGCGGCGATCTCCGAACTCGTCCAGGAGACCTACAGCTATTCTTCCTGCAGTTTGCAAGTGGGACACACGTATAAGGGGTTTGTGTACATCATCGGGAACTACACGAGCGGGTTGGACGGAACCCTATCCCCAGCGTTTGACATCGAAATTCCGCCCAGCAACACGTTGACAAGTTACCACTTACTCTCCCAGCCGACCATCACCGACGTGTCTGTTGCGGTTCTGCCGGAGAAGACGGGGAAGTTGTGCGGCGCGATTTTCCCGCTGACCGCGTTTTCCGCCGGGTCGACGCTCCTCCCCGTCCACACAATCCACTCGGGCTACGGCTCGCACTGCTCGGTTTCCAGGACCTCGGTGACCGCGAACACGGAGTTCACCCTGGGGTTCTCCGGCGGCTGCAACATGACCGCTGGGGTCACTGCGGCTCTGGTTCTGTATGTCGAGGACGGCGCGAGCAACGACGACGGCACGCAGTACTACTTTGAGGTGACCCCCCCGGTTTCAAACAACTTCCTCGTTCCCCCCTACAACCCAGAAGGCACGAACGCGACCTCCGACGGGTTTTCCTGGAAGTTCGCGGCGGCGAGAACCGGTAAGTACTGGGCCATGGTCACGATCAAGCAGGCGGCAACCGAGCCGCTGCCGCAAGCAGCGGAGATCAAGGCGTTGACAGGTGCGTTCGGCTCCTTTGGCTGCCGGAAAGTGAACGAGGCGCTACCGAGCTGGGGGAGCAGTACTACCGGGTTGATTTCCCTGGATTTCACCGGTTGCGCGTTCACAAAGGGGTTCGCCTACAACCTGCACGTGTACGTGGAGGACGCGAACGGGAACAATGATGGCACCGTCGCGCCGCCGGTGGAGCTCCACATCCCACCATCGAATTCCTTCTCCGTCGACCCGTATCTGTCTTCTACGGCGATCGCAGATGGTGTCACCGTCGAGTACCAGGCGGCGGAAACGGACGGGAAGGCGTGGGGCGCCCTGTTCCCGCTGGCCGCGTACAAGTTGGCGGGCAATGACGTCGACAACAACTTCAACGTGACCGTTGCCTACCTGAAATCCGGCGCCTACGCCGCTGGCGGGGAGGGGTGCAACAAAACCGCACTTGCCATCGGGAACACGCGGCAGTCCTGGTCGTTCTCAGGTTGCGGTCTCGCGCCGCAAACCGACTACAAACTCCTGATCTACGTGGAGGACACTGCTGAAGCGTCGGACGGAACGTTATATGGGATGACGATCAACATCGGCTCCGGCGCGCGGTCGAACTACTTCGTCGCCTCGCCTTCGATCTCCGCGATTACGAAAGACGGAATCAAATTTCGGTTCTCCACCGTCGCGCCAACGGGGTACATGTGGACCGCGGTGATCGCGGAGCAGCAGTCGTCCCAGGTCAAAACGTTCTTGGACGTGAAAGCCGGGAAGTTCAGCCAGGGCGGCAACAGCTGTAAGCAATCCGGGGTGGTGGTCACGAACGTGTCTCCCTACACCGTGACGTATTCGGACTGTAGACTGGCGGAGGGGACGAACTACAGGCTCTTCGCCTACGTCGAGGACGCGTCGGAGCAGAACGACGGCGCCGTTTCAGTCACGAACTTCTACGTCGAGAAAGTCGCCATGCCAATTGCGGGCGATCCGCTTACCCGGGAGTTCACGGACACAAATGACGGCGCTGGTTTCGGCCAACTTCTACCAGGTACCGCGCACTACTACCACGTGCGGGCGGTGAACAAGATCGGCGTCGGCGTGAAGTCCGCAAAGTCGAATCTGGTCTACGTGGCGGACCGTCCGGCGACGCCGCAACCGCCGCTGGCCTTGCACAAGTCGTCGTCGTCGGTTTCCCTGTCGTGGCTGTCCCCGTACAGCTCGAATTTGCCCGTGACGAGCTTCAACCTGTACATGAACGCCGGGGACGGGAAGGATGTGTACACGGAAATTTACCGCGGGTTGTCTTCCTCCTACGCGAAAACCTCGCTCACGACGTCTGGGAAGTACAAGTTCCGCGTCGCGGCGACCAACGCGGTCGGCACTTCTGATCTGTCCGACGCGGTCGAAGTCACCCTGTGCGCGATCCCGACCGTGCCGACCAACTTGAAGATCGTGTATCGGTCTTCTGTGTTGATTCAGATCAAGTGGGAACCACCGTTAGTGGTCGGCGGCTGCCCGGTGGAAGCGTATATCGCGAGACGAGATGGTATTCTGCAAGCGGAACAACAAACGACCGAGTACTTCATCGACCCCGCGGCGCCCGGGTCGGTGTACAAGTTTGCGGTGCAGGTCAGAACGGCTGGCGGCAGGTCCGCTTTCACCCAGGAAGTCGCGATTGTCGCCGCGGAAGCACCGGCGAAGATGACGACGCCGGTGATCGTGTCGGCGGATCAGTTCCACGTGAAATTGGACTGGAACGCGTTGGCAGCAACTTCCGACGGCGGTTCGCCGGTTTTGTTCTACCGGGTGTTCCGGAACAACGGTTTAGGCGGGTCGATCTACGTTCCGTTCAACGACACGGCGAACGGATCCGGCGCGACGGAACTGACCCTCTACACCAACGCCGGCTTATCCGACTACTTGGTCGCGGGCCGGCAGTACTGCTTCACGGTAGCGGCGATGAACTTGGTCTCGTGGACCAACGCGTTGAACGACCAACTGCCCCGGCAGTCCGACCCGGTCTGCGCGTACACCGCGGGCGCGCCCGACGCCCCGGGCACGATCTTCTTCCACCGAGTGACGAAGGGGCAACTCACAGCCTACTGGCCGGCGACGGTGGATGACAAGGGCGCGAGTGTCGATTTTTACGAATTGTGGATGAAAACGGCCGCGACCGGACCGGACTACGCCATTGTCGCCACGAACGCCGCGGCGGACTTGGACCACGTGATCGAGAACTGCGAGCTGGGCGTCACGCTCTTCTTCAAGGTTCGCGCGCACAACGCGGTCGGCTGGGGCGGGTACTCGCCGGAGGTTGAGGGCACGTGCGCGACGGTCCCCGACCAGCCGCTTGCGCCCCGCCGGGTGAACTCGACGAGGACGTCGATTACCGTGTCTTGGGAGGCACCGGTGAACAACGGCGCGACGATCACCTCGTTCAAGTTGTACCGCGCGACCGCCGGGGGGCCCTTTGCCTTGATTTCCAACGCGCTCATTACAGAGTACGTCTCGCTAGGCCTCTCCCCCGGTACGGAGTACCGGTTCCGGGTGTCCGCCGTGAACAACGCGGGCGAGTCCGCGGTTTCTGACATCATTCTCATCAAAGCCGCCGGCGTTCCCGGCCCGCCGACCGACATCGGCTTCACGTACGCCTCTCGGTCCGGCACCGTGGTGTCCTGGACCGCGCCTTTGGACGACGGCGGTGCGCCGATTACTCAATACCAGGTGTACTACGGATTGAACAGCGAATCCACGTTGAACCGCCTCGCCTGGACGGGCGCCGGGACCGCGACGGAATTCCTGACTTTCGCGAGCGGGAATCGGTACAAGTTTCAAGTTGTCGCGCACAACGAAATCTCGCTAAACTTCGGGGTGTCCGGCCTCCCCTCGGCAGTTGCAAATTGGTACGCCGCGGTTCCGCCGGGGGCACCGAGACTGTTCCTGAACGACAGTTCGATTGGAACAATCACGTTTGAGTGGCTTCCGCCTCTGGACGACGGGGGCGCGACGATCACGGCGTTCAATCTCTTCATCGACGACGGCGCGGGCGGTCCGGTGGCGAAGGTGTACACTGGGCTCGAGACCCGGTTCACCATTTCGGGGCTCGCCACCGGCTACACGTATCGGGTGGAACTCACCGCGGAGAATCAGGCGGGCGTTTCCGCGCCGTCGACGCTGAACGCGATCACCTGCGACACCCCGCAGGCGGTTCAAAGCTTCAAGATTCTGTCCCGGTCGGAATTGGCGACCACGTTCCAGTGGGTACCGCCCTTGGAAGTGTCGCACTGCCCGATCCTGGGGTACATCGTGCAGGGCGGGTACCCGGCGAACAACATGGTGCAGATAGGAAGCACCGACGCTGCGGACTTGACAACGTTCACCTACACGCACCCGGCGCAAGACGAGTACCGGTACTACACGGTGTCGGTTGAGAATTTCAAAACGAAAAATTCCCTCGCGGCCGGCATCCCGTACGCGCCAGCGATCCTAGCCTTGACCGCCGGCGCGCCGACAAAGCCCCTGGACGTGAAGGCGGCGGCGATCAATTTGACAGACATTACGCTGACCTGGACGGCGCCTCTTTCCAACGGGGGATCGCCGATCACCGCTTACTACGTCTACAAGAACGACGGACAGGGAGGCAACGTGTACTCCGATGCGCTCGGGACGGGGCAGGTGATCACCACGCAGACAGCTACTGTGACCGCTTTGACCACCGGGTACTTCTACAAATTTCAGGTGGCGGCGATCAACCGGGTGGTCACCGACAACCCCCTGTCCGATGTTACCCCGCAGTTCTCCGACCCCTTCTCCGCGTTTATCGCGGTAACGCCGGGCGTTCCCGACAAGCCGGAAGTGATCAACGGAACCCGGACGCCGAGCGGGATTACCCTCAAATGGACCGTTCCGTTACTCGCGGACGGGGTCACGGAGGACAACGGCGGGCAGCGGATCACGGGATATCGGTTGTATCGAGATGACGGCGCGACCGCGGTGCCCAACATTTTGATCTGGAACGGGGAGTCGCAAGCGAACATTTTCGAGTTCGCGGTCACGGGCTTGAACCCCGGAACGGACTACGTGTTCGCGGTCACGGCGCTGAACACGGCGGGCGAGTCGGCGAAATCGGAATACCTGTATTTCTCCGCGGGACAGGGCCCGTCGTTCACGAGTGCCCCCAGCCGAAATCCCACCGTGCTCCCGACCGATTCCAGTTCCATCGCGCTGCAGTGGAACACGCCGGAGAATTTGAACAACCAGGTGGTCGAAATGTACAAGGTGCTGCGCGACGACGGGGCGTACGGGGATTTTGTCGAAATTGCAACGACCACGAACCGGAATTACACGGTGAACTTCAACGAGGTCGCCACGGCAACCAACAACACGTATCCGAATCCCGATTCGGTCTTCTACCGGTTCGTGATCCAGGCAAAGAACGCGGTCGGTTGGGGCGTCTACTCACCGGTCTTCCGAACGCAGATCTGCGGGAAGCCGAGCAATCCCGAGTCGTTTGAGTTCAAAGATTTCACGGACGACGGGGTGACGCTAGTCTTTTCCGCGCCGACCAACGGCGGTTGCTCGCAGCCCTTCATCACGAAGTACAAGATCTTCATGTATCGCCAGAAAAAACTGCTTCACTGTATTAAACTTGTAATGCAGAAAATGCACTGCGCAAGTGTTTGTCTTGCTACACATGCAAGACAGTGGGTTTTTAGCTGCGTTTTCCCGTTGGAACCTTGCGTGGCAAATTTTCTCTGTCATGTAGAACAAACTTGTGATGCAAAACGTGCAAAATCCTTACAGTGAAATACTTTGTTCGTGCGATATCATGAAACAAGCCACCAACGCCTACCTCCAAATCTACGAGGGCGGCCCGTCGGTTTTGGAGACGACGCTCTCTTCCTTAACCCCGGGAGAGACGTACCAGTTCCAAATTACCGTGTCCAATTACGACCAGACCTCCGATCCCTGGCCGCCAAACAAGATTTTGACCGTGGGCGCCCCGCCGCAGCCGCCAGGCATCCCGACCTTCGACGCGACGGCCGCGGATTCGGCGGTGATCAAGTTGAACTGGGCTGCCGCCTACTCGGTGCTGACCGTTTCGAAATACGAACTCTACTACGACAACTCGGTCGTCGGCGCGATCGACCAGTTGCTGTATTCTGGCACGGACGTAACCTTCACAAAAACCGACTACACGCCGGGCAACGAGTACAGGTTTCAAGTGCGGGCGGAGAATTCGAACGGCTTCGGGATCCGGTCGGGGGTGGGGACTTGGTACGCGAGCAAAAACCCCTTGGAGCCGAACAATATCGCGTACTACGCGTCCACCAGGACGACTTTATTGATTTCCTGGGACCCGCCGAGCATCCAAAACGCGAATGACGCGCCGCTGAAGAAGTACGTGATTGGCTGGAAGGACATGACAGCGGGCGGGGAGGAGCAATTCCTAAACGTCCCGCCCGCGGCTCGCTACGGTGGCCCGACCGACGCCTTAGTCACGGGAAACACGATTCAACTGCGGATCCAGGCCTGCAACATCAACGCTTGCGGGCCTTTCACGTCCGTTGTCAATCTAGTAGTCGGCGGTCTCCCCGAGAAGCCGGACCCGTCGACGGTGTTGAACTCGACTACAAGCGAAATCACGCTGCAGTGGTCCTACGCGGGGAAGGATAATGGCGGGGTGACGATCAACAAGTTCGCGGTCTTCGTCTCCGGGAACGGCGGATCCACCTACAGCCTCGCGGGCTACACCCCCTCCGCCGCGGAAACCTATTTCACCTACGCTTGTCCCGCTTCCGGTGCGACGTTCTACTTCAAGGTGGCGGCGATGAACGGCGTTGGGGGCTCTGCAACGAGCACCGGGGCGTTCTCTGACTCCGTCGCCCTAGTTTGCACCGGGCCACCGGCAACCCCGGCAAGTCCGACGCTGACCGGTTCGCAAGGTTCCATCGTCGTGGCTTTGTACAACCCGTCGACCTTGCAACTGAATGGTGCGACGCACACGGGCTGGGAAATCCAGATTGACGACGAAAATGACGCGGACGATGTGTTCGAGGTGATCGCCTTCAACGACGCCAGTTCGCTCTCCTACACCTACACCAACAACGTCACCACGGGGCACAGCTACCGTGCGAAGATCCGGCTTTGCTCCTCCGTTGGCTGCTCCGCGTTGTCCCCCGTTTCCTCCTCGGTCAAAGCGGCCTCGGTCCCGTCTCCGGTCGACAACGTGCGGGCATTGGCTTCGGATGACGGGTCGGTGACCGTGGGGTGGGACTTCACGGGGTCGAACGGCGGGTCGGTGATCACGGGGTTTTTGGTCTACGTCGCGGACGCGGACGGGAACACGTACACGGCCACGGTCTCTGATCCTAACACGAAGCAGTACGTGCAACAGTGCGCGCAAAACGGGTTCAATGCGGCGAGGTACAAAATCTTTTACTTCTTTTCAATCGTTCCATAGAGGGAGGTGATATGTGATGAACATGAAGAAGAAGATGAGTTTGATGTGCCCCGCAGATTCTGTTCTGTTCGTCACCGAATGAAGGCACTAAGCATTTACTAAAAAAATCGAAAACCACAGAAAATTCCTTTTCTTCAACGTGGCGGCCCAGAACGCGAACGGCATTTCGGGTCTCTCCGACACGCTAGCCCGGCGCTGCTCCCAAGCCCCGGCGACCCCCGACACACCGACCTACGTCTCCTCCACCGCGACCTCGATCACGGTCTCGTGGCCCACCCCGGACATGCACGGGGCGCTGCACTTGTTCTCCACGGTGTTCGTCGACAACGGCGCCAACGGGGCGTTTGGATCCATAAAATTAACCGACATCACGCAGTCGCAGTACACGGCAACGGGTCTCACCAGTGGTAACACGTACCGTTTCAAGGTCGCGGTCACTTCCGAGGCCGGGCAGTCCGCGGAGTCCGGCATCCTGTCCGTCGTGTCCGCGACTGTGCCGGGGAAGGGGTCTTTGATCAAAGCAGCGTCGACCAACGGGGACATCACCTTGACGGTGCAGCTCCCCGAGTCCACCGGCGGATCACCGCTCACCGGGTACAAGATCTACGAGTCCACCGACGGGGTCAACTTCAACGCCGGAACCGCTTTCACGGACCTCACCGCCTTGAACTACACGAGGCTCGGCTGCAACTTTGGCAACAACTACTGGTTCCGCATGACGGCGACCAGCGGGGTGGGGGATTCTCCCTTTTCCGACTACATCCGCGTCCGGTGTTCCGCGCCGCCAAACACCCCGACTGCGCCGACGTTGGCTTCCTCCACGAAAACTTCCATCACGATCGGCTACAGCTACGGGAACATTGCAAATCTCAACAACGTATCAAATGCAAATATGTCTGGGTCTGGAAGAGTATTGTGCTGCTTGTGCATGTTGACACAGAAGGTATGGCATGCAAGGCCTAGCGTCACAGGTTTTGAGCCGGCTTCGCAATACCTCATCCGCATGAAAAGCGCCGTCTTTGGGAGGTGACAAGAAATGAGCAACTTTTGCGGTCCATGCATGACAGATTTTTGTCTGGTATGAAACGCGCATCAGAAGTTTACATGTTTCCAGACCCAGACATATTTGCATTTGATACAACGCGGTGTTGCAGGGGTACACGGTTTACATCGACGACGGGAATGGAGGGCCGTTTTTATCCTACTCAGTCTCGGATGTCACACAGCAAACGTACACGTTTAACAACCTGGTGACGTCTCTGCCTTATCGGTTCTTGGTGCAGATCATCAGTGACGCTGGGACGTCCTCCGTCTCCCCCGCTGCCACGTTCTATGCCGCGGCGAAAGCGAATAAGCTGCCCGATGATTCACTGTTTGTCTCCGCGAGCACAGCGAATTCGATTACGCTCGCGTGGGTGCAGCCGAGCACGTATTTTCGTTTGTGACAGTTTCGATCGTGGTTTTATTGCGTTTGATTTCTTGCTCGTTAGTTACAGTTCCTGCAAGCTGCACGTTGACCACAGACTGCATTCATCTTGTTCCGAATGCGAAAGCTAACACATGATTATGATTCATGGAAACAAAAACAACAGGTACGACAGCGGCGGCGCTCCGGTGACCAACTGGCTTGTGTGGGCCACGTCGGACCGGTATAATTTCCAACTATGCATGGTAAATATGTCATCTGGGTTTCCGGGAAGATTGCAAGAGTTCCAATGCTTGTCTGACATGGCCGTAGATGTTGTGACGCATGTCGCGAAAGGAAGCGCGGGCATGTCTATGCAAAAATGCGTAACTCCCGGCTCCGCAAAAACTTGTCACGCTTGGCTGACTACTGTATGTGTTTGGGGTTTGCCTTTGCGGTCTAGCATGACAACTTCCCGGACCCAGATGACATATTTGCATTTGATACCAACTCGGAGAGAACAACGCAAACATTCGAACCACTTCCGGTGCCGTTTTCACCGGCACTTACGTTCCCTGCGCGGTCGCAAATGCGTACGTGTTCTTCAAGATCGCTGCCTTGACTGCTGCGGGAGTTGGGGAGTACAGCGAGGGTAGACGATTCCGGTGCTCGCCCAAGCCGGACCGACCGAGCCCGCCGACCCGGTTGAGCTCGACGGACACGTCCATCACGATCCAGTTTGCGCCGGGGAATTTGAACAGCGGGATCCACTACGGCTACGCAATCTACGTGGACGACGGGCAAGCCGGGAGTTACACGAGGACCTTTGTCGCGGACACAAGTCAGACCACGTACACCGCGAGTGGGTTAACGACGGCGTTAGGGTAAACCAAGGATGGAACAACTTTTTTTTGTCCAGTGTCTGTGAGGGGATTCTTGCTAGTTTTGCATGGCAATTTTTATGCCTGGCAGCTCCACACATCACGCTTTCATTTTCTCGGTTTTTATGACAAAACAAACGTCAAATGAAACACCGCATGAAACAAACAACAGGTACCGCTTCCGGATCGCGGTTGTTTCTGAGGTTGGCGAATCAGATCCGTCTAACGCCGCGACCTTCTACCCGGGAAGCAGAGCGTCCGCTCCCAGCCCCCCGTACTTCATTTCCTCTACTGCAAATACCCTGACTGTTGGTTGGACTGCGGGTGCCAGCTCGGGGGGGAATACGATCATTTCTTGGAGGTTAGAGGCATCCAACACTCTGTCGACGTTCCCGGCGACCCCGGCGGCAACGACCGGGGCGGTCACATTGCAGGCGACGGTGCCGTGTACCAACATTGCCAATCAGAATCTGGTGCAGCAGTACGTGTACTTTCGGGTCGCTGCAGAGACGAACGCGGCTTTGGGATACTACAGTCCGGCGGTAAAAATTTGGCGTGCCGAAAATATTGAAAAGCATGATAGCGCTAAAAAAGTAGAAGAGGTCGTTTTTTTGTGAAGAAGGAGACGACACCAGAAGAATCAATCTGCATCTGGTATTAAAATCGAAAAGACCCGAAGATATAAAATCAGGTCCGTCTTTTCTGCGCCCTCGCGCCCGCGAAACCCACGGTTTCTGAAGAGAAGGCCAGTTCCAGTACAAGTGGAATTAAGCTCACCTGGGTGGAAGGCGACCTTTACCAGGCACAACTCCTCGAGTACAAAGTGTACGCCAACGACGGCCTTGGTGGGGATCTGAAGCACGTCGCCACCGTTGCGGATAGTTCACAGAGAAACTACGTGTTCGCGCCGGCGATCGCGAATAGACCCTACAAGTTCAAGGTGTCCGTCGTCAGCTCGGTCGCGGAGGGAGCTTTATCCGACGAGTACACGGGCTGGAGTTGCGGGTTGTATCAAATGCAAATATGGAGGACGTGGGTCTGGATAGGAGTGCATGAAAAAGTGAAATAAAAATAAAAAAAGTTATGCATCTTTTGAACCACGCAGATGGTGCTCGTCTAGAAAAATACACGCAAGAGCATTTTTACGGGTTCAACATTTGCGAAGGCTTGTTGATGCCTTGTTGTTCCCCGCGTGAGGATGAGAAATGTGCACTTTGTTATAGAAAGAAGTGCTGCGCAACTACTTTTGACGTACTGAAGTCAACAGCATCACAAGTTGGATGAACTGTTCCAGACCCAGATCGATATTTGCAAAGCATAGGTTGCCGAACGTGACAAATTCGATTCCAACCGTGAAAACCGGATTGGTGGTCGGGAATGATTTCCAACTGTCTTTGCAGTGGGGCGCGCCAAGTGAAGATGGGGGTTGCTCGGTAATGGTTACTTATGTCTGTTTTCGTGCTATCCTACTACTGCTAGCAAACGCATGCGACAAGAAGTTAAAGTTTTGTCATGCTGCATATAGTACTACGGTTACACTTACAAGTACAATCATCATTCATGGCGGAATAAAAACCTCTATGTATGATCATGATTTCCGTCAGGTTCTTGGTTACCGCGTGATGAAGGCCAACTACCGGCAGACGCCAACCGGCACGGAACTTGGCGACTCCGTTTACACCGATGTGCAGCCGGGCGGCGGTACTCCGGATTTCGACCTGGATCCAACGCAGCTGACCCTGATGAGTTACAGCACGAATATCGTCGTGGGCAACTTCCACAAGTTCAAAATTGCCGTCGTGACAAATAAAGGAACAACAGAAACACCCGAGCAGCTGATCAAGGTAAATGAGTTGAGGTTCTTTTTTTCTCATCTACTGCGTTTTTATGTACGACCACCAGCAGCACCGGATTCAATTTTTTTTTTCGCTTGAGTCGATGTCATCAAACAAGAAATCAATGATCTACTTATCATGATCATGACCTACGCTTTAAGAATTATGGCCACCTCTGAGTTTCTTTCGTATACGATCTGGATTTTTACTTCTCCTAGCATTCGGCGTGGCACATTGTGTGCTGAATACTTACAACCACTGATCTCACTTCTAGAAAAGTAAATGCATCCTCATTCCACTGAAAAACGACCGGGGAGCCGCGTCTCTGCGTTTCTTGTGATCAAACAGAGCCTGGCATTGCTCCAACGAAAACCCCAAACACTCTCAGGCCGCCGGTACTCCGAACGCCCTTGCCTCCGCACCAAGTCAAGACGTGAGCGGCTCTGGCCCGAACCAGATCAAGGTGACATGGGGCATTGTGCAGAACAACGGTGGAACCGTGATAGGGTATGAATTTAGGTTGCTCCTGTGTTGCCGCCGTCATGAACGAATTCCATAAAGCCATGCACGACCAATAAGCGACGACAATTGATTCATTGATTTGCGTTTGTGCAGCTCTATGATCTGTAGCTCCACTACATGCACAACATACTGGCTTCAACTTCAATCGCTTTCGCATGATGACTAAACCGTATGATCTCGGAAGTGCACCTCAGTTTCAACTTTTTTGAAACGATGCCGACCGAAAAGTCCAACACAGGTAAGTCTGAAAATGAAGAAATGACACTGATCAAGAACATGAAGCAGTTAAAGCATGAAAATAAAAAAAGCAGTTAAAAAGTTAGTACTCATCACTGCAGCACGTGCACGATTCATCGTTCATCCGCATGAGGAAAAACCAATTTTTATTAGGCACGGCTTTCTCGGCGAGTCGTTCTCTTTTTCTCTGAAAGAGGAGTTTTTGCCGAAGATGGCCTTGTCGAAGACAAACTAAACGAATTGGAGTAGTCTGAGATGTTAGAAGGAAAAAGCTACATGATCGTCTTAAAGAGCAAAGACAAGCACTGCTCGTGGTAGACCTGGCAGACAACGTTCTCTTGCAGTTTCTTCAGATAGCTGAAAGCGCTCTGCTGCTGCGTCAATCGAAATGAAATTTATAGTCATTTTTCAATATTATTAAAACTTTATTGCAGTTACAAGCTTTACCGCAACTCTGGTGGCGCGTCGTCCATTTCCGATGTTGCAGACACGACGTGCGGTATGGAGACCTCGCCCGCGCCCCAGTCCTGCACGGTCACCGGTTTGACCTCTGGTTTGAACTACCAGATGCAAGTTTCCACCGTGAACGAAGTCGGAGAGTCCGGCCGCTCACCCACCGCTTCCGTGTTCGCAGCTACGGTTCCGTCCCCACCGACCAACGTTCAAATCTCCGCCGCGACTTATTCCCCTCCCTCCCTCACCATCGTCTGGGACCCGTCCGCGGATCAAGGTTCTGCGGTCTTCAACTACGAGATCGCGATTTCCCTCGCCGCGGTGGATCAGCCGCAGATCGTGTCGATGGGCGGGACCGCGGCGGCACCCTGGAACTTGCTGTACCAACCCGCGTACACGGTGGCTGCGACGGACATCACGCCAAACCTCGTGGCGATATCAAGTGCAAAAGTGTCTGGGTCTGGAAGAATTCATGTTTGTCATGCTTGTCTATCATGACTCTTAAATCTGTCATGCACGTTACCCCAGAGCTCCGTTTTTCTGTGATGCAGAAGCGCAGTTTGTCATGCAGAATAGACAACACCTAGGAGCTCAGAAACTTTTCATGCTGAGCCAGCATCTGTGGCCTCATCATGAGACGCCACCCAGCATCACAAGTTTCCAGACCCAGACATTTTTACTTTTGATAGGCGAATTCGCAGTACAAGGTGAAGATCCGGGCGTTCAACTCCATGGGCGCCAGCGCCTACTCGACGTACACATCGTATGGAAGTGTCAGAATCGAAATCGTCAAAATCGAAAAATTTGCGATGCACAAAATCGATGCCAGTTGGAGCCTCAGTTTTCAAGTGGCGCATGACAAATTTCGGGACCACCAAAATCCAGTCTGTCATGCTGTTTGGGCGAAGCAGACTGCTCCTGTCGTGCTACTCTGGCAACACATTTTACACCCCTAAACAGGTTTACAATCGGTCTCATTTGCCTGCTTCCCAAAACAGGCCTCGCGTGCCCTACATTTTATGCATCACAAATTTTTCGATTTTGTTGATTTCGATTCTGGCACTCCCATACCTCGACTTCGGACGGGTACGGGTACGCGGTTTCCCCGCCGACCAAGATCACCGTATCGTAAGGAAAAATCCCCCCTCCCCATATCGAAAAGGCACGCTTTTGGAACTTTCTGATGCTGATTTGTAGTCACAAATCGCGCGTGTCTTGCTACAAAGCAACTCCACAGGCTCCGCCGCATTATGCAAGCGGTTTGTGATGCTGCTGGGGCTACAGCGTCGACATTTGCCATGGTTGGCGTCTATGTGAAGACCTGACTTCTACCCAGGCTCGGCATATGCCTGCAGTCCACTACTGCAAGACAAGGCTGATTGATCAGAAGCCTCGTTTTGATATGGGGAGGGGGGATTTTTCCTTCTGATACACCGGGGTGCAGAGACACGAAGATACGGTGGTCACCAACAGCACGATCAAAATGCAGTGGAACCAACTGCCCTTCACGGAAACCGGGCGTGGCGGGTCCCAAAACGCGGAGATTACCTACAAGGTGTACGGCGATCAGGTGGACGGGAAGCAGGGGACGCTGCTCGCTACGGTGGCGCCGAAAAATTCCGGCACGTCGGCGACCAACGAGTACGAGTTCCTGCAGGTCACTTCTGGCCAAGTCTGGTACTTTGCGATCGCGGCCAGTAACTCCGGGTTCTATGACTCCGAATTGTCCGACATCATCCGCATGAAGGCGGCGCTCCCGCCAGACAGCGTGAAATCCGTCACGGCGACCAGTGTCATACAGTCAAATGTACTTTTTCACGATAATGGATTTTCATTTTTTTTTTGTCGTTGTAGGTCGGTGCAAAGTAGTAAACGAATGGAAATTTGATTCCATGTTGCATTATGACGAGAATTACTTAACAAGAAACCACCAAAATGCTTCTCACTCAGGTTGTCCTCACGTGGGTGCCACCAGACAACGATGGTGGTGATACGATCATTGGTTACCTCGTGAGGAGCAACCAGGGCCTGAACACCTACATCTCGGTCGACAACACCATGACGTCCTACACGTTCACAACGGAAGACGCCAATGCCGACCGCGCGTTTGACGTGCACGCGATTAACACCGTGCAGAAATCCGCGGTATTGACGGTCACAGTGGGTATCCACCAGTGTCTGGGTGGCTGCACGCAGGCCAGCACGGTGACAGTGGCCGCCAGTAGATAAAAGAGGGAAAGAAAGTGGCGATCATGATGTCGGTCTGGGGTCATGGCCGTGGGAGATTTTTTAGGTCTCAAACATAATGTGTTGCAGATGTATTAAGGCAGCAGCACACGAAATAATAAAAGCGGTTTCAATTATTGATTGCACGGCGTTATTTGCGGAATGTACCCAGCTTGGAGTTGTGATCAGATTTGTTTATCATAATTTTATGCAGTATGTCGATTTTTTCTTTTTGTTTGTCTTACTTTTTTTCTCAGATAACAGTGCAGCAACGCAGGTCGTCAACTAAAAGCAAGATCTGTCGTGGCCAAATAATTCTTTAGTTTCTAGCAATTTACCTATCTGCGAACTTGTTTCTAAACTGGTTTTTTTCTTTTCGTACTTTTTTTCACTTTTACATTTAATACCTATCCAATGTTGTAACAACCTATTTCCCTTGTTTTCTGTCAGGACCTGGGCCAGCTTTCGCCGGGGACACGCTAAGCGTATTAAGGAGAGCGAAGAGCATCTCCATTGGCACGCGAAAGTCTGATTTCACTTCTAGACTCGAACGGCATCAGACTTATTTCTCACCGCACCCCGGTGGCGCCAATGAAGATGTCGTGCGATTTGGGGAACCTTCTCCTTAATTCTGTTGAATAACATCGTTACCGGCCGAGAATTTGATGAGTATGCTATGGATTACAAAATTTCAAAATGCTAGTGTCTTCCGGCCGGCCTTGACGCAAACTGACTACTAAAAACCTCGCGGTAGCTGGGGGGCGTTCTAGTCTTCGGTCTAGATCGTCGTCCTCTACCAGGCTTGTACTACCTGAAAGGAGAACTTCGGCTAGGGCAACAAGATAACACCAAGCAGCATCCGCACGCAGCATCCGACCCGAGAGTAGTCAGCCGGGCCATTTCTGAAGGCGCTGCGAGGTGGGCGGAGAGGCATCACGCTAGCAGTTGGACGGGAGCAAGGCCAGCGTTCTTCTGTGTGATGTTCGTCGTATACTGTCCTGCCTAGTTCACCTATGTAGGTTATCTCTCTCTCTCTCTCTAGTGAATATGGTTCAATGCATGAAGACAAAGATTATCAGAAACTTCAGTGTGTTGATATGAGTTAGTCTGAAAACATTTCTTACAGAAGACATCGGATAGTTGGTCATGGCAGTCGCAGTTTTTAATCAATCTCTCCTGGTATTAACGCCAGGTGCGGTCAGTCGCCAGAATGAAAATTTCTAGTGTCTTTGATTGACCGAAATGAGACGAAAACAGGATCCCAGGCACTCTAGATTGCAGGCAGAAATGCGACCTTGTCTCGATAGATTTTTGGTTTCGATAGTTTTTTCTTTGGTCAGAGCTTTGTTTCGGGAATTTTGAAGATAAAAGAGAAAGAGATATACACCTGAGATTTCACGCCGTGTTTCCATCTCACGAATAGATCAAAGCACGATGAAATACTAAATGCAAATATCACATTGGTAAAAAATACAAGAAGCAACGCCATTGTGAGAAGTTGTAGGTGCCTGCTAGCGCGGATGTTTGGTGCAGCACGTGGGTTGTTCGCGAGGAATTCGCGCGTATGAAAGGGCACTCGTTGGTGTGCTCCTTTTACTTTTTTTTGACCATCGCAGTGAACACAGCAGAGGCGTCTCTATAGAATGTACATCAAAAAAAGTGATCTTCACACACGCACGACAAGTTACTTAAGAAAAAAGGTGTACTATGCTATCGGTGTTGTCGAACATGTGTTATTTAACATGTGCGTCCTCGACGTAGTGGTCCGTCAGATGATACATGTATTGGTCACAGACACAGACATCGTGACATCAGCACAATAGTATCAATGTCATGATTTCTCGCGTCATCTTTTTCCTCATCCTCCTCTCGTCAAAACAAATTGTAGACGAAAATATTGATATTCTCGTTTTCAAAAGAATCTCACGCCCAGGTCCCACAATTCTCGCTGAGTTTTTGGATGTTGTTAATCCATAATTTTCGTACTCGGTTTTCGACTTAATTCGACTTAATACTTCTGGTTTTGCTTTTCGTTTTCCGAAACCGCAAGAACCGGAAAGGAAAAAGGAAATCCGGTATGTTGCGGGCTACAACCTCAAAACGAAGATATTCACAAAGCACTACCGTTGTCGCCCCCCCCCCCCGAGAGTCCTCTACAAGATTTTTGAATGACGGACACAACTTGCTTCTACAGAAAGCACAGCTATAACTGGTTCACGTGACAACGAAAAACAGAAACAAGTTAAAGCAGAAGTCATGATGAACATGCAGGAGCAGAAGGGGATGAACGAGATGTGTCGTGTGCGGCACGACCAGCACGGAGGTGACACTGACAGCCACGACCCGGAGGAGGGGTGGAACCCGCAGGAGTGCAACAAGGACGCCGTTGTAGTTCCGCAGCCCTCGTCATTTTCGCCGAGGACGCGACCGAAACAAGGAGGTCGCTCTTCTTTCATCGGCAACGTGGTTGGTGCTTCTTCTAGTTCTCTGGATCAACCTTCGCCGCGAGCGGCGGGTTCGAATTTTGTCGGGAGCGTGCACGAAGAAGAGAAGCAAGATCATGCTCCACGACGAGTTGAAGTCATCGCCACGACCACTGATGAGAGCAAGGGCGGCAGAGGCAGTGAGAAAGGTACTGTCCCGGCGGCAACTCCTCGAACTAGAAAGCCGACGGGAAGAAACGGCACCAGCATAGGGAAAAACACGGGTGCCAGCGGCAGTGCTCATCGTCAAGCTTCTTGTTCTGTCGCCGCGGCGCATCTTCACAGAAAGCAGGAGCACGTGGATATCAATCAGGAAATAACCGCGAGGACTGCGACCACGACGGGTTCATCGAGCTGTCAAAGTAAGAACTTATCCTGTGCGAAGCCCAGCCACAGCCTCCTATCTGGGGAACTCTCCCCTCCGAAAACGCTGGAGTCGTTTCTGGGGAGTGTGATGCAGCAGCCGGCGCCCGATTCATCTTTTGAACCGGCCGAATATCACCACCTCCACGAGGCGGCCAAGAAGACCACGAGCCCAGGAACCGCTCTTTCGCAGAGCCCGGCTAGCGGTGGGTGTGAAAGCCATGTCGAGCAGGATGTCCTGAAAGGTTTGTCACCAGAAAGAGAAAACAGCAATAAAAATGTTGCTGACATGACTAGTGAAGTAGAAGAGGGCACCACAAGGACGCAGCAGCTGGCTGGTCTCAAGGGCAATCATTTTAAGGAGCTAGATGCCCCCGCGCAACAGGATATATTCTCTGAAAATCAAGCAGCAGAGGGTCCTCAAAATGAAGACCAAGTTGGTCGACGTCCACACAAAATGATCATGCCCCTGAGCGTGAGCGGTACAACTTCTGACCCTCGGCCGCAAGTTCCGGCCGTTCTACCGGACATGTTCTGTGCTACACCGTTTTATGCAATGTCATCTGAAGAAGAAGAAATAGAAAACAAGAACAACGCGGAAATTGAATCGGATTCGGGACATTCTGACTCGAGTGGTGATGATTTGTGCAAGATCAAAATTCCAGACCTGGACGAGTTTGATGACCCAACGCCAACCGCGGGACAGATAAACTACAACGCGCAAGAACCGAAGCCGGTGGTTTCCCTGCTGGACCTGCCTGACGATTTGATCGCGGATCAGATTTTCACGAAGTACCTGAACCTGCAGATGGTTTCTCGCTGCGCCGCGGTGTGCACGCAGCTGAATTTTGTGGTAAAGCAGTTCTGCCACCCTTACCTGGAGATGGAGGAGCTCCGGGTGCTGGCGACGCTGCGACCCATTCCGGAACTCTGGATGCCGATTTTGGAGGCGAAGCCCGTGCGCGGATCAACATCCTCGTCAGCAACGTCGCTGCTTAGCAACACGCCTAGCAGCACCTTTACCGGTGTTTCTGACCAGCACACCAATGTCAACAACGCTTGGGCGCGGCGGCTGCGGAAGGTGGCCACGGGCCACCAGAAGCTGAATAAAATCTTTAAGCCGTGGGAAGTTTCAACATCTTTTATCGAGGGCAGTACGAACGACAAACACGAAGAGAGACCCGCTGCAACTTCCTGCCCTCGTCCCACGACTTCTTCCCTGGGTCAGAGTCTTCTTTTCCTGGAGAAGTTGGCGGACTCCATGAGCTTGGTGAACGAGCAAGATAAGACCCAGCAGGTAGAAGTTGATTACCTGCGGCGCATGGCGCTCCGCCGCGCTGCGGTCCGGACGTTTATCCGCACTTGGATTGGCGGAATGACCCTGTACGCAAAAGCGTACGAAAAGCATCTGCAGCCTAACCAAAAAAGTGAAATGGAAGGGCATTTGATATTTCCGCATCTCTCGGCCCGGAGCAGAGTAAAAGTCGCGTGTTACGGTGTCAACGTCCTCGAAGGCGAAGAAGATGAGGAGCAAAACATTGGAAATACGCATAGCAAGAATCTTGAGAACAAGGAGCGGCCAGCGTTCCACAATGCGGTTCTTCTTTCTGAAGAGAACGGGAAAATCATCTCCACCTCTTCTTCGAATATGTCAGGCGGCCTCGATATGAGGTTTTCACCGTTGCAGGACGTAGTTCTGAAGCTGGAAATGGAGAAAACAGTAGTCGGTCGTGCAGGTGGTGTGCCGCACGACCAAGCCGAACAAGAAATAAACACCGGCGGATTTACATCATCATCTCCGTTAATAACATCGTCCTCTTCTTCGGCTGTTGGTGTTGCAGCTGAAGATGCCCCCGCGGTTACTAGTAGTAAAAAACCCCCTGCTTCAAGAGCTACAGAGCAACTCATCGTCCGCGTTGGTATTTTTGAACACGATGGTTTGGCAACACCCTCTACTTCCCGCGAAAATAACATAATCTCTCATGATGCGCATTCCACCTCCGCGTCCGCTCCCGAGTCTCTAACTTCCACTGCGCACCTACAGCAAGCGGAGAAGATGGTGTCAGCACAACAAAAGAAGAATTGGAACAACAATTTCTCGAAGAACAAAACTTACATTTGCCCGCCTTCGGCCCAGGAGGATTCCTTTGACGTTGCTCCCGCCGGCACGGGAGCATTAGGCGGAGTGAAAAGGAAAATCGGAGAGGACAGCGGCAAGTCATCTTGCTCCGGCAGTTCAGCTGCTGCTGGTGCTAATACAAATTCTAGCGGAACAAGAACTACGATGAACATTGCAGGAACCACGACCACGATGGTTGATGTTGATGTAGATGGCCAAGTCAGAAAGGACGTCGAGAACTACAATGATCAAGCTGGAACAAGTACAAACTTAAGCTACATGCTTGGTTTCACAGACGAAATTGGGCCAGCCGGCCTTCCGTTTTTCGCGCAGAACTTTCTCCAGATCCAGCTTTCCGCAGTCAAGGAAGCAATGAAAAACTTGGACGCGTTTTGGGATCGCGAATTGGCGCAGTTCGTTTGCGAGGACAAAGGTTGTACGAAAGCGAAGCCCGAACAAATGGAACATGTGCTACAGTTTTTGCTCCTGCAGCAAGAGGAGCAGGTTCGCGAGACGCCCGCATTATTTGTGCTACCCCAGAGAAAGGTACTACAGGCAGGTCAGATTTGTAACGCAGAAATGAACACACAAAAAACATATCCTAAACAGCATGCTATGGGGCCGCCAGCGACAGATTTTTCTGTGTATTTGCTTCTTGCATTACAAATATGCCCTGCCTGCTTTTTAGTTTTTTCTGTGTGATAGATACCCACCAAAAACTACGTGCAGGAAGTGACGCAAGCCTACCGTGACTGGTTGCGGGAGAAGCTGGAGCTCCTTTCGAGTGAGCGCCTTGTAGATATGGCGTTTTCAAACGTTACATTCTGCTGTTACATGAATTTGTCATGCAAAAGTACCTTAAGCCGGCAGATGATCGAGCTGCTTCGCATGACAAATTTCGAAAGGGCTAAACAGCACCTAAATCTGCGCCAAACTTGTAATGCAAAAGGCGCAATCTTCCTCCTTTGCCTTTCACATTTGCCATTTTTGCATTACAGATCCACGTAACAGTTGAGAATGTAACATTTGAGAACTCCATAGTAGACCCGAAGGAGAAAGAGGAGTTTTTCAAATACGCCCAGGCGGTGTTTTTCCGCGAAGCGGACTATCTGCATCGGGAGTCCGCCGAAGATTTGGACGACGTAATGATCCGGGCAGCGGCACCCCCGCCGACTGGATCATCATCGATTGGAACAACTCGAGCCGATACGAGTACTGCCTCGAATAACTCGACGAACAGAACTACAAGAGAGACGAATTTTGACTACGGATTGTCGGCCGATGAATATATGGAAAAGATGAAGCTGGAACAAATGGAAAAAGCAAAAGAAACTGCTTCGGCTGCCGCTGCAGAGGAAGATGAAGAAATTTCGTCGGACGGCGACGCAAGCGACGGAGATCACGGGGACCAGGATGAACGCGCACAACTTCCAGGTCGTGCTGGAGACGATGAACAAGCATCGAAGCCAGCGAAGAAGCGTCCGAAAAGAGCCTCCAACTTGGGGAAAAAAGAGCAAGGGGGTGGGGAAGTCGATGTTCACACCACGACGACACCGCACAAAAATAAGATGACTGATTGGTACGACGAACGAGGACACCTAGGACAACTGTACGAAAAAAGCATCGCCTTGTGCCGCAAAACGTCAGCCTTTCTTCCCAACCTGCTGCTGCTCCTCCGAAACAATTTTGTGTACACCGAATGGACCCTGTGGGCCGACACGGCTCTCAATCTTGCCGAGCATTTGCGGTTGACCACGGCTTTAGAGTTGCTGAAGGAAAAAAGTTCTAGCACCGCGAACTATTTCTCGCAAGCCGAGCGGGAGCGGCTGGCAGCGCTGCCGGAGCAGATTGCCCGGTTCGAACAAGAAGTCAACCCGGTGTCGGCGGAGGACTGCCTGGCCCGGGCCTGGTTGATCTTCTCCATGGCGATTGATCCAAAGTCGTACGCCGATCGCAATGACGCTTTTCAGTTTCACGCGGTCTTCCAAGTTTCGCCGGAAAAAGAACGCGGCTTGGGGGTGAACACGATGAAGCGAGGAACTGATCCTGTTCCGGCTTCAGGTTCAGGTTTAGCTCCCTCCGCTCCTTTGTCTTCGTCATCCAGATTCATCCAAATTGGTCCTGAAACTACAATGGTGCCCGCGGCTAGTAGGACCACGACGACCGGAGGAGCTGGTGCAGCAAGTAGCATGAGTCAAAACCCCGGGGGCGTGATGGGCTACAGCCACGATCTATACGGAAGAAATACCAGCAACCCGCCCCGAACAAACAGCACTATGACACCGACACCAAGCGGAACAAGCGCGAACACCAACCATGATTCGGCTTCCGGCAGCCGGGTCATCTCAAGTCATGTCGTCAGTCGTGAAGATACTGCTCCGGCACGGCAGACCGGCACCGAAGATACCGCTGCCGTCACGACAACCGACGTGCAGCACAGTCCTCAAGAGCAACAACCTCCGCCGCAAGAACGTGTGGCGTTTCCAGATGAAAATTACGACGACGAATACGACCCGGAAGCGGAGACGAAATACATGGAATGGACCTACCAGCAGGAAGAGGAGTACCATTTTAACGTGGTCACGGAAAAGGTGAGGCTGCTGCAGAAGTTTTTCATGGAAAACAACTACCGAGGGTGTGAAAGCCACCTGTACTACAGCGTTCAGAACTCCCTGTGTCACAAAGTGGTTGACCTGCGGCGGGGGAATCCCATCGCCTTGTGCACCTTCCTGGGGAATTTGGCATCGCAGCAGGGACTTCTCGTGGAGTACCTGCCGCACGTGCCGGGCCACGTGTTTATTCGCATTGACGGCTACTGCGCGTACGAGGAGGTTTTGGGTGGAACTGGGAAGGAAAACAATTTTCATTCCAACAACAATTCTACAACTCCCGCGGGAACAAGAATAGCTGGGTCAGGAGCGAGGTCGTCCGGTGGAAATAACATCAATCAGAATATTAACTTCTGCCAAACGGAGCAACAGGTTTCGCTGGAAGCGTCACTTAGAGCAGGACTTGGCCAGGCCACTAGTGATCATGGTGCAGGCACTGTACAACTACATGAGGACGGCGACGGAAACTACATGAAGCGGAGAAAGAAGCTGCAGCACCTGCTGAAAATGGAGAAGCGCATTTTTATAGATCCACATGACCCCAACTGCAGAACTTTCGCGAGCGCGAACGATATCCTCCTGCGCGTATTAGTGGTATCGTGCTCGTAAGTGGAAGTGCATGCATGAAGACCTCCACGACACGTGGCAATCATATGCATTGTGATTGTTTTTTATTCATCCTACCGTCTTTTTTGAAGGAGATTTGGATGCTCGACAAACTTGCTATCAAATTCCAAGTCCTTGAATGGTACGATATCATCTTTGCATTGCATAACTGAGCTGCGGGAGCATTTGTTGCGGCAGTGGGGCTTGCTGTTTCAACCGGCGCTGTTGCAGTTGAAGATGCCCAAAATCATGCAAGTCCTTCTCTGGGTGAGCCGGTTATGATAGTGCAGCACAACTGTCCCTCAACATTCCGCCTGCAGGTGGAAGAGCCTAAAAAAGAAAAAGAGCGTTTTACTCCTGCGCGGGAGATGATAAGTATTACATTCGAAATAAGACTTGTTTTTAAGGCAGCGTCGCGTTGCTTCTGTCTCGTCCTTTGCAGCTATTGGAGATATTACCATGACATTTTTGAAAACCAACGGGCGGAAGAGGAGGCGGCTGTGCACTTTCATACCAATTGGTAAAGAATCTCGGAAATTGCGACGACAGCGGGGGCTTTATGCGGGAGGCGCACGCGGTCGAAGATATTGCCTCGCAAGTGCACACGGGATTAATCGCCAGGTTTCAAAACGACGAGCGCCTGAGGGGCTTTTAGGGAAGAGGTTGGGGAAGATGTTGAAGATGCTTCTTGTCGCACCTCTGGTCGAATTCGAACCAGCCATGGGCTTGCACTTCTGACGTGTTTTGGGAAATCTAATTGTGTACTGTAAAGCAACCA
The DNA here is from genome assembly GCA_905178155.1 of Amoebophrya sp. A120. Lineage (NCBI taxonomy): Eukaryota > Dinophyceae > Syndiniales > Amoebophryaceae > Amoebophrya > Amoebophrya sp. A120. Next base: position 2,720,420 of record CAJINV010000007.1, on the reverse strand, counting down.
CAAAACCAACTCGAACTCTGGGCGACACCTATCACGTAGTCCAGGGGATTCCTACAATCAACGAATCCTATTCAATAGGATTGGGAATCAGAAAGAAGACAACTTAAAAGCCATGATTGTGTGTTTTCGGATTGTTTAGTCTCCTGAGGCTTTTCGTCGCTTAACTGTAGTATTAGAAGAAAAGAAACATTGCATTTCGTCAACGTATGGTAGACAAGACGATAGTATAGCGACTTTGATTTTTGGTAGATGAAAAGAACAAGAAGAAGAACTAAAAGTCAACGCAGCAAGATTCGGATGGGCATGTCACGCTTGATCAGGCAAGCAAATGACTTTCAGGTACGTACTTAAGTACTACGTCATGCACAGGCTTGAGTAGTGCAGTGCAGGCGCGATCATAGGATCACCTGACACGACTACAGTTTATTTTGAGGAAAACACTTACCTTAAACTTGATGACATTGACTGGCTAGAAATATGTGCGAAGCGCTCTTAGAGGTTCACCTTTTTGTTCTCGTTTCAGTTTTATGGTTCGTTAGGAAGGTAGGGAAAAGGGAAAAGGGTATGAGCAGAAAGAAGCGACCTGATAAGTACAAGAACTGATACAACAACACGTATTGTTTGGCGCGATGTGGTAGGCTAATTCTGCAGAGTTTGGTTTCGACGAAATGGTTGAAAACGGCTGTAAGATGAGAAGCTGTGAACAACGAGAAATACTCAGTCAAGCATGGTTGCACGAAATCTAAAGACCACGACATTAACGGCATGGCCTTGTAGTTTCCCGACAAGAACGAGATCCTGTGAAGATCAAGGCACTACTACTCCGAGTACTACATGTACATTCGGATTCTATAAAAGGCTCCCCCCAGCCTGAGCAGGCTTCCGGAACTGGCAGCAAAAGCAGTTTCACTTTGTCTTTCTTCGCATTTCCACTCTGACATTAGCGATGCAACGGCAGATGGTATTGCGTTTTGTAGACTGGTGGCGCCGCGGTGTGATGATGTTTTCAGATACGGGTACGTAGGCTTTGTCTTATCTTATGGAAAAAAAGCAAAAAATGGAAAAAAGCAAAAAAAAAAATTCATCTACGACTCGGCTTACAACTCCTACTCCTGATGAATGTAACTCCCTTGACGCGGCTCTTCCTGTCTAATATCAATATCTGCAACAGTGTGCAGTGCCTCAGAGCTGCACAGCGTCGAGGGGAAGAGCAGCCATATGGCTTCATGAGTGGTTTCCTCGTCTGTTCTTTTTTTCCTGTGGCCGCCCGATGTCAAAAACAAAATCAAATCTCCGCAGAAAAAAACTGCAGAAGAACTGAAGATGAAGTTACATCGTTGATGCTGTAAATGTTTTACTGCGAATTTTCAAACTTCGTCTTCATCCGGTGTGATGAAGTTTTTGTGTCGTCGCCTGTCGATCCGTCAACCGAGTCATTGTCTATGCCTCTTGTCCTCTTCGGTTTATGTTGTGATGCCACTTGTTTTTTGCAAAACGAACCGTTGCCTTCTGCAGCAGCAATCATCGACGACCGCAGCGATAATTAGCAAGTTCTGCACGAAGACGCTTCAAAATGCGAGTTAGCCAGTACAGTTTCAACGCAAGCATCTCCATATGGATGTCTCCTGAAATTAGAAAGCTTAAAAGAAATAAGGAGTGCGAAAAATCGTGCAGCTGAAATTTTTGTTTTTAACAGTGATATTATCTACGGTAAGGAAATAGCTCATGTATACCCTCCCGGACAAAACACATCGCTCATTGCAATAAAAGCCACAAGACTAATACTGCTTCTCTAAATAAGTAAAACTCAAATTTAGCGATAGCGTTAGCGAATGTGCCCGTACAAGGCTTGTGATGACAGAGGCTTACTAGTAGAGTGCCTGCCTAGATGAAGACTTCGACTAGCAAGGACATCCTGACGACCTTGATCACGACTAACTACGCAAAAACAGAAGGCATTCAGCATACTACGGTAGATGATCTAGTACACATCCATAATGAACGTTGTAGCCTTCCGAACTCGCCTTGATGAATTTTTAGCAGGAGGTACCTCTTTCATTCAGTATTCGCATCCAGCTCACGGCTACACACGTTCTTGAAAATCCTATCACATAGTGCTAAGTAGTTTTTCTGTTTGTCAATCTCTCTTGCATTATTAGCGGTCGCTCAAAATTCGCGAGTGCTCTCTGGTAATTGTCGCCTTGTAAGTATATGTATTGCATTTGCACTAAGACTGACAGGCTCTTCACGCAGCACAACAAGAATGCATAACTATGGTATTATCGCGAACGAATCGAAAAATCTTCCTGTTTTTAGTAGGGTCTTCAACGGCGATTTTTCCAAAATATGGCGAAAACAAAGTTCGGTCTGTTTGACGTGCTGTCTCTCATCTGCGTTGCTAGCCGCATTTAAAATTTATAACGACCAGCGATATTGTGCAAGTGTAGACATTTAGTATGCCCTTTTTGATCGCTCTTAGATTTTAGTCAGTAAAAGTTAGTCAGTATATTAACTCCAGTTGTGAAAAAAGTCGCAAATTGCCGCAAAGCTGCTGTCACTGCTATTGATTCGCTGTTGCCCTCTGAGAAATTCAAACTGTCTTGCGTCGCTTAGGAATTGTCGTCGTCCCGCACTGCAGTTCTGCCATGAGGACCTTGGTACCTGGTCAATATCAACCGTGGCGGAACAAATCAAATCGCTTTTTTTCCGAACCTTTTCGCTTAGAAGTCATTTTCAACTCATCGTGAATCTACCATCTTGAACGAATAAGTGAACAACCACTTCGTTGATTCATCTTGATGTGCACATTTTCATCAATCGACATAGTAGGGAACGAACAGGTGTAGAATTCAGGAGATTATACCGTGAAACAATAAATAGAAACAGCAGGTCGGTGAATAAATTGAAGCATCTGGTGACTCAGACTCGAGGTCGTCGGTCTAGGAGTTAGAAAGAGAACATAAAGGTCTCTCTATTGTGCCTTCCATGCACCACATTGGATTTGTCTTTCTGCAACAAGTTACTCTTAAAAATACTTCACTGACACATAATTAAAGTTTTCTCGCACGACGACAGAAGATTCCTTCTTCAGCGAATCGACATTGTGTAGGCAACTGCACTTTTTCCGAAAGAAAAATGGCGGCTGTCTCTTCGTCTCTGGAAGACAGCGAGCGGGGCGCCGTCGCGTTCCGCCACACGGTGGTGGAAAGCCTGCTGCAGGTGGCCGAAGAAATGACTATGTTAAAGTACGGGCGAGGATTGCCGACGGACCAGATGCGGACACTCTTGCGTACCATGAATTTCCTTATTTTGGCAGTACTTTTCGAAGATTTGTGATGCATACTGCGATTTTTACCATAACCATTGCGCATGCATGCGCTAAGAGTAAGATGCAAGATGTTATGCAGGTTCGAAGATGTTGATGATGCGATGAACATGAGTTCAACTCGAGTTTCCTAGTACAAAAAAGAAAAAAAATACAAACAGACCTCGAGCAGAACCGCAACGGCTCTACGCTTGGTGACGAAGATGTTCTGTTTGAGAAATTTGCGATTGGCAAGGGCATCCAGGAGGTCGTTGACGCTTACAATGCAGTGGACGGGAAATTGCTCTTGCCAGAGACCGGGGAAACCTTCAAAGTACTGAATTGTGGCTCGTCGATTTTGTTCAACGTAGATAGCGCGATAATGCAGCCTTGCAAGGTCGTTTGTTCACTCATCCAATCTTTTTTCCAGGGTAGTTTGCCCACCACGATACACTCGGCCACTTCCCTTCGGTGATAGAATTTATTTAGAAAACAAGTGAAGCTGTAATATGTTCCAAATTTTTTAGGTGAAACTCGCCGCCCATCGGTGCAATTACGAGGAGCTTCTCACCTTTGCGGACAACCTTCGGGGCGACGCTTTTGCGGTGTGCTCCATCGCGTCGGATGTGGATACCAGTGGGAGCATGAAGCGGGATTTGTCATGCTCCACTACATCCGCTAGCTCGACGACGTCCACTCGAGCCGCCACGGTGTCTACAGGCCCGGGCGGAATACCGACTCAAAGGACAAAGCACTGCAACGCGACGCTGCAAACTAACATGATCGCCGAGCAACAGGTCCAAATTATGCAAAGTCAAAGTCAAGGTGCAGCAGCTGCCCAACAAGTAGGAGTAGCTGCTGGTCAACACGCTGCGCACCAACAAAATTCCGTACCGTCATCTTCTACTTCGCAGAGCCCGAACCTGAATCACCCCCTCCAGCACGACCAGGTGACACAACAGCAACAGCACCAACAACCGCTGACGACCAAGCAACTGCGCAAGTTGCAGCGCGAGGAGCAGCAGCGGCAGGAGGAACTGGAGGAGCTAATAGAAGCCGAGAAAGTGCACGACTTGGTGTCCGAGGTGATTGAACTAGTGAGGTCCACGGGCGGGGACGCAAGCACGAAGAACAGCAACAGCTCTTCTAGCACGAACGCGAACACTAGTAGCAGCGAGCCTGGCACGAACAGCTCTTCGAGAACCTTCCACGAGATCAGCCCCGTGGCGCAAGAAGCGTTAGAGACCGGCATGGTGCAGCACAGCGGAAATCATGTTGATCAGCAGCAGAACGCTGCTTCGGCCGCAGGAGGTGGAGCAGAAAATCTAGATCTGTCAACGCCGATCACGTTTGACGACATTGGTTCCAGGCCGACACAAAGAACCATCGCAGGGAGTGCGAAGCTGATGGTGCAACAGCAACAGCAAGATGTGCAGGGCGGGGGCTTTCTTGCGCCGCAGAATAATGTTCCGCCACATCATTCGGCTGCTGGCGGGTCCGGCTCGGGTAGTTCTCTTCAACACAATATGGTCGCGCCAGCAGGCCAGCAGCAACATCATAGTAACCAGCATCGTCGTGGCAATGGCATGCTTGCGCCGGAGAACGTGGCGGATGCGGTTGGCTTCCAGAACGCGCAGGAAGGGACTGGGTTGTCCATGGGGTTTAACCCCTTCCTCCCGTCGAAACTGCAGCCGCCGGGCAACATGCCGCTGCCCCCGATGCCCATGTCGATGCCCCCGGCAGGAGGAGCTGGTGGCGCACCGCCAATCCCGACGCAGAGGACCAGTGCGGCCTCGCAAGCGCTCTTCCCAGACCCGTTTAACAAAGGCGGGCATCATCTTCCAACGCACCCGGCGCAGCACCACCCGGGAGGGGTTTCTCCTCCTTCCGGACCATTTCAACATCACAACAGCGCTAGTACAACAACTCTCCCACCGCCTGGAGGTGTCATGCCACCTGCTAATATGTTGCACCGTGGCGAGCAACGAGAAAGGCGTCATCGAATGCCGGGTCCCTCGCAGATGCCTCCGCCACCGGGATTGCCGCCGCCGCCGGGATTGCAAGGAGGACACCAGCGCCAACACCACCATCTTCCCGGGAGCAGTGGCCCGGGAACAATCATGAACCAACACCCGCCCCACCAGCACATGAACCATCAACAAGCAACCAGTAGCACGCCGACCCACTTTCCCATGCCGCAGCGCCCAGGACTGCAACATCCACACGCTCTAGACAGTCCGCCCCCGCACTCCGTGAGCATGCCGAGTCCAACCTCATCCGGCGGAATGAGCATGCCCCTGCCCAGTCCGCCGTTAAGTGTGATATCGGAAAGTGCAAGAACCGACGCACAGATGCAAGGGCAAGGGTAAGAGTTTGAATTCGTTCTGTTTATGTTTTGTCTTGCTTCGTGCTATTGGTTCAGGTCGTTGTGGATTATTTAAGGAAAACGAATTTGAAGCAACTATAAGCAGGCAAGGATGAAACATGTTTGATATTGCTGTGTGAAGATGGATGATATGAGCGTTTCTTGCATTGACATTGAGATCATCATCTTCCACTTGCAGAAAGAAAAACCGAATAAACAGCAACTTCGTCTTAGCCAACAACCCGCAGCATCAGCACAGCCTGACACCCCGCACGCACTTGGACCATCCCGATTCGGGAAGAAATCTGTATTGCGTTTTGCTTCTTGATGGATCTCGATCTACTATAGTAGTTGTGATTTGTCAGGAGAATGTTCTGAAGTTAATGGACAGGTACGTAAGGACGAGCTTCGGCTTCTGTGCAAACTCCCACCACGGAGAGGACTTCTTTTTCTTGTAGTTTGGGTTTAGGTCTGTCCATTTGGTATGCCGCTAGTGGCCTGCCGATCGGTGCGGGGGTGCTCTGTTTCTTTCAGAGTTGTGGTCGGACCTTTACTTGGTCCTCCGGAACTTCTTTGGGGATTCGACGTGGGGCTTCCTCCGGAGCTTTCTCCGGAACTTGCTCAGAACTTGGGTAAGAACTTGCCCAAAACTTGTCTCGGAAGTTGCCCAGACCTTTTTTTTTTGGCATTTTTGGCGCATTTTCTTTTCTCGTTTCACGGTGGGACAGCCAATTTTTCGGTTTCTCTTTTACGGCTCACGAAAAAAGCTTGCGCAAGTTCCAAACAAGTTCTGGGACAAGTTCTCGGACAAGGTCTCAGACAAGGTCTCAGACATGTTCCGGGAGAGTTCCGAAGTGAGTCTCGGGGCAAGTTCCGAGCAATGAGCCTCCGGGGAAAGTAGGTTCGTTGGTCCGGAACAAGGCCCGGGGCAGGCTCCTGCGCAGGCGCTCCGCGAGCAAGCTCCTCGGGGAATAATTGCGGAAATAGCTAGCCCCGCCAAAGGGGCCACGAGGGTGGTCCGGGCCCTGTCTTTGTCGGCGAGAGTGTTTCGCACCGTCGAACCGAAGTGCCGGTCTTCGGCACCGCCAGCGGCCGACGTGCTCTTTCATGGGAGCGTCGCCGTGGTGTGATCCGGTTCGGGGGCCTCGCAACCCTAAAGCGGCCAGAGGGCCACTCCGGGGGTTTTTCGGTTTGTGAAGGAGGGCGGGCTGCGAGGTGTCACGGCGTCGGAGGTCGCCTGGGTGTTGGCTCGGCGCAGCCAAGCCTGCTCCCCTCTCGGCGCCCGGCGTGGATGGGCCGGCTCCAGTCGTCGGGCGGGCCCGCCGAGGATGTTTCTATCTTGTTGTCATCGCGCGCGCCCCCGAAGCGCTTTGCTTTATCGCATTCCAGCAAACGAAGCCGCATGCCCTCGTGTAACGCGCGTTACACGATGGCGCTGTCCCTTCATCCTATCTCCTGCTGCGCTGGTGTGGCATGCTCCCGGCTGTAGACGCGCTGTCTCGCCACAGGGCGACACTCGCTCTCGCGCCCCCCCTCCGGTGCAACACCTCAAAGAAAGGCCTGCCTTCTTGTCGTGCCCACAGCCGCGAGCACGGACAGGCGCTCGGCTGTGGGGGAAGTATGCCGCATCGTGCTCATCTTCGGTTGGTGTGCAAGCGTGTTGCCGTAGCGTTTGGCCGTCGTTTAGAAGGTGGTTCATCTTGGTGCGCTGCTGTCTCGCACCAACGTGCAGCCGGCATCCACTTGAGCAGTATAGACCGGCGGAAGGTTGGGCCCCCGTTGCCTGGAACCCCGGCGCCCTTTTGTATTGCCCCAACCGGAAACCGGCCCGACAAGTTCTGCGCAAGTTCTGGGCAAGTTCGGCACCCCATACATCTAGACCCATGCTTTCGGAGTAAGCCTGAAGTTAATGGACAGGCACGTAAGGACGAGCTTCGGCTTCTGTGCAAACTTAAACCAGCCTACTAAACTTTGAAACCAAAAAAAAACAGCCCCCCTTCCGCCTACGGTCCAACCCCGCTCCACCGGAGTGTAAGCAAAGCGACGAACAGTCATCCCTACGGAGTTGTTGTGCCCGGTGGGGGGCCCGTGATTACGCAGCGAAATAACCCGGAAGCTGCTGCTGGGAGCTCCTCCTGCGCGTCCTCCTCGTCCAATGCAAGCTCTTTAGGAACAAATCGGCCTAGCAAAGAAAAAGGCTCCTAAACGCCGACCAAATGAAAACAAGACGGCAACTAACGGGGCAGAAAAGCACGAAAGGGCGGCCCAAGAGCGCCCCGGCCTTTTCAGGTTGTGCCCCTTCTACCCTGACGCGCGCGCCCTCGTTCCGTGTGCCAATTGGCGGCCTTCGGTGGCACCAGCGGGAGCAGCGCGAATGTCTATGCGCGGCTGTGCGCGCATGCCTTCTGGGCTGTCCGGCCACCGGCGTGCTGCTTAGCGACTATGGCGAGGACTATTTTGCGACAGGCACCCTCAAAGCAGACGCGCCGCTTTTTGACAGGCACCCTCAAAGCAGAGCACGAAGCGCCCGGAAAAGGGAAAAGAGGCCTTTTCCTGAAACTTGGCGGCCCGAAGTTGCAGAAAAAGGCCTCCAAATGATTGCCGCGAGCAAGTGCGCGCGCTTGGTCTGACTTGGCTTCTTTGGCTCGGGCGATGCTTCCTCGCAATTGTTGGGCGTGCAGCTGGGGGCGCGGTTGGGTGCAAGCCGGCTTCTTTGCTGCGATAGCTGCGAAGAAACTGTTGTCTGAGTCTGGCCCGAGGGGCCCGGTGACCTTCCGCCCTAGGCCCTCGCATTTGTGCCTGGCCGCTAACTGAGTCCTTTTCTGGCAACTTGCGGCTGGGAACTTGTCCAATTTGCGCGTCTTCTTTTTGTGTTTCTTGGTGTGGGCTCTGGGGGCAAAAGAAACACCTCGAAAGCGCCACTCCCTATCGCAGCCTGGCGCCCCATGGCCATGGTAGTGGACATTTTGAGCGCGCTTCAGAAGCCACACAGTTGCTAGGCCGATTTCACTCCGAAGCTCTTGCGGAACGAACCACCGAAACAGAGCTTTTTCCGCGCAGAACAAAAGCAATAAATGCGTCGGGTTTCACACGATCCACCATCTTCCAGATCACGTTTTGCAGCAGGGAACGACAAATAATTCTGCGAGCAAAGACAAAGTAGACCACCAGATGACCCCGGTGGCCAATCATAGCAATACGACCCCAGGCGCCTCTAGTACGACCAACACGCCAACGAACGGTGGAGGAGCAAACAGCCAGGCCTTGACGAAGAAAGTCCGGATTTACCAAGCATTGTCGGTCTACCGGATGAGACATTTCTATGGCGTTCTCAAAAAATGTTACATTCTCAACTGTTACACGATTTGTCATGCAAAATCACAATCAGAATTGACACGCTCAAGCTGCTTCGCATGACAATTTCTCGAAGAGCCAAACAGGCTGAGAATCTGGGCGGAATCTGTCATGCAAGACGCGCAAGGTCATCCCTTTCACCTTTGCCATTCTTGCATGGCAAATTTATGTAACAGTTGAGAATGTAACAGATGAGAGCGCCATAATTTCTCTACCGACGTGATGCTCGGAAAAAACATGGCGGGACAGAACGCACTCGTTGGGGAGCAAAAATGCTCCTACGTCATGCACAACGGAGTGTGCACGGCCTGCATGACGAGCTCCACGGTGTCGGGGGGAAGCAGGTATAGTAAATTGCGTGGAGAACTGCTGTTAGTAAACAAAAACAAGTGCAGCTATAATCAAGAATGCTTCTGTTTCTGATGCTGTTGTGTGTTGAAAGTTGTTGTAGCAGGTCTTTATTGTGGTGGTGCTCATACACACACGCATGAAGAATTTGAAGTCTTAAAGTTAATGTGAAACAAATGCCAGTACCAGTAGACCTCAAAGAATTTCAATGCCGCAAAAATCGACCAGATCTTCGTCCTCCACCACTTCTTTCTCCTCCCGAACGAAACTCACCAACATTTTTGACATCTCCGACCCGACGACGAAGGCCGTCGTGGAAATCACACGGCAAAATTGGATTGAGGCGTTTGTGATCTTCCCGACGATCATCGGCGTGAGCAAAGCGCCATCCCTGAACCTCTCTGCGGAGTGGGATTTGGTGAAGAAGGTCTTCGCGTACGCGTACAGCAAATCCCAGGGCAACCAGCACATGCACTTACTGGGCAACATGAACAAGCAGAAGGTGCGGAACATCGCTTCCCTACCCACGCCGAAGTCGAGCGCGACCAACATGGAAATAGACGTACAACTACAACAGCATCAAACTAGCAGCTCCTTGCAACTGCTAGCAGCGACGTCCACTGGTGCAGGTGGAGCTGGTACACAACCGGTTGTAATATCCTCCACTGCCGGAACGGTCGAGGAGCAGCGGTCGGACATGATTCACGACGAGGTGCAGCGGGTGCTGCAGATGGCGCTGGCGAATGAGCAAAACGCGGCGGAAGCGAACAAAGCGAACAACAAGCAAAACGAGGAAGAGCTGTACGACCCCTGTGCCATGCCGGATATGCGCAATTGCGCTGTGTCGAGTAGCAGCAATTCATCCAATTGCGGAGACGATCCTGCTGTAGTCGCAGCCAGTCAACAACATCTCAGCCTGAACTTGAACACGGACATCAACATGGCTGCAGCGGGTCAGCATGTTGCAGACAACTCCGCGGCTATGCAACATATCTCGGAGGCCGACATTCTGGCGCACCTGCAGAAGTTGACCGGGGCGCCCAATATGTTGACACCGGAGGAAATGAACGGTAACAACCCGTTCAATAATCCGGTGCTCCCCAGCTTTAGCTAAGTTAGAAACGACAAGTACCTGCTTTCAACCGCACCTTTATCTAAAATGTACCTGCTGAAATTGATGAAAAGACACGACCAATCGAAACCAGTTTATCAAAATTTTGAGTTGCTAACTTTGTTTGTATTCACCATTGAAAACTTTGAGTTTATCCTGCTTACTTGATGCCCGTTGGCGAGAAGAATTGCGACACTATGAACGTTAACCATCAAGACATTAAGTAGCCTTGCTTTTCATGTTCTCCACCCCCCTATTTCATTCTAGCTTTTTTACCGAAACTGCCTGAGTGTTTCTACTTCTACGTTCAAATAAACAGACTGCTGCGACGAGTTTCGACGCATGCCTTATACCCTTTTACTATACACCTTTTGCTCCTACGCTGCCGCAGCTTGCTACATGCCTTTTTACCTGCGTTCTTGCTTACTTGGAAGTATACTGTACGACACGACCTACCAACGCTTTTTTACGAAACACTGATACTCACTTATCTCAGACGACTACGACCGGATTTTTCTACTAGGACTGTTTGAATTCTTGCCGTTCTTGACAATGCCATCTGCGGCTTGCGAACAAAAAAAAACCAGGTCGTGAAGATACTGCGGACAGTGGAGTCAATATTCCGTTCCCAGAAAAACCTAATTGTCAGGGTCGCTCGACGCCTCTCGGTATGAAGATGATGAACACGCCACAGTGTGTGCTGTGTTTGTTTTTTCTTTGCTCCTCGCCTGGTTCGGGTCATCTGGTTTGCGGTCTTCGCTGTTATTCGGTTCGGAAATTTTCTCGGTCAAACTCTGCTCTTTTGGATTTGACGGTCTTTGTCGTGTTTCTACGTGGTTCTCTCCACCGGTTTCTTGTACTAGCTAGTGGAAAGCACAACCAGGAGTTGTTGAAACCCGAATACTACGCAAACATCAAAAATATCACAACCTTCTCATGACCATGTCCTCCCCTCCCTTCCCTCCCGGCTCCGTCTCCCACACGCTTGCAGTCTGGACGAAATCCGGCGTCGCGGCGGAGCAGTTAGAACCAATTTACAACGAGTTGAAGAAGTTTCCGGAAACCATGCCCGAGTATGTTCTCTCCACCTCCACCGGGACGACTTTTACCGACGCAAGGTCAGACGGCGCAACTTGCGGGTTAGTCGTTGTTCTGAAGGATAAAGACTCCTTACCATTGTACAGAGATTGCGCAGTGCATCAGGATTTTTTGACCCGGTTTTTGCCGCTGGTAGAAAAATTGGTGGTGCTGGACTGGGTGAACTGATGAAGACATTGCACGGTATGATAGTGAACTGAAGAAATTATTTGCGATACCCGTATCACCCGTTGCTTTACGTCTCCAACAATTACTTGCTAATGCGGTCTGATCAGAGGTATTGCTGCGTTCAAGTTTGCAAACTCACTGAAAGAAGGATCATATTTTCGGTGAAGATGTTTCCGACGAGTGGCGTGCTGACGATCAAATAAGAGATTGTATCATTACTTAGATAGAGTAAAAACAAAAAGATAAAGATCCAAACTATCGCCGACGCCGATCCCCCCGATGCCGATCTTCATACAGCAAGCACGCCCGATCACATGAAATGAAGTGCGCTGGTCAGCATCTGCATTCGGTTGTGAATGAGCACAGCAAGGGCTTCCATTTTGTTCTCCAAAATGATACAGCGACTACGACATTGTCACGAAGATAGTTACTGACTTGAAACACCTCTTCTATTCGACTTATTTTGAGGACTGTAGTTGTTGTTGTATCTTCTATAATCCTAGCTAGAGTTCAGCGATCCGCGCGACAATTTACTTACGCGGTAGAGCTACACCACCACAACATCACCACGATTTGAAGTTGCTATTCCGAACAACAAAAAAATGCGCGTCTTTCTCGAGTTTTCCGTCGGCGACCTGACCGTCTACAACCAGGAACTGAAGGAATTCACGCAGTTTGCCGACTTTGTGAAGCAACGCGGCGCGACCTTCGGTTGCCCGACCGACGCAAAAGAACTCGACGAGGAGCAGAAAGAAATGCTGGCGGAGGTGATGCGAGGGGAGGTAACCGACTCGACCACAATAGTGAGAACGACGGAACCGGTTTCCCCGAAGATAGGGCAGGTGAAAATCGACTTGAACGACAAGGAGTGTCCGAAAACCGCGGAGAATTTCCGAGCGCTCTGCACCGGGGAGAAAGGGATTGGGAAAGGACACCAGAAGCCGCTGCATTTTCTGAACAGCACGATGCACAGAATAGTGCCGAATATGTTTCTCCACGGGGGCGATTTCACAAGGTTCGACGGCAGCGGCGGCGACAGTATTTACTCAGGCAAGTTCAACGACGAGAAGCCGGGCTTGAAGTTCAAACACGACGTACCAGGGTTGTTATCCATGGCGAATAGCGGGAAAAATAGCAACACGAGCCAGTTCTTCCTCACTCTTGGTGCGTGCCCGAAACTAGATGGGAAGCATGTGGTTTTCGGCAAGGTTGCGGACGAGGAGTCGCTATCGGTTTTGAAGGAAGTGGCTCTCAAGTGCGAACCCGACGCCGCGAAGGAAATGCCCGGGAAAACTGTCACGATCACTGGGTGTGGGGTTGTGTAGTAGACAAAGGATTGCAGCATAGTAGTAGCTGGTTGAACTCTGACTACTTCCGCGACACAACAACCCGCGACAACCAACATATTCTCAATTGTCCAAGAACTGAAACACGCACTTCAATTGAGGAAAATTATTATCTCAAAAAATGGAATCTGTAATGCGTAACGGCACACGTGGGCAGTTTTGCTTTTGCGCCACAAGAAAAAAGATCATTTTACAACTTCGCGATGATATGACGAAAGAAAAAATGAACCTAGACATCACAAATTTCAACCGGAAACTCTTTTACTGCTGTGGAACCTTTTCTGGACGCTGACAGGCAAGCGGGTCGCATATCGATAGGCTGGGACTTCGGTTCCGGTTTAGGCTAGCGCTCAAGGCCCGTAGCGATAATTATTGTGTGCGAATTGGAAAGAAAAAGGAAACAAGGAAAAAAGAAACAAAGGAGATTTATTTTGGGATTGAAGTGTGTTCTATTTTGTGTAATTACGATTACTACAACCTACACCATGACCATTGTAGTCAAAACACCACATCAGGAGGTATACTTCGTAGCGTGTTGTTCTTTCCGCATAAGCGCATGAAATTTTAGATCTGGAAAACAAAAACTTTTGGCCAAAGAAAAGAAAGATCTTGCATCACCAACGATCGAAATGTTTGAAATTGGGATCAGAGTACCACTGCGGTACTAACTTAGGTGTACCTGTTGCTGGCACGTGTTGTTTGACGCTGCTCAAGACGATTCGACTGACATCCTGTACTAGATCTGTCAAGACGCAACAGCATTTGCTTTCTCATCCACAATAGACAGGACAAAATTGTGAAGCTGTCTTCTGAAAAACGAATCCTAATTTTATTCCACTGGGAAAATAATAAAGAATTCCCTCCTGTTATACTGCATAATTGTGAAACCACTTTCATTGTTAGTGAGCCTCCATTGTGGCTCTTCTCGACGATATTTTTGGTTCGGGTACATTGGTATTGACTAAAAATTTTAATTTTCAAGAAATAGGGGCAACAAACATGGCGCAGGTAAACCCCGCGGCGTCTATGTACGAGATCCCGCACGACCAGAAGCTCCCAGTAACGGTGATCACGGGGTTTCTTGGTGCGGGAAAAACCACTCTGCTGAACCACATCCTGACGACAAACCATGGCATGAAATTCGCGGTTATCGAGAACGAATTTGGGGAGATCGGTATGTTGGAGAATTTTTCTGTACTTGTGTTGCGTTTTCTTGCATGATGTATGAACCTCCAACTCGCTTGTGCTACCCGTTCTTCTTCTGCTGTCAATCGCAGCGCGACCACTTCCACCTTTCGTTGGTTGCTGACATCAATCAACGTGAATGACAATGAAATTAATAGGACTAAGGCCTTACTTGACATGAACTACAGGCATCGACACCGACCTTGTCCAGAAGAAAGAGTCACTCGCAGAAGAGGTGATCTCCATGGACAATGGATGCTTGTGCTGCACCGTAAGAGAAGACTTGGTCAAGGGGATCAGAAGAATTCTCAGCCTGGGAAAGGAGCTCGATGGTATTTTCATTGTGTGATTCGGTTTCGGGTAGATGCTTTTGATTTTGCATGTCGAATGACAATGAGTGCTGTTTCGTTTGTTGTTTTTCACTTGTTCACTTAAAAATTCTCGGACACGCCGACGTACAGCTTCTCACTTTTTTGAAAACAGGTATCATAATCGAGACTACGGGCATGGCGGACCCGGGCCCTGTTGTGCAGACGTTTTACCAAAACCCCGACTTGGCCAGGAGATGTAAAGTCGACGGCATTATCACGGTCGTGGACTCCAAGCACGTAAAGCAGCACCTTTTCAACACCGACATATCAGAGGGCGCGGTAAATGAGGCGATGCAGCAAGTGGCCTTCGCCGACAGAATTCTGCTGAACAAGATCGATTTGGTAGAAAAGAACGAGCTCACCCAGCTGAAACACGACTTGAAAACGATCAACAAGGTATAACTACAAGCCTACTAAGTAGGTTGAACTGGAGTTTCAGTTTCAGCGCTGTTTCCGCATGACAAAGAACGCGTACTTATATATAAAAATCCCTTCACTCATCGTGTTGCTGCATTAGAAGGCAAGCCTCCGCAACTTGCAGAAGAGGTATAAGCATACTATGTAGCAACATGCAACCCACCAGCATCAGAAATTCTCCCATCCCAACAGCTCGCCGACACTATTGAGTGCCAGAACAGCAAGGTGGACCCCAAGATGCTGATCGGCATCGACAAATTTAACCTCGAGAAGGCCCTGGAATTCGACCCAGATTTTCTCAAGGGCGCCGAAGGGCACGAGGACTGCGACCACGAGAACGGCGTGTGCGATCACGAGGACCACGGGCATGGGCACGGCGGCGAGTCCCATGGGCACGGCCACGGGGCAGAGTCCCACGGGCACGGACACGAGTCGCACGGGCACGGGCATGAAAGTAGCAGCCACGGCCACGGGCATGGTGAGAGCCATGGGCACGGACACGGCGAGGAAAAATTCAAGCCAACAACGAGACACGACTTGGCGGTCAGCAGTGTAGGGATAAAACTCAAGCCCGGGGAGGACATGGACCTCAACAAGTTGAGACGTACAGATTTTTTGTGAGAAGTTTTTGCTTTCTTCTTGCAGGTTGTGTATGCTGTGCTGAGCTCGCGGTGGCGTATGTTGCTTATCGTGGTGCAAGAGCAGTTGTAATTTTGACTACACCGTGGTGGAGTAAGTATCTCCAGAGAAAGTTTTTCTTGCCGAAGATTAGAATCGCATGTCATGGTCATCGAAAAACAAAACAGAATGGATCGGCGAGCTGGTCCAGACCAAGGGCGAAGAGCTTTACAGATATAAGGGCATCCTATCCGTGAAGGGCTTTGACCAAAAGTTTGTATTCCAGGGCGTCCACATGCTCTTTGACGGCGACTTCCAGGGCGAGTGGGCAGAAGACAACGAGAGCCGTACTTGATTATAGAAGATTTACAGCGTTTTTGTCAGAGTGCATTTTATGCTACTGATTCATCAGATGAGTTGTACAGTGATGGTGTCGATTGCTGGCATGTTTTTTAGCGTCCATAGTACTCCCACGATCATGGTCGAAACGAAAATTACAACAGGCGTCTCCAAGTTTGTCTTCATTGGCAAAAACCTGAAGCGCGAGGAGCTCGAGGCTGGCTTCCGCAAGTGCGTGTGCGCTCCGCTCCGATTCAAAGTCGGGCAGCGGGTCCAGGCCAAAGTCCGCGACGGGTGGAAGGAGGGGGAAATTATCCGAACCTGGGACAACGGGAAACCCTACAGGATTCGAATTGTCGATAGCGGAGTCGAGGTGTATGGGCCGTTGGATGACGACAGGGTGGTCAGACCCTTGGACTACGTCCCGCCGACCACCGCTTGACTATGAAATTCCGAAGCGACTTCTAAAATGAACGACGATCAAGCCTGCGCGGCCCTAGTAGGAAGTTCTGATGACGTGTAACATAGGATTTGAAGGTGATAGTGATATTGTTCTAGTACTACAACAACTCGCGCATTAATGTATGGCGGCCTCGAGGAACAGTTACAGGAGCATACGGCTGGATAGGAGACTACATCAAAGTTGTATCTCTTGACAACATACGATGGTATGAGATTCAGCGATACTACTTGCAAGCTACGCCTTAAATTGCCTCGCAAACGTGGTTTAAGGATCTGTTTTTCCAGGAAATTTGAGATTGCTTTATTTGCGTGCAGGAAATTATTTGCGTGGGCGTGGGCCCGACGAGTAGCACTCCCCACAGGAGATGAGCAGGCTTGGAATGGTTCAGAATTGAAACGAATGGCTGCTACGTAGATGACCAAGACTCGAGGTTGTAATTTCACTGTACTGACTATCATGAAAGAATCGAAGAGAAAGACTTACGAACTTCTGTGTGAATGAATACTTGCCAACATATGATTACGCCCTTGCTCATGATCTCCCCGACAAGGAGATGAAAAGTATACAACACTTTCAACATCCGTGTGGCTATGCGAAATAGCGTGTACGGGAAAGCAGTTGATTCCTTTCGAGAAGACGAAGACGAAGATGAAAACCAGTACGCAGAATGAACGAAATTGACAAATTATCACGTCGGCCCTGGCACGTCGAAGACGACCTCCTCGCGCAAAATAAGAAAACCACGATACCTTCCGAATCTCGAGGATGGACCTTCGTGCAACGAGCCCTACCTCCTCCAGGATTGCTGTGCAAGAGTTCTGCATGATCATGTGCCTTGGTGTTTAGCCGGCGTGTGGTTTTGGGCGTTTTTGGCCAAAAGTAGGGCAGAGCCGCTGAATTATTTGAAGGTGTGATTATCCAATTCAAATGAGGGACGAGGGCGGGACAGAGGATGAATGTTGAGACAGCACGGCGCATACCATGCAAATATTGAGACTTTGTTTTCGATCCGACAAATGCGAAGTAGATCACGCTGCACCTGATAATAGCAGTAGCACGTGCTACGAGTGCAGAACACGACTGCTGTCCGATCCAGTAGAGAGGTGGAGGGACTGTACTGAAGCCGATATTTCAGTCGGCACTGTCATCTTTCGAAAAAAAAAAAACGCAGGAGGAGAATATGGACGATACTCAAACTTTGAACTATAGTTGGAAATCACGACAACTTTTATCGGCTGCGATGCCCATTGAAATTATCATTCAGCGACCCTGAACTTCTATACTATGCTGGAGTTACAAGCTGAAGCATATTTGAACTGATTTCATTTTTAGTTGTTGTGATCGTAGTACAGTTGACGTTATTTTTGAGTTCCACTCGTAGTATCCAAGATGGTATTACAGCTACAGACTTTGAATGTACAAGAATAGTAACCAAGTGTGATCCTACTTACGGTCACGACCGATTTTCATATTATGTAAACGTACCCGCGCCTATCTGTATCTATTTCGTC
Source organism: Amoebophrya sp. A120 (assembly GCA_905178155.1). Lineage (NCBI taxonomy): Eukaryota > Dinophyceae > Syndiniales > Amoebophryaceae > Amoebophrya > Amoebophrya sp. A120. Next base: position 2,702,422 of record CAJINV010000007.1, on the reverse strand, counting down.
AAGATCAAGAACCACAGAGAAAATAACTCCTACAAAGATGATCAAGGTAAACGTGAAGAAGAACAGCGAGAAGGATTTAGTCGAGCGGATCCGGGCCTTTCAACGCAGCACCGAGAACGGCAGTCGAAAATGCGCGGACTGTACGCAAATGGGCCCGACGTACGTCTGCTTTTTGGGGGAGGACTACCGGGTGTTCGTGTGCACGAGTTGTTCCGGGGTGCACCGAGAGCTGAATCACAAGGTGAAAGGAATATCCGTGTCGAAATGGACGCCAGAGGAAGTCGATGACATTGTGTCCAAGGGCGGAAATCAGGTGAAAAGCGTTTGTTTTTTTGATGCGGCAGCTCTTTTTTGCAACGAGTCGTGATGTCCGTGCACCAGGATCGCAAGTGCAGTGCAAATTTTGACGCGAGCCTGCAGCTTTGGTTTTTCGCTACTACAAGAAAATGAAAAGCGAGTTCGTATGCGTAGCATGGATGTAAAAACCGAAACTGCGAAACATCACAGCGAGCTGCAGGGTATTTCTCTGCTGAGTGGAACCCACGAGACTACCCGGAGCCTGACTCCGGGGATACCGCGAAAATCCGGGAGTTTATCCGGCTCAAATACAAGGATCGGAGGTATACTAGCTTGTAGTCTGTAGATGTTTGCTTGTTTTCCTACTGTCAATGGCTAAACATAGACTCGAAGCTTTGCATGAATAAAAGAACGAGAAATATGTCAAGCTCATCCACTTTCTCCACTTCAGATGGATCCCCCGGGGCCCGAGCCACCACTCAAGCAACCGCGGCTCCTACAACAACTCCACCCCTGCTCACGCATCGCGCACGACCGGCAAGTCCCCGCGCTCTTCGCCCTCCAAAAATCGGCAGGGAGGACAGGTGGTTGACGATTTCGACCCCAACGGAAATTTCGGCAGCAACACTGGTGGAAACAACGACGCAGATTTCGGGTTTTTCCCCTCAGATAATAATCCGCCTCCACAGCAAACAAACACGAAATCCACTTCTTCGTCGGGACCAGGATTTAATCCCAACTCGAGGACGCCAAGTAAGCAAAAGAAAGTTGGCGGGGGCGGGGGAGGTGATTTCATGGACGATCTGCTCTCCATGGACATGTCGTCAGCGCAGCCGCAGCCGCCTGTTGGAATGATGATGCAGCAGCCGCCGCCGCCACCGAGCGCACCCTTTCCAGGAGGTGGAAATAATGCGGTGTTAGGGATGAACAACAGCAATGCCAATGCGTCTAATTTCAATGCGATTAACAACATGATGGGGATGAACATGAACACGCCGGCAACCAGCTCAACAAGCGGGATGAACAATAATATGAACAACGCGGCAATGGGTAGCATGAATATGATGGGGATGAGCACTGGCATGCAAAATAATCCAATGGCCGGTGGAATGGCTAACATGGGCAACAACATGATGGCCCAGAACAACATGCAGCAAAACCAGAATAACCCCATGGGAAACATGGGTTTCGGCGGCACACCGCAGCCGCCGCCACCGCCTCCGAGCAACATGATGCAGCAGCAGCAGCAGTCCTCGAATATGAGTGCAATGAACAACATGAACATGATGCAGTCCGCTCCCGGTTTTCCCCAACAGCAGCAGCCCGGCTTTCCCCAACAGCAGCAAGCGACGCCAAGTGCTGGCGGCTTTGGATTCCCGCAAAGTTCACCCATGCAGCAGCAGCAGCCGCAGCAGCAGCAGACTATGCCTGGCGCAACTTCTATGGGAGGAGCGGGCAGCATGTCTGCAATGCAGCAGATGCACACGACGCCACAGATGGGCGGTGCAGGAGGTGGTGCAATGATGCAGATGCAGCCGCAGCAAAGATCATCTCCACAGCAGCTCACAAGCAGCGAGCCCATGATTGGGCAGGGCGCGATGAACATGGGCGGCATGATGCAGCAGCCGCAAATGGCAGCAGGAGCGCAGCAGCAATTCCAGCAACCTGCGATGTCTGCTTATGGCAGCACCGCTGCCACCAGTACCCCAACCCTGCAGTTCCCGTTAGGCGGGCAAGCGGCCAGTGGCGGCCTACCAGCAGGATTTGGCGGCATGCCAGGAGTAGGTGGACCACAAGCAGTGATGAAATCCCCTTCCTCAAAAGGCACAACCGCAACCGTCGGCGGAGCAACGAGCTCGAGCTCTTTGGCGGGTGGGGAGGATGTGTTCGCCGGCTTGATGGCGGCAAATGCGTCGATATTGCCAGCGCGTGACTTCACTAGGATACGGAACCCGTACTCCGGCATGTTCCAGGATCCGGCCATACAGAGTACAGATTTTGATCAAGAAAATGTTTCGTGAGTTTTGATAAATGAGGCACTTCAAGACTTCTACGGTTCTCATTCTCTGTATGCAGGGGAAACAACGCCACTTGTCTTGTTGTAGGTTCGATAGATACGTTTGACCACCACTCATGACGCCACTTTGCTGCACATTTATCAGGTGGCAATCCTTTCGAGACAATCAGTGTCCCTTCATTGACCGAAGATGCCGTGAAACTCCTTTCCGCCGACCAGTGCCGTGAACTTTCCGCACGAATGACCCAGCAGATGCAACAACTGCAGGAACATATCCAAATGCAGCAGGAGCAACTGGCAAAGCAGATGAAAAATAATCCCTTCGTGCAGCAACCGGGAGGCGGGCAGGCCGGGCAGGGAACTACTTCTGGAAGCTCTGCGAATAAGTTGAGCCCGGGCGCCGGCCTGGGGGCGATGGTAATGATGAAAGATCATGGAGGCAGATTTTCAAAACGTTTTTCCACATTTCGCTTTCCCATGCATCTTTTCTAGCATACAACGTTTATTGTCTGATGGTGATGCCTCGTGATATGCACGAAGAACATACAAATGAACACAAAAATACAGGGAGTCCCTGGCAACACTGGGATGAACCCGTTTCTCGAGGCCGCGTCTGCCGCTCCACAGCAAACGGGCGGTGGCGGTGGAAATCCGTTTTTGGATATGGGCGGCCCGCCAAATTCTATCGCGACCAATACAGGTGGTGCAGCAGCAGCAGCCAACAGCATGGGAAATCCGTTTGATTTGTTCTCGTGATGAGGATGCAGTAGTGCTGCACTTTACGCAAGACTATGATGACTATTCACGCGCGACTTTCTCAATTCACTCTCATCTTGACTATTGTACGTGATTCACGTTCATCACGACTTGTACTTCTTACTGCGGACACCATTGTAAAAAAACTAAAGAATAAACTGCAGTACGCCACTACTTACAAAATGTCACTCCACCTAGTGAATGATACGATAAAGAGGTGCTCTGTATTACCCCGTAGCTAATCGCTTTCGGCGACGACTACTTCCAGTTCTACCCACGCGTATCAGAAAACTATCTTGGACCACGACACTCCTGCTAGCTTGAATGAAACCACCGCACAAGCGAAAATCACTGTACTTGTAACGGGCGCCGAGGAGCATATTAATGTGACCCGCTGCATTCAGACACCGGGATGATTTCTTTAGCGGTCAAGTACTTGCTGGCACTGCGAAAAAATCACTTGCCGCTGTTTGTTCGACGTCGAGCGATGGTTTTGCTCTCACGTGGTGTTTCAGTGCAGAGTTTTGTTACAGTTGCACTGACTCGAGTCTGCCTCATATACTAAGCTACGACAAAAAGACGCGAAGGGCGGGCGCTTGAGACAGCGCCCGCGCTGTTTTGGGTTAATAGGCGAGGGGCAGGCCGCTGCGGTGGGGGAAGGCGAAAGCGCTGCCCGCCAGTGGCGTGCGCCGGCGCGTCGGGCGTGCGCGACGAAGTAGCGGCGCCGCGGGAGCGTAGCGGCGCGGCCCCGGGGCCGTAGGCCATCCATCGGCCCGGCGGTGGTTTGTTATAGGCCGCCCCGCCTGCCCGTCTGACAGGGGGGGGCGCCCTTCGCTGATTCGCGAGCCCCTCTGCGTCCCGCCCGTCCCGTGTGGGGAACGACTCGCGGCAGGGCCTGGAGGGACTAGAGCAGGTGGAAGGGCGGGGGCCAGCGCCCGAAAAGCCCGTCCGAGATCGTGTGGACCCCCAGAACGCGGCCCGTTTCTTAGCGAAACGGACCGACCCGCAAGTGCGACAGGCCGGCGCAAAAGCGAGCAAGCAAGGACAAGGCGGACCGCCCGAAGGTTTCCCCGGCGCCCCCGGCCTTTCTGGCGAACCGCTTGCGCCGAGCCGGCTTCCGCTCCCTCTTTGATGCGGGGGCCAGCCCGGTTGTAGACGCCCCGTGATTGTTTGGGGGCGCTCCGGGTGGCGCCCCGCCCGGCGGCGGCTCGCGCTGCCGGGGCCCGCGGGCGTATTAGAGGGGTGGCGCGAGGGGGCGCGGTCTATGCACTCCGCCCCCGGGCGGCGCCGCCCCCCGCCTCCGTGTGTCCGTCCCACGGGGTGGCGGAGGGGCCCCGGTGCCTTGTTCTATCTTGGTTCCGAAGCAGAACACGAAAAAGCCCGTGATGAAGGCCATGAAAAAGGCCGCGTCTTGCAGGAGTAACGAAGAAAACTTTCGAGCTTTGTCCCTTTGGCGAGGCCGCCGACCTCCCCGCCTTAGATAGAAAGAGGGCAAGCCGGCGACGCCATTGGCGAGAGCTTACGCGCTGCGGTTGTTCTTGCCCCGCTGTGGCTTTCCTCCTGGCCTGGCCCGGTGGACCCTGCCGCCCGGCCTCTGCAGTGTGGTGGCGCCGGGTTCGGTGGTGGGGGCGGGGGCGGCCGGGCTCCCGCTTTTCATCCAGTATGCGGGGCCAGGTCGTGCGGGGCCCCCCTCGCCCAACCACATGGCGCCCCCCCCGTGTTTGTTTATTTCGCGCGCGCGCGCATGAGACGGGCGCGCTGGCGCTGGGGTCTGGGCCACATTCTGGCGACCTTCGTTCCTTCGCGCGGCCATGGTCTAGTGGCCCTTGTGTTCTTGTCCTGCGGCAGGTCTTCGGCCTGGTTTACCAGCCGCGCGCCATTTCTTCGCTCAGTGCGAGGCCCGCCCGGCGCGATTGGTGACAAATTCAGCCGCCCAGCTCTGCATTGGTTCTGATGTTGAGTTGTTACAACAGTAGCCGTGGCGCTTGCGTGTGGCAATCTATTAGTCGCCCCATCTTTTAATGGTGGGCGCTTCATGTTCATTCTGCATTTTGGTGTTGTTGCGCCCTTCTGTTTGTTGCCATCCTGGCTGGTAAGGCGCACCAGCGCGCACTTTTGAATATATAGCACACGCAGTATTGCCTCTGCCTGATGAGTGGAGGACAGAGCCAGCTTGACGTGAGGAAGTTGAAGGAGCGAGGGCAGCGAGGACCTTTTTCTGTTCCAATCTTGGTTTATATTTAATGAGAGGGGGATGCTATACTAAACCTAATCCTATCTACTGAAATTATATGGAAAAGAAAAATCATTGCCATTCAATATCAAAGAAATAGTAAGGAGGACCACGCGACTTTCCGGTAGAGAATTTCTGTTGCCAGACGAAGCGCATCGGCCGCATAATGGCGATTCACAGCACCCCGGAACCAGGCCTCTGCAGGCTTCCCCGCACCACAACAAATGCAAATCGACCCACAACGAGGACAACTGCAAAGTTGTCACGACCTAAGGATAGAACCTCTGCACCCCCGACGGAAGTACTTTCCAAATCGAGGACGTCCGGACGTCCCACCCAAGCTGCACCTGCTATCGTGGAAGATGCGGTCCCCTTCGGAGAGTTGCTTCCCCGGTATCGCGTCCGAACACCCACGTTACTGTACAACCGGCCGGGAAGCGTTGGGTCAAACGCAATCGCGGAAATCGGTGCGGATGTGGTGGTCACGCAGTTGTACGACAAAGAAGTCTCCTTGGAAGGAGGGAGTAAGCAGGTACAGAGGGTCTTTGTGTTGTTGCATTACTCTAACCCTGCTATAGGTTGAAGATGATGCGGAGCAGCTGGTGCGATTGTGTCGATGGTTCAATTTCATGCATGACGAAACAAGCGTGCATGAATCATGTTGACTTTGATATGTCGTTTATTTCAAACAACTAGATCCTTGTCTATGTCGATCCCATCGCCGGCTGGGTGCACGCAGACCAGATCACGCTGTTACCCCCGAACTGCTGGCTGAAGCCGGTTTTTGGAACAACCTCGCACAACAGTAAATCGTCGGACAAGATGAACCACAATACGAATGGTGCCAACAAATCAACGTCCTCTTCCTCGTTTATGAAGTGGGAATGGCAGAAGTACAAAGTTGAGGAGAGCCGCAAACTGAACCTCTCCGTCCTCGCCGAGATGGTGATCTTGAACCAAAAAGCCTACGATGTGGAGGATTGTTTTGCGAACGAAATCGTCACGAGACTGCCCGGGCCGCTGCGGGTGACGAAGTGCGGAACGGTCCGATGCTTGTTCCTTCGATCAGAAGTCTCCTTTGCCGTCGGGTGGGCGTCATTGGACCGCAGCGCCAGGGGAAAACCGCAGTTGGTGCAGGAAGTAGTGGAGGAGGGAGAGTCAATACAGGAAGAGTTTGTCCTCGGAGGGAACAGTAGAGAAACAGAATCTTCCTCTGTGATTGATGAATTACAACAGGATGATCACTGCCATGAAGAAAACTCGTGTGAAATAAAAAACCGAAACGATTGGCGGAAGCAGCGGTTAGATGAAATCCAAATCGTGCAGCAGGAGCACAGAATGAACTCCCCAAGCTGCAGCAGTTCTCGGAGATCTTCCCGACAGGAGTTAGAAATCGGGCCGCTGGTTTCCACCGCCCCAGCCTTTGTTCAAGACGACCACTCCTGGGGCTGTTGCGGGGTGTTTGCGAAGACCTTCGCGTCACTGCCATCGCCAAAGAGAACCTCCTTGTCGCCGATAACCAGAACCACGGGAAAGGGAAAGACGAAGGACGGCCCTGAGAGCAGGGCGGCAGCATCGTCTTCCAGTTGTAGCAGTTCGTCACCTAGAAGTCATTCGAAGTCCGACGTGAGTTCGAGCAGCAGCGAGGAGTCGAACCGAGAATGCGGGTTGGAAGAGCAACTCCGGGCTGTTTGTGCGGAAGAAGAGCAGGAGGACGTGATTTCATCCGGCGTGAAGTTGCTGCCATCTGCTAGTAGTGTTGCTGCAACATCTTCTTTTGGCACTTCGAACTTTGCTCCGGCTGTGAAGAGGTGGAACGCGGCATCGGAAAGTACTAGAAAAGTGGATGTACTAGCAGATGAAGCTACATCATCAGTCGTCTACCCACCGAACAAGGATGCCAGCAATCACGACTCACCACTAGAACAAGCTCAAAGTAGTAGTCTCGTTTGCTCCTCCACTGCCAGCTCTAGTTCCGGGAACACGTTGATGCTGCACGAAAATGTTGGCGTGAAGAACGGAACGCCAACCGACGAAGAGCCATCCACGACCTGCGGCACGCCGACGTCGCCCGGGACCGGGACCTCCTGCACGTCCAGCTGCGGCGCAAGTGGAACTGCTTCAAGCAACAGCAGCGCGTCATCTTCGCTAAACACGCCACAGCAGCTGCTGGCGCGAAACCTCCGGGCAAAGGATCAGGGGCAACCAAATTTCTCTTCGGATTGTGGCAGAGACGATGGGATTATTGAAGAAGAGGTCTGCACGAGCCTGGATGACAAAATTCTGTTCTTCCCCTCCGAAAGTCTGTTGCAGGCGAGATTGAGAAACCAGCTGGCAAATGTGAAACCGGTCTGCAAGGTAAGTGTTTGATTTGGCTTGCTGTAGTTCACTCTCAACATGTGGTCGCGCACTTCTATTTCTTACATAGCCATAAGTTTAGAGTTGGCATGAAGTAGGAATGAACTCCGTGTGGTGGTTCTATCTGCATGTGTGACGCGAAAAGAAAAAAACAACCTCCCAACGACCAGGTCTGCTACCTCCACGTGGCCAATGTCGCGTTTGCAAACTGTGGACACGTGCTGTGTGCCGGCTGCTCGTCGGCAAGCAATGTGTGTCCGATTTGTCACAAAGAGTCACTAAAACTGAGACTGCGCTGGGATTGACGCGGATTCTTCTACCATGATGTAGGAACTGTTTTTAAATGCCTCAACGTCACCGAAAGTACAACAAATGCAATCCTACCAATGAAGAATGCCACAATCTCGTTCATTTTTATTCACGCTGGGGACTCAGGCTAGCAGTAAAAGCTTCGCTGAAAAACCCAAGCGCCGTACATTATTTCACAACAGTTCTGATGTGTAAGTGTATGATTAGTTTCTACTAGGTCAAGGTTTCGCTTTCCACAAATAAATGAATAAACAAAGAGCAGCCCACAAATCGTTTTTTATACTAACTTCCAAGCAAAATGAATGCATCAGTTTCGAGAAAGCTTCGCTCATTAGTTTTTTTTCTTCGCTTTGCTTTGTTCACCAGTGGTAGCAGGAAGCCTGCGGTTGGACAACTCAGCGAGTTTAAAATGTGTAGGATGAAGATGTTTCATTTCAAAAGGTAGAAGTTGAGGCTTCTGCCTCTTCGTGCCAAGCACACCAAATGCCCATGACATATTTTTCTCAAAATCCAAATCGTCTACGAGTGGTACGCAACAGCAAAATGCAAATGCACTGGCTACATACCTTAATTCAACGAGAAAAACTACCAAGATAGAAACCCGCATTTAATGACCCCTTTTATTGAAACCTTTTTTCTTCTATGCTTACGCTTGATGCGCTACGATATTAAGTAACAAATTTGCTTCTCTATGAGTTTCACTCCAACTCCGCGGATGATCCCACGTAGTCTCGGCGAAAAGCTCTGAAACTAAACCTTTACTACAGAGCGTCTCGATATCGCGTTAAATTCAGTACAAAGATGAAGATTAATTTCAGTAACAAAAATTTTTCAGGCTCTGAGGGAGTCCACAGCCATATCCTCTGAAGAAAGCTTGAGCAAATGTTTACGAACGAACCGATAAGCCAATGTGCTTGATCTGCGAGAAGACAAGGGCCCACACTTAAGTACTGAGTCTTCATATACTCACAGGACGCAGAAGTGGAAGTGTCATGAGGCTAGTGATGGCCTTTCCACTACTAGCGCTGTTATATTTGATGTTCGGAGTGGGATGGTTGTGGATCCGTGCCGCTGGCTCTTTCTGAGCGAAGCCATGGCAGCGGTGTTCTGCTTGTTATGTCACTACATTCTGTCAGCTGGGTGTTGAAGGTGTTCGGCAGCAGGCGCCCCCAGGGGCCGCGGAAGTTCAGCAACCCTCGGGCCCCCGACGGTGGCGAGCGCCCGCGGCCCCGCTGGGTTACGGCCGGAAGGCCCGAGGCGCCGACTGAGCTTGGACATCGGCGGCGTCAGTCCGAGACGGTGTCCCCACAATCCTGCGGAGTTTATTCGTCGCGGTAAGCTTCGAGAACGCGAAAGACGTCACGCAGAGCGAGCGACCAGCTGCGTTAATAATCTGACACGAGAGGGAGACAGCATGAGAAGCCGAACGGCCCTGGCGGCTCTAGGCGCTGAGCCAGGCTGTGGAGCCTCCGCGGAAGAGGCGCAGGCCGCCAGATGTTCGCGTGGGTGGGGCCGCCGGCAGAGCGGGTGACGACTGCAAGGGCCTTCGCGGCCCCGCCGTGGAGCAGGGGGGGGAAGACGAAAATCCGCCCGGTTTTCGGAGGCCCCGGGGCAGCGGCCGCGACAGGGAGCAACGAACGTAGGCAGGAAGAGCAGCCCGCGGGGCCTAACCAGGCGCCCGCGAGCGAACTTCGCTGGAAGGCAGCCGACTTGGCGGGCGCGATCCGCAGCCTGCGCGGAGCAGGGCCGAGACGACGGGGATGGTCCGCCTCGGGCGCAGAGGCGCGCGCAGAAGAGAAGCGGCGGTGGGGGCCTATAATTTGGCCCCTCGCTCTAGTGCCTGGCTAGAGTAGAAAGGGGCGCGCGCGCGCCGCGCCCCGGCGGTCGCGCGCCTGCACTTGGTGGCCCGGCGGCCCGGGTGGTGGCCCACAGAAGGGCCACGCTTTGGCGGCCCCGGCCCGCCGGGGGGCGGCCTCGCGCGCCCGCGGGCGCGTGTGCCTTTCTTCGGGTGGCTCTTGCCGCGCGGGCCGATTGCATGCGCCCCGAGAGCTCGCTGCAAGCCCTCGCGCAGCGAACAAGCTCGCGCGCTCCTCTTCTGCGACCCGGCGCGGGAGCACCAACTTGCCTCGTTTCCCATCCAGAGCTCAAGAGCTTCCGGCAAGGCGTGAGCGCTCTGGCGGTTGATTCATTGAAGCCGTGCGCGAGATCCTTTTCGCAGGATTTCGTGGGGCAGTCGGAGGCTACGAGCTGAGTGCATTTCTTAGGCAAAGAAAACGAAGCCACGAGATGAAAAATGGGCCGGCAGGCATCCGCTTGCATGCTGCTACAGGGGCTCGAGCGATCGAGGAGACGGGGACTTTGTTGACCGACCGGGGGGCGCGCGAGCTTGATCGTGGGGGGCAGGCCGGCGGGGCTTCAGAAGCCTTCTGACCCCCCCCGCAGATATGTGGGGCGCGCCCGCGCGCCTATAGGCCTGGCGCGCGTAGCGAAATCCCTCGCCCCCAAGCCCGCCCCTCGGTGGCCTTTCCGCGCCTTTTTTATTTTTGCAGGCGCCGCCCCTTTTCGCGGTTTTCCCCTTCTGGAGGGGGCGCCGCGGGGCCCGCGATTCATTGGGCAGCCGTCGGGGGCCGGCCCGCGGGAGAAGTCGTGCGCCCGCAGCCATCGCCGGGCGCCCTGCCGGCGCGGGGATCGGCCCGCCCGTTGCATTTGGCCCTGGCCTGTGAAGTAGAGCCCCGCCCTGCTTTTTCAGCAAGCATTTTCTTGCCTGCGCCTTGTCCACAGCCGGGCGCCCTGCCACCCGCCCTCTGGGTCTTTCTTTGGATCGTTGTGGCGTGTCGTTGAGCTCGTTTCGACACTCCCTCCCTTTGTTGGGTTCGCTAGCCTTCGTGGACCGCAGTCAGGTGTTCGCACGGAATTCGCCGGAAGTAGCAGTTTTCACCCACGCCGGACGGACCCGCAAGCACTTGGCGGGCTGCAGCGAGAGGAGCTGTCGGAGTGCTGTGGTTTCGCAATTTCAGAGAGACTCATCTCTCTGTCTCTGGGATTGATGTTTTTTTCTGGACGAGGGAGGTTGCACGTGACATGGAGAGCAGGATTTGTAGTTGCAAGGTGTGGAGCAGGGAAGATGATGATGAACGGTCAGGACGAGGTAAGTCCAACGCTTGCTCGACAGAGAGTCGCGAACGCGCAAAATTTAAGTTTAAATATGTCGAGGAGCCATCACATTCTGGAGGACTGTGCACGCAGTGTTTTTCTGGAGAGTATGTCTGATGTTTCCTTTCAGGAAGAATAATCTGAGAGTACGGCTCAAATCACAACGATGAAGCTGCGCCGTCGTCGCGATGTTGCAACTGGTGCAAAGTAGATCCTGAGCTCACTTTCGTCGTTTTCGTGAAGGTTGAGACATCGCAGCTGGTCGAACTAGTCTCGTCAATTTCTGCGAAGCGAACGACCACAGCCGAACCCGCAGCCATGCTTTTCGCCAGCAGCGGTAGTACCTCCGCCGGCTCCTCAACCGGGAAGCTGAACCGCTGGTCTTCGTTGCTTAATTGGATTCTCGTGGTTTCCCTGTTCTGCTTCGGCGCCTTGACACATTACCACGACCAGCTACGAGCGAGCGGAAACCCTGCGGGCGTCTTGACGTACTTTTTGAAGCCGAGAACAAGGCCATTAAATAAGGGGTATGGAACTTCTCCTACAGAAGAGCTAGTGGTTGCTGGTGGTGGAGATGAAGATGACCCCAGCAAGACGAGAAAAGCGAGGAGATCGCTGTCTTCGGAAAATAGACCAGCACTCGCCGGGGTGGCCAGCGAATTTGCCGAAAACGCAGAGATCGAGGTTATCAGCGACAATGGAGAGGACGAACTGCGGCTATCTTCAGAATTATCTGGTGAGGAACGCATTACAGCGTCTATGGTTTTTTCGGGGCTGTAAAAATATTGGTTTTTAAGTTTTAGATAAATTAATATTATTCCGGAACGTGTGTGTCGGGAGCGGCGTCCCCCTGTCGGGTTGGAGCGGATCCGGGACGGGCGCAACGCGGCGGCGGATTTTCGGCGACAGGCGACGCCCGCGAAGACGGCATTTTTGGACAGAGACCTCCCGGCGCGGTGTTTTTCGGACCATACAGGTAGAGGGGGCGGCCGGTTTCGGACGACAGACACAACCAGTGGTGCAATATTTTTTCCAACACACACATCCGGCGGGAAAAATATCCGTCGATACAGGTTTTCCTGTAATTAATTAATTTCTGAGAAACTGAGTTTCTGAGAAATTAATTAATTCCTGGAGACCTGTGTGTCCGCTTCAGGTAGAAGGAGGTTGGTGATGGTGGCGCGCTACCTTTATTTGCCCAGCTTGCGCAAGAGCCTGCCTCCAAGCCCAACTCGTTGACAGATCCTCCGCTTGGGGGAAGCGACGGACCTGGGTTTGCGAGGCCGCCAATGGCCGCGCCCTCAGTCATCTCCGACTGTTTGCCTTTTGGTTGCGAGTGGGCAAATCATCAATGCATGATGGAAAAATCATCAACCAACGGAGAATGGGGTGGGCAAATCATCAATGACAGGCGGACATCATCAGCCGGGCAATGGTAGGGCAAATCATCAGCCAGGCAGGCAATGCATAGCATGGGGAAAAAAATCGGGTGGGCAAAGATCACCAGCCCAGTGCGGCAGCCTGCCAAATCAAGGCCGGGGCTGTTCGTCAGTGCGCCTTCGGTGGCTATGCGGTTCATCAGGGTGCTATGGGCCAACGCCAGGGCCTGCTCCCCCCGCTCGCGCTCTGCCGAGGATGCCGGATTCGCGCGCGGGGGCCGGTGCAGGCGTCTTTGCGTGAAGGCTGCAAAGGCCTTCACTTTTCTAGGTCAGTCCGGCGCGGGCGAATCCTCCTGCGCGTGCTGGGCGGGAAGTGTGCGCGCGAGCGCAAAACACCAGAGCGCGCGCGAGCAAATCTGTGCACGCGCGGTCGCGGAGGCACAAATCGACCGCACTCGCGCGCGCACCAACCAAGCCGCAGCCAAGCCATCAGCCAACGCGCACGAACGTCGCCTGCTCGTCGCCAACTTGCCGAAGCCAGGGGCGAGTATCAGAGCGGCTCGGCGCCGTTCCGACCTCCTTATAGCGGAGCGCCACACAGAGGCGATCCGGGAATTAATTAATTTCTCAGAAACTCAGTTTCTGAGAAATTAATTAATTCCCGGACTGTGTGTATTGGAAAAAAATAATTTGGACAACATCGTGTGTGAGGAAAAAAATATTTGATGGCTGTCCTGTGTGGATCTGCATGTGCCCAGGGTGTGTGTGTGTGTGTCTGCTATCAGTGCTTGTTTGTGTTGAAATTAATTCGCGAACTGATGCACATGTGTGGAAAATTTAATTAACGCAATAGAACACATATGCTCTTCTTAATTTTTACAACCATTGAAAACAAAAATCATACACCAGGTCTGGGGACTTTCGCCGCTCCCGACACACACGTTCCGGAATAATATTAATTTATCTAAAACTTAAAAGCCAATATTTTTACAGTATCGTTTTTTCTAATCAGGTACTAGAACGATCACGTCGAAGATGATTCTTGTTGTGTAGGGTCCGTAGCTCCTTTGTGGTATGTCTTGGATCGCTGTTGTTGGCCGTGTTCTTCACACCTCCTGAAAACAAAAGCAACACTTCTAGCCTCACCATTATCCCGCTCTCTCCACGAGGAGACCGGCGAAGAAGCGGCCCTCCACGGCGAGGCGCGAGTATGGACGGTGATAACGCTCTTTGGCCTCATAATCGTCATGTCCATCGGCTTCGAAGAGTTTCAGCATGGACTGATACATCATTACAAGGTATTGTAGTGCGAGCGATATTAATGAAAATTAATTTTAATGATCATGATGCTGTTTGTCATTCGCTGTTTGTCATGCCAGTATGTTCTTGCAATGCGCATAACGACCAGCACCACACTCCGACTCTGCTCAAAACTACAGCACACCGGGCAGACGCAGATGCTGAAGATGATAGACGCTATGTTTAAGGAGCTCACCATCCTCGGCTTTGTCGGTCTAGCGCTGATGTGCATCGTGAAGTCCGGCGTATTGACCGCTGCGGCGGTGATCATTTTCGAGCACCACCACCTGAAGAAGCACATCCACCAGCACGAAGAGGCGATAGAACACTCCGAGGGCGGGGAGATTGTACATCACCACGAGGTGCATTATGATAGGTTGTTGCTGGAGCGGAGTAGTGGCTCAAGTACGAGCGGTGCTGGTACTGTTGTTCCTTCCGAGCCGTCATCACCACTAAGGCAACTACACGGAAACTTTCACGACCCAATCGCCGCGGAGCTTTTTGAGCTGTTTGAGGCGGTATTGCAGCAGTCTTGTGTTGAATGTTACGTCGAAGATGCTAGAGGCGGTATTGGAGAAGTTTGCACATAGATACGACACCTGAGTTTTATTTGTTCGTGCAGAGTACAAATTAATAAAAACAAAAAGAACAAATCGACTTTGACCACTTACTACAACAGGTTCACATGATGATTTTCTTCGTCATGGTCGCTTTCATCGCCTTAGTCGGCTGCCTCCTCATTCAAAGCGGTATGACCAGAACGAAGTTCCACCTTTGCCAGAACCTCCGACCAGATCAGAAGCTGACCTTGAAACAGAAGCTGCTAGGGGGGCCGACGCTGATTCAGGTTTAGAATTGTTGGAGTTACACAAGCATGTTGCAACTGCAAGCCAACGTCGTGGAAAAAAATGCACTTCATCTGTATGTGTATGTTTTCCCATTAACATTGCAAGCTTCCCACAATCGTCCAAAAATCAGGACACCATCGAGTTCCGGCTTTTCCAAAAAGAATTTTTCCATCCCTTCGACACGAAGATGCAGAACCCCGAGGCACACCCCGCGTCCTTTGATTTCTGCGAGTACCTGGGTGTCTGCATGGCGGATTTCGTGGTGAAATTGGTCGAAATCCCCTCGGTGTCCTTCGCGACACTGTTCGTCTTACTTCTCGCGGCAAAGCCGGCATTTCGGATGGAGAGGGAAAATCGAGAAATGTTCATGCTGTGTCTAGCCTGGGTCATCTCCGGGGTGTTAGTGGGTGTGGTGATCTTCGCACGAAGAATATACTACGAATTGCTACCCATGGAATACAACCCGACAAACGCTTTATCACTCGCCTCCTATAGCATGGTAGGCGCGACCGGGAAGCCGAAATATCAGACACGGACCTACAAACGTGGTTCGGGGAAGCTGATTGCAATAACACACGGTATAATTTGCAAATGATCATTTTTGATGGAAGCTTTCCATGCATGAACATGCTCTAAAGCTAAGTAGTGTTGCTTGTCGTGCTTTATTTATTTTGAACGGAGGGCGAAGCAAGCGTAAGCCACGTGTAATGCATGCAAGAAGTAGGAGACGAATAACAATGTAACGGTCACTAGTTGTACACCAGGCACCCGCGCCCCGAATAAGCAGGAAGCGCTCTTCCCCTTCTGGCGCAACGGACCCGAACTTCTTGCTTTCACGTTGCAGATCGCGTTGTTTCTGCAGGCCATCATGATTTCTGTGTACCTGGTCCACATCCTGCCCGAAGAAACGCACTGGTTCCAGCCGGTCATGCAGTTCGTTCCCCTACTGTTTTCCCTTCTCGTCTTGTGGCCTTCAATATGGAATGCAAATATGTCTGGGTCTGGAAGATTGCCAGGTTTGTCATGCTTGTCTCACATGACAGCTGAATCTGTAATGCGCGAGCAGGAAAAAAGCCTCTTGCCTGTCATGCAAAAGTGCAATTTGCCGTGCGGAAATCGAAACACGAAGGAGCCCAGAAACTGGTCATGCGTGGCTGCGTATAATTGCAATACGCCCACCATTCACAAACTAGCATCAGAAGCTTCCAGACCCAGACATCTTTGCGTTTGATATTTAATCCTCTACCTCTTCACGATCATCACCTCGACCGGAATGATGCAGCAAGACGAGATTGTCGAGGAGATCTCGCGAAAGGTGGAAGCAGCGCAGTTCAAGAAGTACTCGACGTTAATCACGGAACTGGAGGCGTCCGCCTTGGTGCACCAGATTAAGAATCTAGACGACGGGAAAGTCGGTCTGAACACGGCGTACGAAAAGTGGTTCACCGGGAAGTTGACCGAGTTCCACATGACCGTGCCCCGGGAGCAGCAACACCAAATCGCGGAAGTGTTCAAAACCTGGGATAGGGACATGAGCGGTGCGTTCGACGAGGGGGAGTTGTCGGGGTTACTGCAGTCGCAGGGACGATCGCACGCCGCGATCGAGTCCATCCTCCGCCAGTGGCTGTTGTCCGGGGTGTTCCGGCCGAGGATCGACCCAAAAACGAACAAGGCCGACGACAAGGAGGTATGCAAGAAAAAAACTGTGTTTGTAAGTGTAAGTGTAACTTTGCCTTGCAGACGCTGCAATACAGTTTACACTACTTGTCATGCCGAATATGTATCAGAGGCTATTTCAATGCGTGTTTCCGCGTACTAGCTACGCTTGACAGGCTTTCTGTCATGCAACACAAATCTGTGATGTTGTTCCTGTAAAAAAGTTTACACTTGCACAGTTTTTTCCTTGCATAGGAGGAGGGGGTGATGTACAGCGACGAGTTTAAAGTTTTCGTGTTACTAGAGCACGAGCTAACCGGCGGGGATTTCGACGAGGATAGGCTAGAGGGATGGTTGTCGCAGGTTTTAGACAAGAACGGTGACGGGTCGGTTTCCGTTCCGGAATTTTTGGACTCCCTAGGCCCGGTCTGCAAGGCGGCGGACATTGATCTCCCTGGGGTGGCGAAGATGTTCAAAATCATCGAGGCGAGTGACAACGAACAGCAGGAAGTGGAGGAAATCAGCATCGCGAAAGTTTTGATCTGGCTGAAGAAGTATGCGATTCAGAAGCGGAAGGATTCGGACGGAAAAAAGC
Organism: Amoebophrya sp. A120; assembly: GCA_905178155.1. Classification (NCBI taxonomy): domain Eukaryota; class Dinophyceae; order Syndiniales; family Amoebophryaceae; genus Amoebophrya; species Amoebophrya sp. A120. The sequence goes on along the minus strand of CAJINV010000007.1, from coordinate 2,685,522 downwards.
GGGGCTTCATGATGTCCGGCGGGGGCGGGGATGCGCACGCCGCGAATGACCGAACAAGAGTCGCTGACGAGGGGATGGCCGCGCCGAAAGCGGCGAAGTCACCCAGCGGAAAGGCCGGGAGCCCGGCGGTGAGTGGCGGAACCAGTGCTGTTCCGAAGGCGGCGGGGCCGGGGACCGCGGCGGTTAAAAGCAACTGAGGGCGAAGCTACTTTGTCGTCTTTTTCAGTTCTTTCGGCGGGCGAAAAAATCATCGTGCGTTTTGGTATTCGCGAACTTCTCATGACTACTGAGCTTTTTTGACAAAGTGATATACAGTGCAGCGCGGCACAAAAATGGAGAATCCATGTTAGCTGCGTCTGCGGCCGCGAGTGAAGACGCGCATTTATTTTCCAACTGACCTCTCGATCGAAAAGAAAAACGTAGAATCAGAACGAATGTTGGATGTAATCGAAAAACACAGACCTGCAAAAAAGATAGAGAGCCGAGACGACGTACTGCAATGTTGATGGAGCAGTATGCGCACGCGCTCTGAAAATCAAATCAAACTTTAAAAGGATGAAAAACCAAAAAAAAGTTTCGTGGCCGCCGTTGATGAGGCTTTGCTTTCGGATAGAAAGATTCCCATCGAACTCAAGTGGACAAGCATTCTTGGCCTTGAGGACGCTGTTAAAAATGGTAAAGAAAAAGATGAAATATGAAAAGAAAAACCACATCAACCATAGTTAGCCGAAAGATTCGAAGAAAAAGTAAAAGGAAAATAAGCTAGTTTTTCTAGAGTTCCTGGCGCATCTTCTGTTCCCCAGCTATGAAAAAATCACGAAGACTAGCGTCAGTACTTTTCAACATCAATTATGGCTCTCCTTCTTTATCTTTTCCGATCTGAGTATGATGAATGCGAAGACCACACCGGACATCAGAATAAAACGCAGGGTCCAAAAGAAACTGAAAGTCCATTGTGCCAGAAGGAGTTTTGCTTGCATTTCCGCCTGAGTTTTAATTTTGCAGATCAAGTTGTGCTGAAGGACAAGGACTCGATCCGGAAAAATTCGCATTAAAAAATAGGATAGAAGAAGAAGTGTCTGATCAAGAACAATATCGATCTAGGTTTTGATGTACGATATATTTATTTCCAAATAGTTTAGTTATCTCGATCTCGAAGATAGAAGACCTTTCCCAAAACTATTTCCACACATCGAAAGAGCGTACGAAATATTTGGTGTTTGCCACAGTAAATTAAAAGTAAATCATGACGAAGCTCTCCTTTTCCTCTCTCCTTCTGACCTCATGCAACTTCGCTCTGACTCAACTTTCCGTGCTACCCCAGAGCGCCGAGGGTGCGGGATTTGGCCGAAAGAATGGTGCAGGCGGACTGTTGCTGGCATCATCTCGACAAGAGCAACACCGCGAGCAGCAGGAAGAGGAAGGAATAAAGTATGCAGATTTTCCTTTTCCCGTCCCGGCACGAACGCCAAAGTCTACCTCGCAGCAACAGCGGCCGGTAGAAGCTACGGAACTCGAAGCCACGGCGGAGATCAGTGCGATTCTTCTCGGTGGAGGGGAGCGCGGTCATCTTCAGCCGGGAAGCGATTTTTCGTCTCCGCGGCCAACTTTTCATGGTGAGGGAGTAGAGTATGACCTAACACGATACTACAGGCAGGTTTGCTCCACTCCCGACCCCTATGCGGGTGCGCGTCCCGGGGCTCCGCCGCCCGAGCTCAGCTCCGAGCACCGTGCTGGACGGGGTGTGCATTACCACAAGCACGTGAGTAGACATCTTCGCAAATCATCAAATAGTCCAGCGAAATCAAAGTCAAATTCGCACGGCAGCAGGAGGGGGGGACGGGAGCAGCAACCGCACCAGCGCGACCATAATATTCAGAGGGAAGAACTACATCCGCGGCAATATCCGCGACATCCGGTCGTCCCACCCGACTGTGCTAAATTCTTCGCAGCCGCAGCGGCAAATCGAACTGCGGCTGCTAATGTCCAATTACATGGCGCCGGCGCAAATGCGACGATTTCAGAAGCGGAAGTTGCCGCTGGCACTCCGGAGGCACGGAAAAATGGTGATCTTCATGTGCGGGACCATCTGTACGCTGAAAAACCTGAAATTGCAGCTGAAGGAGCGGGCGCAGGCCCATCTACATTAGGCGAAAGTATCAAGGTACCGGAAAGGGAAACTACGAGCGAAATAAAAATAATTTCAACGACGCAAGACAAGGAGCGCATCGAAGGGGCCGAGAGCAACACAAAGGCCACGATGGGTACGGACGTAGCAGATTCTGTAGATTTATTACGTGACCTTCATCTTGCGGATGGGTTCACTGAAATGGAATTCAACCGAATCAGCGAGAAAAGAGACCGCAGGGCCTCGCACGCATCTACTGCGGCGAGCACGAGTGCGGGGAGTCCGCCGTGGGCAGAAGAGGCTGCAGGTGGGCGGGGGGCGTGGCCATTTTACTCGTTCTCCTCGGATCTAGACGCGGACAATGATGAAGAAGAAGATATAGATAAAGATACCGATCCAGAGGTCACTAAAATCACCGCATTGTCGTCCATAAACGCTCTTGGTTCGACGGCGCAAGAGCGGGAAGAATTGGTAGAAAGAACAAGCGGCATATTAAAGTCGTCGACGGACGGAGGCAGCAGCACAGAGCTCCTGCCGGTTGACGACCATGATCATGACCCGCAGCCTAGCCCCGAACAAGTACCGGAAAGCGAGGCGGTTGTTTTGCTTGATGACGATGACACAAAATCGCAGGTCGCGAACGCAGAGCTCGTTGCCATGTTCGGCGATCTGCAGCTGGACCACTGCGAGTTTGATTCACAGGAGTCTTCTGGGCGGGAGCCTGTCAGGTTTCATCATGAAGAAGCGACAAATAAAGCACCCGCTAAAGAAGAGCTCGACCACGGCCCTCTGTCTCGTCCTTACTACAAACCACCCCGCCCTGCCAGTGGTAGAAATAAGGCGCGGCCCCCGACGGACCTGCGGGTGAATACAACGGCACCAGCTTGTTGTAGAAGTAGCTCCTTGTTTCCTGCAGCAGACGCTGGCTCTTCGCCGGAATCTCCCGAGGAAGATGCTGAGATGAAAAGCTATCTGAATTTTCCCGAGGTGTCGCCGCAGTCCACGCGAGTCCCGTCCGCGTCCCCTAGCTCCGCTGGCGGGAGTCCAAGCGTGGTCGGCCCTGTACTGGAAAACGACGAGCCGGTGGTGCCGGAAGGAGAGCACGGCGGAGAAGGCGGCTGTGAGTCCGTGTTCAAAGATTTGCACCGGGCGCCGCCAGCCGTGGCGGAAGATGCAGGTCATGATGCAGACGAGCAGACCCGATTTAACGCACTGTTGGAGGAAAGTTTGAAAAGTAGTTGCTGGACGGTTTCGACGAGCTGCAAAGGCACTAAAAAAGTAGATACGAAAGGAGCTGCCTCCGCTAGTAGGACAACTGCTGTCGGAGTCGGCGCGGAGGCGCCGGGGCGTAACGATAAGAATGACATCGGTAATATGGCATCCTTGTCTTCCTCCAAGGAAGACAACGGCGAAACGCATCCGACAGCTCCTGCTGAGTCGCTTCTTCATGACGGAAAAGAAATTCTGCGAGGTGCGAAACAAGCGCCTCTTTCTGTGCTATCGCGAGGACCACGGGAGGATCATGACCAGAAGGACGCAGAACCTGTTATCATAGGCGTTGCGAGGCAAATTCAAGACCAGGATCCGAGTCGCAAACCACTCCTCCAACGAGAAAAGGAAAAACCTTTTTCCTATGGCAGTAGGAAGGACCATCATCAAGATGAAGTGAGCACGAGGAGCCGGAAATCCGCCGGTATTGTGCAAGAGCATGAATCAAAAGTACTAGAGACCACAGCAAGCAGGACCAGGAGCAAGCCACGAGGTACTACTTCTCCACGGCGCGCAGCCGTTTGTTCCCCGCGGCGGCGGCGGATCAGTACTATTCGCGAAGAGGTGCTGAGTCCGCAAAATAAAAAACCTGCAGGCCCCGCCCGCATGACCCTTCGTGAGCTGACTAACGGGGAGGTGTCGTCTTCATCCTCTGATGACGATGTCCAACTCCTCACACAAGTGCCGACATCCCAGGCGCTTGACGAAGGATTTTCCGCTAGTATGAGAAAATCTGCACACCTGCGATCACCAACAAATAACGAAATTAAAATTGAACACGAGAAGAGAAGACAGGTTTTGATGAACAAAATTGCAGCGCCGGCGTTATTATGGATTGCAAATATGTCTGGGTCTGGAAGAATGCAAACTTGTCATGCGTACTTCAGAACACAGGAAAATCTCTCATGCATAGGTAGCAAAAGCTGCTCACTTTCTGTCACCAAAGTGGGGGATTTGTCATGCGGATTCGGCATTGCGGAACCTTCGCGAAACCTGTGATGCTGGAGCTTCCATGCCAGACCTTCTGCGTCATGCAAAAACAGCATGACTCTTCCAGACCCAGACATTTTTACATTTGATAGTTATCGAAAGAGGATATGGCCTACATCACGCGGAAAGTCGGAACCTTATCTGGCCGTCTCAGTTCCCCCGACAGCGCGTCGCCGCCTCCACTTGCTCGCGGCCACAGGAGAGGCAGTAGCAGTTCGAGACATCACAAAAGGAGAGGCGCATCGTCTTCGGCGGAAACACGTCCACATGATCTTCGCAAAGCTGCTCCGTCGCTGAACTCTGTGATGGAAAAATGTAGTTCGCAAGAGCCACCTCTAGTACAACTCAGCGAAGTAGATGTAGACTCAGCTTCCTCTACTGGTGTAGAAGTACTGCGGCTCTCCCGCAGTGCGGGCGCGGTGAACCTGGATGCTCATTATCGGGCGGGTCTAGATCTAGTACAACTTCGTGACAGAGGCGGGACGACGCCGAGCGTCCAGATGAAAAATCCTGTAACTGCGGAGCTCAAACGCGAACAGCGTTTGCAGTACGTCGAGCACATGTGCAGCTCAATTCCCGGCACAACTAGCGACGTTGAGGTGCTGTACTTCCACTTATACGAGCTGCAAAAGTTTGCAAAGACGCGGCTCCAGGCACTGGATACTCTCGCACGGTTAGCGGTGCGAGTGGACGTGGCTGCGGTGGAAACATCTCGCTCAAAACGTCACGGTAGAAGTAGGAGCGCGAATAAACGCGAAGGACCAACATCTCAAAGCTCTAGTGCGCCTCTGATTTCTCGCGCCGCGCTGGCTTTGACGCTACTGCATAACCTTGTGCACGAGGAGATGCCCGCGACCTGGAAATTTCGTGCGCAAGGCGAGGAATTACTGGAGGCGGCAGTGGAACGGTTGAGGTCTTTGAAATCGGCCGTGGCGGAGTCGGTTTTGGAAGTGTACGAAGGGATGACGGCGCAGAAAACAAATGCCAAGCAAAGTAAATTAATACGCCCAACATGGTGATCATTTGTGGGCCCGGTCGAGAGGAGGGACGTAGAAGACCACGGCGCTCGAGCATCAGACAGAACGAAGACTTGGCGCGGCGTGGATTTGGTGCGCATCTTGGCTTTCTGCTAGATAAAAAACGGGCAGGATTATATGCTAGTTAAACTACTGCCACACCTTGATGTACTAGGCAACAAAAAATCCAATGAATAGAGGCGGTATTCAAAAAATGACGATCGAGGTTGTTCTGTCACAGGCTTTTGTGACCATGCATAAAAATGAACTGAAAATAACCTTCTCAAGAACTAATTAAGGACTCGGATGAATTTGTGACCAAGGGTCTTGACGGCCATATTCGAGAATATAGAAGCTTCAGTGTTAGTACATCAACCTCAATAACCTAAAGATATGCTCGTCCAGCAGCAGTCATAAGAAGGACGAAAGTTGTAATAATGTCACGTCGGCAGCATGTACAATATACTTTTCCTAGAAACCCCCATGAGTACCAAACGATTTGCAGCCTCTTGCCCTTACCATAAAAGTTATATAGACCTAAAACACCGATCGCGCTTCCCACATCGGCCTCCAGCTAGCCGTCAAGTGACATGCTGAGGACCAGAAGAGCCTTCACTGCGTTGCTTGCTGTATGCTCTCTCTCATCTTCCGCATACTTTTGCTTTGTGTTTGTCAAGTTAGTACTTAGAAGTTCACAAGCCGGAGGCTATCGATGTAGTGGTTGGAGAAAGAATTTTTATTTGAAGGAGGCAGTTCTTGTCGTTGGTTCGCCGGACCACAACCACTAATTACGTCGGGTAGAGAAATGACGATTTGGCTTCAGTAGCGGTCTCCTTCACACTGACGGTGAAAAACGAAAAATGCAAGTGTTGCAAATATCAACCGTTGCGAGGAAGACGCTACTGCACAATGTCAATCTCTCGTGGTTTTTCATACAATAAAGTAGGTGCTATGTAGTTTCGCAGAGTTTTGGCGCGTGCTGGAAGTATCAATCTATTTAGGGGTTTCGTAGTGGTAGCAGAACAAGTCAGAATCGCTCCCGTCTGACCTTCGGTGTAAGGTCTCTTCTCATTGAGTAAAATGACGGATTTTCTGTCCACTTTTTTGCACTCTCTCATTATGATACTTCCACTTTTCATGAATAATGCGACCCACTGGCGACATGGATGATGTAGCGCAACGACTTACCTGCAACTACTTTCATCTTGGTTTTTTTTCCATCAAAAAAGCGTCGGCAGTTTTCAAGAATGCATACAAGAGAGCGCACAGCAAACAAGCGAACCGACGCGACTGAAACATCAAGTTCTACCAGTGTCTATTAGTACTCGCGACGAAAACTTATGGTCCTTTGGACTGAATGCTTTGCTTGTTTGGATCATTTTGACTGTTATTTTGCAATTAAACAAAAAGAAAAACAAAAAGACTGATGTTTTACGCTCACTACCTAGTAACTGTTGTAATACTTATAAATGTTTTTATCGATTAGGATTACCCTTTGGTTTGTTGGAAACGCTTTGCACTTCTATCGCACAGTGCCGCTTTTCGTGGTTGCTGTATCGGTAGGAATTAAATGCAGGTCGTGAGTGAGTCAACGACCTCTACTTTTTTAGAAATACGAGCATTCGTATTGTATCCATCTGTCTCCTTGTGTTTGTACATTATGTTGTTCCTTTGCATTGCAAGCGGCAAAAAACAGAAAGGCTTACCTGAATAAAAGGTCATGGGTTATCTTGACTCGCAAAAATAAAACTTCGATGCTCTGCTACCCTGCGTGATGGAAGTATGCACAACTTCAAATCTGCAGCCGCCTTGCCCTTGCGGGTTCGTGTGAGCGCTGCTCGCCTTTACTATGATCGCGGTGTTGGCTGTTCAAGATCAGCTTCAGAGGTTCGTGGATTTTCACTCTGAAGACTTTGAGTGGACCGATAGTTGTGGAGTAATACCGTTTATTGGAACATCAAAACTGTAACTGCCCTCGGTAGCAGCGAACGTTTTGAGCGGTATCATTCAGACGAACACATATAAAATTCCGTCTGAGTGGCTACAGTATCATGTATGTGAGAGACAAACGACAAGCAACATGATGAAAGATCATCATGTTTGTTTTGGGTACGAGCTGTCCGCTGATACAAAAACCAATGTGATCGATGATGAAATTGAAAGAGCTTTTTGCGTGGACCACGAAGCTGCTGAGAAAAATCAAAATGAAACCATTTTAACAGATGAAGAACAATCAAGATGTTCGAGTCTCCGTTGTCGAAAGTGTTGCTCCGCCGAATACAAGACGGGGACCCGGAGTTGCAGGTGAAGAGAGGAATTCTGTTGACCGACCAGACACCGAAGGACAATTACCAAAACGGAACAACGGAGGATGTAGGCCCAGGTCCGGTTTCGTTTTTTGACGCTGGGCGCGAAGAAGATTACGACTATGCTGGGCAGGAAGGGGAAGATGTTGGTGCCGAGATCGAGGGAGAGGACGGGGAGGGAGACGGGTACTACGCCTACGAGGATGATGCGGTAGCAACGGAGGGCAACGCCAACGGCAAGTACGTCCGGGCAAAAGAACCCCCTCCACTCTCCGACTACGAGGATTTGCTTCTCCACGTGAATGAAAACGTTCTACCCCCACTGGGGTTCTCCGTGCAAAAGCGCAGCGCGCCCGGTACCAGTACATTGGCGAATAAAGGCCGTCACCGCGCCCAGGCAGCTGGAGGCCCTCTGTACCTCGAAGTTGTGACCATCGAGAAGGGTTGGTGGGCGTACGACCACCTCGCGATCGGCGATCTGCTGATTTCCGTGGAAACGAATCGGGATAGAGTTTCTGCGGATTCTTTGAAAACGGTGTTCGACTGGGAACTGATCCTGCACCAACGCCCGTTGACGCTGTTTCTCCTGCGGCCGCCGGGTGTTTTACCGCCGGGGATTGTGGAGCAGGAGCGGGCGCGGTTGAACATGGTAGTGGGGCCAAAGTTTGGCAACATTTTTGGAGGAACAGCAGCTGGAGGGGAAGGAGCTTCTGCCCAGCTGCCAGGAGATTTCCAGCAGCGGCACTTGAAAAAATCCCTCACCGAGCTCGCCACCGGAGAGCACGGCGCGCCAACGGAGCTACTGTTGAAGCAGATCAATTCGGCGAGCCGGAATCTGGTGAAAACGAGAGCGCTGGAGTGGGGGGTTTTGGACCAGGAAGATGAGCGTGGAGGTGCGGGTGGTGTTGTGTTGCACGACGAATTGTACAATGACGACCGGCGAACTACAACTACCCGCATGAAGACAATAAACGATCGTCGCCATGTGGATCAGCAGACGGCTTTTGAAATGCAGCAGGCCCTGGACCAGGACCGGGACCACTTTAACCGCGAGGGATGGAAAATTGCGATGCGCAGGGAGCTCGCGGAGGCGAAGGACCAGCTGAAGTTTTCTGTCAGGAGCACCGGTGGTGGTCGTGTAAACAACCTGCTAAAAAACGACCCCGCGGAAGTGAATGACCGGCGGTTTCGTTTACTATTCTCCTCGGAGCATTTGGAAGAGAGCAGCCTCGGCGTTCCTAATTTGGACGAAAAGTACGATACCACAATTGATGACCGGACTGTGAACAACCCAACGTCGCCCCTCTTCCACCCGGAAATGTGGCGGGCCGCGACGAATCCAGGAGGAGATGAAGAAGACGAAGCGGTGGCGGATTTGATAAACCGCTGGGCGCCGAAAAGCTACGCACTGAATTCGAGAAACACGAGCACGACCAGGCTGCCAACCTCGGCGTTGAATGCGCTTCAGCGAAACTATCTGCAACAGAGTAATTTTTTGTACCAGAATCAACAAACAGGCTCAGGAGGCCCAAATGGAAATGAAGATGCAAGCGGAGCAAGAACCGAATTCGAAAGCATCCTCTCCCGGGTCAAAGACTTGCGGGAAGACGGACTTGCGGGACGGTTGAAAGAGGCGGAGGAGAATTTGTCAAAAAAGTTTTCGACTTCAAAACGTGAAGACTTTCAGAAGTACTACACTGAGCTTCTGGAAATCGAAAATGCGGAGAAGCTGCTAGCCCGGACGAAGACGAACTACAGGGGCGGAACGCGTGCGATAACCCAGGCGAAGACCAAACAAGCTGCAGATCAAAAATCAATCTCGGCGCAGGACAAAACCCTTGCCATCATCCAATCTCTGGAGCGGCTCGGCGATAGGTTCGCGGAAAGGACTGGTGGGGCGGGTAGCAAGGGGAGACAGAAACAACAAGACGAGGGTGACGATTTTGAAGAAAAACCGACCCTGACCGAATCGTACAAACAGGCCGTGATTCAGGAACACGCGGAGTTCGTGGCGGAAAAAACCGCCACGGCGGTGAAGCAAGTGATGGAGCAGGAGCAGCGGAAGCAGCGACTGGAGAAGTTGCAGGACTCGATGCTGAAATTGCAGCAGGAGCTGGAGCAGCAACACGAAAAAGCGGACTTGATTCAGAAGCAGAAAGAGAAGGTTTTCGAAGCGGAGAGACTTGCGATGGAGAAAGCGAAGCTGAATGCGGCGAGTGCTTTGATCGCGAGGAAAGCGGTTTTGAAGAAACAGATTGACGGAACGTTAGCGGAATTGCGGGACAACAGTGTTGCGTATTCTGCTGCTTCTGGGGGACAAAATTTTGGAGCCAGTGGCCATACGACCGCCGAGGCGATCAGAAATAGGATGAAAGCGCTAGACATTGCTTCCGGGAAACATTACAAGAGGCGAATAAAGGAGTCGGAAAACTATGCAGAGGACGATTTTTCCGCATCTTCAACATCCGGGTACGACGAACTACAGCGAGCGGCAGAAAGAACAGCAGACGTCGAAGAAGAATTCGACTCCGAGGCAGAATTAGTAGGTGTAGAGGACGATGCGGGAGAGGATTCTGAAGCAGAAGTACAGGAACTCCAAAATGCACAGCCAGGACCTCATCAAGAAGAGAACCAACTTTCCCCGGACTACGTCGTCGGCGCAAGCGGAAGCAGTAGTGAACAAGACGATGTTGAAGAGGATATCAACTTCGAGCAGGATGAGTTCCCCGACACGCCGGAGCCGTTGTCAAGTGAAGCCGGGGTGAGAAAAAGTGAGGGCGAAAATGACGAAATCGAAGATGCGGAGGATTTGTTCGAGGAAGATAATTTAGCAGGTGACGAATTCGGCGACCAAGACCAGGAGGCCGAAGACGAGTATTTCATCGACCAACAAGATGATCAGGACGAGGGCGAAGTGTTCGCAGGCTCGCCAAGTAGCAGCAGTAAGGGATCGCTCTCCTCAAAGGTTGTTGGGAATAGAAGCCCGCTGTTTTCGAAAATCGCTGATGTGGTGGTGAGGTCTGCTTCCCCTTCCGAAAGGAATAGGAAGGTAAACTTCCTTGTTGATGAGCCTGGCGCAGCGAATGATGAAGCAGAAGATTTGTCTGAGGCCGAGGATCGATTCGAAGGGGATGAGGATGAGAAAAGTAGCAGCAGGCTTGGCGGCTCGCCGGTTGTTCATGGAGACGAGGAGGAGCATGAAATCGTTGCGGCTGCTGCGGTGATCGACACGTCGAGCCCCGCCGAGCAGCAGAAGCGTGCTCAAGTTGCTACTGATGGAGTTTATGCTGAGCGTGTTGCAGCCACAGGGGACGTCGTAAATGCCCCTGAAGAGGAGGAAGCTCAAGCTGCTGCTCAACTTGAGGTGGAGGAGGGCGATACTCTCATGGCTGAAGAGGAAATTGAATACGAAGACGATAGCAGCGGGTACCCAGAGAGCGTTTCATCCGGAGATGAAGTGGAGAAACAGGAGGTATTGCAGCGCGACGTGCAAATCGCAGGGTACAACGATGCAACCGAAGAACAAAACGACAGCTACGGAGGTGAAGAGGAGGAGGAGCTCGAAGAGAATGAAGAGTTAGAACCAGTAGCACAAGATGAATCCAACCAAAACGAATTTTCTGCACCGCCGGCGCTACCTCCAGGAGCTCCTGAACAATCCCAGCAGCCGAGCAATGTTTTCGCCTACTACGGAAATGAAAGCGGTACGACTAGGCACGCAATCGACCTCGAGAAAGAGATGAAGGAACAACACCTCCTCGAAGAGCAATTCTCTGCACAAGCGCACACGTCGACCAATGCGGCAGAAGTGACGAAGACCGATGTGAAAAATGATTCAACTCACCACTTCCTCTTCACGCAAGATTTACTCCAGCGACATGGAAAAACCGCCGAGTTTCTGAATGGAAAAAGACTAGAGACCGACATTAAGAACCTGCAGCGTGATTTAGACCTGTTGTCGAATGACCAGTCGAATTCTTCTTCTCATGAGGACGACCTGGAACCACCAGCATTTGCGCGATTTGCGCCTCCGAGGAGGCAGATAGAATTGCCGACGAGGACGCGGAGTCTAAGAGGTAATGGTGATGCGGACCCGCCAGCAGGATCGAATTCTACTGCCTTCACTCCAGGAAGCTCACTGGCGCAGTCGAGCTCCACTGCTTTTCTGCCTGTCGTTCGAGGGCATGTAGTCGAAGAAGGTACCGGGGCGAGAAGGAACGGGACGCTAAATCCAGAACAAAAAAAGCAGGAGCATTCCGCTCCTGCTGACGACGAATCGGAATCTTGGTCCGCGTGGCGGGAGCGGGTTTTGGACACGGTGGACGATTTTGCGTCAGGGCGACTGTTTTCTTCGTTGACGAGCGACTACGCTTTGTTTGGGAACACGAAGATTTTTGCGGATGAATCGCCGGGAAAGGGGAGTTCCGCCACAGGGGGATCATCTTCCGAGGAGAACAATGGATCGGACTAGTGCTGCGATGCAACGACCGATGATAGATAAAAAACATGTTCAATGTTAGTTTATGAATGTTTGTAAGATGCACGGAACAAATACAAAAAATTCGGCTGTAGTTTCATAGTAAATGGCAATGAATTATGTAGTCGCGTTTGTGTACGTGAATGTTCCGAGAACCTGTAGATGAACTCTGTAACTTCTCGTGGCTTTCGTCCGTTTCGTCTAGTAATGGAAGATTAGACCATGATCACTGACAAAGAAAAAGTCTAGACGGGTCGAGGCCACCTCGCAATAGTGCCGTTTCACGCCCACGCAGACATCGATTGCTTGTTCGTTCGCGCAGAGAAGTTGACTGAAATCTTGTGCGTTCATCCTGGACCGCGAAGGATGCGCTGTGAGTGAGGAGAGGTTCTTGAAATATCGTTTGTTCCTGCATCCATCGGAGTTCCTAGTTTGTCGGGGGTGGCTCCCATCTATCGTTTAGGCATCTGGGGCAGTCGTCATCTTCATCGTATTTGCTTCACCCATCGCATTCGGATTTTCGCTTTTAGTTCTCTACTACGAGATCGCTTTCGTTATCGTTTCCTCATCCTCGCTTTTTTCGACCCCTTCGTGCCTACGCTCGTTTATCATTTCGTGTGTTGTATAGTATTCGCACCAACTTCTAAAAGTATAAAATGACCGGAAGCTGTCGTGGACGTTGATTGAACATTTGCGACTTGTTGAAAATTGTGAAAATATCCTGAGTGCGTACTACTAATGTAACGACGCAGCAACGCTACAGGCAAAATGCTAGCTCAAAGACCAGAGGGCCAGAACGAAGACGACTCCACGACCATGAGCAGCCCCACCCCAGCAGTTCCCACCAAGCTCTCTGTCGGCATCCAGAAGCTGAAGAAAACGTTTTTCACGCCAACCGTCGTGGCGACGGTGGTTCTCCTCTGGGTCGTGGTCGTTTCAAAACTTGTCGTGGACAGGATCGAAAATGCGAAGGGTGTTTCTGGAGCAGCGTTTACGTTCAAATGGCGAGAACACGAGCAGCACTCCGGAAAGGAGCGTATGGCAGCACTTTCTACAAAGACAAATCTCCGCAGCGGCACGACCAATTCAGTGGCGAGCGCAGCAGCGGAGAAAGATTCGCAGCCTGCACCGGACTCATCCACATCAGAGCCGTCTTCTTCGTCACACCCCCTGGCCGCGGTTCTGTCCCTGCACCCCTCTAGTGCAACCCGGAAGAGCATGACGAGCGGTTTCAAGAAGACCAGTTTTCGAAAGCCGAAACCCGGTGGAGGTGCAGCTGCTGCAGCGCCAGTGCCGGCAGCCGCGACTGCGTCGGAAAGTTCGCGGCTCAAGGCCGCGATTGACGAGAGTGGCAGCATGACGGACGCAGTAGAGGAGGGTGCCGCGGAGAGTCAAACGACGAGCTTCTCAAGCAGCTTCTTGGCGCTGACGGTCGAGACGAAGACGACCATGTCGGAGAAGAAATCGAGCACGGAGAGACCCCCAAGCCAAGGTGATGTTGACATGGTTGGCGACGAAAAGGATACAGAAAAAGATAGAAAAAACGCACCACAATCAGCAGAAAAGGATCAAGCCCCTGAGTCAGCACAACGAGAAGCATCGAAGACGAATGCAGATGACGAAAGCAAGGAAGCTGGCGACGACGAGAGAAACAAACCAGGCGCTTCCGGAAAGCCCCAGGCCGCGGCTGACACCACCAGCAACATTCACAACAACTTCATTCGTGGTGAGAAACTTGCTCTCCTGATTTTCTGCGTCGTGATTCTCTTCGTTGTGCTCCGAGAGCTGCAGATGAAGATTTCCGAAAAGTTGAAGAGCTCCGGCCACGCAGCGCTGCTCGACGTTTTGCGCGCCAGCTGCTCCGCGATCTTTCCGTTCACGATTTTGGTGTTTGCAACTCTGATCATTCTGAACAGCGACAGTCACGCGTTTTCACATTTCAAGTCTAGAAATTTTCTCACGAGTGCCACTTCGGGAGAACGGGTGGCAGTTGACTCAACGACAAACGAGGCGTCTGTGCCTGATGTCACCCGCACGATCATTTTCTTCGCGACCGCCTTCCATGGCTTTTACTTCTTCATGGTGTTTGCGGTCTTGCTTCTCGCCACGAGGCAAAACTGCGAGTGGCGGTTGGTGGAACAGACCTGGGTCCCCCATCTCTTCGACGAAAAAATGGGAAAAGCTACCCCTGTGAAGGACTACGTGTCTGTCAAGAGAGTTCTGGAGTATCACTGCACGAGACGGGAATTCTTCTACCCGTATTCCCAGGAACTAGTGCTCGCGGACAGGGGTGACAAACAAGGAGGTGAAACTGGTGCTGGTGGCGGGACAAATTCAAGTACAGCGTCTCCATCAGCGTCACAACATCTGAACCTGCGGCCCCACCCCGAGGTGTTTCCCTTTCACAAGTACCTGCGCCGGCATTTGATGCAAAATTTGCTGATCGATTTGATCCACATTCCGCCTTTCTTACTGCTCCTGTACGGGATCCTCTTCACGCTTTTGGCCGAGCTGTGGCAGAAGGTAGTAGCCATGATTGCGGGGGGTGCCACAGCCGTTATCGCCGGCAGCGGAAACAACAACAGTGCAAAAACTTACGTGAGCGGCAGGGTTCTCCTCCTCGACATTACCACCCTCGGCCAGTTTCTCATCGTACTCACGCTGTTCGGCGTTTACCGACACCTCCGGAAAGTTAACCGGTGGCTTTTGCCGACGAACCTCCCCCCACAGGGGAATAAGAACAGGAATAAAGATTTTGATGAGTTCTATTGGAACAACCAAGCACAACAGCCGAAGTACCTCACCAGGCCCTTTAAAAAGATCCGGAAGACGGCGATGTGCGGCTTGGCGAAGTATTTTCATGGCACCATCCATCCCTCAAAACACGAGAGCCTGTTTTGGTTCTCCCGGCAGGGACCCCTGAACATTCTGCAGCCGCTGCAGTTGGCGTTCTGGTTCCAGATCGTGTTTTACGCGATCTGCTTAACCCTCGCCTTGTTTTTCGACAACACTGCAGCCGGCGGAGCGGTGGATGATCACGAGAAGGACTACGCCGCTGCCCCGTGGTACACGTTCCCCTCCGCTAGTTTTCACGTGCTGTGCCAACTATTTCTCGTCCTTGTCAGTTTGCTGATGCTGTGGCCACTGATCCTACCGCTGTGGACGATCGCAACCGGAACGGGAGAACTGTTAGACGAGGAGGCGATAGACGCAGTCGCGCTCGAAGAAAAGGGGCGGCTGGTAATGAGAAGTTGCCATATTATGCGTTTCATAGAAGTAAAGAAAGATAGCAGCTTTGTTTGTAGTTGATCTCTCCAAAAAATATTGTTGCCCAAAGAATCAACCATCGATAAAATTGTGAAGGATCACGGTCAGAAAAATAATCATCAGGTTTCCCTGTACAAGCCTTTGGCCGGCGAACTGCGCACCCAGGCGCGTCTCCGTGCGCTTCGCAACATGGAGCTCGACGAGTATGAGGACTGGCGGGCCGAGCAGGAGCAGAAAATCGAGATCGCAATCGACGGGCAAACCGCCGAGACGATCGCCAGCGCATTTCAGGAAGTGGACGAAAACGACTACGCGCCCGCGTTTTTGATGCTCGGTGGCGGTTTGGTCACCGCGGACGAACAATTGGCAAATGAATTGGCGGAGAATCTTAGGGAGGAAAACCGGAGCCGCCGACTAGGATCCGAAAATTTTTTTTGCACGAGCACACAAATAGTTGCGTTTGGTCGGTATGAACCCTGGGGCGGCTCAAGTCATCGCTTCGCATTCAGAAAGTACAGCGACTGTGCGAATTCCCGCCAAGAGGCGCAGTCATTGCCCTAAATTGTTGCGATGGCAGGGGGCCCCTTCAGACAACACCCAAAGCATCAGTAAAAACTGGGCGCCCGCAAGTAGCGCAAGCACTTGCGCCACCTGGCTGAGCTGCCTCATAGTGGTGGCCGCCTCGGCCGCGGACCCCGCCCCACCGTTTGCGCCACCGGCTGCCGGCCAAGCGCGCCGCCCCGCGCGCGCCCCGCCCCCGCAGGGCTTTTGCCGGCCGCCTCTACCCGGGCCCATGCTGCCGTCCGAAGGTTTGGGCCCCTCCCGAGATTTCCCCGGATCCGGGACAAATCCGGGATGTTTTTTGGGCCAGATATTTTCCAGGAATTTTCGCCAGATTTCGGCCAGATTTGACAAGGATTTTGTTGGAATGTAGGCGGGGGACGACTACAAAATTTGAAGCGGATTTGCCGGGGATTTCGCGCCAATCGGCCCCCCGGAAGGGGGCAAATCCTGGGCCAAACCGGGGAAATTTCCGGGAATTTCCGGCCCTCCCGGATTTGGGCCAGATTTGAAAGGGATTTATTTTGTTGGACTGTAGGCGGGGGACGGCGTGGAAATTTGGCCCGGATCTGGCCCCGGCCCGGACCAGGCCGTCCCCCGCCCCAGCGCAAGTCTCCCGAGCTCTTCCGACCGGGCCCGCTTCCGTCGGATGGTGGGGGGCAACCAGAGAAAGGCCCACTCTTGCCAAGAGAGGCAAGACATGATGGACATTGATGGGCAGGACATGTTTGCTGGCACTTTCAAACAAGGGCCGCCAACATCGCAGGACGATGATGGCGAAGATTGGATGTAAAGACGATGAATGAAGGGGAAAAAAAGGAAAGAGCTATGACCGACCAAAAACAACTATTTGCGTGCTCGTGCAAAAAAAATTTTCGGATCCTAGTCGGCGGCTCCGGTTTTCCTCCCTAAGAAACTTATCAAATGCTAATATGTCTGGGTCTGGAAGAATGCAACTTGTGATGCGCATTTCAGAACACAGAAAAGTCTCTCATGCATAGGTAGCAAAAGCTAAAGCTGCCCACTTTCTGTCACCAAAATGGGGAATTTGTCATGCGGATTCGGCATTGCGTTTGCGGAAGCTTCTCGAAACCTGTCATGCTAGAGCTTCCATGCCAGACCTTCTGCGTCATGCAAAAACAGCATGACTCTTCTAGACCCAGACACTTTTACATTTGATAAAACTGCGGGAATACAGTGCCATTTTTGCAGAGAAAAGACAGCTGCTGCCATCTTCCGCGGACGAGGAAGATGGCACCGCGCGGAAGAGTAGTAGATTGTCCACAGAAGTGCAGGTCACGGTGGAGCTGTTGCTAACCGATGTGTTGCTCTTCCTGTGTCTAGAAGTCGACGAATTTTTCCCGGATTGCTACATACCGATATTAAAATCCTCGCCCTCGTCGTCGTCCCAGGTGGGTGGACAGAAGCAGAAGATGTCAAAGGCAAAAACCACGAGGAACCGAGACGACGCGTTTTTGATGCAGCATTACCTGCAGGAAGAAGTTTTATTCACGAAAAATAGCAGTAGTGAGAGTTTTTTCCAGGTTCAGGAACTGAATTTCTCCTCTTCTGCCACCCGGGTGCAGGTGGAGGAGCTCGGGTTGGCGCTGCAGCCCGTCTTGACGAAGTGCAACCTGACGAATTTGCGCGACATTGACCGCATTTTTCGACTCGTGCAACCACCTCCGGGTAGTTCGATGCAGAATGAAGATTCAGCTGTTACATTCGGTGGGGACGTCGAGCAGAACAAGAAGTACGGCTCCTCGCAAGTAGCGAACTGTAGTCCGTATTTGATCTACACTCCGTCGACCATCAGTGTCTCTCATTTAGCCATGTGGTTGACGCAATTTTTGAACAACGGTGCGGGTCGTGCGAGCAAACTGTACCAACACGAGGACAGTACGTCGATTGCAGCAGGAGTGGTCCCAGGAACTACGAACAGGCAAAGCAATTCCAACCCGTTCTTTGGCAACATCAGGAACAACGACCAGCAGTTTTCCCTGTTCAGCTTGTACAATCATGGGTCTGCAGCTGGTGGTGACAACACGCCACCCTTGCCGCCCATCCAAACCAGGGGCAGCGGCCGCAGCCGCCCGCTGGTGCTGCCCCTCTCGGCAAACAGCTTGAACGGCGGGAAGTTACCCTCCATCCCGACGCCGGCAATGAGCACAGTGTCCCGGGAGAAAGCACGGGCAAGACGCAGTTCCGTGGGCGGAAGTAGGACCAGCAGCGCCTTACAGTTACAACCAGGGGGGATGTTAGGAGCAGTGAACCAGCCGGCTGCTAGTACTTCTTCTTCATACGGCTTTGATACAACAGGAAATGGCGCAGGAGATGATCAACTTGTGGACCCGACAAAGCCCATACGGGGCGTCCCAGCAGTTAGTGGTCCACCGGAACAAAGTAGACAAGAGAAAGATCCTCTCGATCCACCGCTGCCAGTCCCTGTTGTGGACTTTGGCGGCAGTCAGTCAGCGGCTGTTATTCCGTCTGTCGTGATGAAGCCCGGAGGTGCTTCATCTTCATCTTCCACAAGAAATCCGGCCTTGAAGATGGAGGCCGTGGTGGAAACGAGTGCGGCAAATAAAGTGGTGGCGCCCTCGTTGCGTGACAACAACCGCCGTCGGTCTTCCGCGTTCGCAAAAGCCATCACGAATAACTCGGCTACTTCCTCCCCGAAAGGTGTGAATCCAATTACTTCTTCTACTACCGGTGCAGGAGCTGGAACTCCAGCGTTCAGCTCCACATCCTCCGGCGCGCCAAAAACAGTCAACCTTCTCGTACCAGAAGCAGACCAAGTGCCAACAGTCGTGCCCGGAGCGAAAACAATCCGCGGCACTTCGTCTGCCGTTGGTAGCAACATCAACGCAACTACCTTTTCCAATCGTCCGGAAAGCTACGCTATCTACACGCCGGAGCCTAGCAAGGGCGCGGCTAGTATCCCACGGGTGGATCTGTCGGAAAGTAGCAGGTCGTCGGTGGTGCCGGGCTCCAGTGGCAGTAAGCAGAGTGTTGGGAGCAGTGGCAGAGGACAGGCGAACACGTCGGAAGAAGAGACCACAACCACAGCAGCGGTGCCGAGGACCGAAGTGTAGAAGTGGAGCAGAGTTCTTATTCTTCATCTCGAAGGTATGTCCTCTAGCGTTTTGGAATGTGGTTTCAGATTCAGAGTGGAAACATGATACTATTTCCGATAATATGCACAGGGGCGGGCGCAGAAGATCATGCGCTCGTCTTCGTTGAAAATGAATGAAAACGCAACAACACGACTTATACTGGTGTGTTGCAGCGATAGCGAAATAAAAGATGAGTATAATCAAACACAATAAGAACAAATCTTCCATCGTGAGAACGTGATTTCGCCATCTTGTATTCAAAAGTCGAGAAGCGCACCGAGCAGCAGCGCTTTTCAAGAAAGAGGACATTATACTGAAAAGAAATACTATGTATAGCACTGAATGTATAATTTGATGTAGCAAAGATAAGTTTGAATTTCAACAACTGTACGAATCACAAACACTAGATGTAGATACGCGACTCAGGTCGAGTAGACCGAGTGTCATCGATCAACTAACAACCGAAGAAAAAAACGAATGTACAAAATTGACGTCGTGCAACAAGATATCTTGTAAAGCACTACTGTAAGGAAAATAATGCGCCAAAAAGACGCGACCGCGACTTGTACTTTTTGCGTGTACGCGAGAGCCAGAACGAGACGCAGATTAGTTGTAATCGTACTTGGAAGTAGTTGACCACCAATGTCGATGTGATTGCGTGAGGACGCTGCGGCTGGCTGGAGTACCAATTTCCAGCGCCAACTTGCGAAGCCACATCCACGCTACATAATCTTCACTGTAATAAATNCTCGATGACCCGCTCTGGGAGGACAGCATCACACTCGAAAAGGAGTTTCGCGACAACCCGACGGCGCAGCGAAAATCGGAGAAGCGGCGGGAGGAGAATCGGAGAAGCAGCGAAAATCGGAGAAGCAGGAATTTTCGCCAGATTTCGGCCAGATTTGACAAGGATTTTGTTGGAATGTAGGCGGGGGACGACTACAAAATTTGGAGCGGATTTGCCGGGGATTTCGCGCCAATCGGCCCCCCGGAAGGGGGCAAATCCTGGGCCAAACCGGGGAAATTTCCGGGAATTTCCGGCCCTCCCGGATTTGGGCCAGATTTGAAAGGGATTTTGTTGGACTGTAGGCGGGGGACGGCGTGGAAATTTGGCCCGGATCTGGCCCCGGCCCGGACCAGGCCGTCCCCCGCCCCAGCGCAAGTCTCCCGAGCTCTTCCGACCGGGCCCGCTTCCGACCACCCGCTTCCGTCGGATGGTGGGGGGCAACCAGAGAAAGGCCCACTCTTGCCAAGAGAGGCAAGACATGATGGACATTGATGGGCAGGACATGTTTGCTGGCACTTTCAAACAAGGGCCGCCAACATCGCAGGACGATGATGGCGAAGATTGGATGTAAAGACGATGAATGAAGGGGAAAAAAAGGAAAGAGCTATGACCGACCAAAAACAACTATTTGCGTGCTCGTGCAAAAAAAATTTTCGGATCCTAGTCGGCGGCTCCGGTTTTCCTCCCTAAGAAACTTATCAAATGCTAATATGTCTGGGTCTGGAAGAATGCAACTTGTGATGCGCATTTCAGAACACAGAAAAGTCTCTCATGCATAGGTAGCAAAAGCTAAAGCTGCCCACTTTCTGTCACCAAAATGGGGAATTTGTCATGCGGATTCGGCATTGCGTTTGCGGAAGCTTCTCGAAACCTGTCATGCTAGAGCTTCCATGCCAGACCAGACCTTCTGCGTCATGCAAAAACAGCATGACTCTTCTAGACCCAGACACTTTTACATTTGATAAAACTGCGGGAATACAGTGCCATTTTTGCAGAGAAAAGACAGCTGCTGCCATCTTCCGCGGACGAGGAAGATGGCACCGCGCGGAAGAGTAGTAGATTGTCCACAGAAGTGCAGGTCACGGTGGAGCTGTTGCTAACCGATGTGTTGCTCTTCCTGTGTCTAGAAGTCGACGAATTTTTCCCGGATTGCTACATACCGATATTAAAATCCTCGCCCTCGTCGTCGTCCCAGGTGGGTGGACAGAAGCAGAAGATGTCAAAGGCAAAAACCACGAGGAACCGAGACGACGCGTTTTTGATGCAGCATTACCTGCAGGAAGAAGTTTTATTCACGAAAAATAGCAGTAGTGAGAGTTTTTTCCAGGTTCAGGAACTGAATTTCTCCTCTTCTGCCACCCGGGTGCAGGTGGAGGAGCTCGGGTTGGCGCTGCAGCCCGTCTTGACGAAGTGCAACCTGACGAATTTGCGCGACATTGACCGCATTTTTCGACTCGTGCAACCACCTCCGGGTAGTTCGATGCAGAATGAAGATTCAGCTGTTACATTCGGTGGGGACGTCGAGCAGAACAAGAAGTACGGCTCCTCGCAAGTAGCGAACTGTAGTCCGTATTTGATCTACACTCCGTCGACCATCAGTGTCTCTCATATAGCCATGTGGTTGACGCAATTTTTGAACAACGGTGCGGGTCGTGCGAGCAAACTGTACCAACACGAGGACAGTACGTCGATTGCAGCAGGAGTGGTCCCAGGAACTACGAACAGGCAAAGCAATTCCAACCCGTTCTTTGGCAACATCAGGAACAACGACCAGCAGTTTTCCCTGTTCAGCTTGTACAATCATGGGTCTGCAGCTGGTGGTGACAACACGCCACCCTTGCCGCCCATCCAAACCAGGGGCAGCGGCCGCAGCCGCCCGCTGGTGCTGCCCCTCTCGGCAAACAGCTTGAACGGCGGGAAGTTACCCTCCATCCCGACGCCGGCAATGAGCACAGTGTCCCGGGAGAAAGCACGGGCAAGACGCAGTTCCGTGGGCGGAAGTAGGACCAGCAGCGCCTTACAGTTACAACCAGGGGGGATGTTAGGAGCAGTGAACCAGCCGGCTGCTAGTACTTCTTCTTCATACGGCTTTGATACAACAGGAAATGGCGCAGGAGATGATCAACTTGTGGACCCGACAAAGCCCATACGGGGCGTCCCAGCAGTTAGTGGTCCACCGGAACAAAGTAGACAAGAGAAAGATCCTCTCGATCCACCGCTGCCAGTCCCTGTTGTGGACTTTGGCGGCAGTCAGTCAGCGGCTGTTATTCCGTCTGTCGTGATGAAGCCCGGAGGTGCTTCATCTTCATCTTCCACAAGAAATCCGGCCTTGAAGATGGAGGCCGTGGTGGAAACGAGTGCGGCAAATAAAGTGGTGGCGCCCTCGTAGCGTGACAACAACCGCCGTCGGTCTTCCGCGTTCGCAAAAGCCATCACGAATAACTCGGCTACTTCCTCCCCGAAAGGTGTGAATCCAATTACTTCTTCTACTACCGGTGCAGGAGCTGGAACTCCAGCGTTCAGCTCCACATCCTCCGGCGCGCCAAAAACAGTCAACCTTCTCGTACCAGAAGCAGACCAAGTGCCAACAGTCGTGCCCGGAGCGAAAACAATCCGCGGCACTTCGTCTGCCGTTGGTAGCAACATCAACGCAACTACCTTTTCCAATCGTCCGGAAAGCTACGCTATCTACACGCCGGAGCCTAGCAAGGGCGCGGCTAGTATCCCACGGGTGGATCTGTCGGAAAGTAGCAGGTCGTCGGTGGTGCCGGGCTCCAGTGGCAGTAAGCAGAGTGTTGGGAGCAGTGGCAGAGGACAGGCGAACACGTCGGAAGAAGAGACCACAACCACAGCAGCGGTGCCGAGGACCGAAGTGTAGAAGTGGAGCAGAGTTCTTATTCTTCATCTCGAAGGTATGTCCTCTAGCGTTTTGGAATGTGGTTTCAGATTCAGAGTGGAAACATGATACTATTTCCGATAATATGCACAGGGGCGGGCGCAGAAGATCATGCGCTCGTCTTCGTTGAAAATGAATGAAAACGCAACAACACGACTTATACTGGTGTGTTGCAGCGATAGCGAAATAAAAGATGAGTATAATCAAACACAATAAGAACAAATCTTCCATCGTGAGAACGTGATTTCGCCATCTTGTATTCAAAAGTCGAGAAGCGCACCGAGCAGCAGCGCTTTTCAAGAAAGAGGACATTATACTGAAAAGAAATACTATGTATAGCACTGAATGTATAATTTGATGTAGCAAAGATAAGTTTGAATTTCAACAACTGTACGAATCACAAACACTAGATGTAGATACGCGACTCAGGTCGAGTAGACCGAGTGTCATCGATCAACTAACAACCGAAGAAAAAAACGAATGTACAAAATTGACGTCGTGCAACAAGATATCTTGTAAAGCACTACTGTAAGGAAAATAATGCGCCAAAAAGACGCGACCGCGACTTGTACTTTTTGCGTGTACGCGAGAGCCAGAACGAGACGCAGATTAGTTGTAATCGTACTTGGAAGTAGTTGACCACCAATGTCGATGTGATTGCGTGAGGACGCTGCGGCTGGCTGGAGTACCAATTTCCAGCGCCAACTTGCGAAGCCACATCCACGCTACATAATCTTCACTGTAATAAATACATAGTGGTTAGCTTAGTTTTTCTTTGCTATCGGTAAAAACAGGTGGCTGGTCGGCTTAACACTCACAGCTGAGGAAGAAGGTCGGTTTCAATTGCCGTGCAACTCAAAGAATACAGTTTTACAACTGTGGAGATTGATGTCGGTAAACGTGAACGTGAATGTCGTGCATCTGATTTACGTTTTCCTTTTCGTTCGCGACTTCTGTGACGGACTTCTTTAGCGGATAAAATGCGGCGAGGCAGGACACATCCTTCGGTTTGGAGTTTCTGTCTCCGAAGAAGTGTGGCATCGGTTCGAGAGTTGCATAAAGAAATCTTTTAGTCGCTTTCAAGTTGAAGATATCAGATGCCAACATCGGTTCGTTCACTCCTGATCTTCCTGTTCGTCCATACTTCACCGGCATTTATTTGCGCGCAAATCATTTACGGCCAAGTTCAAATATTAACTTAAGCGACTTTATTCACCACCAGTTTCTCTGCTTTATTCAGGTCCTCTCTTTCAAATAGAAGCTAAACAAGAAGTAGAGGAACCCTCAGGCTTTTTGTTTTTTGTACAATAAACCAACACGATTCTCTTAATTTTCCTGCAACAAAACCACTCGTTGTCAGTGCCTTTTGTTCTTTTGTGATTCTCCTTACCCCTGCTCGTGGCGCGAAAAAGCATGGAAGCTACAACTGAAGAACAAGTTGCTGACGTCATGCAGCAGGTGGCTCACGACGAATCTGCGCCTGCCATCGAAGGTGTACACGCGGCCCCGCCAGGACGCAGGAGCAGGAGCTCCGCTAAGACGGTTTCCACGCTTGGTGCAGCGGATGAGGAAGTTGACAGCTACCTACCGCGGTCCTTCGTTTGCTTCACTTGCCGCGGATACAACGGAATTGCGCTAACCCTGCTCTCCATCGCCTCCTTTTGCCACTTCATCTCCATTCTGTGTTGGCAAGGCCACTTGAATGTGACTGAAACGCTATCCGATTGTGAAAGACTGAGACTAGAGGTATCACCATCTTGGCCGGCATCGAAAGAACTTGCAGCCTGCATTACCTTTTCTCCCTTGCACCACCAGCGCACTCTCTCTAGTACTTTACGCATTACATCAGCATAGATGTACAACTAGAATAACCTTTTGATGGCGCTCAGATAGATGGCGATAAAAAAGATTTCCGTTGCATAGACCTGGTGGACGGGAGCGACGTATGCGAGCAAGGAGTACAGCTATCCGCTGAGCTACGGCCGCGTGGTGCTGGGAGGCAGTGTTGAGAACAGCGATTCCGATGCGGAGTACGGGTCGCAGTTGGACTTTATGCAGCAGCGAAACTTCTACGAAACCCGCGTGTCTGAGCTCTACGGAATCGACTCGGCCGGGGCCCAGTACGTGGCCGAGCACCTGGACAGCTACTGGTTCGAAAAGCAAATCGGCACCAAGCAGAACGATGGGGACGAGGTTTGCGCCACCGCTACCGGTTTGTTCTTCGCCGGATTCGTGTTTTATGCAAGGAGAAATTTTCTTGATGTTCACCGTGATTGCATATCACAATATCTATCACCTATTCGCATTTCTCTGAGTGACGAGACCGCGAGGTCGGAACACTGCTAGGCCTAGGGTGGCGTCTCTCGTCGATGCATTCGCGTCATTGGAGCTCCCGGGGGTCGAGGTTGTTGTATAAAATGTGAGCGGAACAACAAAAAATTTTCCAATTTGCATACGTTCGACATTTTGTGCACCGCGTTCATCGCGCTTGCGATGTGGAAAAACTACCACCCGAAGGACGACGTCGAGACGCCGAACTCGCACCGCAGCAAGATCGCGGTGGCGGTGCTGACCGTCTTGCTGCTGGGGGGCTTCGCCTGCGCGGTCGCCAGTCTCGGCTCGTGGCAGCGGTGCTGGGACAAGGTGGAGCTGGCGTTCAAGTACCACATCAAGGAAACCACGACCAAGTGCGACAAAAACTTGAACGCCGCGTGGTGCACCGAGCTGGGCATGGGCACGGAGGAGTACACGACGGCCTCCACCACGTGGACCTGGGGAAAAAACTGCCCCGCAGGCGGTTACAAGTGCACCCACATCACCAGCGTCAACGGTGCGGAGCCCGATGCCGGGTACATTTTTCAGTGCCTGGCCTGCACATTCATGATCCTGGGCACCGTAGTTGCCGTCGTGGCTGCGTTTCACCCGCCCGACTGGGGACCGACGCAAGAAGATGCCTACGATTTCCCGGCAACCGGAAACAACCAACCGGGGTTCGGCACCTCCCCAGCGTTCCAGCAAACCGGCGGAGTCATGGACCACTACGACTACTACCCGGCGCAGGAAGGCAGCCGCCGTGCTTCACAGCGGTACGAGCCAGGGCGCGCGTCATCGGCTGGCAGGAAGTCGCGCTCCCCGCGGAACCGTGCGCAGGAAATGGAGCTCTTCCCGCAGCACGCAGCCGTGCGAGCAAACTCCTCGCAATTCAGGTGACCATTTCTTGGAGGTAATCATGCTCATGCAGTTTTTGCTACTGAACATGTTCCGCGCCACCACTGGAGCTAAGTGGCGGAGGAACAACTCTGGTTCATCAATCTGAAGTTTGTACCTGTGAGGTTCGGTCTGGTTCATGCCTTGTTTGAGATGCTTTATTCTACTGTTTATTTCTTTTCTCCTACTTCTGCATCAAAACCAACACCAACAACGCTTTTCTTCAGGTGAGTAAACCTTTGTAAAGTATTTGTTTTTGTTGACTGACTTTGAGCTATAAATCCTTCGTATTAACTTGTATCGTGCGGTATTTTTTCATTTGTATTTGAGGTAGGGCTTGCTAGGTTTCTATGTTTCCAAGCAGCTGCAGCTGCTCAGTCGAATCGGTCTGGCATTTAATCGCAAGGCCTCCTGTACTTTTCGCCCCTTACATACCGACGATTGACTCCTGATTGCTACTGTATTTTTTACAACCTCTACTGACAGAGTCGAGTTACAGATTGTTGTACGACTACGACGCAAATAAGTACGCGCACCTCGTTTCTCATATTCATCGTGTTGCAAGGAACAGGAAATATCATAAACTCTTACTCTACTTTCTGTAGCATCAACATCTTCTGTAGTTCTTTGATAAGAGCCTAGTACAATAACGAAGCTTACTCAACATCTGTTCGTTGTGGCCTTCTCTCAGCGTGAGGGGCGTATTTGATGTTCGAATCTTGTCGTTGTAAGGGTCGTGCCCGTCGGTGTGCCTCAGAATTGATCTTTAACTTCATCCCCGTGTATGAAAATGAATCGTAAGTCCTCTCTCGTCGTGGTTTAATATTAATTGCTAGTACCGGCCACAAGATAAAAAAAGAAAGCATGATCAGGGTTCCCTTCTCTAGTTGTCCAGTGGTCGTTGTGTTGGGTGGATAAGCATGAACGTCAGGAATCGAAGATTTTCTTTTCTCGATTTGCAAGAAAGCAACTTCGTCGGTCGTGGAACTCAACGGAGCCTTTGGAAGAAGAAGCACGTCTATTTGTGGCGCGTGTAAATGCTCTGGCTTCAAGCACCACCGTCGTCTTTTCGCTTCTCTGCTTCGTCTGAAGAAAATATATAAAAGAACAGCGCCGGTTGTATTTATTTGAGAAAAAAATTCTTCCTATTTTCCTTGAAACTCAATTTTTATTCGCTTGGCAATCTACCGAGGAACAAGTTGAAGGTTTTTTTGAAAACAACAAATTTCCAAGAAGTTTCTCAAACCTAAAAACAAACGCTTTTTGTCAACAATACACTCACACGGCACCAGTACACCAAGGATCGAGAATGTATCTCCAAGATCATTATTGGCGTTTGAACTCGTGCTTCGACGAGGGGCAGGCCGAGCTGAACCGTAATCTGTCCGAAGTCCAATCCCTCGACATGTTGATCCGGGACCACCGCGCGAAACTCGGACAGCCCATGAAGCCCTCCATGGCCCGGACCTACGGCCGGTTTGGGGGGTTATTGCCGATGGAAAAGCCGGAGGGCGGCGTGATGGCGCAACCGGATTTCTTGCAAGTAAAAGTCGACGAAGACGAGGACTCGGAAGACGACGAGGATCAGGCGCGTGGTGACCATTCCGGCGGGGAAGATGACCACGAGGGCAATGAGAACACGATTTCCGGTGCCCCCGAAACGTCGAAGTTCACAAAAACAGACGGCGGCGAGAGTTCGACGCTGAAGAACAGTACTACGAGCCGATCGCAGAGTTTGTCCGAGGAACAGGGCAATGAAGATGGAGAGAACAGAACCGCGAAAAAGAACAAAAAGCTGACGAAAAAACAGCTTGCCCAACTTGGGTCGCCGGAGGACGACGCCACAAACAGGTTAGGGAAGTACTCGCCAGACGGATTTTTGGGAAACGTGGTCATGACGGCCCAGGATTCCGTCGACGAATCGACCTGGAAGCAGATGCCACCCAGTGCGTACGAACGCTTGGCGAAGGACTACTGCAGGGGTTTGGCGGAAAGAGAAATGTTAAACCGGCGGTTTTTTGACCCGGCGCAGAACCAATCCGAATTTCTGTCGCAGGTGCTTCACTCAATCGACGGGACCAGCTTTGATGCGGTAGTAATAAGAATAACCAAGTTGAAGTTCTTTTGAATTTAAGCTATCTCTAAAGGACAACAAGTTCGCTTGAAAGCCATCTAATCTATCAAATCTTAGTCACCACGATAACCGAACAATTACTGCCCGCCACGTGCCAGCTGATTTACAACTACATGCGCCGCACCAACAATGCTGCATCTACTACTTCCCTATCATCTTCAAGATAAAGAAGAGAAAAAGATGAGACTGACAAAGAGCAAATCGAAATCGAATTCCACATACAACAGCAAACTTCCCGCGAGGACAGCAGCATGGTATCCACCCTGATGACCTCCTCCATCATCGACGAGAAGCGGTCACTTTCGCAGGAACTCGATGACCCGCTCTGGGAGGACAGCATCACACTCGAAAAGGAGTTTCGCGACAACCCGACGGCGCAGCGAAAATCGGAGAAGCGGCGGGAGGAGCGGAAGGAAAAGGAGAAGAGGAAAAGGAAGTTAGACGCGCTCGAAAAAGCGGCGAATTTGGTGACCTTCGCGGACGAAGACGTTGAAAACAATACCGCAGACGGGCATATCAAATGTAAAAATGTCTGGGTCTGGAAGAATGCAACTTGTCATGCTAAATCTGCAGCATGCAAAAATCTGTGTTGCATGATTGCCAAAAGTCGTCCAGTTTTGACCAAGTCGGGAGGCAGTTTCTCATGCAGGATAGGCATGAGAAAGGTCGCGCAGAATCTGTCATGCTAGGTCCTGCATTCCAGACCTCATGGGTCATGGAAAAGCTGCATGACAAATCGCGCATTCTTCCAGACCCAGACATTTTTACATTTGATAAGGCAGCTTTCCAGGACCACCTCCAGCCGCGGCACCACCAGCGGAGGTGGTGGCGGTCTCGGGGCGGGAGCGGCGTTGGGGGGACTGCTCCGAGCGAAGAATCTCGCGAAGAAGGCCCGGGCGAAGTCCATGAGCCGGCAAGAAGCGATGCTGCAGGCCGGACCGGGCGGCCAGCACTTCCCGGTTCCGGCCCACATCGCGGCGGGGATGAATAAGGACCGGCTGGAACACGAGCACGTCATGCTGGGCACGGAACACCCGGACCGCACCACGCTGCAGTACCACAAGGCGCAGTACGGTGGCGGGGATCTGAAACTGTTCGGCGGGCTGGGGCCGAACCTGTACCGCGCGCCCAAAGACATCCCGGCGCAGGCGGCGCGGAAGTGGGTGGTGAACGAGCAGAAACTGGAGGAATTCTCCACCGGATCGTCAACGTTATCCTTGCTCGCGACCCGGCCGAAGAAGACCCACGCGCGGTACCTGAATCGGTTGATCAAGTCCCGCGACCCGCAGAAGTTTAAGATTTTGCCGGGGCACGAGAATCGCCTGGCGGCGGACATTTTGGAGGCGGTCGAGAAGGTGAAGGAACGGGTGGAAGACGGGTTCACCGAGCCGGAAACCAGCATCGACAGTGTGACCGGGATTGCGAAGGAGAAAGAGGTGATCGACTTGGAGCAGAAGGCCGAGGAGATGCTGCAGAAGGCGGTGCGGAAATGCGTGCGCAAGTGGACGACGGACTTGGGGATCCTCGCGACGGAAGCGGTCGGGTTTGAGGACATGAGTCAGTCGACGTTGGAGTCGGTCACGGAAGAGGATTCGTCGTCCGCGGCGGCAGATTCCAAGACCGGGGGATCGAAAAAGGACAGCGGGGAGGAGAAGGAGGGGTCCTCGGTGCTGTCCGAGGACGGAGCGGGGGAAAAAGAGGGCAGCAGCGGCGGGTCAAAGGCGAGCTCGCAGGCGTAAGAAGTGCTTAAGTACTAGAAAGGGCGGATTGCTGGTATATGGATTTATCAAATGCTGGAAATAACTCGCAGACAGCAGACACTATCTGTGTGTATACCTGGAGTGTAGATGCTCGAGTAAGTTATGCTGTACTCTTTGATAATTGGTGTCGTTGGTCCGTTGGTGTGGGCCGTCGAATGGAACGCGTCACGCTTGTACACATTTCGACCGCCCGACTTCTTCCATATGTTTTTGCTTTTGCGAACACTCACAATCCACACGAGAAGAACCATTCCAATTGCAAAAATCGCAAAAAATATTTCAACGAATTTGATGTGGTGGCGCGTTTGTTTCGCAAAAAATTGCAGCGACCACCTGTGACTTTGGCTTCGATTGCTGGCGTCTTCATGTTTGTGATAAATGTGGCTTCACTCACCAGTGGTGTTCGTCAAAGGATCTTCTGAAACACATATGCATTGCAGCCGTCATCTGCGTCGGCTCGAGAGTTTTAAGGTTGTTAAAGATCATGATCGTCATGGTTGTCTGAAGATGGTCGTGTATGTGCACGTGATATTAAGAACGCCAAGAGACCAAAAGGACAAAGTTGTCTAAGATTAAGAACTCAAGGACATTTTCGGGTACTACTACTAGCAGTACTACACAATGAAAACAGCCTCAAGAAAGTAATTAGAAATGCTTTCCATCTCAACACCCCGTCTCCGTCTGTGGCTGTGGCCTCACGCCAGTAAAGATTTCAACTGCCACGCGTGGCCACACCTTGGACACGCCCTGCGATTCGCGCGAAAGAGCAAGAGGATACCAATGTGGAAGCTTGGGTGGGCGACTGGACTTGGCGAACGGTACATCGGACAGATCGAGAAGGGGTTTGCGGTGCCCACCGAAGTGGAGCACTCCGTGTTGCGACAGAGTCTCGGGGTGTCGCTACGAAAAAAGAATTTTGCGAAAATGGATAAAGTACCTTGATGATGAGTTGAAAAAGTAAGGTTGGTTAGTCCTCACTGATCGAATGCGATTCCGATTTGAGTGCAACAGCAATGTGAAAGAATCAGGGCGAGCAGGACGCCTCTTTAACGATGAAACGCATGAAGCTATTCGAAAGAGAACCAGAGCAGCGCGTTGCTCCTGACGGCACTCTTTCAGAACGTAGAACTAGAAACCATGAAAATAGCTGAGAGGGTGCGTTGTTCATCTTCCACACTAATTGACTCAAATACTAAACAAAGTTTTACACAGTCTGCCCTGTCTGCCACTCTTCGTGTGAACAGTCCTACAGGACGAGCACTTTCTTGCATAGTTTTTGCTAGAGCTCCTGCCGCTTCTGTCGCTCTCATAGAAGTAGAAACGTTGACCCTTTCGTTTCGGAACCACAGCTAAGTAAGTGCTGAATTGTCGCGTGAATGAAAGTCTTAAAAGTAAGTAGCTTGTTGCGGCACTCCCTCCGTCCTCCAGAAAGTCCCACAACTATGGATGATATTTCTTTTCCTTCTAATAATGACATCAGGTTGAGGTTCAGGTTTACTCGTCCTTCTCTTTACTCATTGATTCAAGAAGACTCAACTTCGGAGGAGATGACGAGTTGATGTTGATGATTTGGTTCTTTTGCATACAACACTACACTACGTACTGCCAGTGAATTAATCAAGTTTGAGTGTATTTTTCATGATAAAATCGCGGATGGGAATTTGTGTCTGTGCATCACCTCTCTCAGTTGTTTGACTGAAATTCGTGCCTTCAGTACCTGACAACGGAAAGAGATTGAATTTTCACAAGATGGGTGGCTTGCTCGACAAGCCATGCAAGGAAAAGCAGACCGAGAGCGGGTCCGGTCTGGGCATGAAATATGCCGTCAGTGCCATGCAGGTTCTTTTGATATTGCAACGTAAGCACATGATACAGTTTTGAATTTTGACGGAAATTTCTCTTCTCCCTCGCGATGGTGCGCAAAATGTTGCTACTGGGCAATCTGTCATGTGTAAAGACAAACGAACTGTTCAAATAAACGGACAAATTCAGGGTTGGCGAAGAACCATGGAGGACGCACACATTGCGGACTTCACGGCCTTTTTCCGCGAGAACCCCGCCGCCCTCTTCGGCGTGTATGATGGACATGGGGGTAAAGACGTGTCGGAACTTGTCGCGAAAGATTTCGCCAAAGTCTTCCGCAACCAGCAAAACAAGGTGGCGGACCTGGGCGAGGCCTTGCAGGAAACGTACCACGAACTGGATAGAATAATGAACCGAGACATGGCCTCCTCGACGAAATACGGCGGACAGGGCTGCACTGCGGTCACCTGTGCGATACAAGGTAGAGATGGGACGAGTTTCGCATCATGACAGATATCGTGTGCGATTTCAGGATTGCATACCCAACAAAGACAAGGCACGGTGTCTGTATGCAATCTTCTTTCTATGAAGGTCCCATAGATACTATTGCGAAAATTAAAACTAACCAATATCAGGCAAGAAGTGCTACTTCGCGAACGCCGGTGACTCCCGTGCGATAATAGGGACGAAAACAGGAAAGGTCCGCGTCTTCACGCACGATCACAAACCGAATTCGCCCCGGGAGAGGAAACGAATACAAGAAGCTGGCGGGACCGTGGATTTGATGCAGGGGCAGTACCGGGTGTGTCAGAATTTAAACTTGAGCCGGGCCTTGGGGGATTTGAGGTACAAGACAGCGCTAGACGAGACGGGCCCGGACAAGCAAGTGATTGCCGGTACAAATTTGTTTTTCCTGAAAATAAAGGGCGTATTGTGACTTATTCGACTCAATGCAGTGCTGTAGGTAGTTGCAAAGATGCTCATTTTCCAAAAATGAATGAACACGAAGCGAAAATAAACGAAAACTAGGCCATGCTGACATCCTTGAGTGCACGCTGGAGCCAACCGACGACTTGCTCATACTTGCGTGTGACGGCATCTGGGACGTGGTCACAAACGAGCAGTGTCTCGCGTTTGTCCAGAACTTCCTGCAGGATGACCACAGCGAGCAGAACCTGCGAAGGTGCGCCGAAGCCCTGCTGGAAAGGTGTTGCAGTCCGGATTCGAACGTACTGCGACTTAATACCTAACTTACTAAAATGGGCTTCTGTATGGACTAGCTCCAAATTATGCGACGAAATCAAGATAGCGATACATAGGCTGCAAATCATCGATAGAAATATGCGTCCGTCGAGCTGCCATTTGATATCCACCTCAGCAAAAGCATCTTCATTCCTGCAAAAAAAAAAATCGAAATCTACAGATGAACAGCCTGGGCACGGACAACATGACGGCTTGCATCGTCAGCCTGAAGCAGGGCAGTGGCTCCGAGAAAAAGACGAAGTTCACCGGCCCGCCGCAGCTCAAGTTCGAATTGGCTAAATCTGTTAACTTAAATGATGTCGAGGTTTACAGCTTGCTTGACACCGATCTCGTTTCTGAGGACACTGTCCCAGATTTGTCTAGCATAGTACCCACAGCAAGTTACAGCAAGAGCGACCCCGTGTTTCTAGCTTGCGTGCAGCAAGTCAGGAAGAGCAAGGGGGAGCAGTCACTGTTAGTAATCATGACACATAAGTCTGGAGAGAAGAAGAGGGAGGGGGTAACCGGGCCGTCAATGGAGTATGTGTGCCTGCCCGGAGTGGCGCAGAAGATTACACACTCAAAAGCCAGGCACGAAATCCTGGTTTACTGAAAATTTTTATAGTGTTTTTTAGTTCGCGTTCGCCTGTAGCTTCGTGACAGAATTTAGCCAATCGAAACCCAAACCCTTGATGCTTCCGCAGAGGCAGAGCTACGGCCGTAGTTCTGAAACTGAAAGAGTAGCGCGGAAGAGGAGGACATAAAAATCGCGGTAAAGCTGAATCTGCACGCTTATGACGCTCCTTCTGGATCTGTCCTCTGAGTAGAATAAGAAGCCCGTATCTTATTCTGCAACAGCACCGATATCATGCACTTACATACTGGCACTTATTTGGTGTTTTTCTTGAGTGTCTGCTAGAACTGGAAGGAGTACCCCTAACCCTATGATGTGACAGGTGTTAGTGTAGTAGCTACGACACACTGTGGGCGTTTTCTTTTCTTGCTGCGCTCCGTGAAGATAAAACTGTGCGACAGCAAGTAGAAGTACGTCGAAAGCGACCTCCTTTTGCAGGAGTAGATGCGACATGTTGATGCGTATCGAAGATACAAAGTCTCTTGCTGGTCGTTGGCAACTGTGAATAAGTGTAGTCATGCAATAAAAGTGAAACCTTCTTCTTGATCCTATCAGGGGCTGTGGTTGCAGCGGCAGCGATGCAGGAAAGAAGCCCGAGGGCCGGGCCCGAAGACAGCGCACAAGCAGTCGGCTCTGACGGCAGAAACTGGAGCAAGCCGGCGTACTAAAAATCTTGCGCTCTTCATGCTCGTCTTGTTCGCGACCGGGAAGATGAGATAGTGAACGGGCAAGAGCATGAGCATCCGCATTTTTTTCCTTTCATCGTAAGAGGGACCAGAGCGGCCCTACAGCAGTACTAGGTCGCAAAGTTGCACTACTGCCAAAATTTAGTCCTGCACAGGAGCGAGATGAAGCACATCGTGAGCCACCAGGAGAGATCGAGTACCTTATACGTTTCATTTTTTTTTGAGTCGAATTTCTCGAGAGTAGGTCGTCCTGGTTTTCTATACAAATACGATCTAACGCTCAGATTCAGATACTTATGTAGGTGGATTGTGCAGGAGATCGTGACGCACGTAGTTGTAACCGCGACGACATGTTCTTTACATGAACGAAAAGATCCTGATCATGAATCATTATATCACCAGGGGTAGCTGCAGCGTCAGCGGGAGGTGGGAGACCCGAAGAAGTGGGAGCACCAGCTACACGCCCGGAGAGCGACGACGTACCTGCAGTTCCTCACAGAAGATCTTCCAAAAGATGAAAGTGCCCCTCTCAAGCTTAACATCAACGCCTGCGGGTCTACTACTCCTGCTTACCGTCCTGACAAATCTCCTCCACACGGCGACACCAGTTCTCGCCGTCGATCAGAAGGACATTACGTCCGACATTGACAAGGTGATGCGAGACGAGGCGAAAATCCAAGCCGCCCACGCCGAGTCCACGGTGAGTTCGCACAAGCATCAACTCCCCCGGTGGGGCGAGCGCGGGTATTACACCAAACTCCACAGCATCGTGGTCACCGGTGCGGAATTAGAGCCGGAGTTCAGCCGAGACAACTTCTACTACAACGTGGTCGTCCGGAGTGCGCGGGACCGCTTTTGCCACATCATGCCGGACCTGGCGTTTCACCATTTTCCGCCCCGGTACCCGCCAAAACTGTCGCTGGACGGGATCGAGCACGTGTATTCGTCGCTGGAGCCGATTCTGATCCCATTCCATCTGAACGAAACCAACGCAGCTTTGGACTACACGGCCGAGTTGCTGGTCTCCGATCCGAAGGACGAGTACAACGCGCACACCTACTACTTGCGCATGCTGCAGGCACCGGCGCCGGATCTGGTAAAAATGGTTCGGTCAAAATGTAGAAGTATCGAGCAGTTTGCTCATGGAAGTACACCTGGACGGAGAAGTCATGCCTCTGCTAGAGTCATGTCAATTCTTGCGTTTTTATGTCGGTGTATATAGAGAGAAAAAAATAAAAAGCCGCGTCACCACAGCTCCGCCTCACGTCCGTGTATGTCTATTCGCAGTACGGGACTCTGATCCAGGAGTCGACGAAAACGAAAAAACTGCACAACAAGTTTCTATACGTCCTCTCCACGCTCCACGATTACGTGGACATTTACGCCGAGTGCGACCCGGAAACGCCCTACTACAAGTGGGACGGAGAGATTCTTTCCCCCGGGTACCCCTATCGGCAGTACATCCGGCACCCCGTGGAGCACGTCATGGTGTCCTGTGCCTACAAACACCCCCGGTGGACCGGCGGATCGGAAATTCTGCGCACATACCTGATCAAGCTCGAGAAACCGGAAGCGACGGATTTAGAGTATTTATGTTTCGATACAACCAATAGCGCCTCTTTGTGGTGCGGGCTATGGCTAATAAGAGGGCACACAGCTTGTGCTTGAACTTCTAACTGCATGACTCCGAAAATAAATTCTCCTCTGACATGAAATCGAATCTGCAAACAAGCACCTTCCCCACATCAACAAACATATCAGGTCTGTGAAGTTCAACCTCCAAACTCCCGCGGGGCTCGGTTCCTGCGAACAGAAAAGAAACGGCGCTTTCGTGTGCCGGCAGTTCACCTTTCAGGCGACCTTGATCGCGACCTTATGGCGTTCTCAATTTACATCCTCAACTGTTGCATGAATTCAATTTGTTATGCAAGAATGGCGAAAGGGAAAGTGAGAGGAGGGAGCTTGTGCGTCTTGCATGACAGATTTGGTACAGATTTAGACGCTGTTTAGCCATTCGAGAACTTGTTATGCGAAGCAGCTTAATTGGTCATTTTGCATGACAAATCATGTAACAGTTGAGAATGTAATGTTTGCGAACCCCATAGACCTGGAACGCGACGTGTGAGATCAAAATGTACGACTCGCACGACCACGAGACGAAACTGTTGAACGGGCTTCCGACGATTCTGCAGCAACCGAACGGGGTGGAGGAGTTCAAAATCGTGATGCACGGCGGCATGGGCGCGAAGCGGACCATTCCGCTGGAACTGCAAACCGACACAAAATCATCCCACGACAAGTGGTTTGGCGCCAACATGGTCCGGATTGATTTGAGCAAATTGGTGGTCGTGTCCCCGATCATGGGAGAGGGGCATTGCATCCACGACCCGGAGGACAGAGCGAAGATCTACTGCACCACGCACTTGCGAAAAGTGCACTTGATGGTAGTACGTCCTTGCACCTACATCTTTGCGCGTGAACAGAGCCCTTTACAATATAGTGCATGAGTTTTCCAACACAATAAACAATATAGAAGTGCATGAGTATTCCACCATGCTGCAGCTTCTGCAAGTATCACGGGATCGACCCCGCCAATAAATTATTTCCTTTACGACTCGTCATCAACAGGTCATCTACGGCGAGCCTGACGGGATTACCGCGGAGTTCCGCCGTCCCACGCAGGAGAAACTGTGCGACGTGCAGTTAGGATTGCCAACCGACCCGATTTCCGTAGCAACGGGGAAGCAAGGAACGACGTTGATCCTGCAAGTCTACAAAAACGGCGAGCCTTATCACCACTACACGGTGTACCTCCACACCACGGTGCAGAAGGACCAAAAGTTCGACGAGTATTTAGCCACCGGGCACTTCTTACCCACCGCGAAATCGGAGCAAAACACGGAGCCGCCGAGTGAACGGGAAAAGGAACGGTTGGAAGCGATCCAGGCGAGCAGCGTGATGGGACAGATATCCCAGAAGTCGGCTACAACTTTGAGACGGGTTTTGAAAGGTGGAGATGATGAAGACCATAAGGTCAGCGACGAACAAAGTAGTTCCGCGTCACTGAGGACAACAGCACGTGAAGACGACCAGGACCAGCAAGGAGCGAAATCAAGCAGGTGGTGGCAATCAGGAACGCCAATAGCTCTCCGCGAAGCCGTCATCTCGTGGTGGCAAGCGACATTTGGTGGGAAAGAAGCATCAGCTTCGACGTCAGACCATGCGAGAGGTGCAAAGAGTGACGCTGGTAACGATGTTCGTCCTGCATCGGCATCGTCCACGACCGGCAAAATTACAACATCTTCCGAGCTGCAACTCGAGGAGACCAATGATCCCAGAGAAGACCCTGAGGAGCAGACCGAGAAACTGAAATCGATCATGCAACGCCTCGGGATGGTAACAAAACAGCCGACACCTTCACGGGCGAAAGACGAGGAAGTACAAGTAGATGAAAGTACAACCACCGGCAACCTGGAGAGTAAACCTGATACGGCTGAGCAAGCAAAGACGAAACAGGCTAGAAGTGCACAGGTAGTCAACTATTTGGAGCACGAGGACGAAAAACCCGACTCGGATGAGGAAGATGATGAAAACCAAGAGCAAATAGACCACGAGAAGCAAGATGAAGATGATAAGATCAAGCGGCGTCAAGGAGCAACACAAACAGAACGAGAAGGGCTGCGCTACACTTCTGGTAGTACTGCATCTTCACCATCACCGGCGATGGAGGAGCAAAAAAAAACCGAGGGGAACACGCAGGAGAAGAACGACGGGCTCGAGGGCGTTGCTGTTTACATCTAACAAGCGATGAATCTGCCGTAAATAAAAATACAAACGTCTAGGCGAAGATGCCGTACAGCATAAACAAAAACTACATGTCGCATTGATGTGAGTTCGGACAGCTGAGTTGAGATCACTTCCGTGGGCGTAGTGGTCAGCGTCGTGCTCTTCGCGAATCCGTGTCGGCGTCGATTCATTCTCGTGACGGTGTGTGGCACAGAGAGAGTCAGAATGAGATTACTTGGCCTGTTGGATCGACTTCCGGAGTGAAACCATGTTGCGTGCAATTGGTAATGATCCACCTGGTCTTGACGGTGTAGTTACTACGAGCCGTATCTTACCTCGACAACAACGTTAGATAGAAGCGCGCGATCTTTTCCGAACTTTATCTACGCCCCGATTCGTTTTTATCATACCGTACACTCAATGGCCTCTGCCACTTCCGAGTTCGTCCGCTGCCTCGAGTCTTTCGGCGACGCGGTTGGGTTGAACAACCAGATCAGGAATTACGTGTACAAAACGGACATCCGGGACTTGAAATTCTTCTGCGCGGACCCCTACGTCCCGTTTGAGGGCGGATTGCCGGACTACCTTCACCCTGAGTTCGAGTTCGCGTACCCCGTGAAAAACGCACATATTATCATCGAAGACGTCACGGACAAAAACGCGCCGATTCTGCACTATGACGCGAACTTTCTCCAAGACGAGCCGTCGAAGACGATTCTCGGCGACGTCAAGCCCAGCGACGGGGCGCAGACGGAGTTTTTGCCCTTCTGCGCCGCGGTGGGGAACCCGCGGAGGATACGATTGTCGACCAAAGCGGACCCGTTGGAGGTTTCGGACATGGGTCTTGACGAAGTCCAGGAGTACAATCTGTCTTTTTCGGCTGACGAAGCCCACGTCTGCGCAAAGCCACCCATTCCAACGCCACCCGAGGGGTTTGCGGCGACGGGGGAAATGAACGGGCACGAGGAGTCGAAGGCGGAAGGAGTTGTAAACCCCGTCACCGGGGAGACAAATGACAAGAAAGCGCTGGGGCTCCAGGGCGAGGCGTTTCAGAAATACTTGGAGGAGCACGGGTTTTCGCACAGCACCACGATAGACGAGAAGAGTGCGCAACTGGAAATGCAGCTGGCGGACGATAAAGCAGTGATACGAGAATTCGAAGACGAACCCGTATCCTGGACGCAATTTGATGCCAGGCCGACCGTCATGGCGTAGGGAAGTAGGCGGGACGTCTGGGAACTTCTTTGTTTCTGTAGGATTGTATAGATTGAGACTTAGACTTATCCAGAGACAACGACCTTGGTGGCGCTCATGAATAGAATTTTGAAGAATCTTCGCGTTCGCACAGAGTACTTTTGTGAGCTTGTAGTTTTGGTTATACGACCCTCATTGTTTCAAAAAACCCGGGACAGGTTGTTTCCAGATCAATAGCAGAACTTGTGATGATTGCTAGGCTATTTGTATTTTCGCCTTGTTGATGCTGTTTCAGCAACGACTTAGATCCTTCTCCGATTGCGTCTTCTGGCAAACACAGATGAGCAGGCTTTGCGCAATTGAGAAGGTGATTCGTTCTAGAAGTAGTAAGCTCATCGTTGTGTCGTGCGTGCTTGGGTGTATCAGACAT
The DNA here is from genome assembly GCA_905178155.1 of Amoebophrya sp. A120. Taxonomy (NCBI): domain Eukaryota; class Dinophyceae; order Syndiniales; family Amoebophryaceae; genus Amoebophrya; species Amoebophrya sp. A120. The sequence continues at coordinate 2,645,833 of CAJINV010000007.1, read as the reverse complement.
GTGAGAGATCATATTATTGATCGAGAACAAGGAGAGTACCAAAACTGCTGCAATCAGGCTCCACTGAGCGATTCCGATTCCGTCAAACGAGAGAAAAAACTTGCAGCTTGCTTGACCCCACGTGTACGAGTTGAACAGCGCAAATTTGGATTTCGGCCGTGTTGAATAAAATGCTCGCTCTTCATTTTGTCTTTCTCTTTTTCTCGTCGTTCTGGTTACTTCACAACTTCGAAAAATTCAACCTCTAGCACAGATTGTTTGCTCTGTATGTAGTTTCTTCGCCAGAACGAACAGCTGTTGACTCCTTAAAAGTCATCATTGTTCACCCTTCTTGGTGAGAAACAAATTTTGGAAATAGCGACGTGATTTCGATTCGACGATCTTCTTCTTATCAACCGTTGGAATACGAGCAGTTTTCATCTGGCCGCCGGATTCCATCTTGAGCAAAATTTCCACAGTCTACTTTTTGCAGCTGTTGTCTTGGTCTTTCACGGGAACGGAGACTACACCGGACGAAATTTTTGTGGAATGGGCACTGTTTCTTCCTGTTGACCGGGAGAACGAAAAAGGACGAAAAGAAAGCGTGCAGTACACGAACAACAACGACCAGGACGAAACACAGCAGGAGGAGTGGCCAGCCGAGGTGGACGTAGTACAGCAGGCGACAATGTCTTCCTCGTCCCGTCGGTCCAGCCGACCGTGGATGCAGAGGTTCTCTTCCGCGCTGGGAATGGGCGGCAACCAGCAGAACCAAAACCCCGCAGCGACGGCGGGAGCAAATGTCGGCGGCGGTCAGAACTTTTCGCCATCAGGAGGTGGCGCGGGAAATGCGCAGCAGGACGAAAACGCCATGATGGGCAACGATGACAACATGTATGATAATGATAATTTGTTCTTTTTGCACTTGACAAAAGAAACTATATCAATATCTACTGTATGCTGACGCGAGCTCTGGCATGACAGAAAAGAAAATCATCTTGTTCGTCCTCTAAATCAAAAATCACAGCACGCCCTCCCCGAGGACGCTGCAAGACTTGAAAGCCAAAGAGTACCGCGTGAAGCTGACGCAGATTTTCAACGGCTTGGCTATGGCGAGAAAAAGCTACTTGAACCACGCGGACGAGAACTGGCAGACGTTCCTCGACCGGGTGCAAGAGGCGTACGAATTTTTTGAAGGGGGAAAAACACCGGAGCGGAATTATCGAGACTCTTTCACGATCGAGAACTACCGGATGCTGTTTCAACGGGAAAACTTTGCCTACCGGGACGACGTGTGCCGCGGAGTGAAGCGGATCCGAGACGGGATGTGGGTCAACGGGGAGGAGGTAAGTACAGTAGAGTTGAGTTCTTCTCCGGGCAAAGCGCTATGCACAACTTATGGTGCCTCTTGCACTTGCAAAAAATGATACGAAGAGTAAGTTTACTTTTATTCCAACATCAAGAACACGTCCTCACAACGAAAGGTAAAATTCCCGCAGAGCCTGGTCGATGAAGGGTTTGAGTTGGCGTCCAGGGGCGAGAAACTGATGGACGTGGTCTTTATGATTGACGACATGGAGTTAAACCGATCCAGTATTTGTCCTAATTTCTTTGTTCGTTTGCTTTTCGAAATCTGCAGTGCATGACAGTAGCAATGTTCGAATCTTCCGTGTCGGTCTTGCCAAAAATGCAATTGCGAATACCGTAAGGATGATGAACTTCTCGTTCTTCTTCTGGGTATCATTGAAGTGCAGAAAAACATAAAAAAACACCGCAGTGGAGCAAGTCCACCCGACCACCCGGGCTGTTGCGGTAGAGAAATTCAAAATCGCCCTGCGAATGTTCGACACCAAGTATGTGATCTTCGAAAAGAACTACATCGAGGCCCTCATTGCCGTGGAGAAGCGGAGTCGTATTATAGTTCTTTGGGATTTTGAATCATGCCATGCCTCTGCCTGCGCGAAGTAGATTGAACCCCATTAATTCTGATTCTGATTCTTGTTTTCGTCCACAATCGCATACCTACCACATTAACGCCACAGGCAACCTAGTCGAGACGATCGCGAAGCAGATTGTCACTCTGGCGGAATCCGGGGAAAAAGTGAACCAGGAGCTCCTCGACCACATGGCAGAGCTGAACAAAAAGTCTCGGGATTGCTTCAACTGCCGGTACGACTACAACATCATGCGGACGGTGCTCACCAAAAGTTACGAGGCGAGCATCCACGAGCGGCTCTGGTATCTTTACATAGAGAGAAGAGTAGTTGTTTATTGTTTTGGCCAAATTATTTATCGCCATGTGTTGTAATCTTCTTGCTCTTGCATCGCAGTACCAGCAGTCGTGTGTGACGCGTAACAGGACGAGCCACAACGTCACATGAATGCAAATCAGGTACCTCCCCACCGAGTTAATCGAGCGGTTTGACGACATTTGTGCCTACCTGAAAGAGTTACAGCCCAAGATCCTCCGCGTGCACCCGAAGTTAGAACACAATCCGGGGTTAGTGCAACGATTGGAGAAGTTCCACGACACGTATACAACTGTTTGCATTTTGATGCTCGTTCTTTTATTGCATATATTTTATATGAATCGGAGATGATTTTTTTTCTGTGGTTTGACATTTTCGCATATAGAAAGTATGAAAAAATGGTCAATTTCGTCGAACAAAAAATCTCTTCAGCTACGGGCGTGTGTGCGACTGGGTGAACAACGGAGAGAATCCCATGTCCCAATTCTGCCAGTTTCTCGATGAAGTCCTGCCCACCAAGAACATCCAGCTCGACGGGTCCGTGGATTCGATTCTGCTCATTCCACGCCTTTTCTGCCTCTTCGCCTGGAAGCACCGGGTCCAGCTGTTAGATCCGGAGATCGACGTGCTTTCCCCAGTTCTTGGGGCGGTCAAGAATAAACAAGAGCAAACAGTACTAGATACAGACGAGCCCATGAAACAGCAACTACAACACGATTTTGCGACAGCGACCACAGTTGTAACCAGGAAGAACCGGTGCGATTCCGCCGCCATGAGCGTGGATTTCGAGCAGGACCAAAACATGGACCCCGCGAGTCCGATCAGTACAACGGCGGAGGAAATGTCGGTGTCGGTTGGGGAAACTACAAACGAGAATAATTCCGCTTCCAGTGGTAGCTCAGCTTCGAGCAGTAGTCCGCAGGATCAACATCATGTGAACCACACAACTACACAGCCGGCTGTAGTAGTTCCGGTGTCGAAAGGGCCACTGGAGTACATCCAGGAAATGATGACCGGGGCGATGGGGAATAGTAGCGGCTCTAGTGGAAGCAACAGTGACGCTAGCTGCAATTATCAGGACCAACAAGTACTACCCGAGGACCACGGATGGACGGTGGTTAATGGAAACACTAACACTGGTGGTCAGGAACAACAACAACAACAAACATCTTCGAGCCAAACTTTGAACAGCAGTACGACACCAAACTCTTCCCCCGATGTAAAGATGTCGAAATCTTCTTCCACGGCCTCGTCCACTTCGAACTACACGAAACCGACGAGAGCAATGATCCGGGCACTGAAACGGTTGATCACGGAGTTGCAACCGGAGTTACTAGTGGATTTGAGTAGGTCTCTCTGCCGGGATGATCGGATGCAGTGGGAGACTGCGAGCATGCAGGATTTAGTGCAGGAGATCATCCTGAACGGGATCGATTCCCCGACGCCCTCGGATCTGTCGAAGGAGTGGGAGGTGCACTCGATTCAACTGCAAAGGCACAACGCTAGTGCCTGGAACGCGTTTGTCAGTGTGATTTTACACGAAGACCCAGATGAGGAAGAGAGACGGGCGAGACCACGGTTACCCAGCGTGTAGGAGAAGCGGTTTCTATTGGTAAGGAGACGCGAATACTTTATTTAGGATGTTGCTGAACTACTTCCAGAAGAATTCAAAATTTGTGACGACAATTTTGAGGTAAAAAACAAACATTCTAAATTATGTAGCTGAACTTAAGGTGGTCGTCGTGAACTTCCTCGTCTAAAAACTCTCCCCGATCCAAGATCAAAACGCTAGAACTTCGAAAATTTTTGCCGCTACAATTCTGCATTCGTTTTTGATTTTGATTGACTGGGTAACTACGTTCAGACTAAGAGCCAGTAAAAATCGGGCTTGTGAGCTAATCAACAAAAAACTAGAGAAAAATCAGACACTGACGAACCGTTTTGAATTTTCATTTTCTCCTCCGCTTTGACGAATGGTGTTGTCGGACGCAGAAGATCTAGCAACAATATATAAATTTAGGTTTTGACGACAATTCTGCTGCGCCCTAAGAACTCAATAGGAGTTCTTACGCGACAACAAAGTTAGAACATAGTCCCGGATGAATAGGCAGAAGAAGCAGACGCAAATTTTTGCCGACCCATTTTTTTAGAACTAGAAGAATTGAAGATGAGATTTCACGTTAATATTTCCTAAATCCTAAACCTAGCGATGTAGCGACTCGTTTGCAATGCCGTTGCAGCTACCTCTTTACTTTTTAATAAACCTATACGATAATTTCAGTAATGACTTTGACTACAATCACCCCACTGCAGTTCCTTTGGAACTTTCTACACTTCTATTACTCATAATGCCCAATCCTACGACTGCTATGCATCTCATAGCAGGCAAGTTCTTTCGAGCTTATGTCAATTTCACACATTTCACTTTCAGTTTCTTATCGCAGTAAAGAATACAGCAAAAGATAACCGTTTCAAATGTTACTCGTTTCGAATGCACTTGCGCTAGAAATTATGCAATGATCTCCTGCACAGCGGCTTCTGCACAGCTGAGGACCATTTTTAGATGAGCTGGAAAGTAGGTAGTGGCACAAACGCCGCACAGATGAAACGATTACAAGAACGGATAAAGATGCACAGATATTTACAGCACCAAAAATAAGATTGTTTCGAATGACAGCTACGATAGAGTAAGCAAGCCACTACTGATAGTGATGCGCGTCTTACAGAGCTCTGAGCAATGAAGATACAAAATGCTCACCTTCTTCTTGATTTTTTGTAATATTCCACCGGTTTCTATTTGTTGCCGCCTTCTTGCAAAATTTACAGATTTTTATGAAAAGAACTTTTATGAGCTTGCTTTGTTTCAGTTTGTTTCACGTGACACCTTTTTGTCACCACTTTGCGATGCATTTCTTGCAGATGCGAAGATCTTTGAGAATACAGGCCTGCAAAATTTGGTTTCGGGGAGAAAAGGAATGCGAAAAGAAGAACCCAACGTGCTGATTTAATGCCGCGACTTTGTTCGAATGACAGTATAGTTTCAGTTTCTTTAATGTCACTGGAAATGTATCATTTTCCTGCACAAATTCTTGAGGTTGAGACTATGATGACGACAAATGCAGCCTGCAAATAACTGTTTTTTATGAAGAAACAAAACGGATAAATAAAAAGACAACTTTCCCAGAATTGGACCGGCCCCTCGTGAGCGAAGCAGAAGCTGCTCAGTCACTCATGCGTTGTATGATGTTCATGCAACCCTCGTGGTACACCTTTAGCTGGAGGACGTGTGCAGCTTGTTGATGAAGGTCGGTTTTTTTTTGCTTGTTCTTAGTTAAGCGCGCTTTCGGTGCAGCGAGAAGATTTTTGAAAAGGCGGATGAGACGTAGAATTGCGAGAATATTGAGGCGGAGTCGATAAATACATATGTCGGTCGTATAGTTTGTTTCTCTGTTCGTGTAGTGTGGAACGTGCATGACAAACAAGGCAGTTCCTGTTGTGAAGAAGAAGGAACACCGCAAAGAAAGCGCAACTGCGATTCCTTGAAAAGTGTAATTGGCGTTCTTTACAAGCATGACAGCCCCTCTACCCAAAAAGAAGCACTAACCCACACGATGTTGCTCTGCCCATACTTAAAGCATTTTTTGTAAATAGTAACGAGGATGTTTACCTTTACGACGACTACCTGCTGCGCGTGTGCCTGCAGCACCCATTGATTTTGTAGCGATGCTACGAGAACTACATTAACAAACCTAAACCATGAGAATCCACATAAGTGTACCTGCAATTGCAATAGGCGTTTTTTCTGTGTAGTAAGTGTAACCAAACTTCTAGACGAGTGTTAGCTGAAGAGCTAGACTCGTACACGAGAGTCGCATAACAAGCAAGAACCCAGTATTTGCAATAGAAAGAAGTCCTACCACCTTTAGTTCTACTCCTACATAGATATTCTAGATTACACTTTTTGCTGCAACGACGTTCGCCATTCATCAAATATTTTCGATCGTGAACTAATACTCCTCCTCCTATTTTCGATCGTGAACTAATACTAATTTATCATTTCATGTTTCGCAGTCGCAGCTGGGCGGATGCGGAGGTCCCGCTGCTTACGCCCGCTGCAGACCGAGGACAGAACGCAGCTAACTCTAACTTTTCATCACGCACAAACTCGCCCGTGAAAGAAGATAGCGCTAGTGATACTTCTATTCCACCGACGAGGAAAATATCAAAATCTTTCAGTATGAATCCAATCACCTTCACCATGCTGAACAAAACGTCGTCGCTGCAAGGGCAAGAGTCATCTTCTCGTATTATTGGCGGAGGAAACGCATTGATTATCACGTCCGCTTCATCAAAGACAAAGAACCACAACCAGCAAGCTCCATCCCCGATGCATCTTCTGAGGCCAGTCCGTAGGTCGGATGGGTCCTTTTCGCTTTACGACCAGCGGCATGTGGACGCGACGCAGACCTTTGCCGGGAAAGAGATGGACGCGAAGAAGTTGTTGTTTTTGCGCGGAAAGAAACTGATCATTCTGGATCTGCTCATCATCGGATTGCTGGCGTCTTTGATCTATCAACTGTAAAAATGTCTGGGTCTGGAAGAATTCATGTTTGTCATGCTTGCCTGGCATGACTCCTAAATCTGTCATGCACGGTAGACAAGAGCTCCGTTTTTCTCTTTCTGTGCTGCAGAGCCGCAGTTTGTCATGCAGAATAGGCAACACCTAGGAGCTCAGAAACTTGTCATGCTGAGCCAGCATTTGTAGCCTCGTCATGACACGCCACCCAGCATCACAAGTTTCCAGACCCAGACATTTTTACTTTTGATATGATCGTCTTCCCTAAAACAGTAGGTGTGCAGTTTTACCAGGTGTACTGTGGGTTGCCGATTTTGGGTTTGCCACTGTCTATTGCGGTGTGGAACAACGCAGATCTGCAGGAAGAACTGGCGAAGGAAAAGGGAAATTTGCTGGACGAGAAAAAACAACGTGAATTAGTAGAGTCATACTCTGCACAACCAGGAGGCTCTTCCGCCATTGGACCTCCTACTGCAAGTCCTGCACCTGGAGGTGCCAGTTCTGCGTCTCGCAGGATTTTGCTTGAGCAGTCTACTCGCAGCGCCGCCCCTGATGCAGCAAAAGAAATAGAATATCTTTTTGGAATCCGATCCACAAGTACAAAATCTTCAGTGAAATGGAGCTCGCGGCAGCCGATCCGCGCTGCAGCGTGGCGAGCCGTGGAGCTATCTAGCTACTTGCCGAAGCAGCTACTAGGTGAGCCGGAGGAGGTTGCGAAACAAGCGACCAAGCCGATGGGTGAAGGTGCAGAACTTGATGTTCCAACGGCTGCAGAGCGGGCGGTGTCAGATGATGATAATATAACATTGGCCGCTGAAGAAACAGCGCCGGAACATCAAAGACAGCTCGACGAAACATCAACAAAAGACCATCCACCGTCGAGCCAAGAAATCCTAGTTCCGGAATGCCTGATCAGCGACAATGACTACTGGTGGCCTCTTTTTCTTGCTTCCATCATCCTGTGGCGGTTTTTCGTGCGGCTGCGGGTTTCCTCGAAATTGGAAAAGCTCCGGTCCTTCCGCACGGCCAGCAGCTTATCATTTAGTGGCGCCAGCGGTAGTGGTACCACGTCGGTCGCGAAGAGATTGGAGAAGCAATTTTCCGCTTCGGTGATTGAGGAGAGGAGAAGCAAGACACAACAGTCGAAGTACAGTTTTATCACGAGCTCGCCATCGCTCTGCGACGTGGCGTGGTACTTGGTGTCTGGATGCGGAATGTTCGGCTGGATATGGCGGAGGGTGTTTGGCGGAAATGGTGATGAAAATGCGACTACTAGTACAACAGCACCGTTACAAACAGGAGGACCACAACGAGGTAGTAATACAGGAGGAGCTCCGGGGACGAGAGTTGAAGCCGCGAGCAACGTATTGCTCCAACACTCTAGCATGAGCGACGAGAAAAAATTAAAGCCGCAACTCACGACACCGATACAACAATTAGAGAAGTCGCCGGACCACAAGCCGCCAAATTGGCGCGATGAGTCGCCGAGCCAGCTGGAATCGGCCGCAACAAGGACGCTGCTGACAGACACAAACCTCGCTCTGGTGGAACAAGAACAGCAAAATCGGCAAAATGTTGCGACAAGAACTTCGAGCAATTCGTTCGCTTGGCCCTACGGCGCTTCGGCCCCGATGCGGGTCGCGGACGGCGAAGCGGACTTGGTGATTTTCGGTAGCAACCACGGCCTAGCGGTGAGCGCCTTGGACGTGTTGGACGTCATTGAGCAGCTACAACCGGACATCATAGCGGTCGAGTTAGACGTGAAGCGGTATCTCGGGTTGTCAACCCAAGCGGACATGCAGGATGTGGTCGAGAAGAGAGAGCTGAAACTGAATGCAAATTCGACAACTTCTGCAGCGCTGCCAGCAGCTGCTGCTGCACCCATGCAAACTTCCGTAGCAGCTGCACCGAAGGACTTCTACACCTCATCAGCAGGATCTACTGGTGCTGCTGCCTCTCAAGAACACGCGCAAAACCACCAGCTCCTGACCGATAGAGTTCAGTTTGAGCAGTTGGAGGATGGTTCCGGCACCGCGAGGCGATTCGTCATGAACCTCCCTGTTGCGGAGTGGAATTTGCTCTTGCCAAAAGAGACTGCGTTTGACACGAAACCTGCGAAGCTGACGTTTTGGCCACCGGAATTGGAGCAGGCCCTGCAGCAATGGGGAGCGGATGAGGGGCAGAGGAACATGCCATTCTATCGGAGCAGTATAGAAGAATGATGATCTTTCCCCAGTTGATGTAGTTGTAGTTATGCTTCGATGTATTACATCGGCTTGATGAAGAGATGCATTTGTTTCCACCTACTGTGATGTACAGTGACAAAAAATTTGTTGTGCTCTTCATGTAAAATTTGAATCCAAAACAGCCTACGCCTCCTCCGTCTCCTATTTCGACCGCCCAGTCGAAAGAACCGCGCGCGTCTTGACCACCCTTGCCAACAGTTTTGTCGTCGCCTTCCCCGGTTCCAAGCTCCATCCGAGACTTGTGGTACACTCTCTGGAGAGCGCCGGGGCGAAGGGCGTATTGCTCTTACAGTGTGAAGAAGACACAGACTCCGGGTGTAACAGTTTGGAGCAGCAAAAGAGAAACAAGGTGCTAGACTTCTCACCCATACCAAAAGCGAAAGTAGATCATGGGACTACACTATCAACAGCAGAACCAGGACCACAGAGCCAAAATCGACCTGCTCAGCCAAACCTCGACACAGACTTCGTCTTTGCGAGTTTTCCCAAGCCCTTACCGAGAAAGCGCAGCGACGTGGTCCACGACTTGCTTTTTTGCAAATCCACCGCTTGGCGCACGGAGAATCCCGAAATCCCGTGCTTTTCGCTCCCGGACTCCCAACTTCTCCTCCAAATCGCGAACAATACTAAGTTTGACTTATCCGCGGTGAAAATGGTCAATTTGAAACCAGAAACAACTACGTCCGGCACGCTACCCAAGACCTCCTGGGACGTCGTCAATATCAAGCAGTACCAGAAGGAGAAGCAAAAACGCCAGCAGCGCGCGAAGGAGAACCGTAAGCGGCAGCTCGCCTTCGCTATCGCGCTGTGGCCCGCGTCGGTGCTGTACTTCGTCGCGGACTTGTTCGGGATCCGGGCCGGCCAGGAATTCCTCAACGCGGGCCGGGTGGCGGAACTGCTGAAACGACCGCTGCTCCTCGTCGACAGTTCCGACGAGGTGCTGGGGACGAATTTTATCACGAGGTTCCTAAAAGCCCCCCTCCAGAACGTGTTTTACGCGCTGCTCTTCTGGCTCGCGGTGCCGCGGTGGCTGTTCCAGTACTGCCTGTACCCCACGTATTCCGTTGACATGTATGGTCTGCTGTTGACGACGTTGGGCCGCGCACCCTTGCTCGCGTGTCTCGCGCTGGTGGTCGCCTGCCAGTTTGTGTCCTGGGTGATTTCAATCTTGGCCTTCGCGATTTACAACTACGTCTTGCTGTCGCTAATGAGCGACAGTGGTTCATCATCTGCGAAGACAAGAAAAGCTGCGATGTCAACGGGTTCTCCCAATGGAGAACTACCAGACCAGACAACGTCGGCGCCGTCACTGAGCGATTCCGCCGAGGAGGGACCGCTCCAGAATTTTTTCAACACGCTGCTGTCCGCGGACGTGATGGTGACGCTGTTTCTCTTTCTCGTGATCCCGTCGTACGTGCACATTATGCTGACGCAGCGCAACCAGTTCATGTGCTACAACGTGCTGCGCTACTTGGAAGAAACAAGGTTCGCACCCACTACGATTTCCGACGAGGAATCCGCGTCCAGTACCACCGACGGGGCGCCGGAAGCGGTGACAGATCTGGAGATCGGGTTGAACGCCGCGCCGAAGCGCAGATTGGTGTTGGTCTGTGTGGGCGCGGCACACGGCCCGGGTATGATCGACCTCTTCCAGAGCGAAAAGTCGTTCCGCAAAGCCGTGGCGAAGCAGGGGGGAGGAAGGGGAATGGCGTCGAACAGGAGACCACATGCGGTGACGTTGACTGGTTCTGGTGTAATGAACGCAGCGGCGTCGGAATCACATTCACAGCAAGTTCTAGAGAGACCATCCTTGGGACCGGTGTTTAGCGCAACGAGCACGAGGATCTTTGGAGGTGGTGGGCCTGAAGATGTGACCACAATCTCGACACGCTCCGGAACTGCAGGTGGAGGGGGCTCATCGACCGCGGATTACTATCGGCTGGTAAACAGTCCGAGGGCAAGTTGAGGAGAGAAGTAAGGTTTCTCAAGATGATCAACATGGTGCAATGAAAGATCGTCCACTCGTTTAATTGTTTAGGTACTTCTGGAACGGGAGGAAGATTGCTGCAGAAAATAAACGCATGATGGTGCTCATGTCCTCTTCTGCAACTTGATCATATGAGAAAGACGAGGATGACTCAAACGCACGGACAAGCTCCTTCTCAACATGACTCGCTCGATGTGAAGCAATTAAACAAATTGAACCTTTAACGCATACTAGGCTACTGGCGCATCTTTTTTCTCGAGTAAGTACTTGGTCGTGGTGGATGTAGGTCTAGGTGGAGACGTACATCATACCCCTGCACCCGCGCTACAGCTGTGCGTGTTTGATGTCAAAAATGTTCAGCAGTGAGTGTTCGACGGATATGACTTTTTCTGCTTCCATGTGATGTTTTTTAGTGCCCGCGCATGCAAATGGGATCAAAAACGTCCTCACTGATAGATTTGAGAAATCCCGGTCCGCGGGAAATGCCGCAGGGTCTCGTGGCACGATTTTTCGCACTAGAAGTTGAGTTCGTCCGACCGAAACGCAAACTTGAGAAGTTCCGTCACCCCTTTATCTTGTTATTTTCAGCGAAGTCGAAAATGAAGTCAGACTCAGAAATCATGCTCAGTAAGTACTTGTGTCGAGTACAATTTGAATTTTCTAGAAGAAAAAATAGGAATAGGTAAATTACGGCTACATATTTGCTGAAGATTCTGTCAGTAGAGTATGTAACACATGCTCATTTGTGTGGCCACGGGTAGAAGTTTAAGGGTACGCACTTAGAAACGCACGACCATACTCGTAATCGCATGGCATCGACCACATCCCCCGTCATCGTCCGTCTGAACGGGTACCTTGTGGACGTGACCGGCTTTATCGACCGGCACCCGGGCGGCAGGCAGAAAATTGCAAACCTTTTTCGCAAGGCCGGACCTGGTAAAATCCCCGACGCGTCCCCGGATTTCAATTCACACTTTGGCAGTACAACAAACACCATGCGAAAAGCGGTGGCAGAATTCGAAAGCGAATGCAAGCGCGCGGGGGGAGGCAGTTGTGGCGAAGAAAACAACAAGGTGCCAACGGAAGTCAGGTTTTCGGGAAACGATACTCGCAGTCAACCGTACTCAGGGAGCGTGTTTATAGTCGGGAAAGCATGATGAAGAGGACAGCGATCCCATTTTTCGTGAACATGTACTCAAGAACATGAAATACCTGCACGCAAGTGGTTTTTCTTTCAGTACTAGTACTGTTGTGTTTGGAGTGCTCAACATCTGAAAAGCAAACACGTCGCAGGCCCAACAGCCCCATGAGGAGCAGTTGGATGAAAAGTTATCTGTCACTGTCGGCCTTTATTAGGGCATTTGCGCAGAGAAGTAACGAGTTTTCTACACTTCTTCAGATAGAAGTTGGGTGGATGATTGAGTTCTCCTCATCGTCCTAGCGATGTTGATTGCAGAACATGGCTAAAGAAAGGTGTTCTCTGTTGCTTTCGGCAGACAAGACAACATCACGCGCGAAAGCGCGGCACCACTTTTTGCTCTCTGTTTCGCAACAAAAGCCGCCTTTGTTCTACTTCTTGCAGCTGATGTACGTTTCATCTGCGAAAACGTGCTTAAGTTATTGATCCCATTGCGTGTCTGTCGTCTTGGTTTTCGTTCTTGGTTTGGTTCTCTTGATCATCTTCCGGAACAAGGTCGTGCACTTGTTGTTGAGAAGTGTACCAAACGAGGCATAGAAAAGGCCTCACAACATCAACCTGGTGCAATCAATGTGAATCTGTGATGTGGTCGTGTTGGATTATAATCCAAGAAACTACAACAATTAACTTAAATTAGCAACGTCTTGGAACAAAGACACCTCCGCAGCACGAAAGAAGGTGAAGGCGGGTACCAGTTTTGATCAGAATGATTCGGGCCGTCGCGGGTCAGGTGTCCGCGGCGGGGGAGATGCATTTCGCCCGGACCCCACCCAAGCCCGCGAAGATGCAGTCATCTTCGCAAAACGAAAGGAAAAACAAAAAGACCTCGTCAGGAGGAAATAAAATGCATTCCGCGCGAGGGCAGCACCAGCCAGGGATGAACAAATTCAATCCGGCTTCCAACTGCAGTACGGCGGCCCCAACACCCACAGACCCCTTCCAGACCAACTGCTTGCTCTCCGGCCGGGGCAGCGGCGAAACTAAGTAAAGAATTCCCAAAGATGGATGATGTTGAAGATGGAGATGATGATCACGTTGAGCTTTCATTTGTGTATCATGATCAATCTGTTGGCGTAAACTCCCCTGGAACTCCATCACTAGGATGGTGTCCGCAAAAAGTCGCCAGAAGCATTCCAAAAAGTTGCCGAAAGCGTTCAAATCGATATACAGCCTTCCAGCCTCTGTTTCACCCACGCCACACACGATGGCCGCACCGAAGGAAAACTACGACCACCCGAATACGCGGATATTGAACCAACAACCAGGAAGCGGCACGACCCGGTCGCGCGGCATGACCAACAACAAAACGCCCCGGTCCGGCAGTGGCACGCCCCGCAACGTGCGGGCGTTGGTGCCGGATGAGCTCGTAAACCACTTACTGATGCTGGAGAAGGAACGTAGGCTCAACGAGGCCTCGCACCAAGCGCATATGGCGTTCTCAAATGTTACATTCTCAACTGTTACATGAATTTGTAATGCAAGAACGGCAAAAATGAATGGGGGAATCTTGCGCCTCTTGCATTACAGATTTGGCACAGATTTACATGCTATTTAGCCACTTCGGAGATTTGTCATGCGAAGCACCTTAATGGTGGCGAGCTTGGTGGCAAATTTGCATGACAAATCATGTTTGTAAAAGTTGAGAATGTAACATTTGAGAATCCCATAGCGCAGATTCGGGACCTGCAACTCCAGGAACAGGAACGGGGCCGGAGTCTGAACCGCGCGCAGAGGGAACTGGATCGGGAGATTAATGCGACGAGCAAGGAGGTATCGATGAATGATGAAGATGACGAGAGCAGCGTACTTCGCCGAAATCGACGTGCTCGAAACAGAACAGTGCATGGCACTTGCAGAAGTAGAACATTCTTGCTGCAAAATAAAGCACATGACATCAACTTTTTCAGGTCCGTCGCCAAGACGCGCACGCGTTGAAGGTGCGGCATGACTTGGAAGTGCTGGAACGGACCCGGGAAGCGAAAATTCCTATCAAGCAGAAAATCGAGCAGAAATTCGAACGACAAATGGAGGAATTGGTGCACAAACACGAACGCACCGAACAGAAATACGCAAACCAGGTGGCCCGGGTTGCGGAGTTGCGCGGCCGGCTCAAATACCTGCAATACTGCAGAGAGAAACTGAACGGGGAAGGTATTCATACAAAATGCTGGGGATTGGAGCAAGGCGGTGGACGAGCTGATTTTTTTTGAAACTTGGGCATGATGAGTTTGATTCGGTGTGCTTCATGTAATAGCATCGGGTATGTCTGACTCTGAGCCATTCCTTGACCACGAAAATTCATGAAGGTGTTGTCCTGAATTCCAACCTGGTTTTGACTACCGAAAATGGCACCGCCGTCGTGCCGCCGCTCACTCCGGAGGACATGATGCACCTGGAGAACGAGGCGAACGAGATGCGATCGCAAATTCAGCAGCAGGATGAGGAAAATCTGACACTTTTGAAGGAAAACGCGGAGCTGAAACTGGAACTGGTCCAGCTGAAGCAGCGGATTGCGGATTTGGAAGGAGAATTGATGCAGATGAAGATGAAAAACGAGGCCAGCACTGTGCAGGATATACTGCCAGGTACTATTGCAGCTTGGTAGATTTACTATATTCAGGTCTATGTCGCTTAACATGGACCTACCTTGCAACATGAACCTTTGTTCGGTATGAACATTGGAAATTTCGCCGGCTGCGTCTCACGCTCGAACCTACCCGCTACTCCTGCAGGTACCCTTTCCCATCGTTCCGCGCGCAGTTCGATCGACATCCGTGGTGGATCAACCCGAGGCTCGCAGGCCACCGGACGGGCGCTGAAGACGGGGCGGACGACGGAAATGCAAACATCTTTCATTCGGAAAACCACGAGTAAGGGCTCTGAAGAGGGAGAACAGCAAGACGCGGCTGAGGAGGTAAGGAGTATTTGTATTTGTAACTGTACTAGTTTCCACTGCGGCGTAGTGTGCGAATTGGACTTGCTGTGGCATGCTCGTTGATGATCGTGTGCATCATATTGAACAGCTGAATGGGAATATTTTGACGCTCCGAAGAGAAGTGCAATTTTCCACACTAGGCCATCAACTCCGGCACCATCCTGGAAGACGCTCCGGCTGCCGTGCCTAACAACGAAGATTTAGCTAATCTTGGCGCTGTGCTCGAGGATTTGGACAAAGACGCTCCCATGACCGAAGACCAAATGCGCCAGGACCAGATCCGGCTACGCGCGTCCGCGCCGCCCACCTGCCACATCGGTCGGGCGAACTACAGTGCGGGGTCGTTGGAAGAAGAGACGGACGTCGTGGTGGGCGAAAATGTTTTAAATGTAGGGACCAACCCGACCGGCCTATCCAATGCCCGGAACACGGCTCCGGCGAGAGCAAACAATATCGACAGTGCAGGCAACAAAACATCAAATTCCGACGGCAGCATTAAAAAACCGAACCTGCAAAAACTTTTCCGCAACACGCGCACGAGCAAACCGAGACAGCCGCCACCGTTAGAGACGATCATGTCCAGCGGGGAGACGGAAGAGCACAGCAATTCTCTCTCCCAGCAAGGCAGTCGATCCCGCGCATTACGGAGGGCCTCTG
Source organism: Amoebophrya sp. A120 (assembly GCA_905178155.1). Lineage (NCBI taxonomy): Eukaryota > Dinophyceae > Syndiniales > Amoebophryaceae > Amoebophrya > Amoebophrya sp. A120. Next base: position 2,630,006 of record CAJINV010000007.1, on the reverse strand, counting down.
CGACCAAAAAACCGAACGTGAAGGCTACTGCGGCTCTAGGGAAGAAAAGCGAGACTGGAAAACGATCGTCGGCGAAGAGTGCAGCGAGAAGCAGCACGTCATCCAACACTGGCGGTCCGGCGAAGCAAAGAAAGACGAAGCAGGAGAATAAAAGTAGTACTTTGATGTCCGCGGCTTCATCTCCTTCTCCAGCCGGAGAGGTAGAGAAAGTTGAGAAAAAAATAACTGAAGCTGCGAAGAAGGAGCTAGCAGCAAGAGAAAGCACGACTTCTGTACACGTCGACCCCCCAGCGGCGGCTCCGGAAGTGCAAGCGATTCCTTTTGCTGCAGAAGAGTCTGCGCAGCCCGCCGCGCCGCAGACGGCGGTGCCACCGTTAGTGCATTCGGAGTACCAGGACTGGCCGAACTGCAAACGTTTAGAGGGATCTCGGTCCTCGTTGAAAATCAAGGAACCGGGGGAGCAGAAAGGTGAGTACGTACTACAAGAATGCTTCTACTCTTTTTCATTTTGAATTTGATAAATTGATTCTCTTTCTTGGAGTTTGACCTGAGTTAGTACCTGTGCCAGGACCACTCTTTTCTCGGCTAGATTGCACGCCATCTTTTCAAATGGAACAAAACACGTATTTTCGCTGGGTTTATAATCACAGCCCCCGCGGAACAGACACAGAAGCGCGAGGCAGCCGCTGCTTCCTTGTCCAGAAAGAGCACACAGCCACTGTTAAGTCCGCCAGCCCAGGTGCAGGATACAGCCCAGAAGCAGAGGCGAACAGGAGGGGGCAGCTCCTCAACGATCGGATCGGCACCGTTGACGCAGCCGCCTCTGTTGTCCGCTCCGGCTGGTGGTGGTGCTACGACCACGATGCCGGCATCTAGAACGACATCCCCCTGGCCCGCTGCCACACCGCGTGACAGCGCTTCACAGCAGGGCGTCAGCCCGCGACCGCCTCAAAACAGTGTTGTTCCCGGCGCAGGAGGGGATGAGAGGCACCCATCGGTGGTACTTAAGTTTACGGTGTTGATGTGCACAACTGAATTTGCATCTGTTGTTTTGCATCACAGACTCTAGTACTCACTTTTCCGTCTCATCTTTTTCGAAAGTTCGAACCACAAAATGACAGTTGAACGGTATCTGGACCGCGTCTCGTGTGGTATCGGAGCGCGTGGTTTCCAAATCCCCCAGGCCGGACCAGGGCCGAGTCGTTTCCGAGCGGCTGATCAGCACGACGCAGCTAGCCCCTCGAGTAGTGCAAAACAGTCCGGCGGTGAGCCCCAGGCCGCAGTTGCAGAACCCACCTGGAGGTCGTGCTGAGGAACAGAGCAGGAACAGTACGGGGGGAGGAAAGAACCTGGGTGTGGTACCGCCGGCAAAGACCAGTGGTATGTGTTCGGAATTTTTGCGCCTCCTTTTATTTCCACTTGCATTCTGTTTCTGCGTAGAGCTGCTGGATGAACATACTAGGGCTGCTGCCATGCTTTCCCCTTCCGAAAATGAAATTTGCCTCGAGCTAGAGGCGAACATAAGGATCGACTTAGGAAATAGACATGACGTTCTTACTAGTAGACTTGCGTATCTACGAAAAATCTTCTCCTGATATTAAGGCACCACCCTCCCGCCCAGTCCGCGGCAGCCGCCCGTGGTCCCGGTTTTGTCTCTCCCAGCGAAAAAGAGCTCCCTGCAACTCCCGTCTCCCCGGTTGTCGGCTTCCACGTCCCCACTGTTGCAGCCCCGGATGACCACGACGGCGAGCAGCGGACTCGCAACGGGAACTGCAGGACAACCACCACCTGATCATAACCTGCAAAAAGAAAACTACCGCCGACTTCTTTCCTACCCGTTTGATTTCACGCACGCTCCACCGATTGATGTAGAAGCTCCAGCAGCACCGTCGCTCACGGAAGGGGAGCAGATCGCAACGCGGGCATTGACCAGCTCCGCGATTGAAGAGGCTTTAGCGAATCACCTGGTCCAGAACAACAACGGGAACGACAGCAGTTTAGCAGTGCAACCCGTGCTGAACAACAGTTCACATCACGACACGACGAACCAGACCGACCAATTTGGCTTGATGAACGGGAGATCTTCTGCGAGCTTGTTCGGGATTGAACCGGGTCGGGAGTCGCCCGACCTTGTTGACCACGATCAAATTACAGTACCAGGGGAGAATCAAAATGGGTCTGCTCCTTCTGGCGTATCTTCATCTCCAAACGTCGAAAATAACGAACAAGAAGATTCCGTGTCCGCGCAGCTTCGTCGGCTGGAACAGCAGTTACAGCAAGAAACGGGTCTTGTGAAGAACGGTGTGACCGACGCCGATCAGCAAGATTTGTTTCAAGTGCAATGCGGCGAACACCACGCGTGCGATCGGTTCAGACAGGTGGTGCACAACGTGACCGCGAAAGCGTTACGAGAGTACCGAGTGAACCACCGAGTCTCGCTCCGGGGGTCGCTGCCACAGGCTTTGTGCCGACCAACGCTCCGGGATCCGAGAAGCCGGGACACGTCCGTGTCACGATCGCCGGACTTTCATTCCAGCCCTGACTTAGCCAACATGCCGCCCGTGCCGGAACATGAGTAAAATATTAGTGGCTCCTCTGTTGAGTCGATTGCGATTTCCATATGAAACAAGCCCCACTAGATTCGAAAAATCTAAATCCTAACCCTGTATACTAAAGAAAGTGACCTGTCAATGTCATAATTTAATCGTGATCGTGACTCGGAATCGAATTCGAAGCATGATCATTGGCCAGCCGTCAATATGAAACAGTTAAGTATCCTGCAATACAATGCTCCAGCCTGGTAAAGGTAAAGTAAATATCAATCAAAAAACCATTCGTTCACACGAAGCCGTAGACTCAAAGCGCTTTTCTAGAGTAACGTAGAAGATAAAAAGAAATGCGTACGTTTACGAAATCGCCTTCCTAATAAATATGGAGTTGCACAAGAACTTCGATTATGAATTACGCTTGAAGAGAGTGCTGCTGAATCCTTTTGATATTGAAATTGCCATGCGCATGCCTCAGAGGAGAAAATGAAAATGCTAACGCTACACCAGCGAGATGTTGCTGTAGCCACGCCACATCAACACCAGTAAACGCGAAGGCATTCATCTAGAACATAATGACAATATTTTATCCACTTTTGCGTAGCCTTTTTTGCTTTTCACAAAAAGAAGAGGAACAGCCAAAACTTCCATTCTGCAGTACCGCTGTGCCATTGAGGTTCCCATCGTTCATTAACGCACGACGAAAAGCTTCATTCAATACTGCGCATCACGACCTTCTTGCTGTAGTGTCCTAAAGCAGTAGCCATCAATAACGTGTGTACATGGTCGTTACTAAGACTATCACAGGTGGAGCGAATCCAACTACAGGTTTTCGTATTTCCAAGATATTAGAATAAAGGGTGACAACTTCTGGATTGTTTGTTGGCTGTCGTTGTTGTCTATGTCGGACAGAAGGGGATCGGGAGGATCCCAGCAACTCAATACAAATGCCTTTTCGTTTTCATCTATAATTTCGCCTCTGGACGATCGAACCAACGTGAAGTTTTTATGAACCAAGCCAATTCCAATTTTGCTTCACTTTGTGCTTATCGTAAATGCGGAGGAGCAGTGTGTGGTTGAGTTTCGCAATTTGTTTTTCCCTTTGATGTTTTGATGCCGTATTCTTATTCTCGTTCGTAGAACAAGCAGTACGCAGCTGAATTTCAATTCGTGGTTTATTTTTTTTTTGTATATGAGAAAAAAAAACAAAAAGTAGCAATTGTTGATCGTGTGCTGGCTTTTATCTTCGCTGAGAAGGACGAACCGGCGAGTAAATTCATTCGGGTTTAGTCAAGCGAGTAAGTTTTGTTGAAGCAGCTGTTTCCCAAAACTTACGTAAATGCCTTTTGCCATTTATGGAAAACCGCTGCAGCACCGATGATGTTGGTGTAGCGACTCGGCTGCTAATCAGTTATTGCGAGGGCGTCGAACAAGAAATGAACCGAAAGGGAAGTGGCTGTTCGTTTCATCATTCGGAAAAATCAGCACGAAGTTACGTAGTTCTGCGCCAGGGTGCTTGTCGTGTGTTGATGAAGGATGTTGATGTTCCTCGTGTTCGAGTTTTGCAAAACAGTAGTTGCATAGCACGCGCGCCTCAAAAAAGTAAGGCGTAGCACAAGAAACGAAAATTTGTGGAAGTGATGATCTGATCAGAAATGGCCTCTTTCCCTGGACCTTGGTTGAGTCTAATATGGCAATGTATGGATCCGCATTCATCAATCGGAATCTGCGGTTGCTTGGCCTCACAAACATGGCAGAGACATGAACGCATTCGCTCGATGATCCAATTTCAAAGACCGCGTTTGCGAGTTTGATGATCAATATTAAGAAGTGTCGCAGCAATGTTTTTAACTTGGAGCGAGAGCAGGGCTCTAGTGCTTTGATCACTTTCCGTCGATCTTGATCCCTGTCATGCCCCTCCTCTCCCAAATGTTTTTGCTCAAGGAGGAAGTTTTTCTTCCCATTTTCCATAGTTGTGTGTTTCCGGTGCTTTGATATATCCTCTCTAATGAAGACGAAGATCGATTTCAAGTTGTCTTGTTGTTTCTCTGACTGTATTATGTTGGTCAGAATGGTCGGCATGCCCATGCGGATCGATTAAGTAGTACAGCCTGCCTGTTTAGAGCAGAAGCACAATTCGTTTTTCCAAACATCCCGACGACAGGACAAAAAACACAATTAGATTTAAATTGAGATTGACACACAAGGATAAGCGATTTGGACTTCACTACTAGTTTCGTCTTGCATATCTTTGTCTGTTCTTGCTAGCGATTATTGTACTTGTTTACGCTAATATGCTACCGTAGCCTGAAAAATTTTCGCGACATTTTTCCTGCGTTTTATTTTCTGGTATCTAATTTGGCGAGGTGTCAAGCTTGTTAGTTTATATGATTTCAGATATCATCGCGAGGCCGGCATCGGTTTGAATTTATTTGCTATTGCTTTACTACATTTTTGTTTTCTATTCCAAAACCATGGGTCAAAGCATCTATCTCCCGGCGGCCAACAAGGAGAAGGAAACCGCTGAGGGGCAGGGAAAAGGCGGGAGATGGCGGTTCGGCTTCAGTGCGATGCAAGGTAGAAAAGAATTGCAAGTGGATAAGAACGACCCACACCCGATGCTTCTACTTTTCAGGCATGACAAACCAATGCTGAGGCGCCAAATAACGTTTCCTCTCGTCGCGCAAAAAGTACTTGGTCTTTTCAGCGTGATAGTTATTCATCCTCGATCGAGTCTCATTCTCCTTCTCAGGTTGGCGTCGTTCAATGGAGGATGCGCACATTCATCTCCCGGACTTCGCGGACAACCTCGCACTGTTCGCCGTCTTCGACGGCCACGGCGGTGCCGCGGTAGCGCAGCTGGTTGCGCAAAAATTTCCCGAAATTCTCAAGAGCCAAGAGGCCTTTGGTGACCAGAACTACCAGGAAGGTATAAAGGGACGTTGCTGTAGATCTGTAAGAGCTTTTCTTATTGTGCTTGTCCTCGCTTTCGCATTGAAGATTTGACTGCGTGATCCTGCTACTGAAAGGTAGAAGCAGGTTGCATTATGGCACTACTTGCCTATTGTGCATGACAAACAACAACATCAATCCAGCCCTCCGAGCCGCGTTCATCGCGATGGATAAGTACCTCGACTCCGCAGAAGGGCGAAAGGAGTTGCGAATCATCGGCGCAAAGGCGGAGAAGGAAAAAAAAGACGACGATGACGACGTCAGACATCGAGGCAGCATACTGCAGCAATTACTGGTAAAAGACCACCACGACCTATGCCTGCGCGTTTTATTTACGTGTGGATGTGATCCTCTACTCTTCCGCTTTTTTTCTTGCATGGTATTGTTCATAAGCATAACAGACCGTTGCGTCGACGTGTCTGTGTATTATGTATCAGATGAACATTTTCAATATCCAATCCAACATGGTCGTGCTAAGTTGTTGTTGTAAGTATGCGACTAGCAATAAATCCTCGATATATGATCAATCTACACTCAACCTCATGATCTCCTTGTCCTTTTACAGCGCGACCAGCAAGTTCTGGATGAGGAAGACATTCTGAACGCCAATTACCTAGAGTACGGAGCCGACGAGGAAGATGAGGACGGTATCAAAACACCCCCGGCGGTCACCGGCATGCCCCCGGCACAGGTGATTGCGTTAGAGGACAAGAAAAAGAAGAAAGATGTTGTAGACATAAAAATAGAGGAATCCGAGTCACTATCAGTATCACCACAGAAGAACGGCGAAACAAGGCCTACCACCAACGGTCCAATCATCGAAGTCGGCAACGGGCCGGCAACAAGCTCCTCCAAATCGCCAAAAGATAAAGAGAATGAAAACAAGGCGATCATCGGCCCGGCGATGCCACCAAACGGCATGATTGGCCCGGCCATGCCGCCGAATGGGAAACTGCCGACCTCATCGGAAGAGGAGAAGTCACCCGGGAGTGCTGGTGCGAAAGATAAAGAACCAAGGGAGAAAAACGCGAAATCTCCAGGTGGTAGTCGTGGGCAAGAACAACTTCCGCTTGACAAAACTGGTCTCGACTTCGCGAAAAGCATCGACGAACTGACGAACCGAACCTCTTTGGAACAGGACGACGACGATATTGACGACATTTTTGTCATGAACAAAAACAAAACCGAAGCTGCCGAAGCGAAAGCAAAGAAGGAGGAAGACAGCGACTCCTCAAGTGGGGACGAGTTCTTCATCGGCCCTCAGCCGCCGAAAAAAGGTATGGATATGAATTAAGTTCTTGCCTTGCCTAGTAGCGCATAGTTGTACTTGAGTAGATCTATTCCTGCCTCCTGCTGCCATTATGACGAACTGGAATGAAGCCCGCCTGGGTGCTGCTCGTCGTGCTTCATTGCCACATCGTATGCTATCAATGTTGTTCGTCCGCTCTGCAGCTTGGTTAAGCTGTTTCAAGAAAAAAAACCAGGTCTTAACCCCGATGACGACGACGATGACGACGACGACCTGAAGGTGGAGGACCTGCTTGCCGGGGTATCCAGTGCAAATGTGTCTGGGTCTGGAAGGATACAACTTGTGATGCTGTCTTTGGATTCTCAAAAAATCTGTGCTGCGTCGCCAGCAATAGGGGTCCGGTTTGTGCGACACAGAGAGGGCAACATTTCTCATGCAGCTTAGTCACCAGAAACAAGCGTTTTGAAAATCTGTGATGCTAGGTCATGCATTGCAGGCGTCATGGGTCGCGCTACGTATGCATGACAAACCTGGCACTTTTCCAGACCCAGACATATTTGCAATGCATACGGGGGTCTCTTCGACGACGGCCCGTCGGGCATTAACCCGGAATCCCAGGGCTGCACGGCGAACGTCGTCCTGCTCCAATACGACGACAAGATGGACCAGATGGTCGCTTTTTGCGCGAACGCCGGGGATATGAACTGCAAAAATGTCTGGGTCTGGAAGGTTGAAACTTGTAATGCTAGCTTTCCATAGCTAGAAATGAAAATCTGCATTGCATAACCAACAAAAGTCGCAGCCTCTTTTGTACATGCAAAAACGCAGTTTCTCATGCGGATTGCCTATGAGAAAGCGTTCTCTAAAGTTGTAATGCTGGGTTGCATTCGGAACTGTTTCCATCATTCACATTTTAGCATCACAAGTTTCCAGACCCAGACACTTTTGCGATTGATAGGGGACTCCCGGGCGGTTCTGTGCAGACAGGGGGCCGGCGTGCCGCTTTCCTTCGATCACAAACCGACCAACCCGTCCGAGCGGGAACGCATCCTCGCGTCCGGCGGCACGGTGTCCGAAGAGGGCCGGGTGGACTCAAACTTGAACCTGAGCCGAGCCATGGGCGACCTCATCTACAAGGACAAAGCACTCGCGCCAGAGGCGCAGCGGATCTGCGTCGTGCCGGACGTCTCGGTATATGGACAGTTTTGGAGTCTTCATGCAGATTGATCTTCGCGATCGCGATTTATGTCACAAACAATAAAATTTTAAAGTTCAATGATTGTAGTTGCAGAAAATGAAAAAGGACGATCATGACGATAATTCTTGTATCGAACCATGACAGGTAACTCACCTTTCCGGCGACGACAACTATCTGATTATCGGATGCGATGGGATTTTCGAAAAACAAAGCAACGAATCCCTCGTCGCCTGGTGTAACGACCGGATCTACAAGCACCGAGCGGCCAAGGGCAGCGGCGACGCGGAGGTGGACGTGGAGTTGAACGCCGTTTGCTCCGACTTTTTGAACTTCAACGTCGCCGAGTCGCCGTCAACAGACATGGGCGTGGGCTGCGACAACATGAGTAGAAAGAAGTTTTCTCAATTTTCTCTCTTTTTAGTTGCTGTTCGTTAAACATACTACGTAGACGAGCTAGATTTATACGAAATTCCGCATGACAAACTCGCAAAGATCTTGCGTGCAGCCAAACGAAACACACAAGAAACGATCAAAAAACAGGTATGATGATCGTCCGTCCTGTCCCCGGCGCTCCTCTACTCGCCGGGCGGGCTCTTGCCGCCGCAAGTGAGCAACAGCAGAAAGAAACCGAGAACACAAACTCTTCCGAGGAAAAATCCACTTCCGATGTCGTGGTTGCAGCAGCAGCAGGAGGACTGTCATCTGACGGCGTAGCTACAACGACAAACACAGCATCGAAATCCCCCGTCGATGCAGAGCCGGAGCCGAAGCGGTCGAAGGTAGAGGTCGAGGGCGCTCATTCGACCAGTAATTTGTCGTCTCCGGCGGCGTCCGCGGTCTCGGAGAACTCCGACGCAGACAGCACCTCGAACTCCGAGAAAACCACGGACAGCATCAATGCGCTCACCTCAAACTTGTCCGTGGAGGATAACGTTCCAGCTGGGCAGGATTTTGGTGCAGGCAGAACCTGTACAACTTCTGAGCAACTCGTCCCACCAGCAGGCGCAGCTGCAAACACAGCCAGCGTGCTGTGCGGAACTGAGACATTAACGTCCGATGCCAGCAGTGTCGTCGTGATTAAGACAACACCTCTTGAGAGCAAGGTAGAAGAGCAGTCGGAGCTGTGTTCGACGGCACCGTCCACTTGTTCACCAACATCAGCGACCGCTGCAGTTACAGCAACAGGGGGGGAAGAAGAAGACTCATCTTCGACCGCCAAGAAGATCAAGGAAGCAGTTGAAGCGATTCCCCTCATTGAGACTGCGGCCGCAGCTTAAGGGAGGTCCGAACAACGACCATGGTCCTTGCTCTGGTGGTGCTCCGTGGCTGTCTCCTCTTTTTTGGCCCAGTTTATCGAGTCCGTCATATTTCACGTCGGTCTGCTACATCGACCGAAACAAGATTGCTAAGCTCCTGCAAATAATACTTCATTTTTCTCACCACGGCTTGTTTATAGTAATCAATACCTCCTCGTCCTCCACGACTTTGCGCTATGACCCCGGCGCGACGAACGGTCACGTTATGTTCACAACATCTACCCATACTCACCCTCCTCCGCCGACGCTGGCGCCAGGATGTTCTAGTGCTTCTATTCAAACCAATTCCGGGAACAGGCGCCCAAGAAGATGAATGGAATCCATTTTACAATTCCAGGAGTCCATTTTACTATTCCAGGAGGTGCCAGGGTGTTCTAGTGCTTCCATGATTGAAACCAATTCCGGGAGGCGTCCAAGATGAATGGAATCCATTTTACATTCCAGGAATCCTTCGAAAACCGATTCCAGGAATCGAAGATCAATGGAACGCTGCCTGAGAACCTGCCATCTAAGTACCTGTTTGGGCGTGGTCATCAAGAGCAGCTCCTCTGGCTAGTAGTGCGCACCACGCACTCCACCTGCTCCAATTGCACTACTTATAGTCCATCATGTCCTCCAGCTCCAGCTGTGATGGACAGCTGCTGCAGCACAGCACGCTGGAGCGTCAAGATACGGCGCATGAAACTCGAGTTTCGAGCAAACTACGGGTGAGAGCATGGGTCGTACAAGGTGGTCATGTTTTCACTTCCATCAAACCGGAGCTACTGCATTTCGCATTTTGTGTTCCTCAGAACCCAATTCAACCTTTGAAGCGCAGCATCTTCCCACCAGCATAACCACAACTACATCAACCACGTCACGAGAATTTTTTTCTGCTGACGTTGATGTTGAAGTTCCTCGCAGGTTCGAGGTAACTGGTTTGGCTACCGTAACGTTGGCCGCGCGAGGCACTTCCTACTTGTTCGCCTTCTTCACCTGTGTCGAGGATGATATGAGGGGGCCGTAGTCCTCTGTGATCCTGTAGACGAGCGCTAAGTATTTGTGTTTCGTTCAACAGTGCCTCAAAACTATAAACTTATCTATCAATAACGATGGATTTTGTCCGCCAGGGGGAAATGTTAAAATGAAATGATCATAAATTTCTGCATGAAGATCCGGATCCGCATGGAGTAAATGGATAATGGTCCTCCGTCTCTCTCATATGTTGAAGATCGCATAATATCTACTATGAGTGGGAATCATCTACTTGACCGACTCGACGAGTTGTTCTTCACCTTCAGTTGCAGTAGGACAATTAGTACGGATATGCCACACGACCCATTTTGAAAGAAGATTCAGATTGAATATTTTTGGTTATGTATGTGAGTCGCAGATGCTGGATGAAATTAAAATAATCTATGATCAATTTTTTCCTTGTGGTTCAGACCGCGGCTGAGGAGACATTGTCCAAAAATTTTCTAGGTTAATGATGTAGCAAGCCTTGTTATTTTTTCGCATATGAGTAGCAGTAGTCTAATTGGCAAACAAACCGAAACGAAAACCAGAACATCAAAAAGAATGATGGAAAAGCGTTGTGTGTGCACCGGAATACGGTATTGTGCGCATTGTGAGGCGCCCGAGTTTCGCGCTTTGCACGGAATGCTGGCACCAAGATTGCTTCTGGAAGGTGAAACAGACATCAGAAGTCCACCACATAATAGTGGCGCCTCTATAAACCACACCGCCGATGTTGAGTCTGGCGAGAAAAGCAGCAAGCGTATTAAAGACCAGGCAGAAACTGACACAGAGCGGTGGCAGGCAGCACAACCGAGCCGGCGGCACCGGCGGGTTGGGCGGCTCGAGCAAACCGCGGACGGTTCCTTTCTCGTACGGTTTGCATGTGAAGATGTTGTGAACCCACGCCGTCGAGCAACCATTCCACGGAGCGAAAGTTGTAGATCCACAATAAGCACCGCAGCAAGCGCTCGTAAAAGTGGCGGTCGTTCTTCAGATTCTGAAGATGCTCTAGAAGTCGATGAAGAAGCTCGCCCTCTTCGCGAGGGCGACAACAAGCAAGTCGTCCAAGCTGGCGATTATTTCACCTGCTCGCTGCGCAGCTTGGGGTTGGACGACTGTTTCCAGATGATCCCCGACTTCTTAACCTCCGAGGAGGAGAGCGAACTTCTGCACGTCATGTTGTCGGGCCCAAACGTTCAATTTGACAATACTTACAACCTAACAGCTGTGGCAAAACCTGGCCCGGCATCAAACATAAACTCTGGTCGTCGCGGGATGCCAGCAGCAAAGCCAACAACTGAAAGAAACGCCCGAAATCCTGCTGCTGGTGTAGTGCCTCTCGAGCGGCGCGATGTGGAACTTGCCGACGAGGAGTCGTGCACGGTTGCGCCTCTGATATGGACACGGTCGCAGTCCGGGCGCCAGAAGTGCGACTTCGGGCCCAAAATCAATTACAAGCAGCAAAAATTTCAGCTGAAGGGCTTCAGGTGCACGCCGGAACGTCTTCGCGACACGCAGGCGCTGACGAAAGTGAGAGAATTTTGCCGCATTTATGGGGCGGCGAATTGCAGCCATAGTCCATCCTCTAGCCCTACTTCTTCAAGCAGCACTTGTTGGCGCCAGGCCGATGCTAAAGCACAGGAGGAGAAACTTGGCAAAGAACAAGTTCAACTTGAGGCGAACAACCAAACCAGTTGCGTTGCATCAACGACCGAAAATAAAGCAGCGTCATCGCCTGCTCGTAGTCCTACATCAGATCCAGATGGCGTTTCCACCTGGGCTGCCCTCGTCGCATCACTCACCGGGATGTCAGACGGGAAGCCGCTTCTACCGCAAGACCCAGCGAAGGCAGGCGCGCTGACCGGAGCAGATCGTGGAGAACAGCAGCAGGAGCCGTGCTCGTCGGACGAGCAAGCTGCACCTGCTGCGCACCCGACCCTAGCGCAGCTGGCGGAGCTTCCGCTCAACCCGGCGGGATGGTTTTTTCAGCGATACGAAGCGAAGGACAAAGCGAATTTTGACCCGCATATCGATCACACTTGGATTTGGGGCGACAGAATCTTGGACTTGAACCTCCAGGCTGACGCGGTGCTTTCCTTCTTTTCTCCGCCCGGATTTCGGTGGGGCGACTGTGAAGATGAAACCGAAGAAGTACACATAGACCAAGAGCACCACAAGGTCGAGGAAGACGATGATCCTGGAGTCCGCATCGACGTGCCGCTTCCGCGCAGGTCGTTGCTGGTGTTTGCCGGAGCGGCCCGGCACACCTGGGAGCACGCGATCCTTCCGGACACTTACGGGACCGAAGGGCGCGTGAGCCTGACTGTGCGTGAACTCAGTAGTGGATTTTCGCAGCTGGAGCAAGGGCAACTCTGCACGCACCTGGCGACGGAATGTACCGCCGAGGATCAGGAGCTGTGTCGCAACAGCTTGGCAAAGCTGCGGGAGTCTCACCGCCCGGAACTTGGATTTTCACACAGCGTTACTCGAGGAGGAGCGTGATGCCGAAACTCTCTCTGTTTTGAGCTTTCTTCGCGACTACGACAGGCACTGCACTCTATTGCGTCTCCTAACAAATTGGGGCTCCGCCCACGCGAGAGCAGAAAAAATAGAAAACAAGTTTCGGCGACGTATCAGCAGTGTTCCCCCGTGGCCTCTTGCTTTCCAAGTCTAAAATAACCACGTTGCATCCTTCAATTGAAGTGCATGCTTTTGTTTCCACTAGTACAGCGATCATCTCGATCTACTCTTCCAGAGTTCCGGATTCGGTATTCTTTTTGTCAACGATCTGGAGGATCTCTCTATTTTTATTCGGGTTTGCGGCGAAGCAAAGTTTTTCACGCCTCTTGTTGAGTCTCTGTCTCTCTAAGGGATGCGGATTAGATCCATGTTCACAATCCTGAGTCTGTCGGGTGCGTCACAAAAGGTGGTGGATCCGAACACATACGAACAAAAGAAACATGTTGCTGCCTGGTGAACTAGATCTGGCAGATGAAGATCTTTTCCTTTCTCATGTTCCGTATCTCGTGACGGTGCGTTGGAACATGGCGATTGCGTGCAGGAGCCGCCCGCTAATGATAAATGAAAATGAACACTCGATGACACAAGGAAGCTCGCTCCAAATCCAGCGAATACACAGCGACAAAATACGAAACATTCAAAAAAGTTTGTTTTATTTGATGACTTTTTTTTTGCTATTGTGGAGGATCAGGATCTATATTTACCTGCTAAGTACAACCTACATTTGCATTTGCGTGAGTCGTTTTTCTCATAGTTGTCCTGACAACTCTCCATCATCCTAGTGCGGCATGTCCTCTGCCTATACTAATTATTTCGGGAACACAAGTAGTGCAAAAGTATCGGAACGCAAAAAGAAGAAGAAGAGCAATCGCTCTCCGCGTCGTGCAGAAGAACAGACTGCGTCGCCCGGAGCGTACGAACAGGAACATAATAGTAATACAGGATCTGAGTCCCCGTATTTCTATTTGTTCGACGAGAAACACACAGAAGCGGACTATTGCATCAACGGGACGCTGAGGTGCAAGGATTCCGAAGACCGCGTCTTGGAGAGCATTGACGGCAAACTAAAGACTCAACGCTACCAGATCCACCCGCAAATCTTCACACCGTGGCGGGGCAGCGACCGCTCCACACCTGCGTTTCTTAGCTTCGAAGAGCACAGACACAAATATTACATCGAGCGCACCAGCGCGTCTCATCGGAAGAAGGAAGAGTCAGCCTACGACGAGGACCACAGGAGGAGCAAAAGCGCCAGCGCGCTCGGGCAAAGCACCATGTCTTCGGGTGGTCTCTTGTTCGGAACCGGTAGCGCCGCGGCGCCGACTGGTGGTGGTCTCTTCTCCACAGGCGCTGCACCATCAAGCGCGCCTGCTGGAGGCGGGCTGTTCGGAAATGCGAGCTCACTTTTCTCCGACGCCGCCAAGCAAGAAAACATCTTCGGGGGCGGTTGTCAGCAGCCGCCGGCTGACAAAAAAGAAAAACAAGGAGGTTTGTTCCGAGGTCCTCCGTCGCCCGCCACTGGCAAAACCATCGATGCGAGCGGCTTGTTTCATGCTAATACAAAGACCAAGGAAGACGCTAATACAGCAGCCCCCTGTTCCTCCGAGAAGCAAGGCGTGGAAAACAAGGGCGCTGACGCCCCGACGCGGTCGCCAACGCCTGACCTGATCACTCCGAGTATTCCTGACACTGATGACGAGGACGATTTGGGATCTGACAGGGAAAAAAGCCAGAAGTGCTTTGCCGGGGCTGACAAGGGCAAGAAGCAGGCCGCTGAAACGAAAAATGCTTGTTCCACTGCAGCATCTTTGAACCCGCAGCAAGCCCAGCTTCTGAAAAAGACCCGCATTCTCGCCGCTTCCTCCCACGGCGCGGAGGGCCGCCGCTTGCGCCGGTTGCTTGGCCGCTTGGAGAAAGGCGAAAATGTGTCTGGTTCACCGGGAGCGCAAAATGGTACTGGCCTCAACAGTACTACATCCGAAGAAGATGACGCTCGTGTTCTCCACTACCTGACGAACAACGAGGACGAACTGCTTGAGTTTGTCGCGCAAGTGAACAAGGTGTACCAGGAGAAACTGAAAAAGCCCGCGCCGTTCATGACGTTCATCCTAATCGGCATGCAGTCCGCCGGGAAATCCACCATCGTCGAGCGCTTCCTCCAACGGGTTATCAACGTGGTGAAGGAGGGCACCGGCACCCGCTGCCCACTGGACATCACCTGCATCCACGACGCAAACGCCATCGAGCCCGTGTGCGAGCTTTCCGGGTGCAAGCAACCAGGGTCCAACGGCGTGAAACTTTCCGTCGAGGACGTGTTTCGTGCGGTCACCGCGCACAACTTCGCGCTCGCCCAGGCGGAGAAGTTTTCGAAAGATTCTTTATTCCTGATCGTCCGCAGCAAAAACGTGCAGAACATGCGGTTCGTGGATTTGCCCGGTATCATTTCGAACAAATCGAAGGGGATCGACAACCGCGACGACATCAAGGGCATTTTGAAGGCGGAGATGAACAAACCGAATTCCCGGATGTGCGTGTTACTAGAGCCGAAGGAGTTCGCGACCAACCCGATCGTGGATTTCATCGACCAAACCATGTGCGGTCGGGAGAATTGGGTGGACAAAGCGACTTTTTTCATGACCAAATTCGATATGCGTCTCGGCGACAGCCGGACCGGGAGCAAAGCGAACGCGTTTTTCCAGGAGTTCCGTGACAACGGCGTCGTGCCCTTCATGGTCATCACGCCCACCCTGCCGACGGAAAAGTTGGATCCAGACGAAATGTTCAAGCAGCGGCAGGAGTTACTGAGTAAAGCGGATCAGCACGAAAGCGAGGAGTTCCACAACTGGGTCTGTCAACACCGAAACTATTTCGACACGCACCCGGAGGACGAGGAATTGCTGCCTTGCTACAAGGAGAAGATGGGGTTCCGGTCGGGGGTGAATGAATTACGGGAGCAGATGTTGGCCGATACCGCGAAAAGACTGCCCGAGGTGTTGACGGAGATCCGGAAGCAGCTGAAGCACTGCGAAACGGAGCATAAGTTATTGCGGGAACGGGAGAAATACAACGACCCGCAGGAGTTGCGGTTGATTGTCGCGCAGGTCTTGCACAAATTAACGGATCGCATCTTCACGTACCTTGACGGGTCTCTGGAAATCGCCATGAAGTTTCCGGACAAGCTGCAAACCCTCGAGGACGAGATCATCGAAGAAGACCAGTCGGACTGGGCCAGCCGGGAGTTGAACCACTTAACCGAGGAGGAAAACCGGTGGCGGGACTTTATTGCGAAGGCCGCGGAGGAGACGGGGGAGTACCCGGAGCAGGTCCAGCCGGAGCAGCCGTTCCTCGGGGGGAAGCAGTACCAGCGGGCGGTGCAGTTTTTTCGCTGCAACATGATTGACCAAATGCCGGAGCCGCACAAGCTGAAGCAGTACGTTCCGATGGCGACCGGGTACCTGCAGGGGGGGCTGCAGCGGGAGAACTGGGAGCGGGCGATCGTGGAAATCATCAAGCACTGCGTGAAGCAGGTCACCCACCCGGGGATCAACTTCTTCGTGAAGCACGTGGGAAGCATTTTCCGCAGGCTGTTCTCTCTCGCGCTAGACGACATCCGGAAGGGGGAGGAATTTTCCGCGACCTTTCAATTACTGCCCGCGACGGTTGAAAATTTCTTACGGAAGGAGTTTGACACGATGCTGTGGAAGCTGATGCAGGCGGCGACGGAGAAGACGCAGTGCTCTCTGGAACCCATGTACACCACGGTGAACCCGAATTTGCCCACGTTTGTCACGTCGACCAGCATGGGCGAGGAGGCGCTGGGCGGAAACGAAAAGGAGGAGGAAAAACTGTACGTTTGGGACGTGAAACTGCAGAAGTACGTGGAAAAACAGGACACGAAAGCGAAGAAGAAAAAGGATAGGGAGCCGGTTTGGCTGGAGCAAATGACGAACAAGGTGTCGGCCTTGTTCAGCGGATCGGGGGCGGTATAATTGGAATTACTTGTTTTCGAGTTCATCGTGGGGGCTTCTGAAAGACCAAAAGAAAAATTTCGAGGTAGAAGAAGAACAGATTGGTATAAACAGATCATGCAGCGCTGCGCCTTTTTTATTTTTGCAGATTAAGTATAAGTACTTCTTCCAGAAGGTCTTCTTGCAGGTCGTACTCGTAGAAACCTGTTGCGCCACGTCGTTTGAATAAAATTAAAATTTCACCAGTACGTTATAATCAAATCGCAACTCCTATCAGGAAGCCAAGAAGTTTCTGCAGCAGGAGAACCTGCAGCGTGCGCAAACGCGGAAGGAGTTCCTGTCGGACAAGAGAACCGCTATGATCACCAAAACCGAGACCGGGGAGATTCTCCAGCGGTCCTTCGAGTACATCGCGGCCTTGATGGAGTTCAACTTGGTAACGCTCGAGTTCCAGTTCAATCACTACCTGTACCAAGGTTTTAAAGATGCTTTGAACGACCAATTTTCCTCCCGCTTGATCATCGAGTGTGACTTTTCGAAACTCGTAGACCCGGATCCGGACGTCAAACGCCGTGCGGAGGACTTGGAAACGCAGATTGAGGGGTTGCGGACGAGCTTGCAGCACGTGGCCAGGATGCAGGACAAGCTCCGGGGATAGTAGGGGGGTCCTCGTTCTACAGGAGGCGAAACAATAACAAACTTATTCGAGACTGGGTTCTTCGTTGGAATGCAAAAGCAAATGATGAAAAAGCACAAGTGTGTAAAGCTCTGACTAGAACTTTTTTTGCTGTTGAAAAAATCATGTATCGAGATCGACTGACACTGACGCTTCCTCAGCTTGTATGAAGCTGAAAGTCGAAGTTCGTGTAGTTGCACGAACGCTATTCCTATTGATCGTAGTACGCTGATATTCCACTCTCGTCTGTGTGAAGTTAAAAAGTGGACGACTATGATAAATTCTTGTTGCGAAGCACAAGACTGCTACAGAAGCAGATTTTTTTCCCATCAAGCAATGCTATCCCTATCACTATGCAAAGTGATGGGTAGAATCCTATTGCAAATGTACGCATGTTGGCACTGACACAGCGGGTGCAACACGATAAGAAAGTCATATCCATACCGATTCGTGCACGCGGGCCCATTGATTTCGAGGCGCATGAATAAATTTGAGCCTTTTGCTTCAATCATATGATTGATTTCACACATCGTCCCTGCAGCCGCACTTCCTTGTTGTGATAGAAAGCCGGATCGTTTTTTCGTTTCATTTGCGGTCGTTCCAGCCTTCATCTGTTGATTTCGTCGCGTCGTACTTCAGTCGTACTTCGTCCTCGTGTATTTGTGTAGTCTTGGCGAAATATCATGAAATCGTACCTGGTGTTGTCGTTCTCTCCTTTGCGAAAAGGTAAAGGAGGGCAATTTTTAGTTAAATTCCATCCATTCATCGTAGTTTTTTTTCTCTCCAAATGCGGTAGGTTTCTTTTTATCCTGATGTCGTTCTCCGTCCATCCGTGGTCATTCCGGACTCATAAAGACACAGGAAGAGTGACAGCAGGCCCACTTATTTGTCGTAATTCCTAGAATTAGTACTATTTTGATTTTCGGTTTTGATGGGAAAGAAAGACATCATTGTGCGCACCTCAAAGGATTTTTTCCCGCACAATATGCGAAGCGACTGCGACCCGCGAGCTCGAGCAGAACCAGAAGCCACTTTAACTTCTTTTCACTCTTATTTTTTTAGAGCGATAAGAGTTTTCTTTTGGTACTGCTATCTTGTATGTAGTGAGGTCACCGAACGGTTCTAACCGGGGAGTTTTTTTGACACCCAGCCAGCAAAACGACCGGCAGTTTTCAAGCGGCCGAAAGCGTTTTTTGACATAAAAAATTTTCAATTATCAAGCGGGCGGGGCTTTGATATCAAACAAGCCCAGTCGAAAACTATCGATTCGCACTTGATAAAACGACGCAGGGGAGCCGGCAAAAGGGGCGCCCTTCTGAGGACCCCACCGCCTTAGTTTCTGGCGATTTGGGGCGCCCAAAAAGAGGCGCGCAGAAAACGCGCCCAAAATCAGAACAGCGGAACAGCATGGCACGGCCGCGATTTCGAAGCATTTTGGGCGGCCGCGAAAGCGGCCGCCTTTTCGCCGGTTTCAGAGCCTGGGGAGCTTTGCAAAAAGCGCCGGCGTGAAAAATAAAAACGCAAAAGAGAAAAAGCGCGCCAGACGCGCAAAGCCAACCCGCATGCTACGGGCCCGATTTTTCTTCGCTTTTTGGGCGCCCCCCGTGGCGCCCGGATCGGCCCCATAGCATGGGGGCTCGCTTTCGGAAAGGAATTTTGGAAATGTGCCAAAATTCGCGACGTTTCTCAAGTGACCGCCATACCGTGCGGCATAACGTTACTCACGGCGGTATGGCGAGCCCAGAAAAAGCAAAGCCGCGGCCAAGGCGGCTGTCGGAAAAAAAACGCCCACGACCTCACTACCCCCGCCCCGGCGGCTATATTTGGTAGGAGATTTTTCTACTTGTGCTTATTCTACAGCTGAACCTGAAACGGCATTATTGCAAGCGGAGAAACTCGAAATAAACACGAACCAGGAAGACTTGCGCTCTCGCTCTGAATCTCATCATCTCGACGGTGTTGAAAACCGTGCGGGTCCAATTTTGTCTCGTCGTGATGGTGCGCGCCAGCTATTGCGACCGCAACAGCAGGAACAAAACGAATCACTCTCACTTCCGGATGAAGCTGCGGAAGAAGTCCAAGTGCTCCCGGGGACGAAGAAGAGTAGTAGTACTGCTGCCACTTTGTCAACAAAAACAAACGGCGCGAGGAGCCTCCTCGAACGAAACAGACAGGGGAATACGAAAACGAGAAGGAAAGTTGTGAAGAAGAAGCTGAACTTCTTGGAACTGGGAAAACAAGAAACAAAAGCGCAGCACCAGACGCACTGCGTTGAGGACACGCGCGACCCTGCAGTGGCGTATCCATTATCTTCAGCACTAGTACCAGCATCAGCTGCAAAAACCGACGCGCCAGCGATGACACTAGTACCAGCATCGGCTGCAAAAACCGACGCGCCAGCGATGACACAGGGGGTGAGTGTGGAGAATGAAAATGCGAATCCAAATACTTCTCCTGGCGCAACTACCTCCACCACGACTGCCGCCCCCTGGCTGCGCAAATACCGGATGAAGTGCCGCGCTCTCGGGACGGAGAAGAATCTGGGGCAGTTCGACGTGACAGCGGACAAAAGTCAAGAAGCCTGCGAGCGTAGCTGCGGAGAAAAATCCACGTGTCTCGCTTACGAATTCAATTTCAAAGCCAGCAAATGCGAGCACCACTCGAAGAAACTGACGCACGTGGCCGGGGAAAAGGGCTATCTTTGCGCAGTGAAGAATCCGCACCCGACTGCGCAACAAGGAAATAGCGAGCTTGCGTATTGCAAAGAATCGAATCTGGCGAAAGATGACAACACGGAGTACAGGATTACAACGAATGGTCAAGAACTACAGCCAGAAGATGATGCGAGAAATGCCTGTTGGGTGCGAGACATCAGTGGCGTGGAAGACGCGAACACCTGTCGGGCCAGTTGCAGTGTGACTGCGGGCTGCGAGGCGTACAGTTACCACACTAACAAAAACTGCAGATTGCTTCGCGGCTTCAAAGGTGAAGTCGAGGGTACTGCTAGCTCGGGTTCTTCTACAACTTCTTCTTGCAGCATCGAACGAGTAACACACAGCAAAAACGGGTGGATTTCGGGGCTGTGCTACAGCAACGCGCTGTGTGGAAATCGATTTGATGGCTCGACGGAAAATAAAAAATGCGCTGCAGGCGAAAAATTCCTTCCCGACGCAGCCTGTGTCTTCGGCACATGGGAGTCGGGGTGCAACAAAGTTTGTTGTAGTCCAGACGAAAAGCGCAAAGTCCGGGTTCTGTTCGTCGGGAACAGTTTGACATACGGCCACAGCTTCAACGATTATTCGACAAATTTTCCTCGGTATGTGTACGAGTTCGCGAGCTCGTTTGGGATCCGGATCGAAACCGATGAAGACACCATCGGGGGGTGTCAGGTGCGAATGCACCTACCCGCCATTCTGGATAGCAAGGAAGACACGAATCGCCCCGATAGCTACAGCTGCAAATGCCATTCCGATTTGGAGGACAATTTCTGGAAAAATATGGACGGTGCCGGCCCGCTTGCGTGTTGCCAGAAGGGCTTGAAGCAGCAGGAATCCGGGTACGACTTGATAAGCCTGCAAGATCACAGCGCGTTGGGGGGCTACGCCACACTGGCGAACGACTTTTTAATGCCCTCCGTCGAGCTGTACAAAAACCAAAACCCGAAGGCGCAAATCGTCATGCACATGGTTTTTTCCCCCAACGATATGAGCAGCATCAGCGGGAACGAATTTAGCGGGTGTCCGGGATCGAAATACTGTTGGCGAACCTACGTGCCAAACGACAACTGCCGTCTCTACCCAAGCGGGGAATACGCGGCAGCCGCGTCCAAGGGTTTGACTTGTTTCCAGTACAGTCTCGCGCGCGGCTACCTGCACGGGCTGGACCACGGCGCCGCGATTGTCGCGCCGGTTGGGTTGAGCATGGCGTTTGCCCGGGGTTTTGCCGCTTTGGAAAATGACTGTGACGACGTGATGGATCGGAGCTTTTGGACGCAACATGTGAAAGAAACTGAAGTACTAGGGGAGCAAGCGACTAGTTCCCTGGCGGCAGCTGATTTTGTGAAGAAACAGCTAGCCGACGGGGACTACATGCGAGAGAACGGCATCAATAAAAGCGTTTCTCCGATCGAATCCACCCCTACGCCATTGGGCAGTACGTCGCGGCAGTGAGTTGGGTCAGCACGGTGTTCAAGCTAGATCCGACGGATTGCCCGGGAAACGCGTCTGGCGGCAGCGGCCATTGCGGGTGGAAACCGGACGACATCACCTCTTCGGATGCAAAAAAGGTACAACAAGCGGTAAAAGCCAGCCTGACACTCGAGGCGACTGGGACGTTTGACCCATGCGTGTTTTGGAAGAACCGCGCGGACTGTGGGAACGTTGGGATAGGTTCTTTGGAAGGGCCGGGATGAGATAAGGTTTTTCTGTGGGAAAGCGTCGATATCGGCAAGGATAGTGATAAGCTGCCTCGAGCAAGCGAAGTGTTGCTCTTGCTTCGCATATTCAAATTCCATTCGACTGGACGTTATTTGAATTGTTTTTCTGTGCACAGAGGACAAAGGGAAGCACGTACTCTCCGCCCTGTAAGTGAATGCAGCTCAGACCACGATCTTCAAAATCCAGATCCTCCGCTAGTGTAGGAGTGCTGAGGATTATATCAGCTTCTTGCGTTTGATGTTCATCTTTCCGAAGAGAAACAGAAACATTGGAGGTCGACCTGGCGGCGACCGCCGCTTCTTCGAAGCATGGGGACACAGCAGCTCGCAGAAGTTCGGGTGACTCCTCCACGCTTTGATGCCTTCACGTTTTGAAGAATGTGGATAGTGCGTTAAAGTGGAATCTTTCTACCGTGTCAAACAATTGAATCAGCAAAAATAAACCGAAATCGGGTCGGTAGAAGCGGGGGCCGCATGTAGTGACCTTCTGCTTCTCCTTTGACGGTCGTCTTGTGCATTCCTTGTCGTGCCAAAATCTCAGCGTAGATTTCCTACTTCTAATTACTTCTAACCACAAAGACAAACTATGTGTATGTTCCCTGGAGATTGGCCCACACCCAGTTCCAGCTTGTACTCTGTTCTGAGTCCGTGCTTCTTCTGGCCTTGCCGGGTAGAGCAAGCCACCAAGAAGAGGAGCTACGCTTCGGTAGGAAACAAAGTTCTTCAAATCTTAATCTTCATCTTGAACTTTCACGTACTAGTCTTAATAGGCGAGTAGAGCGGTCTACAGACTTCTAGTTGCGGTAGTACCTACGCAAATGTATTTGATGTTTTGAGATGCGCTGAAAGAGAGGATGAACGTTCTTCGTTGGTTGAGTTGTCTCAGTGGCATTCATTTAGCCCCGCCATCTTCTTAGGAGAGAAGGAGGCCTTGTTAGGGAGAAACAGTTTCCGTATTGGAGGAGACCGTGATTTCTGTCACGGTGACTGAGTTGCGTCATTCCTGTGTGTCTTTGTCTTATTTTCGAATTTTCCATGAAATAACATACAAAAAACAATGTTGTCGCTCGTAACACAAACACAGCTTGTTTTCGTGTGTTTTTTGCAAATTGAATTTCTGGCTACCCACTCAAGAGGAATTTTATTGCGAGCAGCATCCGGAGGACCTGCGCCAGCCCCTAGCTCTAGCTCGACCTCGGCAAGTATCGTCTCGCTTCCACCAGCACAAACAGCGTACGTGTCTGTACTGCAGACAGAAAGATTGAGAGAAAATCTGCGGGAGAACAATCACGATCAGGACGAGCTTGTTCGCTTCTGCAAAAATCACGTCGAGGAGGAGGACCACGACCGAAGAATAAACCGGCCTAGGACCACACTCACAAACCCCAGACCAGCACGAGCGCCGTATTTGTTGCGTGTGGAACAGGACCAACGCGAACCGCCGTGGAGGCCGTGTAGCGAAGACATCATCATGCAGCTGGATCGCGCCAGCATGCTGGGGAGCGTGCGGGAACGGCGCTCGGAAGAGGCCCTGGGTGAGAATTCAGCTACGGGGGGCGGGAGCAGCACGACAGCACCAGCCTCGATGAAGCCGGGATCCTCGTCTTCCAGCAGGCCAGCGTCCTCCACTACCCAGAACCGCGGCGGAAACAGTAGTGAACTACAGCAGTTGCAGGCAAGCGTGGGCTCGACCGCATCCAGTTCGTCATCCAAGAATTTCAACGACCAAAACTATCAACATACCGCTGGTACAACATCAGGTGATAACTACAACAAAAACAACCTTATTGCGGGTGACAGCAGCAGTGCAGCGACGCAAAACACCAAAACTTCTGCGTCCTCCTCTACTTACGCAGGAACTACACAGCAAGGGATGATGGGAACAACAAACCATCAGCCCACAACTACTTCTTCGTCAAGCAAGAATTACAATCCGGAGGACAGAGGAACTACAGCGCACCAGCAGCAGCAAAATCAAAATCAAAACCAGAATCAAATACAGAAAATACCAAATCAGCCTGGAGGGGGTACTAGCAGTGGGGGCAAGCAAGAGCTTTCCTCCTACGCCTTCTTTGCGAAGTACACGTACACGACAGAATGCGCGTTGCTGGCCTACAATTTTCACGAGATTGTGAATCAACTCGGCATATTCGAATTCTTCACCTACAAACACGACCATCGGCTGGTCTCGGTCACACTGGCATACCTGTTCTACAAGTATAAAGCAATGTAGTTTAAGTTTTGCTTTACTGGACTCGATGATGATCATGTTGTGACAGCAACTTGTTTTAATTTATGCACCATCGGCATGGACAATCTTCTACGTCGACTTCCTGGGGCCATTTTACCAGCCCAACCTCAAGTTCACGGTCAAGCTGTTGCGTTTCTTACTAATAAACCCCAGGTACCAGATCCACCACTGCGACATGGCACTAGACCTCGCCCTGACCCTGACCTACCTCGAAGACCTCTCAGCCACCGAGCTTCTCGAATTCCAGGACGGGGATGCGTTCAACGTGATCTGCTACCTCGCGTTTCTCGCGCACGTCTTCAACGCGGACCGAACCATAAGGCTGAAAGACTGGTACCACGAAATCGGCTGGCGGCACTTCAGCACATTAAAGAAACTGAACGCGTTCGTGTTTTTTCTCTTTTCCAAAGTCCGGAAGTTCAAGCTGCAAGTGTCGGAGAGCAGGGTAAAAAAGTACATCCAGAAATTGTGCTCCGTACCCGCAAAAGCGCAGCAGCAGGGGTAGGCGGGGGGTTTTAACGTATTTGCTCGCGCACGTTTGTTTTGATATTGATCAGGAACATAGATAGTATGGTAGACAGTCACTCGCTCGCCTGAAGAAGCGAGCACATCACAATTGATTTCCTTTCCGCGTAATTACTCTAGCATCTATAAGTCTTACTTTTACTAGGTTTTTATCTTCGTGGTAGTGCAGCTGCACCACCATTGGACGTTTGCATTTTTGGGACTACATCTTCAGCCACAATATTTTCACAGCCTGTTCTTCCTGCTACACCCTCAGCATGACAAAGTCTGATAAAGATAACAAAGTGCCTTCAAAAAACCCACTCAAGTGGTCGCTCCGTGACAGAAACCAGCATAATGAATGGCGCGGCGTGTCGCGTTCTTGCGCTTTATGAAGTTAGCGCCTCAAAAATTATATGGACAAGACCGGGCTCCAGCGTGTTCTTCACTCTCAGCGTGCGGACGAGTAAGATTATGACAGCTTTATACGAACGCAGCTTTGGCTTTCATTGTCATTGAAAAAAAGATCTTGATTTAGGTTCCATTTTTGATGATGATGACGTCTTTTCAGATAAAGATCCCGCACAGCATTAAGCTCTCGTCGCACAGGAAGGCTTTTTTTCTTTCCATAAGTTTCGTTGTCGCGTAGAATCATCTCACTCGGTCTAACTCTACCATCTTCAGGTCCCCATGTAGAGCAGCAAAGTTTTAGATCCTTTTTTATTTTGTTTGGTTCCATTTGTCGATAACAACATTAACTGGCCGCGACGATGTTGCCGAATGGGAATGGAAATCGCACTTCAACAACTACTTTTTCTTTCAAGTAGAGCTGCTGAGTCTCGCGCCCGTCAGTGGCTCCTACGCACCATCATCAGAAAGTCAACAGTATTGCTTCTTCAATCATAGCTAAAACAATGTTGGCCTCCAAGGCGACAAGCAGCTCCTCTTGCGCAGCCGCGTCGAAGGCGGCAATGCGGAGCATTACCCACCTAGCATTTTTGCCTGGCGTGGCGCACCAACTCGCAAATAAGGCAGCCTGCGGAGGAACTTCTACTGCACGGCAACAGCTCTCTACAGTCGCGGCCCTCTGCAGCTCGCCAGCATCGCCTGCGTCTTTACTAGCTGCAGGAACGAGGACGACGAATAAATGCCGTGAGGAGCAGCCCTTCAGCCTGCACAGCCAGGCGAGAACTCCCGCCTCCGGCAGTACAACTACAACGACCCGGCGGTTTTTCGCTGCTGGCCGCTACAAACCCCCACACGAGATCCTCGGGGTCGGCCCCAACGCCACCGCCGACGAAATCAAGAAGGCGTACAAAAAAAAGGCACTACAATTCCACCCCGACCGAAACCCGGACAACAGGGAAGCGGCGGAGAAACAATTCAAGGAAGTTTCGGAAGCCTACGAGGCACTGACAAATCCGTCCAGAAGCAGCGGATGTATTGATTTTTGTTTTTTCCTTCCTAAGAAGCTTGCACTACATTGATGTTTTTTCCGTCCTTTCTGCGGGATTGCTCGTGTGAAGATGGATCGATAAGCACGAAACGAACAAGCATAAGATGTTGTGCAACAACCTGACCCCTTTCCGCCCGCGGAAAGGGGGGTAGACGCCCCTCCAGGTGGGTGGCACCCCCCCCCCCCTTTCCGCAATCGTCATCGGCATTAAAAAAAAATCGGTATTGCCACGACGTCGGTATTACCGATCCCGCCATAAGAGGGCGCCTCTTGAACTGTTTGCGCGGCGGGCGTCCGGCCCCTGGAATGTTTGCCATACATTAAGCCACAAGCGGCCCGGAACCGGGCGCCGGCGCGTTTCCCGCGACTACACGCGGCGCGACCGCGGCATTCTTTTGGGCGCAGAGGGCCCCCTGCCTGTGGCCAACCAATGCGCGCAGCACCTCGATCGCCACGCGGCGTGGCGGGCGCGCTGGTGCGTGGTTGCGTGTGGTGTTGGAAGGGGGAAAGGCGCTGCAAACAGGCCGGCCCCGTTGCTTTGTTTCCCTTCCTCCTGGGCAGGCGCAGGCGCCAGGCCAAGTCACGGGCCGCAGAGGAAAGCCCCCTGCCTGCGCTCGCCAGCTAGCTCGTGGCGCCGGAACCCCATTTCGTTAATTTAACTTTGCTCCACATGAGGCGCCACGCAAACCAAATCACACTAAGCCACCCGCGGGCGCCCCTAGAAAATGCCGGCCAAGGGAGCACACGCACAGCCCCGCTCCCTGACCTGCCAGCCTCAGCCAGTACATGGCGGGGGCAGCGCCCGCCCGCGCAGCGCCACCTGCCCCCATGCAGCGTTTGACAGGAGAAACGGGCCCCCCCGCTACCTCATACTTTTTGTCGCCGGCGATAGCGAAAGCGCGCGCCGCCTAGTCATGTGGGGCCGGCGAGGGAGGAGGGCAACCTCCCCTGCCCCGATGCCCTCGCCGCGCGGGGGGGCCAAACCATGCACAGGATTCATTGATTGCGGGAGAAGAGGCTGCTAGCATGGCCAATGGAGCGCTGCCGGGCGTTCGGTGCGGCAATGGGGCGCGCACACGGGTCCACGTTTGCTTGGGTCGGCGTGGCGGCGCGACACAAAAAAGGCCGTGGAACGGCGCCGCGCTGCCGGCTTGCAACGCACCCAGATGCGGCCGCCGCACCGGGCGGGGCGGCCGGCGCCGAGCCGGCAGGGGCCGCGCCGCCCCAGTCCCCCCCCCGGGCGCGAGAAAATAGCATCCCCCCGCACAACGCTGCGCCCGGTGGACTCCTTTCTCGGTTTGGGCGGGCGCGTCGAAGGTTACGCGCGCAAGGGCGGGGCATTCTGGGGGGTGTCGTTTTGGTTCCAGCGTGCCTCATAAGCTGTGGGGGGTGGGGGCCTGTGTTTGGGGGCCGGCCCATCTTAAGGGCGCGCGGGAAAAAGGGCGAAGAATGCGCGTCGGGCAAGCGCGGCGTGGCTCTCGTTCGTGGTATGCAGTTCGTTGCCGGCCGCCGCGGCAGCGGGGCCCGGTCGCTTGCAGTCTTGCGCACGCTTGCGACGTCTAGGTTCTTAGGTTTTTTGGCTGTATCTGGTCGCGGCGCATGTGCGTGCGCGCGCTTTCCGGCTTTGGCTCTGCCTTGCAATTCACGCACGATCGAAACTTGCGCGCGCGAAGCGCGCGCCGCCAAAAGAATGCACTCGCGCCGATACATCGATCGCGTGCGCGGTGCTATGCCTTTCGTTTGCGCGCACCCCCCCACCCCGGCCGTCTGACTGGGTTGCGAGCGTGCCGGCCCCGGCTGCTTGGCTTTCGGGTCTCCTTGCCGGAAGGTGGGTGGGCCCCCCCCCCCTTCCGCCGGCGGAAAGGGGTCAGGTTGTTGCACAGCATCTAACAGCATGCTTGTTCATCTGGTAATTGCTCTTGTTGAAGTCGCTTATAACGATGTTGAAGTCGCTTGATACGTACGGGCTAGCGCAAAATAAAAATTTGATGGTCCTCGTGCCCTCTCTTGCCGTTTGCAAAAACGAAGTAGTGGACAAATACGTACTGAATTAATACAACCAACATCAGTCGGGAGCGGGGCGGACCCTTCCGGGCAAGGCGGTTTCCACCACCCGAACCACGCGGGCGGAATGCCGCACGGCGCCCGGCAGATGACGCCAGAGGAGGCGGAGAAGATGTTCCAGCAGATGTTCGGCGGCGGGTTCTATCCTGTGTAAAAACGTCCCCACCCCAGAGTTGTCATGCAAGTCTGCATGCTGAAAATGTTTCTCATGCGGAGCCCCATGAGAAGCGTTTTCCAGTCGTGTTTTGGAATTTCTCTTGCTCCAATCCGCATGATATACTAGATCTGTGATGCTGCAATAGCTCAAACAGCACTACAATACGAGCTGAAATTTGTCATGCAAAACAGCCAAAGTTTGTGGATTTGTCTAGCCGAGACCCCATCTTGACTATGGGGTGGGGACGTTTTTACATAGGATAGGTTCCACGACGTGTTCAACCGTATGTTCCACGGCATGGACGAAGCGCCCTCCAACATCGTCCGTTTGAACGACCGACTCTCCGTCCTGGGCACCCGGCAGCAGGTGGAGCACTACTGCCGGCAGAAGAAAATTTCCACCGACAACGACGCGCTGCGCGCGCGGTGTCTGGGGAAGACGGGAACCGTCGTGAAGATGGATCCGCGGGACAACACCGTGAAGCTAAGGTTCGAAAGCGTCGGGGACGCGTGGTTTCCCGCTGAGGTGTTGACGAAACAATCGAACGGCAACGGGGAAGATGTATTTCGAAACGCGCAAAGGTTTCAGTCCTTCGGAAACGGCACTGGGACGAACCTGAATAATCTGTTCGGCGGCGGAGCGAATTTGAATAGCATGTTTGGGGGCGGAATGGGTGGGGGAGCCGGTGGTCCTGGCTCGTCTGGTGGGGGATTTGGTAACAGTGGCGGAGCAGCATCTTCGAGGTCCGACGTCATCGCGGAAGAGACGTACACTCAAGTTGTGCAAGGGGCAAATGGGACGCCGCAACTGAAGGTGATCACGGTCAGGAAAAAGCGTGACGGGACCACAGAGAGAATCATTCAGACGCAACCGATATGAAATGTTAGTTTGTATCGTTGTCGCGGCGTGTTCCTCGTCCAAGGGTAAAGGAGCAGGACGTGGGACGACCGACAGTGACCTCACAGATGACCCCGAAAGATGAAGCTCGTCATTCATTGTTGAACAAAGCGACTGTCCTCTTTTTACTCGTCGCACATTCGCGAACAGCGACAACACTAGTACTTCTACTAGAATACAACCAGCATAACAGTGAAAACAAGTACAGCACCGCTCTGAAGTGAACTGATTGAAGTATGTTGTCAATGATTAAAATCAAGGATCTTGAAACTCCGAGGCGTCGCAACCTCCAGATCAAAAGGATGAATAGAATCGATCAAGAAAAAATGAAAATCATTCAGAGTTTGCTCGGTCCAGAAGCCTTGTGACAGGCAACTTTCGACGAGATCCCTCCAGTGTGCGAGGTGATCTCCTACCAACCTTCGGAGGTTTGATTAGGATAAAGACCGTCGTGAGGCCAACCTATTTCGTATACGTTAATTGCTTATAGTCCTTATGTTGCTTGCTCACCTCCTGCAGGTCGCTTGTAGCTCTACTTTTTTTTACTTCAATAAGCTCAGAATCAGTACGAGTACTACACTAGCACAACTTTCCTATATCAGTAATAAAGTTGGCTTGTAGGAGCTTGGTGACATAATTTCCCGCTTGGCTAAGGCTAAATTTCGTTAGAATCACTACACGACCTCCTCCATAATTTTGTTAATTTCCACGACTACTTCTTAGTTTCGGCCTGGCGATTTTGGTCCAAGAGACCGCCGGGCTGAAGAGTTGAGAAAGGAATTGAAGTAGAATGTTTTCTATTTGAATTTCACAATTTTCATGACATTCAAAATTGAACTTCTGACGACACCAAGAACAAAAATCGTTCCCGCGCAAGCGACTGTTGTAAAAACCGGGCGCCCGCTGGACGGCAAGAGTCACCCGGTAAAAGACGATCTACCACAGAGGCTGACGGCGCGGCGCACTCCTGTTCGTTGTTAGCGACTCTGTGAACAAGTTGTAGGATCGTTGTAGTACCTGTTGCTCCTGGCCCCGGCAGTTTTTTTTTTACGGTGACACAACTACGACAACATGATACCCCCTCGACGTGGTCACACCAGCTTAAGTCGACGAATGGAAGACGGCCATGGTGCAGCCAGCTGCTCTTCCCGAACACGAGCCACTACGAGAACATCCTCGTCTTCTCCTCCTGTCAGAAGAAGAAAACAAGCAAGACGAGGCACGTACTTCCGTGTCGCCGTCTCTCTCCTCACCTCCACGGCGAGTCTCTTCGACAGAACTACACAAACTGTAGAAGCGAAAAAGGATTTTTATGCCGAGTTGGGGGTGAGTCCGAAGTGCCGGAATAAGGAATGCGCGGCGGAAATCAAGAAGGCCTACCGGAAGTTGGCTCTGAAGCACCACCCGGACAAGCAGGACGTGAACCTGCCCGAGAAGAAAAAAAAGAAGAACTTGTCCAAGTTCCAGGATATCAACAACGCCTATGAGACCCTGTCAGATCCAGAGAAAAAGAAAAAATACGATGAATTCGGAGAGGACCCGAGCAGACCAGGACAGGCTGCAGATGGCAACTCGGGTGGGGGAGGGCCAGGTGCGTGATGCTGTAGATGTTGATCATATGACCTAGCTGCTTCCTGTATATGTATACGAGAGCTAAAAGTTGTAGAGCTCTTGCTCTTGCACTGTCGTGATCTTGTTCACGCATGAAAATTACCGCATTTTTTGGCGAACTCCTCGAGTAATATCTGCTCGTCTTATAACTCACCACAGATCCTTTCGACATTTTCGCCCAATTCTTCGGCGGGGGGCGACCCGGGGGCAGCAGTGGAGGTGGCAGCTCCTTCACCTTCAATATGGGAGGCAGCGGCGGCAACAAGGGTGGCGGCAAACAGCAGCAGAAACAACCAGAAAAGCCTCTGTAGTGATTTCAGTTTGTACTTTGTTTCGAAACACGGCTGCAGATGAATTGGGCTCTGCCAAAGCGATGATTGAACACGACGGACTCAGAGAAACTTCTCGATGCAGCAGCAGCACTTTTTATTTCTGATTGTGAAACTGAAATTCAAATTACTATATCCAAATTATTCCAGGTACGACGACGAGGATGCAATAAGTGAAATTCAAGGCTTCGAGGATTACACGAACAATGTGGCCGGGGCGAAAGACCACTACGCCGAGCAGTTTGTCATCAAGTTTTACCAGGACGGCCACCAACCATCCAAGGACGCACAGAAAGCTTTTGTCAAGCTCGCAAAAGCCTACGATGGCGCTGCGAATTTTTACGCGGTCAGCTGTAGCAGGCACAAGCGGGTCTGTGAGAAAGCGGGCATAAAAGGAAATGCCCT
The DNA here is from genome assembly GCA_905178155.1 of Amoebophrya sp. A120. Lineage (NCBI taxonomy): Eukaryota > Dinophyceae > Syndiniales > Amoebophryaceae > Amoebophrya > Amoebophrya sp. A120. Next base: position 2,598,476 of record CAJINV010000007.1, on the reverse strand, counting down.
GCCCAAGGTGAAATATTACGGCGCCGGGGAGGAAAATCACGATACTTTCAAGGGCGCCAAGAACACCTACGACGCCATGCGTAATATTGTGCTTATTTGATAAAAAGCTCTCCTGATAATTTTTCATGTACTTGTACGTGCGCTCCTCTTGCGTAGATGTAAATTTGGATCCAAGCGGCCGGAAATAAGAATTTTACTCTGCACTGCAGGCTGCTGGTCCTCATTCATTCTCTTCTGCAAAGGAAGTTTCCCATCGAAAATCGAAAAAATAAACAGAAAAATGGCTGGCGAAAGCGCTCCCGGACAAGACAGTGAGGTTGAAGACGAAGGAGGACATGGAGAAATTCATGCAGACCGACTCCGCAAAAGTTATACTCTTCGTCGAAAAGCCGAACACGCCCCCGAGACTCACCTTGCTGAGCGTTCAGTTTGGGAAAGTGCTGATAGGTAGAGTGTAGTTTTGATTCGTAGTTTTGATGCGTCTCAAAAGTATGCTGATTTATCGATGTCGTGATCTTCTTCCGCTGGCAATTCAAGATCGATGACAGAGAGATCTTCTTGCAGCTTTTTTAGTGCAAAAATCCATATTAAAGCGAAACAAAGCGTCCCGACTTGCGGATCATTCATTCCTTAGGCGTGTTCTTGTTTGCTTAAACCTGAGAGCCCCTACTTGATGACCCCACGACCTTTCCAGGTGTGTTGTCCAAGAAGGAGGCCCCGAAGTTGTGGAAGGAATTCGAGATTCCGAAGAAGCAGGAGCTTCCCGCCTGGCTGAACGTGCACGACAAGACGTGGTCGCCCAAACTGCCGCGTGACGAGATCCCGATGTACCTCCAGGATGTGCAGAGGCAATACCGCGAGGAGATGCTGACGCCGAAGTTTGACGAGCTCACCGTTGAGTACCTGGACTCCGGGAAGTGCTCCGCCAAGGACAGCAACTACTGCCTGGTGGTGGTGTCGGACCACATCGGGCAGCTGCAGAAGATCTTCCTGGAGGTGGCGAAGAAGCTGAAAAAGGACCCCGTGAGGATAGTGTCACTGAACAACAAGACGAATACCGCGATGAAGAAAAAGCTGTTTTCCATAACCTCGCAAGTCGGCCACGAGGACCCGGCCGTGGTGTTGTGGCGCCCGAAGCGGAGGAGATGGAAGAAGTTCGAGGACGATTTCCTGGAAATGTACTCAAAGGGACAGGACGTCATCGTCAATGGTTTAGTCACGTTTGTCCGCGACGCCTTGGACTCGGGAGCGGCCCTGCAAAATCGACACGAGGAGCTGTAACAAGTCGACGTCCCCGTCGTGGGGTCGTTCTTGACACACAGGAGGCTGTAATGGGACGGAGAAGAAGGTGCTCCTGGGCATGGTCTCACTTCTGGCGTCGGGAACTGTAGGCTTACAGTACATGATTCCACTTCCACACTCCTCAACATTAGGACGGCGATCATGCCAATTGCGGTGCTTAAGGTTCTCTGTACCTGTTCCATCCAGCCGCGCCAGCACGACTTATTTGTGTCGTGTGTATACACTTTTTGGTTGAAGACGAAACTACTTTACACATCTTCATGGCGGTCATACATAGTTTTAAAACTACCCTTATGTTATCGCGACTTCGTAGACCCTTATCGCGCTTTATTTTTTCTGACCCACCTCCCTACAGCAACATCGCTCCCACTGGGAGACATGACAATGTAAACACGGTCTTCCCCCCGGCCGAAAATGAAAAACAAGCAATGATGAAAACCAAAATGAAGCCGAGAACGTGTGTTCTCTCGTTCACGACGTTGAAGCATCACAAAACTCGCAGCTGTGGCCGCGTGTTCATGTTGCACTACGCGAACAGCCGGTGGTCCAAAATCCTCCTCGAACGAAAAGAATCCTGAGTGTTCCTGTCGCAGCCGATCAATCTGGATCTCGATAAAACTACAAGTTTTTTGTTGCCACGCGCCAGGAAGTTTGTTTCCTGATCTTGGCAGCGGACCGAAACGAAGATTGAAGATGGATCGTCTCACAACTCTGGCGGGCAGCAAACTGTCTTCCTGTGGGTGGAGATCAAAATCCAGCTCCAAGTCGACGAGGTGGTTCTGGTCCCTTGATTCAATAAAAGAAAAAGCTAAAGGTAAAGTTTAAAAGTCAAAGTCTCCTTCTATACTGCGTATTAAAGTGAGGATCGTTTTGGAAGATAATACAACTCTCCATGTGTCGTGAGTCAGTAAAGTTCTTGGCGCTCCTGCCCGAGGATCGGCCTATCCTCGTTTTTGAAGCTGTCTGTGATGCACGATAGATTGATTTTACCGTCAATCTGCCATTAACTCTTAACTTCCTTTAGGTGTATGGGCCTATTTTTGAATATCAAGCAAGAAAGAACAAAGAACAATCGAGAGGAATCATCTATCAATGTGAATGTTGTCGAGATCGCTCCTGTATTGAAACTGCGCTTCATGATGTTGATGCTGGTACTAGATAAGCCCCCGTGCTAGCGGCTCGCTTTTTTTCATCGGGTCAAATTTTAATTTAATGGAGAGATGATTGAATTCAAGTTATTTTCCAAGCTGATGCTGAAGCTTCCCCGCGTAGCCAATCGATCTTTGATTGCGAATTGTTTTCAGGGCCCCTATTGTGCTGATTCCGCAGCCACCGCTGCTAGGCTCTTGAGCACCCTGGCTACGAAACGTCAACTACTAGGTCATTCGTTTTCGCCCCACGCCCACCCCCATTCGCTCTAGCGTGATACTCACCTCCCAAAATATTCATTTCGCGGCGCATAGATAAGTAAAAGTAGCTGATCATGTTTTTGTGTCCATGTTCTTCTAGAGTTGTTCGAAAATCGCCCTACGCTTACGTTATTTCATTTGATCGAAACGCAGGAGTATCGCCAGTCTTTACAACCACAATACCCCAACCCATATGACGCACCCACGACAAGTTTTGTAGCGACAGTAGATAGAACAAGCGGCCCGCCCCCGCGCACCATGCCGAAGCACAAACAGGGCGTCACCGCGAAAAATATCGCGTCAAACCAGACTGGTTATTACGGTCAAAACAACCGCTACAGTGCGAGTGGCAACAAAAATCACTACAATGCTAGTGGTTACAACACCGGCGCGACAGGAACGTCATCCTCCTCCACCAGCGCCGCCACGGAGCGCGGGCGGTTCGTGCAGAGCCGGTTTCGGTGCGCGGTCTCGGAGGAGACCTGTAGCTACGAGGATGTGGCTACCTGTTTACTGGACGTTGACTTTTTGATCGATTGGCAGCACGTGCGCAGAGTGGACGTTTTAGTCGACGCGAGTAAGCCCCTGGTTTGCAGCATCTGCTTGGAGTCCTCCTTTCAGGTCCCCCGGATTACCAGATGCGGCCACTGCTTCTGCTACCCGTGCGCAACCAGGTATTTGCTCCGCGACGAGAAAACCGGGAATTTGCAGGCAAACCTCGCGAGTGCTGCGATGAGTGGAATGTACCATAGTACAAATCTGAATCATGAGCCGGGACGAGGTGGTCATCAGCTGAATAACGCGCGAAACAGCAACTATGCAGGATCCACCTCTAGTTCCAGCACGACAAATCTTTTGACGAATGACCTTCACAGACTGTACAATCAGCACGGCGTTGCCAACCCGGCTACAAGGAAAACCGAACTTGGCCGGAAGTGCCCCGTGTGTAAAGAGATGTGCTACTTGGGGGATTTGCGGCCGGTGCGGTTTCAGTACTGCAACATGCAGGCGAACAAGATGAAAAAGTTCGTTCGTGTCTGCAAAGACAAGGAGCGGCCGGGGATTACCTCTTTCGCGCCCATAAAGGAGGTGGAAGAGTATAGGGCAATGATTTATGATTGCAAGAACACAGCAGGAGTCACTACTACTACACCTTGCGTCGAGGAAATAAACAGCCGTCATTCTATCGCGGAGAATTTCAACCACGAGAAGCTTCGGCAGCTGCCCACCGGCCTCCCAAGGGAGCAAGTAGACCCGGGATGGTATTTCTCGCGGCTGATTGTCACACCGGAGCAGAACCTGGAGCAAGAGCGGAAAAACGATCTGCTTGGGTTGCTGAAGTTGTCCGACAACTGTCGAAAACTTCGACCGGACAACAACGACACCTTCGCCGATACGGAAATGCTGCCGTTTTTAGACTTCTTGATCAACCAGGAATTGCTGCACTTTCAGAAGTTTGGCATCACGACAGTGGAGGAATTTCTGAACGCCAATACCCTTCCCCGGAGACCCGGGAAGAGGAATCTACAGCAATTGTATGAGGACATAGTTTACGATCGGAAGCTGCACGAGGTGAGAATTGACATGGACGCGGATATCATGCAGTTTACGCAACGTAAAAATGAAACAAGTTGCAAGGATAAAGACGACGACCAATTATCAGTGGAAGAGCAGGCGGTAATAGTCACAGCGGACGATGTTTTGGTCGAAGAATCTGTAGAAGAAGAGGAACACGAGGAACCAGCAGCGAGTAGAACTAAAAACGCAAAATCACCCGCAAGGCAAATACCCGTTGTCCTCTCAGATCGATCTGATCCGCTCGCCCTCGCACTTCCGAGCAAAATGGAACTTAGTTGTAAAACGCACCACGAAGACGTAGTGGATCCGAATCCAAATGCCAAAAATCTCGAGGATAACGACGACGACCAGTGGTTTACCGAGCGTAGCAACATCCCCTCCAGCAGTTCCAGTGCCAGTGCTGTTTCCCCCGCCTCGCCAGGAGGGACAAGACCAGCTGCTCGCGTGAATGAGCTTTTTCAACAGAACAAGCAAGAGAAAAAATCTAGTACTGCTCCTGGAGCACCGGGGACAGCAGGTGGAGGAGCACAACTACTAGCAAAACAAAAACCGAATCATGTCAACAACGACGATGCCTACTACTTTTATCAGGCGTGGGATTCGCAGCCGGTGTTCGTCGCGCCGTTTTTCCTGAACATCCTACGGCACGACAAAAAACTTCCGTATGTTCTGGACGTTTCCAAGATCTCCCACGACATCGACTTCGAGAATAGCCAGCATAGCGTGAACCACCGGCTTTTTGAGCAACACTCCGACTGCGTGACGGCCGATACGAGGGTGACGGTGTCGCTTTTCAAACGACTACCGTTGAAGCTCGAGCTCTCCTTGACTGAGTTTGACGTGCAGCCCTTCGTCTCGGAAGCCACCTACCAGCACTTCAGCGGCGAACTGGCGAGACGGCAACACGAGAAGCAGCGAAACAAGAAGCGGCAGAAGGCGGACGAGAAGTGGGTGCGGGAAAAGGCGAAAAACGCGGACGAGAAGCTGATGGAAGAGCTGAAGAAGCGGTCCTGGATGGTTTCCCCGCACGCGAACTTTTCGAATGCCGTGCCGACCGCAAGCGACTTCGATCTGTCGTTGGAGGTGAGTAAAAAGGTCGCGGAGTTTGAGGCCAGGACGAAAAGGAAGATCGACGACGAGGAGTTGGCAAAAATCATCTCCGCGCACGAGCTGGAAATGGAAGAGAAGGCGAAAATCGAGGCGCAGCAACGGGAAATAAAACGGCAACGGGAGGAGGAGGAGAGAATGAGGAAGGCCAAGGAGAAAGCGATGAAAGTGAGAGACGCTTGGGGCAGTTCGGACGAAGAGGATATTGCCGATAGTACAGGTGCTCATCAGAAATCAGTTTTGGAAAAGATGCTGTTCGCAAATAGTTCCAGCGCCGGAGTAGACAAAGGTCGTTTGAAGTGGGAGAAAGATTTGAACACAGAGGGGGCGACAACGATGGCGCAGAAGATTCGGGAAAAGAAGATAGCGGAGAACAAGAAAAAGAAAGAAGAAGAGGCGAATCAGAAGTACTTCCCGAGTCTAGCCGAGTCGCTGGGAGGGAACAAGGGGATGGTAAGCCTAGGCGGGAATAAAACGGGAAATAAAAGTAACACAAAAGTGACGCGATCAGCCGTTTTTGGAGGAAACAAGGAACCGCAACCAGCCGCACCTTCAACCTCTAGCACAGGAACAAACCCTTCATCCGTTTCGAGCCCGCCAGCAGGAGCTCCTCCTGGCGCGGCAATAAATACTAGCGGGTTATTTGGCGCTGGCGCAGCTTCCTCACCTGCGAGCAATGCCGCGTCTTTGTCCGCGCCCTTTTCCCCGGAAATGAAGTCCAGTAGCAGTGGTGCAACTTCTGACGGCTTTGGAGGTCCGTCGTCCCCGACGATGCCCGCTAGTTGCACGGGAACCTCCCCACACCTCGCGGCTACAGCCGCACCGAGTGAAAGTGAGGAGCACTCGGCGACGGGGGCAGCTGGCGCGACAAGTGCAGGAGCGGGTCCTCCAGGTGCTGGGAATATCAAGAGTGGCAAGAAAAAGAAACCTCAGAAAATCCGGCTGTTCGGATAGGTTGACTCTTACCTCTGTGCGACAAAGGACATAAAGCTCGTTCACTCTTCATCAACATGATTTCAAGCCACAGGTAGTATATGAAGGTAAAAATCCTGAACGTAAGTACACATCATAAGAATCATGAACGCGACGCTGCCGGCGTGCTAGAAGCGACTTATCTTTTCCAAGAACGTTGTGCTGAAATGAAAACCAAATAGCAAAAACAGAACTCATCTTCAGTGCGTCTTCTCTAAAGCGAAGCCTTTGCCTTTACGAGAAAGCTCGTTTTAAGTGTGTTCCTTGAACGAGGCAGTGCACCATAGTCTAGACTTACTTGAGTAAATCCGTTGTAGGCTCCTCTTTGAGCGCCTCCATCGGCACCGCAGTCGCAGGCTGTGTTGCCTCTCAACGAAACAAAGCTCTCAACGCGGGCGCGCTACAAGGACGCGCTGTCGCAAGCAGGACGAAGATCTCCACATAAAAACAGATGACGATATCACGAGGACAAAAAAGATCCATACATCTGATTCCGAATCATCGGAACCCAAGCGCAAGCTCCTGCATAAGAAGACTACACGACATTAGTTGCATGTTGACACCTCTCTGTACTAAGAAGGTGAAGGCCGATTATATTTGATGTCTACCATCAGCGGCACCTAGTTTCACTTCCAGCGACATCAACACGACGTCTATTGTGTCATATTTTTATAGCGACCTTTTAGAAATATAACCTTTCTTCTCGAACCACTACGACTACATTTCGTTTTCCGGATGTAGGCTTTCACTCTCAACATTCTGAACCATTTCTATTTCTCTTGTTGTCTACCTTTCGCGTAGTGATACGAATCAGGCGAGGACACAACATCATCAAAAAGCACGATGTCCTCCGATCCGCCCGCCAACCCACCCACGACGGGTGCGGCGGCGGACGCACCGATGCCGCAGGCCGCGCCGGCTAATGATCTCGAGTCCGCGGATATTTGGGGCGCGGGGAGCAGTGATATCGTCGATGACGATTTGAAAAAGTGCTCACCGGACGAAATCAAGCAGAGGATACGACTGTTAGACAACGACATTCGGGTGATGCGGTCCGAGTGCTCCAGATTGAACCATGAGGTAGGTTGAAGATAAACTGGCTTCAGCTCGTCCTCTTCAACAATGAAGGACCTTAACCTCTTTCTATGTTTATTGCAGATGATGAAGTTGAAGCAGCGTGTGTGTGTCGTAGTCGTTGGTTACTAGCATGATGGTTAGAAATTTTTCCCTCGTATGACAAGTCTGTTCTTGTTTCAATTATGAATTTTGAGTAGTACCTACTTCGCACCTACAACAGCTGGCCACCATCACCGAGAAGACAAAAGACAACAAGGAGAAGATAAAACTCAACCGGCAACTCCCCCATCTCGTCGCAAATGTTGCTGAAATCCTGGACCCAGAGGCAGTAGAAGAGGAGGAGGATCAGGGCGCAGCGCAGGAGGTACTACAGTGCAGTAACTTTGCATTGACAGAACTTTCTCACTTGAGCCAAGTTGTGCATCATGGCAAATATTCACCTAGGCCTGTTGTAGTCGAGGCAGATGAGCAAAAGCTTTGACTTTCATGATCTAATGAAAACATCAGACCGACAGCGCAAAAGACGGCAAGTCACTCGTGGTGAAAACGACAACAAGGCAAACCATCTTTCTCCCAGTCATAGGCTTGGTCGAGGCAGAAAACCTGAAGCCCCAGGATTTAGTCGGGGTAAACAAAGACAGTTTTCTGGTACTCGACAAACTTCCACCAGAATACGACTCACGAGTCACGGCGATGGAGGTATTGAATCATGTGCCACCTGCTAGTACAGGGCGCTCGTTTGCATTGGCAGTTGCCTCTTGGACTCGTTGATGCAGAACAAGATGACAACTGTAGGTTCATCTTACGTTTCATATCCATCATTCCTGCTTCTTGAGGCACGTAAAATTATCAAAAAATGTTGAAATTCAAATCTCCAGGTCGACGAAAAGCCAACAGACAACTACAGCGACATTGGTGGACTAGAGAAACAGATCGAGGAACTGATAGAAGCTATTGTCCTCCCCATGAAGCACAAGGACAAATTCGAAGCCATCGGCATCACGCCACCAAAGGGAGTGCTCATGCACGGCCCCCCGGGAACGGGGAAGACCATGATGGCGAGGGTACAACTACTACAACAGACCATAACCATAAAAACAGCCATCATCTACAGCATTTGGTCGTGCTGAGCTTTTTATCGATCATTTTTTTTTTTTTTTGCTGCAAATGCAAGCACACCGAAATTTTCATTATGTTGACATTCTCAGCTAGAAGACAAATCTATCCCAAAATAACAGGCCTGCGCGGCAAATACCAACGCGACCTTTCTCAAGCTCGCCGGTCCGCAACTCGTCCAGATGTTCATCGGTGACGGCGCAAAGATCATCCGCGACGCTTTCGAGCTGGCGCGGGAAAAAGCACCAACAATCATTTTCATCGATGAGTTGGATGCAATAGGTATTCTTCGCTTGTGTTGTAGTACTAGAACTAGTTTTCGGCATGACATTTTTAAGTATCGTATCTTTATGCTGAAGATTGTGTGTTGCTGTGCAGTGGCTGCGCCACTGCTCATCAATCCATCTCCACCACTACTTCTACCCGTTCTCAACAGGTATGAAGCGTTCTGGCGGTGGTGAGCTTTCCGGTGTGCGAGAAGTGCAGAGAACAATGTTGGAACTTCTCAACCAGCTTGACGGCTTCTCAGGGAACGCTGACGTATACTGAGTTTGTTTCTTATATTCATTCATTTTCATCTTTTCTCTTGTTCTTGCACGACGAGGACCACGCACGAGTTAGTGGTGCGTCTTCAACTTCATCTCGAACTACAAGGACAATACCAGTTACATAAGGTCCTCGTAGAGAGGTTTCGCATGAATGTCCATCAACATGATGATGATCTTGCTCGTCGCGTCGCAGTAGGTGGAATACATATCAAACTTTCTCGACGCAACGACCTGACCACTGCTAACAAACTTCAGGTGAAAATCATAGCAGCGACCAACAGACCTGATGTTTTGGATCCCGCGTTACTGCGGTCGGGTCGGTTGGACCGAAAAATCGAGCTCCCGCACCCAACAGAGGACGGTCGAGCCAGGATTATGCAGATCCACAGCCGGCGAATGAACTACAACAAGGACGACGTCAACTTCCAAGAGCTTGCACGAATGACCGAAGATTTTAACGGTACTGATGAGTGCAAGAATTCTTCAAAGCAAGAATTCAAATGCGAAATTCGGACGTTTATTTCCACCACCAGCTTGCATGGCAAACGCAAATGAATTTTAGTTTTACGTGAAGATGAAAACTGAAGAACTGGAAACTTATAGAAAGGCACAACATTTTTACCAACGCACGAAGACACGACGAATTCAATTTCGAAACACTAGGTGCGCAATGCAAGGCCGTGTGCGTCGAGGGGGGTATGGAGGCTCTGCGAAGAGGCGCTACAGAGATGATGCACGAGGATTACGTGCAGGGAATCAACACCGTGATGGCGAAGAAGAAATCCACGCTGAACTACTACGCGTAGGTGGAGGACACGACTCGGGGTGGAGGTCGCTGGAATTCCTCTTCCTGCGGTTCGCGAAATCTCGTCCTTGCGATGGAAGTCCTCTGACTGCAGCAAGCACGACAACGACTGCGACAGCACGCACGGCAACGACTGCGCATATTAGGGAAGATCGCTGCTGGCAATGACCACAGGGTTCTTTTGAGGAGTACTGGGAAACAAAAGACTTTGGGTATCCCCCAAAATCGAAAACAGTGGTCGTGTTGTGGTGCCCTCTTCTAAGCAGCAGTCGCGACATCACATCATCCTTGCCATATTTTTTCAAGTCACAAACACTCTGAGGATCTGAGGACACGACTCACTGGTTCGAAGGGTGCGCTGTGTTGGAGGCCGACGTTTTCGCGTGGTGTCCTTCCGGTCATTGCCCACGCTCCTTCTTTGACAGCGCCACCCCCGACGGCAGTACTAGGCTTCGCTCACCCTGATGGCACGTTGGAAAATCCATTCTGCGACAGTAATAGTCTTTCATTCTTCAAATAAGCGAAGATGAAAAGTCAAATTATAGCGAAAGAAGTACAACAAGAAATTGAAAGTGATTGATGGCGAGGACGGACCTACGGTGCCATTTTTTGTGTCGCGCTGTCACCGTCGCGATGTCATCTTTTCTTTGGAGAATACTTCAAGATCGGCGCACCATCAAAGTAGTTTTTGTCGACTTGCGTTCCGGCCGTCATTTTCAAGTCCTTCCTGCGTTCGATCGAGTCTTGTTGATCCAAGTGTATGGTCGTTCGCACTTGTTGTAAAAACATTAACATATATCGTACTAGCCTTGGCCTCCGTGTAACGAACTTAACACTAGGAACTCGCATCACGTAGCTAACTCTTCCTGGTGTAACAAGACCGCCCCACCACAAAAGCCCCTAGCTAGGGAGCGGGGCGGGGGAAGATTGGGGGGGCGGGCCCCCCTGCGCTCCGCCTAGCGGGCGGGAGGGTGCGAAGCGGGGGACCCCTGTGTTACCGCAGGGGCGAGTGGAGCGGGCCCTCTGCCTAACCACGAAGAGGGGCGGGGGCCCCCTGCGTTCGTGGCCTGCGCCCGCAAGAGCGGGGGGTGGTGGCCCCCTGCTCCCTCTCCCTCTGCCAGGGCGGGTGCGAAGCGGGGGCTCCCTGCCTTCCAAGCGGGCGACCGAACGGGGGGGGCCCCCCGGCGGGTGGAGGAGAAGGGCCGGCGGGAGGGAGTTGGGGGGCGGGGGCCCCCTGTGTTCCTTGGCGCGGCTGAGAGGGTGCGAAGCTGGGGCCCCCTGCGCCACCACGGACGGGGTTTCTTGGGGGCCCCTTCCTCGCCATGGAGAGGGGCGGGGCGGGGGGGGCCCCCTGTGTTCGCGGCCTTGCTTTTGCGGCAAAGCTTTGGGATGGGGGCCGCCTGTGTTCCCCCTAGCTTGCAAGCAGGCGGAAGGGCGTGAAGCGGGGGCCCCCTGCCTTCCCTAGCGGGCGACCGACGGACCGGCCGGGCTTTGGGTGCCATGCGGGCGGGGGAGGGTGGAAGTTGTGGGGGCCTCCTTTTGCGACAAACGTACGAACCAAGGTCGGGGGGGTGGGGGCCAGCGGTGGGCCAGATATCGACCGGGCGGCCGGGTCCGAAGGAGGGAAGGCGGGCCGGCGGGGGACCCGAATTGGATCGCTAGCCCCCCGCCCCCAGGCGCGTGGCGCATATGAGAGCCCCCAACCATCTTCCTCATGCCGCCGCGATTGAAAGCTAGCGCCCGCGCGTCGCCCGGCCCTTTTTTTCGCGACGGGCTCCGGTGGCGCCCCCCTTCCGGCTCCAAGCAAGGGTCGGACGGGCCCGGGCGCCGGTCGGGTCCGTGGTTAGTTTGTCTGGCGCTGGCCTGTTTCTTTCGGATCGCTCGACCGCCGACCCATGTTGGCCAGCCGATGAGGTGAGCCCAGGCAACAAAGGGAGCCCGGCCCGCCCGCCTTGCCGGGCGCCGCGCTAAGCTTACTGTCCCGCGCGCACGCGCGCCGCCCCCGCCCGGACAACCTCACATAGCGGAAGTACCCGGGGGCCCGACCCTTATTTTGGCCGCGGGGAAAGCGCGTGGCCACCGCGCCTCGGTATTTGGCCGCGCAAGGGCCTAGGAAAGAAGGCGGGCGCGCCGGAAAGCGGGCGCCCCCCTACCCCACGTCTCTTTGCCGCGCACCCACCCCACGGAAGGGCCCCCGGCCTTCTGGTATTGGACAATGGACAAAGGCAAACGAATCCGCGCAGCTTGCTAAGCTTTTTGCTACTTTGCGTGGATGCAGCAAAAGGCCACGGAAGGACTGGCGCCAGGGCACGCCGCCCCGGCCCTTTGTTTTCTGCATGGCCCGCCGCGCCATCTCTGCTTTATGTTATTTCCCCCTTTGTCTGTGCATCCGATTGCGCGCGCGCCGCCCTTTTCGAAGCGGCGGGCCGGGCGGCAACTTTTTCCGCCGGCCTTCCAGATCACCGACCTCGGTCGCGCGTTCTTTGCATGCTCCGCGCGCACGTCCGGGGCCCTTCGTTCCTGCTCGAATGCAAGGGCGGGCGGAGACCTGCGATTTCAGTTCGGGCGGCAACTGGCCGCCCGTGGTAAAGGCGGGCGCGCCCGCGGCCGGGCGGTCCCGGTAGCCCTGTCCTAGAGAGGCCCGCCGCCCTTTTTTATTTTAATTTATTACTCAGCTTATATTTATTCCTTTTTTTTGCCGCGCCTTTTTTTTCCCGCAGTGCGGTTTTTAGCAGAGGTAATCTGGCGACCCTACCTGGGGGCGGGCGTATTGGGGGAGGGGGGCAGTTGGGGGCAGGAAATTATGGGGCAGGATGATTGCAGGATGCGAAGT